>JALGBA010004268.1:1200000-1797500 GCA_023970755.1 Azemiops feae | reverse complement strand
GCTTGCTTTCCAGCTGCTCCCCCGTGCTCGTTCTGGGCCTTACACCCAGATCCGGTGTCTTAGATGCCTTCCCAGCTCCCCTCCTTTCCAAGTCTTCCACTGTCTATCCCTATTACTGCTATTTCCTCCGATTTCCTTCTGCGCACAGCCGTATCCCGTCCCTCTGCCTCGTCTGCCTGATCAGATCTGCCGGCTCACTCCTGAATTCACCCCCTCTCATCCTTGCAGATCCTATCCTTCCTAATACTGCCTCACCTTCCCCCCCTCCTTCTTATCCCTTTGAACCATCCGCTGTACCTGCCTTCCATTATCTATCCCTCTGGGTCCTATTCCTTCCAATCTTTCTGCATGCCTGGGTGTGCGCATGCACAGCATCCTATCCTTCTGCCTCATCTGCCTAAGCTCAGCTGAGCCACCTGCTGCCTCGCCCTCAGTTCCACCCTCTCCCTTCCTTACCGATCTTATCCTTCCTGGTGTCATCGCTCCTGATGCGCCTTCCACCCCCACCCCCACACGCGTTTTGGGTCGCGCGGCTAGGTCTGGCATCCTCACTGCCCCCCCATTGGCCATTCCGGGCCGCACGTCCAGATATGCTTTTAATGTCTGATATGCCGGGGGCAATTCTACGTGTCGATTAATTCTGAGAACCAGGCCTCCTTCAGTAGGCGCCCTCCTTTGGAGGCATCCTGGGCGATGGCTTTTGCCCCCATGAAGTCAAATGAGTGTCCATTATTCACCATATGCGTCCATATTTGGGAATACTGCTCCTGCCTTTTGACGGCCAATTTGTGTTCATGTACCCTGGTTTTTATCCGTTTGGCCGTCTCTCCCGTGTAATTACGTGCCTTAATTAATGACCACCACAGGCGCATTAATACTGGGTTGCCCAGGATTCGGAGGTGCCAGGAGCTCTGCCGATCCACACTGGCACAGCAGCATTATGAGACCCTCAACCGGCACATATATGAAACCACACAGAGGGCACGCCAGCAAAAGACTGAAACGCTCCAGAGAAAGATGGAGACCCTAAAAAGAGCACATAATTACAACCACAATTCCGGACTGGTCCATAATGTGTCATCAAGAGGCCTCACTGATGAGGAAACCAGGCTACTACAATGGGATACGGGCCTTAATCTGATGGATGCCCAACCCATTGATTTCATCGCAGCCGTGGAACCTACAATACAAAACATGGTTACTAACGACGCAGAAAAAAACTCTATAAGGCAGCGGGTCACGGGGCTACTCATGAACCACAAACAACACCACGTCTTACCAGCAGGGGAGAGGAAGGCCCTAGAGGAGCTACGGAAGGACAAATCCATTGTGATCCTACCGGCAGATAAGGGCAGGGCCACGGTTGTCATGGACAGGGCCACATATAACAGCAAGGCCCAGTCCCTACTAAACGACACCACGTATAGAGTGACCAAGATAGACCCTACAACGTCCATGAAGAATCAGCTCAATAAAATCATGGATAGGCTTAAAAGACGGGGGGGAATGAATGAAGAAGAGCTGAGGGCCATACGGCCTAGGGACTCGGCAATGGCGAGATTCTACGGCTTGCCAAAAATACACAAAGAGGGGATCCCTTTAAGACCCATTGTGGCGTTTAGGGGTACACCAATGTTTGGCCTGGATGGCTAAGTCAGCGGCTACAGCATCTAGTAGAGGATGGTACAACCACGGGTCGCAGGAGTTCCTACAGAGACTCAAAGCAGTGAGAATACAAGATGATGAGACCATGATTTCATTTGATGTGACGTCGTTGTTCACATCTATCCCACAAGAGCTGGCTGTTTCAACTATAAAAGATCTATTACAGCTAAAGGGATTGCAAAGTCATGGTTCCCTTAAGATGGAAGACGTCATCAAACTGCTGCAGTTGTGTCTGAGAACACATTTCACGTTCCAGGACACGATGTATGAACAAATCAAGGGCACGCCGATGGGGTCCCCCATCTCGGGTGTTATCGCTGAGGCGGTCCTACAGTGCCTGGAGGCTAAGGCAATGGCCGTTTACCACCCAGAATTTTGGGCCAGATATGTGGACGATACGTTCGCTATCGTTAAACGGACTGAAAAAGCTGCCTTTATGGAAAGATTGAATGCGGTGTTCCTGGACATACAATTTACAGCGGAGGAGAAAGCCAACGGTAGTTTGGCCTTTCTGGACGTATTAGTCACGCGCCAAGCCAACGGCACCCTCCACACAACGGTATACAGGAAAGCGACCCATACCGACAGGATGCTGCATTACACGAGCAACCACCCGGCAGCCCACAAGATCGCATGCATTCGGACGTTATTTGCACGTATAGATACGCATTGCAGTACCAAAAAGGCCAAGCAAGTGGAACCTGCCCATCTCCACCAGGTATGCAGGTGGAACGGCTACCCGGCCAGTTTTGTCCAAAGATATAGTAAGCGCCAGGAACCCCTTAGAGCACCAGAGGACCTAGGGACAATATCCTGGACAACGATACCTTACGTCCAGGGGGTGTCAGAGGCAAGAGCGCCGCATAACATCAGGGTGGCCCACCGACCCGACCAAACACTCCACGATGCGCCCTAAGGAACCACTGCCAGAGGAGGAAAAATCATCGGTGGTCTATAGGGTGCACTGCAAGGATTGCCAGTGTAATTGCCAAACGGATAAAAACCAGGGTACATGAACACAAATTGGCCGTCAAAAGGCAGGAGCAGTATTCCCAAATATGGACGCATATGGTGAATAAGACCCTCATTTGACTTCATGGGGGCAAAAGCCATCGCCCAGGATGCCTCCAAAGGAGGGCGCCTACTGAAGGAGGCCTGGTTCTCAGATGCGGGCTCGATTAATCGACACGTAGAATTGCCCCCGGCATATCAGACATTAAAAGCATATCTGGACGTGCGGCCCGGAATGGCCAATGGGGGGGCAGTGAGGATGCCAGACCTAGCCGCGCGACCCAAAACGCGTGTGGGGGTGGGGTGGAAGGCGCATCAGGTGCGATGACACCAGGAAGGATAAGATCGGTAAGGAAGGGAGAGGGTGGAACTGAGGGCGAGGCAGCAGGTGGCTCAGCTGAGCTTAGGCAGATGAGGCAGAAGGATAGGATGCGGCTGTGCATGCGCACACCCAGGCATGCAGAAAGATTGGAAGGAATAGGACCCAGAGGGATAGATAATGGAAGGCAGGTACAGCGGATGGTTCAAAGGGATAAGAAGGAGGGGGGGAAGGTGAGGCATGGCTAACGCACCAACGGCAGCAACATTAGGAAGGATAGGATCTGCAAGGATGAGAGGAGGTGAATTCAGGAGTTAGCCCAGCTGATCGTAGGCAGACGAGGCAGAGGGACGGGATGCTGTGCGCACGCACATCCAAGCGCGGAAGGAAATCGGAGGAAATAGCACTAATAGGGATAGATAGTGGAAGACAGGAACAACGGGCAGACAAACGGGATGGAAAGGAGGGGAGCGGCAATGGGAAGGCATCTAAGACACCGGATCTGGGTGTAAGGCCCAGAACGAGTACGGGGGAGCAGCTAAGGAGGGGATTGACAAGGATGGGAGGGAGGAAGGTTGGAGAACTGGAGTGCAAAAAAGAGAAGGCGGGACAATTAAGGCAATTACGGTCAGCCAGGACGGATGGCCCTATCACACGGTCAATGAGTAAGCAGTTAGGCTAGCAAGGTTTATAAAAGTAATTTCCACCCCAAAACTTTACTCTGAGGACGCTGGCAGGGGACCAGCGAAAGCTAAGTTGTTTTAATATTGTAAATAGTTGTTTTTATTGTTTTAAACTTTTTAACAATAAACAGCTGGTTTATATTTCTCCCGGAGATCGAGGACATATATATATATATATATATATATATATATATATATATATATATATATACTTAAAGTCAATTAAATAAAATAATGAACTCCGGGATGTTAGAAAAAAGGCTTCTTTATTGCTGAGCTTTCGTTAACAACCTGTTAACATCATCAGAGCAAAGGGCTAAATGGCAAGGGAGCATGTGCATAAATTCACATAACAGTTGGAAAAAACGGTTACATTGTGGCATGTGCACATAGCGTGCTTAAGAAGCTCGTTTAGAAAAAATCACATTGACAATAGCAGGTATACAGCAGTAAGTCTCCCGACAAGATTTAAAAGTCGCGCTTATCAGCTGTTAGGTGTGCAAGCCGGATTGTGCCTGTCAGCTGTTCGGCGCGAGGTTAACGGGGCCACGCGAAGTCTTGTGCCGGCTGGATTTTTTCAGTGGAGAGCAGCTTGGATGTTCGTCTTGCCCACTCACGTGCAGGTGCTGTGGGACTGGATCTGCAGGGAGAGAAAGTAGATGCCCTCGTAGGGCATGTAAGTGGTTTGCTCGTCCTCACTCCCCCCCCTTTTTTTTGGACGTTGTGAAATCGTCACTGTTGTAGGAGTCACTCTTTTGGATTTTATAGTTTTTTTAGAGTAAGGTTGCTGCGTGTGTATGTCTTGTTGTGTATAATCAATTGGAATGTTTGTGTGTGGTTGTTTGTTGTGTTTGTCTGTTGTGGGTGGTTTTGCAGAATTTTGGAATTGGGTTGTAACAGCTTGTTTTATTGCAGGTGTCAATTCTGGTCTAGGTCTACACACACAAGACCTGAATAAAAGCAGAATATTAAGACCTGGTCTTAATAGGATTTTTTTAATTTAGTTATTTAATGGTAAATTTTATTTGTATCATGGAGCCACTGAGAATTGCCAGATTGTAATGAAGCAAACAAAGTCTAACTTAAGCTAAATAAATAAAATTAACAGGAGCCTGAGATTTCCTTTTCCCAGACTTCTCCTTTATTGACTGTTCCCTGCTCCCAATGTCTATTCTGTTTTTAGTTTGGTTACTCAAGTTGCCCTTCAAATTCTTTTCCGAAACCTATTTTTAATTACTTCATTGCTATTTATAGTCAATAGACTAGTCCTAGGGAAAGTGCTCAAATGATTCACTTCTGCATCTTACTCTCTGGCTATTTTTGCATTAGCTAAACAGATTTTGGGAAGGAAGGAAGATAAATTTAAAAGGATTGAGACTTGGTAGGAAAGAATTACAGATTGCTTTGACCTATTGATTTATTCCTGAAGGTGTTTACATTTCAAAGAGATGTATAGTTCCACTCTATAAAAAAGAACCATGTAGTTCTGGCCCCATTCAGTTAGATGAATATGTATTAAAAGAGCCAGTACAGAAAGGGATAGTGGGGACTTAACATTGCTCCCTTCCCTATTTCGTACAACTTCCCTACTTATAATGGATTGTGCTGAACATGGGCCTTTGAACTAGTGCCAGGCAGAGGCAACCTCGTGCATTTATTCCTGCCAATTTTCATTCACTTTGATGAAAAATAGTTTACTTTCAACTAATTTCAAAGGAGAAGAGAATTTCAGAAAAAATCCTAATGGCTGGGTGCTGTTATTGCATTTATTTAGTTGCAGGACGGCCAAAGGAAGTGCATACTTTGCTTGTGTTTTGTTTCACTGGACTCATTCTCTTATCTCTCCAACTGCATCACAAATATCCCCAGGAACTATTTTTGTATGACATGTCCTCATGATGTTACTTCATCGACCCTCTCCCCCCAGCTCACAGCTGAGATACCTTAGAGTTGTCTTTAGTTGTTCGTGTTTGAAAGCAGTATTTTTCCTCTCTTCCAGACACATTTTTTTGCTGTGGTTGAGAGAATTACAAAGTACTCTGAGAAGAATCAAAAGGACCAAATGGAATTCTTTGGGAATGGGAATGGATTTTTGCAAAATGTTGCAAGAGCAGAAT
The DNA here is from genome assembly GCA_023970755.1 of Azemiops feae. Taxonomy (NCBI): domain Eukaryota; kingdom Metazoa; phylum Chordata; class Lepidosauria; order Squamata; family Viperidae; genus Azemiops; species Azemiops feae. Next base: position 1,791,705 of record JALGBA010004268.1, on the reverse strand, counting down.
AGACTGTACATTCCTTCACTTTTATCAGGAAATAGGGAGCAACTTCTCTCCTGCATCAAGAAGCTGTTGGGAAGAGGACCAAAAGTATCAAGAAAGCCTCTAATAAAGGGGGCTCAAATGCATTTAGCTGGTTTCCAGAGTTCTGTAACCTAATCTCCTTTTCCTTGCAGTAATGAGTCTCTATTAATGAGACTCATTCAGAATCTAAATTTCTGCAATTAAAGGCTTAGCAATATTTTTTTTTTGGTGAGGCGCCTGCTAAATTTATTTTATTAATAAAACTTATATTCTGCTACCATCACAGAAGTCTATAGTTTACAGAGTAAGAATATGAGTTCTCTGCTGCATTCATCAGGGACCTGTGAAGTGAAACATGGGGCCTTCTGCAAATCTATCAGCAGATCACTGCATTGTGTAAACAGTCCTCCATAGGTTTTATGGATTGAAAGCTGAATCAACTGGCAGAAATCTATTATGCATTGTGCCCTTTCTAGTTTTTGAATACACCTACCATCTGTCAGCATTAAAGGTCTGCTTTGCTAGCCAATATTGCTCATGACAGTATATCAGGGAGCTGCACCCAGAGGAATATTGCTCTGTAGCAACTCTAGGCAGAAATTCATTTATAAGTTTGAACAGTACTTGCTGGCTTGAATGCAACTAGTACCCAACATGAGACAGAACTAACAAAATTGTATTCCCAGTTGAAACAAGGGTAGCATGAGGTAGTGCTTCTTTGGAAAGAGAATAACTTCTACAAGACAGGGCACCAACCCTGCTATTGTAGAAGCAGCAAAGCAGAAGCCACGGTGAATTGCTCATGACTGATTAGTATAATCCTAAAATTACATTCCTGCGTGTCATCATGCTCCTAACTTCAGGAAGTGTAGAGGATACTGTGTAAGGAGATGAAGGATAGAACCACTGAAGCCAGAAAGAGTGGCAAAGTAGACATTAACATACCTACTTGCATCCATTATACCCACAGATAGAATATGGTGGCCCATTGAAGGTATGCCATGCGATAGCACTGACTGTCTAGGACCATCTCAGCTCTGTCTATCATAAATACCAAGAATCCAAGAACTGCTGGTAGCATGGCTGTATTTGTTTCAATTAGTTCTAGGCGTGGAACAGCCCTACTTTCAAGGGTCAGTTTTCAATGGAGAAAAAGCAGAATAATGCAGAGGATGTCTGAACCATCAAGGGACCGTGGATGTGATATATACAATATCCTCCCTTGGTTGCTGGAACTGTTATCTAAGCAATAGATGCAGGACATGAAGATGAAGGAAATTAACCACACAACTGAAAACTAATTAATTATAAAGATTTCACAATAACCTTGTTGGAAGCCCTTATTTGCATTCTGTACTAAGTTACTGCAGCAGCCCCTGGGGCGTTTTCCATCCATATGTCTTTTGCAGGTCTCATTAACAATTCAAGGTAGCTGCTGAGATTATGACCAATTCTGTCAAGGCTTTGGAAGGATCCAAAGTTCACTGCTCTTCTGGTTGATCATTAACCAAATCATAATAGTCTTCAGGAAGGGATAATACACACATCTGAAAAGCAACCAGTACCTCATGCCTGCTGTACTACAGGCAACACAAATACCATATGTCACAACAATTAAGGATCGAAATAGTTCTATATCATTGTAGAGGTTACCTGTGAAGCCTCAGAAGAATAGAATGAAATATACCAGGGTGTATGATAAACGAACTTGATTAAAAGTGGTTGCAGCACATAATAGATATACATGTGAATGAATTTTGTGTGTTTGTGTATAGAAGATAGATAGATAGATAGATAGATAGATAGATAGATAGATAGATAGATAGATAGATAGATAGATAGATAGATAGATAGATGACTTTTGTGTGTAAAGTACCTTGATACCATTCTTTTATGTAATTCTTGTTAATTTTAATTGTTTTTATATATTTTTTTACCATTTGTAAGCCTCCTAGAGTTGCTCTATTGTTGAAATGGATGACATATAACATTAATAAAATAAATAAATATATTATAATTACATTTGCTTATAGGCAGCTTTTGCTGTCCTGATTAATGCAATATGACTTATGAATTCTTTGGGACATGGAATCTTTCCTTTTGTAAGTTCAAATGATTGTTTAAAGAATCATATACTGTACATTGATACTGTAAATATCAATAGTAATAATTTAGAACAAAGGTATCACACAAGGAAAAAATGAAAGCAGCAGAGAATTCAATACGCCTAGTTTTTCAGTGTAGTAAAATGATTCCAAGAATAAAACAATGCAAACTTTTCTTTGGAAGTTAGAGTCGTTTTAGCGGAAAAGGAAGGTATGCCTGGATTTAGTAAATTAATATTTTTATAGTAACATCTCCAGTCCCCCTTCATAAAAACATCCAAGACAGTTTGTTTCCAATCTTTATAAAAACTGATTCTGCATATCCAATGCTGTGTTGCCTCATCACTTCCCCCCAGTTAAGTCTCTGCTACAACAGAGCTATTAAGATAAATGGTTGGTATTTTCCTTTTTCTGAAATCTATCAGTATTTTTTACCTCAGTAATGTTTAATTTAGACAATAATGTATATGATTTTGTCATTATAGCATATAATATATGCTATATTGTCTTGTAGACAATCTAAAAGAGTTTTTTGTGCATGTGTGATTTTAGTTCTGCAGCCTTTTATCATCATATAATAAATGAACAACATGAGAAAGAAGAAAATATAAAGAGTTGGGGAGAGAGAGCACAAAATTGGGTAAAGAATCAACATAATGTTAAATCATCTCTTTTTCTTTTCTTTCGAACACTTCTGTTTGCCACCCCATAGACAATTATTACTCTTAAGGGTAAACACAATAGCACCAGGAAAGGCATTTCTCCTTCTATTACATGTTAAATGCTAGAAGTTGGAAGAGCTGGATGTAAAATAAAAACCAACACTGATTTACTCTGTATTCAGGATTTGTTCTGTTAACCCATGCATTATGATGATGATATTGCACTTAGCTGCAGCTTCAGAAGAACACCATTATTTTTATCAATGTGCTCTTGGTAATGGACCTCAGGTAAATGTGCTTTATAGAAGTGGAACAAACCATTAAAAGTACAACTTATAAGCCTGGTTACTTTTCCATCCATTGGAATACAAATAAAAAGTACCTGCTCTTGGGCCTCATACTAAGAAAATAAGAAATCTGATGAAGCAGGCCATGCAATCTGGCATTTTATCTATTTTTCACTGGACAGCGAATATCCGCTAGGAGTTTTTTTTCCACCTGAAAACTCTGATTTGTCAGAAAAAAACATTTTCCACACACACAAAAATGCCATTTCCACCAAAGCTCCTGTTCAGAGATTCCTAGTTCATGTATGCAGCTTGGCTGTATGGATTGCAGGTATTCCTAGAATAAGAGCAGCAGATCTGGTATCTTAGGAAATGTAGTCTTATAGATATAAAAAAATAATTAAATAATTTAGGCAAGATAAAGTCACTGTTGGTTAAGAGTTCTAATGCATCTGGATACAATTATACAATCTATTTTAGACGATATGCTCCATTCTCTTGTAGGTGGCCAGCTTGGGGTGCTTTTTAAGCTTACAATTTTTTCAAATGGACAAACAAGCAGTAGAGGGAAGCAGGGCATCTTCACTGTTTTTCCTTACATAAGCATGGCTGGCCCTGCCATAAGAAGATACAATGAAGAGGCTTTTCTATCAGTTAGCAGAATTTGGGTTTCATAAAAGAGCAATGAATAGGTTTGGTATTTGTGCATTTTTATTTTTCAGGATGGGTAGAAGCACTTGTAATATTTGTCTGATTTTGTATGGGCAGTTATACATCTTGATTAATTTGTATGGGAATGTGATTTCAGGCAGTGACTAAGATTAGTTTTTTTGTCTCCTAATTACTACCATGCACAGTACTGTATATGGGCCTCCTGCCAGAATAAACTGATATTTCCAAATGTAGCCTTTTACCTGGGATTTAAAATATTGCCTCCTTTCAGTTACATTGGTTGTATATTAAGTTCTGATCTGGTACAGAACACATCTTTAAAAGTAGTTTAGGAACAAGTGACTTCTCTTTAAGACCAAAGTTATAACTTTGAAATCAACATTGAATACCTGCTAATTGTCCCATTGCTTCTTAAGATTATATACTGGAGAGAAACATGACTTCAGTGATGGGGGTGCCAAAATTACAAAACAGGTTCTATGCTCAGTAAATATCCACTGAGCACGAGGGTTATTTTTTTTCCCCTTCTATTTTAAATAATAGGGTCTACTTTATTTCAAGTTTTGTGACTGATGGAAATGAAGCCAAGGACATAGGTAGAGTTTTTGCATAAGTTCCAAGCTAGCATCAGGACAACAAGCTGTAGATAGCTAGGAAATCACACAAGCCATTTTGTACTCTGCAAGCACAAACAACATGGGTTTTCTTTAATAGTCATGGGTGGGAGACCTAGACAAGACACAGACACATTCACATTCTTGGCCAACAGAATTTCACTAAGAAGGAGTCCCATCACATGTGCATTGTGCAAGTGAGGCTTCTTTACCTGTCTTTGTCATTGAATGGTTCTGGATAGGACTAACTGATGTAACTCCCTGATTCTCTACTGATTTGTATGCAGCATGTTAATACTAATCTTTGTAAGAGCATTTGTTTATCGTTATCCCTTTTATACTTGCATTTATTGAGGAAAAACATATAACCCTCCATCATCTTTTCTGCCTAGGACTATTATAAACACAGTGAACAAGGAAACATGAAGTCTTACAGAAGAGATTTTCCCTTCAGATGCACTGCAAATGCTATCCTGTTTTTCTCTAGTTGGGCTTAGTAGATCAGAGCGTATAAATGGAGAGCCCAGGGTTAGGAAGGCAGAATTAGGAGTTTATACAAGGTTTTTCTCAAGTGATTAATAAACAATCATTTTCTTGAAATCACATTTATCACATTTATATTTTATTGTGTTCTACTAATCTAGATGAAATGTTATATATATATATATATATATATATATATATATATATATATATGTTTTCTGAGGTTTTCACGGGTGTTTGTATGTAGGTCTTTGGTAATTCGGGTTTTCTCCCGTGTAAAATTGAAAGTGTCTTGGCAACGTTTCGACGAAGTCCCATTCGTCATCTTCAGGCTGGTGTCTTCGGCTTCGTGCTTCTAGGAGCAATGTGTGATCGCAGCTGTTTCTTCCTTTTACTGCCAGTGGAGGTATGAACTGATTGGATGGGAGCTTGGCTGTGTTTGATTGGGTGGAGGTGTTTCTGATGGTTAGGGCTGGCTGTGCTCGATTGGATGGGGGGTTGGCTGTGCTCTGATTGGATGGGGGTTGGCTGTGCTCTGATTGGATGGGGGTGTGCTCTGCTTGGGTGGGGCCCTGTTGTGCTAGGATTAGTCTGAGTTGCAGGGGAATTTGAGATGGAGAACTGCTTTGCTGTAGTTGGCTTCGCGTTCGTGGTCGTGCCACATCTTCAAGGTGGGTGTCAGTTGCTTCACGTATGGAATGGAGGGGTTTAAAATGGCCAATGATGCAGCTGTGGTCTGGTTTCTGGTCCGCGGTCGTGCCTCATCATCGGTGCGGGTTTGAGTCTGCTTTTTGCGTGGATGTGTGGTGGTGACATCATGTGTGGTCTTTCGTGAGTGTGGGTCCAGTGTCGCTCCTTGTGCTAGGGATTCGTCTGTCAATAAGGCTGGTTTCCAAATGGCTGGTAGCGAGAGGTCATCTCGTTTATTCATGCTGTGTGGGCGTTTTTCTATCTCGATGGCTTCTCTGATTATTCTGTTGTTAAAGTGTTCAGTTTTGGCAATAGTTCTGGTATTTTTAAAGTCAATTTTATGTCCTGTGGCTTTGAGGTGTTGGACCAGGGAGGAAGTTGGTTCCTCTTTCTGACTGAGTTCTTGTGTTCTTCAATGCGTGCACTTATTCTTCTGTTGGTTTGTCCGATGTATGTGGTGGGGCAGGCGGTGCATGGGATTTCATATACTCCTTGATTTTCTAACTCAATTTTGTCTTTGGGGTTTCTTAGGATGGTGGATATTTTTCGGTTTGTGCAGAATGCTGTCTTGATGTTGTGTTGTGGAGGATCTTGCTGATTTGTCTGTGGTGCCTTTTATGTATGGGAGGAGGGCTTGCCGTTTTCTTGTTCTATGTCTTGGATTTAGTGGGGGTTTCTTTTGGATTAAGTTGGTAATCTTATTTCTTCCGTTGGATTTTGTACTAAATCCAACGGATTCCAAAAAATAAGATCCAAAAGAAACCCCACCAAAATACATAGAACAAGAACGGCAAGCATAAAAGGCACCACAGAAAAATCAGCAAGATCCTCACAAACACAACATCAAGACAGCATTCTGCACAAACCGAAAAAATTCCACCATCCTAAGAAAACCCAAAGACAAAATTGAGTTAGAAAATCAAGAGTATATGAAATCCCATGCACCGCCTGCCCCACCACATACATCGGACAAACCAACAGAAGAATAAGTGCACGCATTGAAGAACACAAGAACTCAGTCAGAAAAGAGGAACCAACTTCTTCCCTGGTCCAACACCTTAAAGCCACAGGACATAAAATTGACTTTAAAAATACCAGAACTATTGCCAAAACTGAACACTTTAACAACAGAATAATCAGAGAAGCCATCGAGATAGAAAAACGCCCACACAGCATGAATAAACGAGATGATACCTCTCGCCTACCAGCCATTTGGAAACCCAGCCTTATTGACAGACGAATCCCTAGCACAAGGAGCGACACTGGACCCACACTCACGAAGACCACACATGATGTCACCACCACACATCCACGCAAAAAGCAGACTCAAACCCGCACCGATGATGAGGCACGACCGCGGACCAGAAACCAGACCACAGCTGCATCATTGGCCATTTTAAACCCCTCCATTCCATACGTGAAGCAAACTGACACCCACCTTGAAGATGTGGCACGACCACGAACGCGAAGCCAAACTACAGCAATGCAGCTCTCCATCTCAAATTCCCCTGCAACTCAGACTAATCCTAGCACAACAGGGCCCCCACCCAAGCAGAGCACACCCCCATCCAATCAGAGCACAGCCAACCCCCCATCCAATCAGAGCACAGCCAACCCCCCATCCAATCAGAGCACAGCCAAGCCCCTAACCAATCAGAACACACCTCCACCCAATCAGAACACAGCCAAGCTCCCATCCAATCAGTTCATACCTCCACTGGCAGTTAAAAGGAAGAAACAGCTGCGATCACACATTGCTCCTAGAAGCACGAAGCCGAAGACACCAGCCTGAAGATGACGAATGGGACTTCGTCGAAACGTTGCCAAGACACTTTCAATAAATAAAAGTGATATACGGAAATGATCCTACAAACCAGAATTAACAAGTTGAATGAACTGCAATTGATCAGTGACCCATCTGATTTAGCAAGTCCATTGCTACCATGGTTGACTAAGATGCAAGAGCAATAGAGGAAGAGACATGTGCATGTGCAAAAATATCCTTTGTGCTCGTCATGGAAAACTGGCCAGCATAATGCTTATTTTGTTTTTATGAGCTGCTTTTTCAAGTTAAAAGGATCTGAAATGTTATCCAACATAAACATGACAAACAAATAAAATGTACACAGCACAGTAATAACGGTCAAATGGAAAACCTTAAAAGCTTAAATTCGCAGAATAATCATCATCTAAAAACATCAGCGAAGAGCAAAAGTAAAGCAAAACAGAAGCTTGAGATATAAAACTCCCAATAGCAGGAAGACCATCAAAATAAGTGATGATCAGACTTTGAGGGAGGGGGGGGGGCAAGATAGGAATTTACAAAAAGTATTATAGTTGTGGCCACTTCTAGACTTATGAAAGGAAAACATCACTGAACAAAGAGTTCAGGAGACGTACACACTGATCAGGCGTTGCATTCAAAGTTCTTGTTAGCTTTGGAGAATGAAAATAGCGGCAATTTCTACTCCCCAAAACCTAAGAAGAATTTTCAAGGCAACTCATAATTAGCTACATTATGTCGATTTGCTATGTTGAAACTGGGAGCAAAAACACTGCTCCAGCTGAGGCTGCTAAAGATCTCATGGTCCTCTCCACCCAAAAGGGAAGGAAAAGAAAACTGGAGAAGGTTGATGCTTTCCTCTGTTGCTGCTCTCTTTCCAACTAGATGGGAGAAACTGAGAAAACCCATGTTCTTTTCATGCCTTTTTGTTCGTTTGTTTTGGCTACTGAGGGGGAAATATAATTCTGTCAAGCTAGCATTTCCCTTACAGGACTTAAAACTTAGAAACTATGAGGAGGCAAGTATTCCTTCCAAAGAAGAAATACAGGGCACAGAATCTCAGAATGAACAGACCTTTCAAGGTACTGAGCTGAAGCTCCTGCATGGGACACAGGAAGACAAAGGTGTAGAATCTTCAAGAGATAATGTCTTAAGAAACTTATCTGACTCTGTTTGACTTCTGAAAGGAAAAGCCACCTGCTTCTACCTTTGGTTTTGTAAAATAGTTGTAATGAATCAGACTACCTGTGAATTAGAAATTAAGCAAGTTTGAGCATATCCAGGCTTCACTTTTCTGGGCTATTCCTTTAAACAATAGACATGTCTCAACAAAATCAAACAAATCTACATCCCAGGCTGATTTTCTTTAGCTAAACAGTACTGTACAAATTTTGTATGCCACCTGATTAGATAATTCACATTAGTTATTAATCGGTTGGAATTGCCCTCCTTGGAAGATATTACAGGAAACACAATGTTTGGTCTACCAATGTTTGTAGATGACACAGTGATAGTGAAGCAAAACTGAGATCTGGAGAGGAAAAGACAAAGCAGAAACTGGCTAGTGGTCGAATGTCTCCTCCAATTTCACCAACATCATAGGAAATTTCAAGAGGCTCTTTCAGGATAGTTCTACCTTTGAAAATCTATTTTTTTTCTTTTCTTTCTTCCATATGCTTCTCCAATAATGCAATTTATATTTTGCAATTTTGTATATTTGGTATATTTGTGCCATATCATAGCTAAGCCACTAATTTCTGGTGGCAGAAGAGAAAATGTTTCTGCATGACGGGAAGAGGCACAAGGATTGTGGCTGTAGGAAACAACATGTCTGTGAGCTTCAGATTACACTGAATCATGGAGAGATCAGTCAAATGAAAAATGAATTTGCCATTTTCTTCCTCCTTCCACTATGCTGCAAAATGATTCTCTCCCTCCTTACTCAATTCTCTAGGGAGAGGCTATGTATCAGTCATTCCCACCAATAAACACACAGAGACAGGTCACACAACTGTCTTTTGAATTTAGCTCTTGTGGTATACATGCACTGATTTCTCTATGGTTGTATGAGTGCATATAATGAGTACATTTAGAATTAAAATCAGATAAAATAGTTCTGAAAAATGCAACTTACTTTGCCCCTTTGAAGCTTAAAGCCCACCTTGGTTTAATTTAACATTGGTTTAACAATTGGTTGAAGACTATGCAAAAAAAGAATTTGCAAAATTTGAGAATCGTTTTAAAAATGCTAAATTCTGGTCTGCTATAGATTTGAATGATTGTGATGTGCTTGATGAGAAGCTTTGAATTTCCATACCAAAAGAACCATCATCTGTTTAACCCTTCACAGCAGTTTCCATTCTGACCCTTTTTTATAATAGTGTAAATCTTGTAATCCTTCTTTCACCTGAATTAATTAAATGTCACAACCTATCTTCAGGCCAGAATAAGCTACCAAGATAAATGCACTGTCTTTATTTGAGGACTTAGTCAGGCTGATATATCACATTAAGAAGAATCTCTGCAATTGTCCCCAATCTGCTGTTATCTAAATTTGTTGACACAAACCTCTTATTATTCACAGACTATACTATTGGTCTTATGGGATTTATTGTCCAGTACCAGCTTGGGGAAAGCTGACCTATGGCTCTTTCCCCTCTGCTGAGTTGAAGGACAATTTCTTCATCATTAAGTGAGCATAAAACTATATTGGCATGAAATATTCTGCTCACATTACTGAATAACAGAATAACAGAGTTGGAATGGACCTTGGAGGGTTTCTAGCAGGAGACCCTATACTATTTGGGACAAATGACTGTCCAATCTCTTCTTTAAAAAACTCCACAATTTCTGAAGGCAAGCCTTTCCACTGCTTAATTGTTCTTATTGTCAGGAAATTTCTCCTTAGTTCTAGGTTGCTTCTCTCCTTAATTTCCATCCTTTGTTTCTTGTCTCGCCTTCTGATGCTTTGGTAAATAGGTTGTGGCAGCCCTTGTGGCAGCCCCTCAAATATTGGAACACTGCTATCATGTCATTCCTGATCCTTCTTTTCACTAGACCAGACATATCCAATTCCTGCAACTGTTCTTCATATGTTTTAGCCTCTAGCCCCCTAATCAACTTTGTTGCTCTTCTCTGCGCTCTTTCCAGAGTCTCTCTACTGATTCCTACTGTTTAGCATTATTCTGTCCTGATTTTCCATGGACAACATCACAGAAAATAAAATCATTAGTTGATTCCTCTGGTTTGGTTTCCTCTTTCTTCAGCATGTGCAAATCCTGCCTGGAAAAAACTTTCTCCTATCATACCACTGCAGCAGGAATAGGATGCATCTGGCTTCAGCTCTCTTTCAGTTACCTCCTTCTTGTGCCCTTTTTCCTATACCTCATTCTGTTGTAACTTGAGTTTTTAAAAAGGCCATCAAGTGAACTAAGAAACAAGTAGCATTTTTATTTTGGATTTATCTCCACTTTGTTTCTTTAGATGGGCAACAGTTGTAGACTCCTTTATACAGTATGAGATTCAAATACAGCAAATTAATTCTATTGTAGACTACCAACAGAACACTATTTTGATCTAGTTTTTAGGGATGAAACAGTAGAAGGGCAGTAGAGAATGGTGATTCTGGGTTACGGTAAAGGGAAGAAAATTTACTCGTGCTAGCTTGAAAAAGCCAGTAAGTGCCATTCTTATTCCTCTCCTTAATTTGGCCTCTGATATAATGTGTGATAAAGATTTTACACACCTTACAATATCTTTAGATAATGTTAGTTTAAATTAGAACTTACTATTTTAATATTAGTACAACTAAGGATTACTTAAGTCTGCTTCATTCGTGGGCTAATTATATGAAGATAATGGTTAGATCTATTTAGCTCATAGGACTATTCTGCATCCTGAATGGCCAAAATATTCATGTGGGTATGAATGGCTGAAGTAATTTTCAGTGGATACTTGGAAATACAGCCATGTTTCTCACTTATTTACTACTTGATGATAAAGGCTAAGGAAAACAACCAATGTGCATGTAAAAAAAAGGCATGGCGACGTATCCTTCATTGGTTAGCAACTGGGCTTGTGTGGATTTTTTTAAGACAAAAGTGACCCAGCCCATTCTACTTTGTTTTGCTAAGCACCTTGAAAAATCAGTTCTAGGTCATCTGTCATACTTTGATATTTAATAGAATCAGAGAAGATTAAAGAATTAACAACCTATTACTCAAAAATTACAATTTGGTATAACACTAAAATCAGAGGTATAATCAGAAAAGAGAAATTCAAGAGATCCAACATCAGATTCTTCTCCTGATAATCTCACCTCTGAAAAGCTCAGAGCTACTAGAGCTGTGACTTCTGTTTAGCAGGAGACAACTGTTCCCTGAAATTGAGAACTGTTTTGGGTGGACAGGCAGAAGAGGCAATTCCTTCTGCTTGACTGTTTGCTTGTTGCCTGTATATAAGCAAGGAGAAAACCCCACACCCACTAACACTGTTGAGGTTACTTATCATCACCCTATTGAGGATGGGGTCCAGACTAAATCCAAAAGCTTGGCAGAATAAACCTGTGGTCCCACTGACCAACTCAGATTGGATCATGTTACTATCAGCCAATGAAATGTCTGCAAGCAACCAAACCCAGATAGGACTCCACAGTTGAGCTAGAGCAGTGGTGGCGAACCTATGGCACGGGTGCCAGAGGCGGCACTCAGAGCCCTCTCTGTGGGCACTTGCACCATGCCCCGGAGATGGCAACCATCCCTCTTCAAGCAGCTAACTCGCCGAGGTCCCACATGGCCAGATGCATCCCAGCACAGCTGGTTTCCCTCCCCCCCATCCTGGCCTCACATGCTCTCCTTTTCCCGGGCACGACCCACTGCATCGCCTCCTCAGCTGTTGGCCGGCCGTCGAGTTCAGAGGCGGCTTCTCTGAACTGCTGGCAGCGGGCTGCAGAGCCCCAGAGTGTGCCGGTTCAGGGGCCAGCAGGCTGTGGCCGCTGACAGACACCGTTGGCCCCCATGCACTCGCTGGCCTCTGTGTGCGGGGGCCGATGGTGTCAGGCAGCAGCCGCCCTGGCCCCTGCATCGCCTTGCCCTGCGACAATGGCACCCCCACCCTGCCTCGCCTTGCCTGGCCTCGCCCCGCAGGATGAGCCTTCTGCCCACTGCCCCACCTGCCAGAGACCCCCTGGATCTCCCCCAACCCTGTCCGGCCCCCACAGGAGGAACATCGAGGTGTCCACGCCCACCTTGGCCACACCCACCCATTCTGCCATGACCACCACAGCCACGCCCACCCAGTGGGCCATGCCCACCTGGCGATAAATAAGTGGGTTTTGGGTTGCAGTTTGGGCACTCGGTCTCTAAAAGGTTCGCCATCACTGAGCTAGAGGTAGTCTCTGCTATTGTGCAAATGGTTTACTATTGCCTTATTCTGAGATAATGTTGTCTCTCTTATATCCTTAGCAGTTCTGATGGCCCTGATGTATAAAGTGATAACTAGGTCCAATTCTGCTTAGCTTTTCTCTAAGGTCAGTCATGGGGTCTAGATCCTTTGACTCATTTGAACCTATGTATGAATATGCATGGATAAAATTGCACTGCTGGCTTTTTCAAAATGTTGTACTTATTTACCCAGGGGGAACCCCTCCCCCCCGCTTAAATTAGTTTTACAATTGGTTGCACAAGAAAAATAGAATCAAACAAACCTTGGTATGGAATGGCACGAGAAACAACAGTTAAGCAGGCATCAAACTTAAAGCTTTGCAATAAGGATTAATGAGAGATCTTTTAAAACCTGGAAGCCAATTATATCTTGCAGCTTTGGGATGCCTTTGAGGTTAAAGCAAAAGTGTTTGACCAGTCTCTGCTTTTATGGTAATGAGTCCCAGATTGCAGAGATCATATTATTGGTGTGGAGGGTGGGGGTGGGCAGGAAAGAGGAAGAATAGAAGCTATCTTATACATCGGTCTTTCCTGTGCTACATCATTACGGCTGCAGCACTTTGCACACATTTTCTAATGGATGGCCTTTTCGGTAATACATCACCAATGTGACAGCACGGTGATGATCTACTACCCTGAGTGCTGTAATGCTGATCATAGGGCTGTGGCTCTAGTAATAATGTGGGTTTGCTCCAGGGAGAAGAAAAGCGGCATCCTTTCATAAAGGTGAACCAAATGCTTATTACTGGAGGGGAAAGAAAAAGAATATGACTAATCCAGGCAGCTGGGCAGAGAAACCAGAGAACTAAAGGCCTACCTAGAGGGCTGTAATTTCAGGAATTTGGAATTCTGTTGTAATGCTTCCAGGCATATAGTCCAAATGTGCCCCATCTGTCCACATGGTTGATAAAGGATAATATGCAGGGCTCAGCACAGTCTCAGCAGCTGATGGCATAATATTAACACATTATGGCAGCTGCAATAAATGTTGAATATGTAGAGAGAGTTAATCTGGCGAATGGGATAGGTTTTTATTGCAAGGCACAATCTTCTTCAGCTGCATTTGTTCTTACACAATCCAAAAAGCTTTCATAATAGGAAAAGGACAGAAATGCCATTTTCTACATACAAATCTTAGGTTCTTATTGAGTTACTGGTCTCCTTCCTTGGTGTCTGTCAATCCTTCCCTTAAAAATCTTCCCATTGGCAGAGCTGGCTGTCTACTGTATCCAATCAGGAGTTTAGGGAGTGAAATAGCCTAGATTGGTATTTCTCAAACTTGGCAACTTTAAAAAGTGTGGACTTGAACTCCCAGAATTACCATTGTTGGCTGGGAATTCTGAGATTTGAAATCTACACATCTTAAGTTGCCAAGTTTGAGAAATACTGGCCAAGGTGTTACCTAAAGGTGATAGTTTTGCCTGGAAAGCAGTTCAGGCAACCCTATGTTAGCACAACATTTAAAGGTTTTAAAAGATCGGACTGCTTATAATAGCACCAGATTCTATAAGGAACACTGTCTTCTTTTCCAGCACTCCTTTTAATGATCATTTGATAGAAGTTTAAGAATGTGAGGTTTTCAAAAGATTTTAAAAATGTATGGAAATGGAGATTAAAAAACTATCCCTTAAAGTGGAACATATAATGGAGCAGACATAGCTTAACCAGTAATTCTTTATGCAGGATTAATTCTAGTACAGTGATGGCGAACCTTTTAGAGACTGAGTGCCCAAACTGCAACCCAAAACCCACTTATGCGTCGTCGAGTGCCAGGTGGGTGTGGCCCATTGGGTGGATGTGGCCAATTGGGTGGGCATGGCCAATTGGGTGGACATGGCTGTGGTGGTAACAGGGTGGGACTAAAAAGTTCAATCAATCAATTCCAACTTTGCAAGATCTTTTTTTTTCCGCAAGAAGTTGAAATTGACTGATTGAACCTTTTTTTTTTTTTGCACACGGCAGCGGAGGCCTAAAGCGAAAAGGTTTTATAAAACCCAGCTGAAGGCCTAGGACTGGGGCGACAGCACGTGTGCCCACAGAGAGGGCTCTGAGTGCCGCCTCTGGCACCCGTGCCATAGGTTCGCCACCACTGTTCTAGTATCTCTTTCCTGTGCTAGCTACAGCTCACAACTAAATTATGTTCCTTGTTGTCCTGCAAAGTAATGATTAATACTGCTCTGAAGCTGCATGTATCATTTCAGCTCTATACAAAAGCATGGATAATTCTATAGAAATATAGATGAATCTATAACATTTAAGTTCTATCTTTCTCTGGACTGTTAGCTAGTAAATCATCATCTCCTTGTTTTAGCTTTTCAGTAAAAGTTATATGGGAGGTTTTACTTTACATGAAATTTCTGTAAGACACATTCTTTACAATGGTATATAAAATCTATAGAATTCAAATACAATATTAATGATTGCAAGTTGTTGTAATTTGGAAGCAAGCTTTGAAAGAAAAACATAAATGCATATGTGCTACATTTATATGATATAGTGGCTAGGCTAGGTTCAAAGAATCTTCAGTCACAAAAGCTTAGTAGATAACTTTGAGCCAGTTACTATTGCTCAACTCTGCCTACCTCAATTACTATCTCTCCATTCAATCTACCTTCGAGCACAAAAACTAAAGGTAGTACTTGAGTTTCTAAAGGAAAGGTGACATAAAACTAACAAAATTAAAACAAGAAACAAAAGCAGTTGAACATTAGTCATAAGATGCAGTAGGCAGCCGATAGTTATATTATTAAGCATAAGAGCAGACAACTGTACCAGATCCATAGAGGAAGCATCACTAGGTACATTCTGTCAGGCCAGGTGCTGAAACCAGAAGCACAAAACCTAACCAATGTCCATTGTCTTACATCCATTGTGTTTGAGATTAAAGCTTCTCAGTCTGGACATATTGTGAATATGACTGGAACTCTTCGTATCTTCCTTTTTGGGTCACCGTTCAAAGTCTAATTTGGGTCTAAACCAGACTCCAATTAGGAGAGTTCGGTTGATGATCATAGCTGCTGCTCATTCATAATACTCAGATTCTGATTTTTGAGTCAGAAAAGTGGGTTGGTCTTCATTCACACTGTACAATATATTTATTCTTTTGCTTGCCACCTTGACAACAATACAGAGGTATATATTTAGTTATATTCTACCTTTTTTGGCCCGATTGAACTTAACTAAGCCTGACCTTCATTAGCATGTGGAATAGAATTTCTCAGAACACACTTTCCTGACTTACTTTTTCTTACAAGCCCTGCCTCTATAGTCTGGTATGATATTGATTCATTCCCATCTCAATGAGCAACTGATCAGCTTTCACCGCTCATAACATCCATCTTTCTGTCTGAGTTGTAGGATTCTTGTTTCCTGGGAGATTTAATTGCAGATTCTGAAGGACTAAATGCCTTTTTTGTTCTCTGCTCACAGATGCTGGCAGGACAATAAAAACTGTATTATGTATCCTAACTCCTTGAAAGAATATATAGGGTACAGTACTTGTCATCATTATCTTCCATTTAAATTCTGTACGTTTTGCTCTGCTGACAATAAACTCACATTTGCAAAAAATATTTTACAGAAAACTGCATCTGGGTATGTATTTTAAAGACAAGTTCATCATTCAAGACATGGAGAAGGGAATTAGAGGACAGCTACGTCAGGCTTAATACTTGCTAACAGGAAGAAGTGGTCAAATAGTGGGGACTTGAGGAACAAAAAGACCATGTAATCCTATAATTTGCCTTATTGTGGACAGAGAGAAGTGAAAATGGTCAGGTTAGTGTTTCAGATCTCAAGATATTCAATTTCAACTAAGGGAAAAAACAGGAAGGATTCCACAGATGGAGATCCTGGAGACAAAAACAGTTCAGGAGTGTTTGGAAATTATGAAACATTAAAAAGGGAGACTTCTAATGAGACCAGTGTTGTTGTACCAGCATCTTTCTGAGAAACTGAGAAACAAAAAGGACAAGTTTCAAAAATTAAAAAAAGGGCACATAATAGAGCAGGATATTAGGAAATGGCCTAAATCTGCAAGGTTGGGGTCAGGAAAGATATGTCTCAGCATGAATTAAGACTTGCTGTGAACATCAAAAATAACCAAAAAGGATTCTTTGAAAGTGTCCTGAACAAGAGAAAAATCAAGGAAGTTCACTGGTGGGGAAGATGGCAAGATGGTGATAGGAAACAGGAAAAAAACAGAAGTGCTTACTTCCTGTTTTGCACCTGTTTTTTTTCACAAAAGGAAAAAAAAGCAGTCCAAATTGTCAGAAGCAGCATTATATGAAGCAGAAAAGAAATGCAAATCAAAATAGGTAAGAAACTGGTGAGAAAAAAATAGTTGCTTTGGATGAATTCAAATATCCTGGACCAGATGTTAAAGAAACTGGTAGATACCATCTCGGAGTCACTGACTTAAATCTTTGAGAAATTCTGAAGCACAATGCCAGAAAACTGAAGAACAGTCAGTTCTTGTAGTTAAAACTGGGGGGGGGGAGGTGGATTCGGGAAACTACAGGCCAACCAGCTTGAAAATCCTAGGAAGGATAATCAAGCAGTGGGTTTGCAGGCACTTAGAAATGACCAGAGTGACTACCAGAAGCCAGCATGGATTTGCTAAAAACAGGTCACGCTAGACAAATTTTACTACTTTTTTTTGACAATGTGACAGGATCAGTGACCCATTACATTGTGGATGTAATGTACTTAGGCTTCAGGAAAGTGTAAAACTAGGTTGTAATCTCCTCCTTGATAAACTAATGTGGGATGCATGGATCCACTATTAGATGGATTCACAACTGTGGTCCTTAATGGGTCTATGAAAGGAGATACACAGTGAGTTATCTCTCCTGGATCCAGTACCCTTATGCATCTTCATAAAACCTGGACTGTAACCTAGACTTGGAAAGTGAAAAATATTTCAAAAAAGGCAAATAACTGCCTATGCCCTTTTCTGCTATATATTCTGATAAATGTTGAAATAATTAGTAGAAGATTTCACAAACCTTGCTAAACTACAGTGTAGCTTGCTTCAGTTTTGTCTATCACATAATTGAACCAAAATCCTGTAGTCTTTATATCAGTCATATGATACAGACCTAGTTATTTGTAATTCATGAAGCAAACATGATTAAACATACTATGTCTTTATATAATGTGTGATCTTAATCATTGAGTATATTGCTCTATCATTTTTTAAAATGAACATGTTTTACTAATATCTCCATCCATTCCTAACTATAATGATGCCAACATGATGAAAGATATATTATACCCTTTTTGTAATTATATCATACATCACACACAAGTATATGAGAGGTAAAGTTTACACCAACATATTTCATGTTTTGTCCTCCGCTCCAGATTCTTATGGCTACTTAAGAATTTTTTCCTTTCTTTGTTTTGTGTCTCTTGGATTTATATATTTATATATATTTTCCAGTAAAAAGTGTTAAATGAATTCTTATTGGTTGAATTCATACTTTCTGTAATACCCTCTGAATGTGTTGCAGATCAGTTCCCATCAGCTTCTAGTCATCATGGTCTCTGGCTCTGTTATCTAGGAATTATAGAAATTAAACACATCTGGAAGGCACCAGGGTGGTAACAGCTGGTGTGAGGAAAAATAGGTTTTCTGAGATTTAAAGGGGCATTCCTGTTGTTCACTCTTGGAAGAAATAGAGAAGCCACGTATTACAAATAAAAAGGGATTCCAGAGTTATTTCAAGAGATGGTGTTAAGTGAAAATGAATTTCACTTAGTTACATTCTAATTGCATAGTTTTACTTACTTATTATTTGAAATTTTATCCTGCCTTTCCAGCAATCAGTGTTTCTCAAGTCAGCTAAAGAAACAAACAACCAAGCAAAATAAAGTGTAAACTACAACAACAATCTTATTAATAACACAAAACAAAAACAACCACTGCCCCTCAACTTAGCAACCAATATCTGCTTGAGCATAACAGGTTTACCAAAATAAAAAAAAAATTCTGCTTGCTAAAGAGATGCAACTAACTAGCTGGGCATCTTTGGCAAGAGGTTTCCTGGTCCGGGAATAGGTTCAACTGGCGCACAACCTGAAGTTGCACAAAGACTTCCACATGCTCCTCAAGCAGGAGTTGCAAGTCCAGGAAGTCCCCCAGATTATGCACAGGTTCAGTGGACAGTCCCACCTGAATGTGTGAATACTTGTGCATAGTACGTATTCTTTATTACCCCACAAAATCCATTAACTTTGTTGGTAGTTTTGTTGATATAGGACCTGATTCCTTTTAGTATTTATATTAAAGTTGGATAGAAAGAGTCAAACTAAGTCATTTTGTGGTTACTCGTACTAGTAACCTCACGTATATAGTCATTAGCTCATAATATTTGTGCTCATAATGTTTGATAATCTCAGCATGTGCATGAATGAATACACACACATATACATAATCTCTCTATTTCACTTTTGTCTATTGATAGATATTTCTAGCACCATCTGCTTTCCTTTAAATTCCTTTGAACAAAGAGCCAATATCGGAGAGACAGCAAAGTTATTTGTATAAAGTGGACAGAAATCCCAGAAGATGAAGGGAAGAGGGAGATAATTTCCACATTTGTCTATCTATCATACACACTAATTAATGTGGGCTTGGTCAAAGCAGTTGTGAACTTTTATTTATTATTTCTATTTAATTTCTATAGAGCTGATTGCCATGGCAGCAAGGTGCTTCAATAAGAGAAAATTAAAATACAAAACAAAAGCTGTTAATTAAATGTGAAACCCAATAAATGAATTTCACACAGCCTCAAAGGTCACTGAGCTCCACATACAAGAAGCAGCAAGGTTCTTTTAAGGAATAATATGTATTTGGCTTTCTCCTTCGCTACTTCTGCTTCTCACATCCCAACAATGCAACCTGTGGAAACTGAAAGACTTGAAATCCCATGACTTATCCCCATTGATAATTTTCTAAAGAAAAAAGACAGAATTTAATTTCAGCTTGGGCAGATTCATGAATTACATCATATAGTATGGCATTACCATTTATGAAACAATTATGGCCTCAATGGGAACACTGGAACTAATTGGATTTAATCAGCTCATTTTTACATCTTTATATAAATTTATATGTTTCACTGTTAGGAGATCCACGGTAGGATGGTCATAAAAGAGACTAGGTCCAGCTCCTATTTATGCTTACCTACCAAAAATATATGGAAGTACAGACAGAAGTTGCCTTCGCATTCTAAACTTTTAATATTTGAAAGAATCCGATGCCAGATTCCATGAAGAATAAAAACTTTATTTTCTGCATTTCCTGGAATGATACTGGGACTATCATGGATATATAGACAATTGAAGACACATTGAAAATAATTCTTTATTTTTTTTTAATAACTTGCTATTTGTCTTTGCATGTTTAAACAAAACAAGAAAAATTATGTTGGCCATCATAAACTTGGCAAAATAAGTGTACTCTTATTCTGATTATACAAAAATTTGCAGGATTGCAAATTATGTCCCAAAGGACAAATTAAAATGGACCACATTAAAATAGAGATTAGTCATCTCTAATACCAATTTAAAAATCTAATTCAATCACATAAAATAAAGTGCTTATTAAGTTTTATTAATTTAATTGTTCCATGTTTCTAAAGCAGATAGCATGATTTATCTGGGTACTTGCGAATGAATGTTGGAGAGAGACTGGTGGAGCCAGGGGGAGGAGTCAAATGGGGAATTAGTCTGGAATTCCTATGCGGGGCTACCTTTCAATGCCATTGAATCTTATCTAATCTTACCCAAGTGCAAATAGTCAGTCTGAGAAGATTCCTATGTATAGGCTTGAACAATAAATCAGATAATTGAACTCCTCACGTATGGATCTGGTTGTTTGCGCCTCACAATAAATGCCCAGTACAATGTGAAACTTATTCATTATGAATAAGCATTATGTCTCAATAGCAAACAATGTTTACATAAATTAAAGCTTACCATCATCAACAATTATTATAGGAGTGACCAATTTTTGGGGCTTCAAGTCCTGAACCAGGATTTCCAGGCTGTATCTATGTTTATGCATGTGAGACATAATGCACACCACATAGGAAATTTGATGGAAAATGTGTGTGAGTTGTGAGTTACCCATATCTGTTTTAGAGGGCCATATGTATTGGCACAGGTATCAACCATCTCTTCCCATTTCATGCTTCATGATAACTTTATGAGAGGAGGAAGAGTAGAAGTAGGTTTAGAGTCCTTTGATTCCTAATCTTGATTTTTATGTAGAACACATCTTCTAAACATATGCTATTTTACAGGGTTTTTTCTATTGAACCATGGAATATAAGCAGCATGCTTCTGATAGAGTTCACGTTTACCTGAAAATAAGCATTGGTCATTGTAGAAAAGAGATTATACAGTATATTTGAATTAAAAATAGTAATATGAGCATTTATAATTGGGAAACTGCCCAGGTGACCATTCCCTGGTTAGGAAATGCAGGAGGGAGGAGGAGGAGGAGGAGGAGGAGGAGGAGGAGGAGGAGGAGGAGGAGGAGGAGGAGGAGGAGGAGGAGGAAGAGAAAGAGGAAGAGGAGGAAGAAGAGGAAGAGGAGGAAGAGGAGGAAGAAGAAGAGGAGGAGATCACATTGCATTCAAGAAATGACAAGGCAAAGGTGACCACATGTAATGCTTCCAGATCCAGGAAAGGGGATAATTGACACAGAAGATGATTCTGTGGGAAAGCCCCCTAAGACACAACCATTGCTCGTTTGTTGAACAAAAGCCACAAGTCCAGGAGGTCCCCCTCCCCTGGTTGTGTACCTGTTCTATTTGGGGCATTGCAACCTCACTTAGAACTAAGGATGGAAAACCTCCAGATCTGGATTGAGGACTTAAAATCCAAACTCCTTGATTTTGCTAGGGTAGAAACCTATTCCTCAGTAGGGTTTATTTATTTATTTTATTTACAGTCTCAGACCAATGGTCCTTCAAAGAGCCTCTGAAACTTAATATTGCCTTACTCTATGTTGTCACATTTTAGGCCCAAATTTATATAAAGAGATTTTCCCCACTGCTAAATGGAGATGTTGTTCACCCATCCTCAGCAGGTTGTTCATTGACAAGAACTTTCTATCTCTGTTGCCAATCCTATCCCACCTCTATTGCTACTGTTGATCCAAGAATTTGCAATGACTTTAGTAGAGATGAAACATTTCCAGGAAGCCCCATAGAACAGGGCTTTTCAATCAGTGGTACGGGTACCACCTGTGGTACATTGGCACCTGGCAGGTGGTACGCGACCATCCTAGAAAAGTGGTAGTGGGGGAGGGGGATGAGCTGAACCGGTGGCAGCACCGCACAAACCTGAGCGAGAGATGGCTGGAGCTGCAGGGCTGTCAGGGCTCAGCGGAAGCACCAGGATCAGTGCCGCTTTCCAGCTGATCGGCGCTTCTTCGGGGCTGTCAGGGCTCAGTGGAAGCGCCAGGATCAGCGCCAGGCTCCAGCTGGAGCTCGGCGCTGATCCTGGTGCTTCTGCTGAGCCCAGAAGAAGCGCCGATCAGCTGAAAAGCAGCACTGATCCTGGTGCTTCTGCTGAGCCCAGAAGAAGCGCCAATCAGCTGGAATGTTGCAGCATCTCCAGGGTCTTGTGATTTACATTCAGATGCTTGGCAACTGATTCATATTTATGACGGTCACAGTGTCCCAGGGTCATGTGAAGTGACCAAAACCTGCTGCAACCACCCAGCAGACGGGGGGAATAAAAACCCAACCCCCCCCACCCCACTCCCACTGCCAATCCTCAACAGAAATGCTCACAACAATGAAAACCTCGGACAGGAGGAAGAGCGCCGCTGGGCGGGCAGGCGTCTTGCTTGGCTGTGGCTTGGGGGGCACTTTTTTCAGTGCCATTGTAACTTCGAACAGTCACTAAGCGAACTGTTGTAAGTCAAGGACTACCTGTACTTTATCACTTTTTTCTTTTCTTTTTTTTGGTCATCAAGTTTTTAACACCTTGCTAGGCGACTGGTGGTACTCAGATATTGCCATATCCTAAAAGTGGTACAATGGGTGAAAAGGTTGAAAAGCCCTGCCATAGAAGATAATACTGTACTAAAATTTCATTCTACATATTTATAATTGATAGATATAAGCCAAGCATGTCAAACTCACGACGTCACGTGACATCACGTGACGTATCGCGACTTTTTCCCCATTGCCGGCAATGGGGTTGGCCCGATTTTGGCGTGACACATCCGGCCCGCGGGCCGGCAGCTTGACATGCCTGATATAAGCCCAATGATATTTTTCAAGTCAAGTAAATAAAGCCACCATCATTACATTATAATTCTAATTTAGCTAATGAAATCCCTTGACATTTATTTTCCCAAATAAATTTCCATATAATTGACAAATTATAATAATTTGTCAAATAATTTGTCAATCTTAAGAAAGTATTTGTTTGGAATTAATATTGGAATGTCCATCAAGACATAAATAAAATGAGGAACAATATTAATTTAAGATTAATTTTAACATTCATTTACCCCAGATATTGAATGGAATTTTAATCCATCTATTTACATCCAACTCAATCTTTTCTAAAATGTTCAATGTATTTATTTTTACATATTAAAAAATATTTTTGAGAATGTAGCATCCTAGCATTTAATATAATCAGTAGAAATTACAAAATGTTAGACTACTACCTCTGGGCTCCAATATCTCAATACAATCATGTAAAGAGTTGGAGTAGCTTATATGTACTATAAAATAAATAAATAACAGTAAATCTCAAGGGCATATAAACAGTCAGTGATCCTTCACCCCACAAAGACAAGTCATTCATCTCAATGAACTGCATTTCTCTGTGTTGACAAAGCCTCAAGGTGGAGATAATCTGACTTGATTGGCTGCCTCTTTTTGACAAAAGGGACTTCTGTGCATATGTGGCACATACTCAGAATCCTAATTTTTTGATTGCATAAGAGCAATGCTAAGTTCACCTGATGCTTTTTAGACAATTTGGAGAGAAAATGAATGAACGTGAAAGCTGTAGTAGTTAAGATTTATCACACACACACACACACACATACTGTATGTATACATACATACATACATACATATATACATATATACATATATACATACACACAGAGAGATATGATTCTAATCATTGTAATCAGCACATGAATATCTCTGTAATACTTATAATAAATTATGGAGAATGATTTTTGCACCATTATGTATAAATACAAAAATAAATTGAATGAACCTACCATATTTTCTGAAACAGTGTGCTACTGATTATTCATTTTAGTAATTGGGTCTAGTCTTATTCATGTCTACTCATACATCAATCAATGGCTTGACTTAGTTCCAGCTCTTGTGGAGGCAACATATGGGGGAAGAAGCCATTAACTTTGGTTCCCAGGACTATAAAATGTCTAATAAACTCAGTTGCAGTTGTGCCAGATTCATGCGAAAGAAGCAGCTGGTGCAGCTTTCTTTGTCTATTAAGTGATGTTTTTGCCATCATTATGAAAAGGGAAGGCAGGATGTAGAACTTTCGTAATTCACGTTCCTTCTTCATAGGTTTAATACAACTCCTCACACAATCTGTTTATTCCACTGCTGTGAAACATAATCAGGAAATAACTCTTAATGACTTGCCATTTTCAACTATTTCCACTGCTTCTAAGGTCTCTCTTTTCAGTTTCAAAATTATATTGAAAAGTGCAGCATACTAAGTCAGTCTGGCTACTCAGTGAGGTCAAGGCCCTGCCTATTTCTTCAGTTACCAATCAAATACTCACTATGCTTGGAATATACAGCTCTGCTTTTAAGCCTTTGAAACATCTCATAGATGTTTCCCTGCCTGTCTTCTCACAACATGCTTAACCACAGAACTAGTCATCTAGTCATGTCTCAGTTGCACATCCAGAATGTTGAATGCATTATGGTTTGGTTGACCAGGAGAAACATATTTTGGCCTAATCCATGTTTGGCTATTTCAGACTGATAAAGACTTTTCCCCTCCCTGCCAGTTCCTGGTCAGCCTTGTCTGCTACTCTTACGCTGTTGTCTCCCTAAAGAGCTGGACACAATGGTATGTGGAATTTGAATGGAACTCCTTGTTGCAGCTTCAAATAATAAAAATACTGGAAAGTTTTACAGTGAAATAACATAACGATGAAATAGTATAAAAGACTGAAGGAATGTACCATTGAAATAATGGAACCTCACCTGACTCCAACCCTATTGCCCCTAAACAGAACATCAAGGAATGACCATCTGTGAAGAAAAAAAACCCTAAATTAAAAGGTACTTCTGATTCAAATTCTTTCAAGCTTGTTTTTAGAACCTTTATTCAACTGCAAGATAGTAATTAGCAAGAGACAGCAAAATTCCTGCCATTTTCAATGATGAGTGAATAAAACAGCAATTCAGCCATGGGGGCAAGCCCATTCCCTAAACTGTTGATTGTTCTTCCTAGGAATTCTGCAACTTAAAGTCCAAAATATCTGGTGAGTGCCAGCATGGCAAAGATTGTCCTAAACTGAAGCAAAACTGTCCTTTTAAATGGATAAGGAATATTGTTGTCTTTTTGTTGCCTGCAATAGTAACGTTAAGTTCCAACTGATTTTCTCTGCTTATGCAATATTTCATTTCTCATTAATATTAGAGCATTTTAATTTCTCTCAAAATACTGAGAGCCAATATTTTGAATTAATATACACGTAACTTCAATTCTCATCTCTAAGAAACTTGGGCTTCTACTTTACTTAGAAAGTTTGGTCAAGACTTTTTATACTCAGTAATTTGTATCAAGGGGTATCTTCCAATGCCCTGAAGCCCTAAGAAATTGTGTAGTGTGGTCTGGTCATCAATCAACTTTGCTGCAGGAAAAGTGCTAAAATTGCAACTCTTGTGGCCTGCATCAGGCAGAATAATGAAAAGACCAAGGAAACTGCTAGACAAAAGTTCTATCCCATGTTTGGTACAAAATGAGCTTTCTGGTGATCAAACAATATCGAAAGTAGGGGATATCTTCATCATCATCAACATCAACATTATCATCATCATCATCATCATCATCATCGCTAATCCAGTGGTGTGCAAAGACATTATTATCTTATACAGTAATTGCTTTACTGTGTAATTTCAAAAGTTTCACAAATACAAAAATATTGCCCCCTAGTTTGCTTTAGTCCGCTAATGAGGCTTAAAACAAAGCAAAAAGCCAATATTTGATAAAGTGATCAGAGGTTTAAGCATTGTTTATTTGTTTGTAGAAAGAATTACCTCAAGATAAATAAAAGTCATTTTTCTCCAAGAGAGATGATTCACCTTTTGTTTTCACTTTGTTTTTCTGGCCATCAAAATGTCACAAATGACAAACAAAAGGAGGTGCAAGAAGCTGGGAAGGCAAATAAAACTTATTTAGGATGCAAAAACTGCACTAGGTATTTATTAATTTTATTTACAGTATGTACAACCTCTCCCAATTTCAAAGGAGTCTGGATTGTGTATAACATCAAACAGAGCATCAACATAAATCCAAATGAGTATTAAAAACAGAAGATATCAACAAAGAAAAGCAAGGATAATACTAAAAAATAAAAGTCAAGAGAGGTACTCAGTCAGTGATCTTGGATGAAAAGCCCATTGAAATGAATCGGCTTTGACATGCTTAGTGAATTGCATCATGGTTGAGGCTAGTTGTTTTCTGAGAGAAAATATTCCGCAAGGCAGATGCTTTATGGTACACTTCAATTAGCTTGATTGTCATATGGAAAGCGGACCAGAAGTAGCTTTGGTGTGTACTCAGAAGATTCCTTATGGATTCAGAATATGGATCATTTGGACAAAATATTCTTGTCTGTTTTCTTTTCAAAGATAATGGGAATATGCTGGATGTATGGGTAATAAGACTTAGGTGCTTAATAATGAAAAGGTTACCCTATATTCTATGGCTTTGCTACATTTGATAGGAGATGCTGGCATTTTAATTTATGTCATAACAAAGATACCATTTCAGATTTCAAAGAGGAAATGCAAAGAAATTGCGGCGGGTGTCAGAACAAGATGAATATGTTCAAGTTTAAATGGCAAAAAAAATGAAATAGGGACAGGTAAGTCTGTCTGTGCAGTTTCAGAGAGTTTTTTCTTTTCTATTTTCTTTTTATCTGTTTCAGAGGCCATTAAAAACAACTTGGACTTCTGGACCCCCCGTTTTCTCTCAGTCTTTATTTGCATCAACACTTATGGCTGAGTTCTCAAGGATTGGGACCTTGTAATCTTTGTCTCTATATGTATAAAAAAGGAAAAGAAGAATGATCTGATAATTATAGACCAACCAACCTCCTCCACATAATCAACAAACTTTACATAGATCTATAATGGAAATTCCAGGTCTAGCTAGAGCAAGAAAACAGAGAAGGAAACTGGCTTTAACGAAGGCCGATCCACCATTAACCAGTGAGATCATCTCTTTGAAAAACACTCCTGCAGAAATACAATTTTCTTTATTATTTATTTATTTATAAAATTTCTACACCACCCATATTACCTAAGTGACTCTGAATGATTTGCAACAACATGGTTTATTCTGCTTTCATAGACTTCAAAACAGCATTTGATTCCATAGCCTGAGCTAAATTGTGGGGGAAACTGGAGGTTTCCTTGACTGAACAATGTCTACTTCATTTAATATGTATGCTGCATGAAGGGACCTCATTCAAAGTAAGATTTAACCCCCAGGGTTATCTCATCAATGCCACTGAAACTGAGAAAGGCATCAAGCAAAGTTGCATATTGGACCCACTTTTATTCAATTTCTATATCAACTCCATGGTGAAACATCTCCACAAAATGAATTTTTACTCTCCCAAAGTTGCTAGAAGACAACATTGGAAGACAATGCTATCTCTACCCTATTTTTTAGAATTTTTTTTAGACTCTTTGTTTTTGTGTTTAGTATAGACTGTTTTAATATGTTTTGTATATACTATCTGTTTTAATATTTTTAAAATTATTTTCTAGGTTTTCATAATTTTTATTTTTACACTCTGATGAATCTTCTATGCTTTTTAATCACTGCATTCCACCTCCTTTTGCTGGTCTATGATGTAAAGAAAAGTGACTTGATTTGATATGTCATCTCTTATTAAAAGCACAGAGGTAAAGGACTGGGAGTTATATTCTTATTTTCTGTCCTGCAACTTCAGTCTATTTAATTCATTGCATCCATGTAATTCTGGTTCACTCATAAATTGCAAAAAATATGATTACTTTCTAAGTAGAAGACATCCAGTTGCCTGAATTAATCGCAAAAGGTGGGGAAACAGGCATTGCCTTCTTTCTTGCCAGCAAGGCAATGAATTCAACACAATGAATTCTTTCCCCATCCCCTTACGGACAGATCCATCTCCTGAGGCTGTGAGAGGAGAAGATAAAATGGCAATGTGGGAGACATTGCTTCCTGCAGTATTAATTTGATGCATGTCCTCTTTGTTTACTGAAAGAGGGTCTTTTAATTTAACACAAAGAGAGGAGTCCAACTAATGAGAAAGTAAGAAAGAAATAATCTCTTCCTTAATTTCCTTCTCCTCTCATACTCTCTTCAGGCCCAAGTCTTGGGTGATAATAGGAGATAAAAGGAAAGGGAAATATAGAAAGAGGAAAGTGAAGGAGAATGCCAGCCCACAGATATTTTTGGTAACAGAGTCCCAAAACAAGACAGTGTATCCATCCATTTTGCCTATAGAAACCAACCATAAATCAGTTGAATCCATCTGAAATCAGGGCTGTGTCCTTACACAGGTGGCAGCATCTGGTTGACCTTACCGGAGCCCATAAGCTAAGCATATGACTGGGCAATATCAATCTATAGAATAGAGGGGATAACTGAACAGACTTTCCATAAGTCGGGAATGAATTATTTCTCTAAAACTGCTAAGTTAGGCTTTGTGCATAAAACAGGACTAGAATTCATGATCTCATGATAGATATGTGATGTACCCAAATAATCTACTGATCTTCATGTACTGGATACCCCAATTCCTTACAGTATTTCTTTGTTTCTATATCCTTGATCATCTATGTCAATGTACAGTATTCTAACAATCACTTATATATAATGATGCTAGGGTTTTTATTTTGAAAAATACATTCTAATCTCTACAATATTAGATGGATCTTGAAGCCCTTGCAATGCTGAACCAGTCCATGTCAAAAGTTATTTTAACTGAAGATATCATTTCTCTGTTTTATTTTGTCAGGTGTATTTCTATTGCAACTCTAACAAAAATTCATCATTTAATAAGCAAGGTCTACTGGCAAGATGGTACCTGTTTTTTATTCATTTATTCAAACTGTGCTTTCTTTTAAGAAGTTTAGAATGGATTAAAGTTGTTTTCTCTTCTCCAAAAACATGTGAAGACTAATGGGATCTTCTCCACACTTTTTTTTATTGAAAAGCATTATATGGCAGGTTTGTCTTGTCATTTCTTTATTGTTTGATTTGTGTTTGGAATCCTTAGCATATATGAGTAGATGTCATATTAAGATTTATGGTTTGATTTGTTTGGCTAAGAACATAAAGGAATTCTATTTGAAATAATACATTGGTATTTATTGGTAAGCCTAAATATATCATACCAGAATTAATAAAATTGATGGTTTTGGAATCATATCTGAATATTATATAAATTGTCTAAATCTGAATTGATGTCTTTGGGGACTACTTGATGTCTAAATCAGTTGGTTGCTGTTGTGTTTTTCCATAATAGTTTTGATGGTGCCTTGAAGCAATTACCTATCTAGAACCTAGAGATATAGTTCAGATATTTAAACTGAATATAAATATATTTATATTAGAAATGTCCACAAAATTAGACAGATAGTCTATATTTAAACTTAATCTGAGGTAGAATTTGTATTTTAAAATTATTTTTCCTTGTGTCATTTATACTACACATAATATTCCTCCAGATATTTCTAGAAGTATTTTCAAAAATGTAATGCACCAGTTGGATATTTATTTGAAGAAATTCTCCTCCTCATTTTTAGTCAAGAATCGTCAATTGTACATATATATATGATACAGATCTATATTCACTTCAAAATAAACACTACTTTTCAAAAAACATTTGGGTTTGCATAATAATTTAACTCAAATTGTTTTGCAACTTTTCTTTAATCTAGCCATTTATATATACAAACTGAAAATAAAGGTTAATGCTTCCCCATAGAAAATTCAAAATGTACAGCAGTCATTCCACTTAATTTCTGAAAATGATTTATTTCCTTTCTATCACCATAGTAACAGCATTATTGGCCATAGACCAGATGGATAGAATGGTAAGCTACAATTCAGATGTAAACAACAATAGTAGAAAGTCTGCATTACATTTATTTGTCATAACTGCCTTTTTAAAAAAAAAAAAAAATTCTACCTTTCAACTACTTAGTTTGATTTAGTCCCAGCTATGTACCAAAACAAGTATGGAAGATAAATAATGAAGCAAATATAAAAATAAAAAATATTTCTTAAGTTGGTACTTGTCATATTTGTAATCTGGACCACTATTGAAACCTCTCCAGCTTTCAAAAAATTTCAGCATAAAAATCAAGCTAAATAGATGCATCTGCATTAATTTGCTTTTTTGAATGAGAAAATTAAGTTGAAACCAAGATGGGATTTGTTGAAATAATTGGGTTGTCCATTGATAATCTCAATGAACTTTTCCATTCTGAAATATTGTAAATATGAGTGCATTGAGAAGAGGCTGGAGAGAGTGGAGAGAGAAGGAAAAAACAGCCAAACTCTTTGACCGTGTTAGCATTCAGGACTGCTCCAATGGCTAATAGTGACAATTTCTGCGGTAACCAAGGAAACCAAAGTCCCAAAAGACAGGCCTTGTTTTATATGGTTGGAGTCTACAATGTGTATCTGATTTGTTTGTTTCAAATGCTTTGAAACCAGGACTGAATGCACACGAGGGCAACTTTATTTTCCTTTGAGCATGATTCAGAGCAGGTATGTGAACATGCAAACATTTGGACATCATCAAGGAATCCTTGCTTGGAACATCGGCTTTCAATAGAGATTGTTGTCAGATGGCCTGCAACCTGGTCTGCAACACATGGGCTTATAGTTGAGATGTAAAGGGAAGGAGATTATCACATTCTTGCCTTACCTAAAAGCTTGAGAAAAGAACAAAAGAAAAAGAAATCATTTATCTCAGTGTCCTAAAGGTGCTTAATAATAATAATAATAATAATAAAGTTGGAAGGGACCTTGGAGGTCATCGAGTCCAACCCCCTGCTCAGGCAGGAAACCCTATACCATTTCGGACAAATGGCTGTCCAGTCTCTTCTTAAAAACTTCCAGTGTTGGAGCATTCACCGCTTCTGGAGGCAGGTTGTTCCTGGTTAATTTTCTACTGTCAGGAAGTTTCTCCTCAGTTCCAGGTTGCTTCTCTCTCTTGACTAGTTCCATCCATACTTCTTGTCCTGCCCTCAGGCCGCTTGGAGAATAGCTTGACTCCCTCTTCTTTGTGGCAACCCCTGAGATATTGGAATACTGCTATCATGTCACCCCTAGTCCTTCTTTTCATTAAACTAGACATACCCAATTCCAGCAAACGTTCCTGATATGCTTTAGCCTCCAGTCCCCTAATCATCTTTGTTGCCCTTCTCTGCACTTTTTCTAGAGTCTCAACATCTTTTTTACATCGTGGTGACCAAAACTGGATGCAGTATTCCAAGTGTGGCCTTACCAAGGCATTGTAAAGTGGTATTAATACTTCACGTGATCTTGATTCTATCCCTCTGTTAATGCAGCCCAGCACTGTGTTGGCTTTTTTGGCAACTGCTTTTTAAAAGGCAACTGGACTTTCTTGGTTTTTTCCTTGAAAACATTTCACTTCTCATCCAAGAAGCTTACTTAGTTCTGATTGAATGGTGGGAAATAGAAAGATTTCTGTTATTTGCAGTCATCTGGTTGTTAGCTGTCTGTTGAGGCCACTTGGGGATTTATCTGTAGCCTCAGGGTCACCTGAAATAGAGCGCAAATGGGTGTGGAATCTTCTTGGGACTGCTGAAAGGACTGTGCTGTAGACGGGAGACAGGTGGTGTTATATCACAAGGGATAGGTGGTATATCCCATCATCAATTTTGAAATTTTCAAAAGAAAGCTCAACAGCCTGGGAGCTAGGTGGTATTCTTATATTCAGACCATGGACCAGGACCAGAAAGTAAACAAATACTACAGGTCAACAACTGGCTATGTAAATGGTATTGCTAGGAGAGATTTGCCAATGGGGAACATGGTCTGAATATGTCATACTATTGATAGAGGATGAGCTATACCTCAAAAGGACTGGTGAACTTGATTAGAATAATTTTAAATTGATTCCTTTGGGAAGTAGACATGAAAATCTGACAGTAAGGTTGTCAGGTAAAGGATTGCACACAGCATAAAATATGAATGCATTGTTGAAATGAGACTTCTATAACCATTCAACAAACAATCTGAAAGAACAAAAAAAATCAGAAACTTCATGGTGCTCCTTGTATATGTGACGCTATTGATCTCTTAGAATAGAAATTTAAACATGATTTTATAGCTGCATTGGAGTCATGATAATATGTCTCCAACTGATATAATTGAAGGATACCATTTTTCAAAAGAAATAGAGCAACGGAGCCCCTAATTTTAATGGGATTTAAATGCAGGGTTATCAAACATCTGTCTTAGATTTGTTTTAGGGTTATAATAAACTAAGAATACAGGGAGCAGAATTTCAAGGAGCAACTAATGGGAAAAGGAACACAAGATTGGTAGGAGTTTCTAAGGAAGAATCTACTAAAAGCACATAATCAGCAGCGGTGAGCAATTAACAATTAGTGTGATGCAGCTCCCTAGAAAGTGAATGCAATCTTGGAATGCACAGCATAGAATCCAGATCAAGAAATTTTTCCTTTCTATTCTGCCCTGGTCAGTCCCCAATTGGAAAACTGCATTTGGTTCTAAGCACCACAATTCAAGGCAAACAATAATAAATTAGAGTAATTCAGAGGAGGCTATTAAGAAAATAAAGAGTCAGGAAACAACTCTATGAGGAACAGTTAAAAACTGAGTGTTTTAACTTACAGAAGAATTAACTATGGGAGATAGGATAGCAATCTTCAAATATTGGAAGAGTTGTCACACAGAAGAAGAAATAGAGTTATTCTCCATTGTCCCAGGGCGCATAATTAAAATCAGTAGATTGAAACTACAAAGAAGTAGGCTCAGTCTAGTATCTGGAGAAACTTCCTCACTATGTCAGCTATCAGCCAGTAGAACAGACTGCCACATGAAGTTCTCCTTCTTTGCATACTTCAAACAACTCTCAAATTAGAGAAAGTACGCTCTATCTATATCATTCTGTTTTAGTTAGACCACATCATGTCCAGTTTTTAGGCACCAAGCATTAAGAAGGATTTAAGCAAAATTAAAAAAAGTAGTGAGGATGTTCAGGGCCCTAGAAATCAAAACTTGTTAAGAGCAGATGGAGGGGTTGTGTAAATTTAGCATGTAATGTACAATAACTAATAAATAGTATACAGATTTAAAAACAAGATGTAAAACAATAAATGTCTAACCTTGAATAATCAAGAAGGATATGACAGCACATTTCACATATCTAAATGATGTCACATGAAAGGTCAGGACCTATTCTCTGTCATTCCAGAGTGCAGCAAATGGAATAATGGAATTAAGTTACAGGAAGGGAGATTCTGTTAAATGTTAACAAAAATCTCCTAAAGATAAAAGTAGTTTGATAATAGAATCAATTCGCTTCATTGGATCTGTTCTCATAGAGGTTAGACAACCCTCTCCCTGGGATGCTTAAATTTCTGTGCCACCCAGAATTGTCTCTAGTGAGATGAACAGCTATATAAATTTAATAAATAAATAAATGTAAATAAATACATACGGATCCATGCACTAAGAAGAGGCTTAGACTTAATGGCTTAAATGGCTTGGCCCAGTTCTCTAAATCTATAATGCTCTTATTCTGAGTTTAATAATGGAGCATTTCAGTCAGAACTGAAGACGCTTCTTGAATGAGAAGCGAAACATCTTAAAGGAAAAACAAAGAATGTCCAGCTGCCTTTTGAAAAAGCATCTTTGTAGTAATTAAGCTATGTAATGGATTTAATACATGCCGGCTATATTAAAGAAAATCATACTTGAATGAAATGTGCCATTTTCTTTCCCCACCCTGAAGCATGACTTTTCTTTCTGAAAACATTCAGGCAATAGTTTTTTCTACTTTCACTTTCTCCAAGTTTTAGCCAAAGAAATTTTATTTTACTTTTCAAGGCAGATTTTGCAGAAATTTTGAGGCGTTTTTACTTCAATGTACAGGTAGTGCTCGGCTTATGACCACAACTGAGTCCAACATTTCTGTTGGTAAGTGAGACAATTGTTAAGTGAATTTTGCTCCATTTTATATCCTTCCTTGCCATAGTTGTTAAGTTAATCACTGCAGCTATTAAGTTAATAATACAGTTTTCAAATGAATCTGGCTTCCCCATTTACTTTGCTTGTCAAAAGGTGGCAAAAGGTGATCACATGACCCCAGGACATTGCAACTGTCATAAATTTGAGCAAGTTGCCAAGAGTAAGAATTCTGATCACATGACCATGTGAATGCTGCAACGGTCATGTGAAAAATGGTCATAAGTCACTTTTTTCAGTGCCATTGTAACTTCAAATGACCACTAAACAAATTGTTGTAAATCAAGGATTACCTGTAATTACAACTTTTCTTTTGATGTGCTTTGGAGGTGGAAGAAAGCCTGGATAAAGCTCTACATTGAAGACAGTATGGACATTTGGATAGCAATGGGGAGATTATGGAAATTTTAGTAGATATTAATAAAGCCATATATGTTGTGTAGGTTTACATATCAAGATAAAGGGTATTTGTGCTTAAGAAAAATCAATTTTGTTTACATTCAGCCAAAATAATTTCAGATTGTTTTTGTTTTATCACCATCATAATGATAGAAGAGGAATATTACTTCTGCTGAAATGTACTGGGATTTCATCTGCATTTTGCTATTACTGTTCATTCAGTTTGATCGAAGACAATTTTCTGTAACTTTTCTTTCAAAGGAGAACAGAACACTGGTGAAATCCAAGGTGGCGTGATGTGTTTTTGTACTTAAGAGATGGCAAAGGGGATGTCCTCATTTTCATTGCCAATATTTCATGCTAATATTCCACCCTGTGGTTATCTCTCAAGCTTCCCACACTTCCAAGAGAAAATATCATGAGTCAACTTTTTTTCCATTAATCATTTTAAGATTGAAAACTTTGAGCAACCAGGGAGGTTTTCACAGTGACAGGAAGATATCCAAAAACCTTTCTATCACCAATAATTAAGTAATGTCAAAAAATCATCAAGAGAAATGATGGGAAGGGGGAATCTTCACCATAAAAATATAGTAGAAAAAAGGACATTTCTTTTTATTTGTTAGCATTGTTAGATTTGCATCCCAGCTTTCCTTTAAGAATCCCAGATGGCTTTCATGCAAATTTCCTTTCAATTAAAAGGCAGTCCTCGACTTAACGACCACAATTGGGACCAGAATTTCCATTGCTAAGCAAGGCAGTTGTTGTGAGTGATGCCCAATTTTATGACCTTTTTTGCTACCACAAATCACTGTAGTTGTTAAGTCAATCACACGGTTGTTAAGCAAATCTGGCTTCCCCTTTTGACTTGAAAGCTGGCTGGGAAATTCGAGGACTGGTGTTCCTTACAAGGTTGAACAACGAAACCAGACAGCCTGTTATGCATAAAGTAGGCTTCAAACTCACATTTAGGAGCCGTGGTGGTGCAGTGGTTAGAATGCAGTACTGCAGGTTACTTCTGCTGACTGCTGTTTGGCAGTTCGATTCTCACCGGCTCAAGATTGACTCAGCCTTCCGTCCTTCCGAGGTTGGTAAAATGAGGACCCAGATTGTTGGGGTCAATATGCTGACTGTGTAAAACCACTTAGAAAGGGTGTAAAACACTGTGAAGCGCTATATAAGTCTAAGTGTTATTGCTATTTAAAGTATCTTGGCAAAAAAAATGCTTTGCAAAAAAACAACAACCCACGAACAAATGATGTAATTTTTCAATGAGACAAAAACACAGATGAAAATAATGCCGGAAAAATAATTTTACTCATTTCTAGTGAACTTTGAATACCCAGAGTGAAACAATTTTGTTGATGATTTTATGTCCAGTAATGCTGGGGCGGACTAGAAACTTCTATAGGTACAAAATTCTCCAATTCTCATTCACACATTCAATATGTTTAATCATTTAAACTTTTGTATCTAACAGAGACAAAACATAGCCAATCATTAGGATAACTAATAACCATTTCTTCAGATATGTATTTTCTTTGCTATGAATGCTTTGTCTCCATGTTGATTATGTTGCCAAATAGCCTTTGGAATCATACTGGAGTTTCAAAGCTTGAAAAAACTGGAAATACCTGCTGTCTCCAGGTATTACCATTCCCACTTTCCAGACTTTTTATCTTTCTTATCAACATTTGTTAAGTCTGGGGTGTTATGTGGCAGATGTTTGTCTCTTTGAATTCTAAAATCTTCAGTGTGCTTGATGTTGTCAGCTTGATGGATGCCCAGATAGTTGTAGTGATAGTCTTTATCCAGACTGTTGATGTTATTTCCATAGGATGTCTTGATTCCATCAGTTTTCACTAACTTTTCCTGTTGATAGTGAAGATGGCTTATTTGTCCAGTCCAAACTCCATTGCAATGTCCTGGCTGTATACACAATGTCAAGCAGTGATTCTATTTCAGATGTTGCTTTTTCACTCACCTTCAGATTATCCATGTATTCCAGGTGAGATAGCCTGGCAGGTGTTTTTATGCTTGATAGTCCTGGCCTAACTTGTTCAATATTGTTGACAAAGGAATCAGTGCATTAACAAACAGTAGTGGTGATAGTAAGTCTCCATGAAAGATTCCTCTCTTGATATTAACCTCCCCTATTCTATCACCATTGACCAGGCACTATGTCTTCCATTGTGCCTTTGATCTTTGCACAAATCTTCTGATGTTTCTACTGGCTTCTATTATTTCTAGGCACTTGATTGCCCAATCATGTGGCAGGGTATTGAGTGCTTTCTTGTAATCAATCCAAACTACATTCAAAGTGGTCTTGAATGTTATACAGTGTAAAAGATAAATTGTATATACTTTAACATAATATAATTGTTGTTCTCTATAACAAATTGGAATCAATGCTAAATATTAAAACTTAAAATTAGTCAGAACAACATTATAAATTAAGTTGGGATTTAAGCTGATTACATATTATGTAAGAAGCAAGGAGAATACAGTAAAGTTTATGAATGTTTAGGATAGAAAAATAATGATGATACATATAGGACAAGCTAATTGATATAAACAGAACTGTACCTTACTTGGCATGATACAATATGACATAATTCAGCATTGCTTCAAATATTTGCAATAGCATTTTTATGGTACTGAACCGATAGATGGGAAATTGTTATCCTCATAGGATGCCTAGTGTCCAGTTTTCTCTTAACCTAAGATTTAGTTCCTCTTATATCCATTTGCAATCTTTGTTAAGCTGGCATGAATAAATAATAATAATAATAATATATGTGCATTTTCATGCTTCCCTCTAAAATATAACTTTTCTTTAGTAGTTGATACCAATGTAGTGTGTTTTCTATGTTCTTCTCATAAGCATATACAGCTTACCACTTTACTCTAATATTTGTATCCTTGTATGCCCTTTTTGGTTATAGAATGCCATCGTAACATTTAGAAATGTGCAAATGTCAAAGTATAATTGCAATTTGGTTTCGATATTGGCTCAGGAAATGGAAGTTAGTCAATTTCACATGTTACTGGAAAAGAACTTCCCCCTGTTCTTTTTTGCAGCCTTGGGGGAATAATATAGTTGGTCATGGATAAGAAAGTAAGATATCAAGAAATGAATGTAAAAATACTGTGGACCAATCTTACTCTTATGTCAGTCATGTCATCATGAACAGGACATCTGGAGCCATATTGTCCAATCTGATCCTGTGCATACAATTGTGGATTTATTGATTGTTCTTCCTTTAAAAATCTTTAAAAAATAAATTACATTTTGTGCACTGACAAAGAAATTAGGAATACAGGAATGGTAGTAACTGTGCCAGGAATATTCACCAGCCACAATGCTATTACAATTGCTAGATTTCCTCCTTATTTAATTGTCCCAACAGACTTCTGATGTGCCGTGATAAAAAGCTTGGCGATTTATTTATTTTTCTCTCCAAACTGTCAGCGTCCAATAGATGGGCTTTATTTAAAAAGAATTTTTTTTTCAATTTGTTCTCTTTCTGCAGTGAAATCTTTTGCTTGCAGACCCACATGCTTTTGGAACCGTTGCAATTAATAATTTTTTTTAAAGAGAGGAATAGGAACCACTCAGGCAAGCTGGTGTTACTGTGAAGATTCTACTATTGTGTGTTTTGTTTTTCCTTATTTAATCTTCAGATGAGATAACAGACACTTCTGCAACACTTGGCTACTTTTTAATTCCTATTTTTTTTCTTCACATGGCTTATGATAGGTGTCTACAACAAATAATAATAATAATATCAAATAGGGACAAAATGTAATTCAGAACTTAAAACTCTTGTCTTTACTTTTTGTTAATTCCCTTGAAGTTTTTAGTTGAATAATTTGTACATGACAGCAACATGCTAACTACAAAATGGAATGCTTGTGGCTTCTTGTGGTTAAAATGCTGTTTCCTCTATATTTCCATTGCCTCTCATAGCAAATGCCTACCTCTTGAGAGGATAAATAGGCCTATTTTTAAAAATAGCTTTCAGTTCCTACATTCAGAAGTCTCTTGCGGCATTCATAGCCCATGAATCCAGAACACTTATTTCCAATATCCTTACCTGTTGTGTGTGAATCTTTGTAAGACAAACTCCGTTTGATGAGCAGAACCCTAATAATGCCACCCCACATGGGAACTCACATACATAAGTCCATAGACTTTCTTCCTGCAGATGTTGGTCATGAATATATTCATGTTGCAAGAAAGCCAACATCATTTGGATATATTGATGGGGACAGTGGGGCTTATTAGAAGACTTCATTAAATATTCAGATCTATATGATCTATGTATTTGTATTTTTCTATCTACTTTTTGTTTCCTTTTTTTTTGTAAACAGAGAATTTTGAAACAACCACCAAAGATCTCGCAATAGAATTATAATTTTCCAAGTCTCAGCGAACATTGAGCCTATAGAGATGAGTGAAAATGTAATAACTCGCGACACTGTATGATTAATCTTCTAGATTTATTCTGAATATCAGAGGCAAGACCTAGTGGCTTTGCTACTTTCTTTGGGATGAGGAATCCAAAAGCAGCTTAGTTCCATTTCACTGTTGTTTCTAAAGATGGATCTCGAGTCTTCATAAGAAAAGAAAGGCTTTATCTCATATTAAACAGTTAAAAAGAGAAACGGAGGGAAAGAAATAGAAAACGGAAGATGGAAATTGATCTACAGTTACTCTTCTGAGGGGGAAATAACGGGAAATAATTTATGTCATGAATGAAGGCAAATATATGTGTCTCAGGATAATGCTGCAGGATCCAATCCAAGTTGGTCACCGAAATCAGCGGTTTAATTTTCTGAGCTTTCGGACTCATGCTGGAACCCATCCTCAGGGAATTTCTCTCTACAGAAACAGAAATTTCTGTAGGGAAAGCTCCCTGAGGATGGGCTCCAGCACATATTTGAAAGTTTGGAAGACTAAACCTCTGGTCCCCAAGACCGACCCAGATTGGCTCCCATAATTCATGTGTGTTGTGTAATTGAAAACACAAGGGAAGGAAAAGAGAATGACACGTCCCCTTTTTAAGAATTAGAAGCTCCCCTTTCTGATAAATTATAAGGCTTGACTCATATGAGATGTCATGCAATCAAAATCATGGGGATGCTGACTAGCTAACCAACTTTGTTGATGTCAGCGGTGTGTACTAGCATTTGATAACCAGTCAGCAAATTTACAATCCTGTCTGTGAAATGGGACCTCCATCACTACCTCCTAGGGCACGGGTCGGCAACCCGCGGCTCCGGAGCCGCATGTGGCTCTTTGAGGCATTACCTGCGGCTCCGGAGCCTCCTCCGCCATTTTGGGGAGCGCATGCGCGCATGCGGGGCGGGTGCACGGGGTGCGCATGCGTGAACGGGCGCGTGCGCATGCGCAAACGGGCACGAGCGCATGCGTAAACGGGCGTGGGCGCATGCGCGGGTGCGCGGACGCGCGAGCGCATGCGCGAACGGGGCCGCGCAGGTGCGCGGGTGCGCGGGCACGCGCGCATGCACGAACGGGCGCGGCTCCCAGGGTTTTTTTTTTTTAGGCCAAACGGGTCCGTGCGGCTCATTCGACGTTTCGGGTGGCCGACCCATGTCCTAGGGTCTGGTAAGGGAAGTGATTCTGATTCCTTTTGATCATCTGGGAGTGGCAGCCTGTGATTTTTATGCCCCCCTCCCACACACACACAGTATTGATTACTTCCAGGAATTTTGATAGTTCCAGAAAGTGGTTATCATCTTCATTATCATCATTATCATCATTATCATCATCTCCTTTCACATGGAGCACATAGGACATGAAACTTCTTCCAATGAATCCTATCCATGGCAGTGTCTTCGGCATCTTCCCATTTGATGTTTGCTGTCCGTAAATCATCTAGTTATCTTTCTATCAAAAAGTGTTTATTACTACGATACAAATAGAAATGGAATTTTTTAAGCAAATGAAGCAGGAATTAACATGTTGCAGCGGAAAAAAGAAGCAGGAAAAAAAGAGACTTATAGGAATAAACAGGAGCAAGTGCAGCTATGGATTCAGGTTTAGCTCATTCGCTAGCCAACTTCGCTGATATAAGCTGTGTGTGTGCATGGGTAACCAGGTGTATTGTTGCCTAACACAGAACAGAAACAGCATTCCATAAATCAACGTGAACGTCTATCACTTTATTTAGGCACTCAAAGCAGAATATCTTCTCTCTGTTCTGCAGAAAAAGCTACTAATGCTGCTGCTTTATGAATGTCCAAATTCAGCTGCCTAAGGCAGCTTCCTAACAAATAGTTGGACTGACCATGAGTTACAGCCTCTATTCTGTGCAAGGATCTGAATCCAAACCTCCACAATCTTCCAACATCCTATAATCCAGGTATTTAAAGCTTTTAAAAAAAAGAACATCAAATAGGAATGTTTTGAAAATACTTGAGGATGAAATGTGTTTTATCAAAGGAATTGCAACATGCATTGTCTGTTCATTGGATATGGATTTGTAGGAGCTAGTTTTAAGTTTGTCAGGTAGAGCAATAACATAAGTCTGAACATATTACTGGAGTTTAAATAAAAATGCAGCCGTGCAATTTAATTTACGCCTTGATATTGGACTCACAGCCTTGGAGAGCGATCTTGACACAACAATTTGTAGAATTTAATTAACGTTCTGACATCTGATTTTGCTTCATTAATGCATAAACCCCATTAGTCTCATTTATCCTCTAGACTGTTTGTTTCTTGATAAGCTTTCAGTTATTGTGATTTTGTTTATATACACATACATATACACACAAATATTTTAGAATATCCTGCAAATAGCTTCAGTAACACTAGTTGTCTTCCAACCAATTTCATCCAATGCCAGAGGAGACATACCTTTCCTTCACCATTCATATTCATTAAGAAAAATATTTTCTTATATCTATGCCAGCCCAATGGTTCTTCCAGAGAAAAGTGACAGGTGTAATCTAAAGCATCTTTTACATTACACTATTTTAGGGTGGCAGCAAAACCAACAAAATGATAATATGTTCTCCTTTTCATCCTCATACCATATCCTCCATCCTCCATAGTTTTATAATTTCAAATATTATCTGGCTTTTTAAACATTTCTTCTGGGGCAGCTTTTCTCTGTGGCACAGTGCTTCCCTAATAACTGCTAACCGCAAGTTAACAAGCTCTGCTCTGTGACCCTAATTAATAGATTAGTACCCTCCAAGGGCTTGAGCTGGTTCCTGAAATTGACAAGACCTTAGTTACATGCTGAAGACTTTTGCCTCCCCACTGTCTCTAGCATAATCCTGCAATTGAAAAGCCAGGTTTGTGTTCTTGTTGTTTTAAGTTTTTCCCCAGGGCAGCTTAACAACAACAACAACAACAACAATAATAATAATAATAATAATAAAGTTGGAAGGGACCTTGGAGGTCTTCTAGTCCAACCCTCTGCTCAGGCAGGAAACTCTATACCAGGGGTGTCAAACTGCCGGCCCGTGGGCCGGTTTCATCATACCAAAGCCGCACCCACCCCATTGCCGGCAATGCAAAAAGAGTCGCGATACGTCGCGACACATCATGTGACGTCGCAAGTTTGACACCTGTGCCCTGACCTATAACATTTCAGACAAATGGCTGTCCAGTCTCTTCTTAAAAACTTCCAGTGTTGGAGCATCCACAACCTCTGGAGGCAGGTTGTTCCACTGATTTAATTGTTCTAACTGTCAGGAAATTTCTCCTTAGTTCTAGGTTGCTTCTCTCTTTGGTTAGTTTCCATCCGTTGCTTCTTGTCCTGCCTTCAGGTGCTTTGGAGAATAGCTTGACTCCCTCTTCTTTGTGACAAATCCTGAGATATTGGAACACTGCTAACATGTCACCCCTCATCCTTCTCTTCATTAAACTAGACATAGTTTAGC
Source organism: Azemiops feae (assembly GCA_023970755.1). Taxonomy (NCBI): domain Eukaryota; kingdom Metazoa; phylum Chordata; class Lepidosauria; order Squamata; family Viperidae; genus Azemiops; species Azemiops feae. The sequence continues at coordinate 1,749,124 of JALGBA010004268.1, read as the reverse complement.
TTGTATCCTACATGGATAAATTTCAAAAGCTGTAAAAAGTAACAGAATAACAGAGTTGGAAGAGACCTTTGAGGTCTTCTAGTCCAACCCCCTGCTCAAGCAGAAGACCCTATACTATTTCAGACAAGTGGCTTTCCAGACTCTTCTTAAAAGCCTCCAGTGATGGAGCACGCACAACATCTGCAGCTAAATTATTCCATTCGTTAATTTTTCTCACTGTTAGGAAATTTCTCCTTAGTTCTAGGGTGCTTCTCTCCTTGATTAGTTTCCATCCATTATTTCTTTTCTTGCCTTCTGGTGCTTTGGAAAATAGATTAATCTTCTCTCCTATATATGTATATAGTAATTCTATATACATGTAGGCTTAAAAACATTTTTAAAGTTTTTGTAGTTTTTCACTAATTATTGTCACACGTGCCAAGAAAGTGAAAGTTAGTGTATCTTCCTTTTTCCTCCATTTGCCCTCCTTTCCAATTATCTATGTCTTTCTTTGCCTGTTCACGTATCTGGTAACTCTATGCTATGATCTTTGAGAAAGCAAGGAGAGGAGATTGATGCAAGGATATTTTATGACTTTGCAGGATACAGTGAAAAGAGACCATCATCCTCTACTAAATGAGGAAGTCACAAAGCAGGTAATGATGGCAAGAGCAGAGGTTAGCAAAGTATATTTGGTGTGTTCTAATTGACTCCCCACTCTGGGGGACAGATTTTCTGATCTGGCAAATGTTTATTCTGATTTTTAATTAAAAATTCTTATGAACATTCTAAAGATTGAACCAAGGGCAGATTAAGGTTACATTTACTTTTTTACATTTTACATAATGGCTTCTACCTCTTAATTGTTAAAAGCCTGAGATGTTCACAGGCTGTTGGGCTCTTTCAGGACAAAGGACCAAGCTTCACCTTAAATGGCCATTTACCCATGCAACTACTGGGAAGAAAGCTTCTCTTCTTGGAAGATCCCAGTGTTATTACAAGCATTCTGAGTTTATTAACCAGGGTGAAGAGGTGGGGGAGAGAAGTTGAGACAGTGACTCCAGCTACAGTGCCACTTTTCCCCTCTGAAAAAAATGAAATGTAGGTAGATTTTGTTTTGGAGTTATCTTGTGGCTCAGATGAAGTAAAACCAAGGTCCCCAACCTTTCCAGCTTGGGGGCCCAGTGTGGTGCAGGGGGGCAGCATGTGAGTCACAGGTGCACGTGCTTATGCACAGCTCCATTTGTGCAAGTAGCGGGTGTGCATGCCCTACACTAGGGGTGTCAAACTCAATTTCATTGAGGGCCGCATCAGCATTGCGGTTGCCCTTGGGGGGGCGGGGGTGTGTGGCCAGGGTGGGTGCGGCCTACTGGGTGTGCGTGGATGGAGTGGGTGTGGCCTACTGGGTGGGCATGGCCAGCTCTACATCGTTCGTGTCAAGGGGGCCTGTGGGGGCCTGGGCAGGAGTGGGACAGACCTGAGGGTCTCTGGCAGAAGAGGGTGGGACCAGGGCAAGTGCCAAGGCATGTCCACTGGAGGAGCCTCCCCAGCATGCACCCAGGGGGTGGGGCCGACGCGGCAGGGGCTGGTTCCTCACTGTTTCCAGACGGCCTTGTGGAGCTAAGACTGAATGCGTTTCAGCATAGATGGCCACTACAAAATTGTACATTGGCTCCCGGCCGGCCTGGGCCAGGGCCAAGGCAGCGGGGGCCATTCCCTCACTGTTTCCAGGATGGCTTTGCGAGCCACATGAAACCACTTCGCGGGCCGCATCTGGCCCCCGGGCCTTGTGTTTGACATGTCTGCCCTACACACACAAATGGAGCTTCTTGCGCAAAGAGAAGGTGCTTGCACTTGCGTGCGAAGCTCCACTCGTGAGCGAAGGGCGCTTGAGCGGAGGCTGCTGAAGTTCCACACGTGAGCACAAGCACCCTTCACTTGTGCAAGTGGAGCTTCACGCACAGAGGCTTGTCCATCTTTCCCGTGGTCCAGTTTTGAACAGGTCGTGGCCTGGTAGCGGGCCACGGCCCGGAGATTGGGGATCCCTGAAGTAAAAGGTGCAATTAACTTCCACCATTACAGAATTATTGTTAATCCCTATTGAGGAATTTTTTGGCTGTTGACTTGTTAATAACACTGCTTGATAGCTGTGTCCAGTTTTGATGGAGGATTCTCTTTCAATGTCAGGATCTGCTCTGCTTAATCATCTGCTTCTGAAATTCCCTTTCCTGGACTCTCCTTGTTGATTCAAGCATCTGAAAAGGAAACAAACTCTAGGTGCTTTCAGAAATGAGGAAGGAAGATCAGTTTTGTTGGTTGCCATGTTTCCCACGCTCATCATCCAAGCAAGCCATTGTTTAAATTTTCAGATCAGTTTTGGATTTCCTGAAAGCAACCCAGCAAATGGAGAATATTGTTTACCGTGAACTTTTTCTTGATGTACCATTTTAAAAAATAGTTTTTGAGAAATGCTATTCAAACTAAGTCTTCCATATATAGTTATTTTATTAGCATCATGTCACAAAAGAAAAGCATAAGGTCAGTTAAGAATGAATCCTTCTGCCTCATTTATTTAACTAGATGAATAATATCTGTATGATGCGACAATGCAAAATATATGCAAAGCTGAAAAGTTATTAGTGCTCTTCCCCACCCCGCCTGGTCTACTTTGTTCTTGAGAACAATGGAATAGTTAGGCCATCTGGTGGCAAGGGGAGAATTGGCAATCCAATTTCCTAATTAAAATAAATGTATAAGAGTATGTTGGTGTGGGTACCTCTGTGTGAGATAAACTAAAGGATTCAAAACAGACTGCAAGGCAATTTATTCCTACATGGCTACAATAGTTCGAAACGGATCACCACTAAATTGGAAGAAGGATTTCTGAATGGTTCCATTCCCTTTGAGAAAAAAGAATGGATTGTAGCTGGCCTGCAGACTCTTTCTGCCATCAATCAATAATGCCTTTTTGTTCAAACTTCCCTTCAGTCTTTGGATTCACCTCCAAGACTCGGTTGTCTCAACTGTTATGAAAATTAGGTATTTGTATTTGCTTATCTTCTTCCAGTTCTAGCTGTCCTTTTACCTCTTTATATCTTGCAATATAAGCACACAAGTAGAAAATATCCAATGGAGCAACTTTGCTCAATTTGGGAATTTGGGAAAGAACAACCTGAAAGAACAACTATTTGGAAACTCAACATATATTGCCTTTCACATTTTGAAAAAGCAAATGTGCTTTCTCAGATTTGGCTACATTTGTCAGGAATGCAAGCTATCCCTCGTTCTATAATGAAGCTCACTGGGAATCTGGGAGGAATAATCCACCAAAGAAAAGAAGCCAAATTAATGATTAAATTTTGGGCCACAATCTTGGTTCTTATGCTGCCATTTGCACTTTGTTCAGTTTTTGATAGAATATTGGATGATAACTTATGGATATTATATATTTGGGAAATATAATAAGTTTATGTTATCTAAATTTATATATTAGGACAAATTCAAAATCTGTTTGAATCTTTATCATATTGTTTCCCTTATAAATGCAAGTACAAGCTTTCTAAACTAAAATAAATCAACATTGAATTCTTCCTATGATTTCACTGGATTTCACAAGTTTGTGTATTTGTTTTATGAATAAAACCTTCTTTTCATAAAATCATAATCAAACATCTCATTGCAAATAGGGTAGAAATACATTATTATTTGGGAATGCATGCTTGAGCATATTTTTTAAGTCCTAGCAAATCTTCATCCATCAAAACAACAACACTTGTATTTCTTTCTATTCACTGCAAGTATTACCAAAACTGCTACTATGCCAGCGTGAATCTCTACAGAAATAACATTCTTGATATCCGAATGCTTTAAAGAAGATTCTGGCCATCTTGATAAATGATACTTCAGTATATTCTCTTTTTACATATCAGTACCTTCAAAATAAATTATTAATGACACTTGCATGCATGTGTATGTGCGCACAGATGATAGAGCTGCCATTTCATTAAAAATAGGCTAGTTTGCTTCCGTGACTAAATGTGGTATGTTCTATGTTCATGTTTTTAAATAAAATCTCTTTTTTTTTTTACGTTCTATGGATGATAAAAATCCAGGAATTTGTTGTGGTAATTTTAAAAAAGGAACTGAACAAAGTGACATACATTTGCAAATTCAATTAAAACTGCTTCTTAGTAGAGAAAGGATCACATTCAACCTGCCTACTAGACAATTGTTAAGACAAAGTAAATAATAAAAAAAAAACAGCTGGTGTCTTAATCCAATATAGGTAGTCCTTGATTTATAACAGTTCATTTAGTGACTGTTCAAAATTACAACAGCACTGAAAAAAGTGACTTGTGACCATTTTTCACACAACCTTTGTAGCATCCCCATCATTATGTGATCAAAATTCAGATGCTTGGCAACTGGTTCATACTTGTGACCATTGCTGTTTCCAAGGTCATGTGATCACCTTTTGCAACCTTTTGACAACCAAAATCAATGGGGAAGCCAGATTCACTTAACAACCATGTTACTAACTTATCAACTGCAGTGATTCACTTAAAAACTGTGGCAAGAAGGTCATAAAAGGTCACATAACAAATTTCTCACTTAACAACCAAAATTTTGGGCTCAATTGTGGTCCTAAGTCAAGGACTACCTTGACTTACTTTGAATGCTATTGACAGAATACAACAAAAATACAAGCCCCAACTTTTTAAAACTAAACCTTTAAAGTTTCTGTTTGCATACATGAAATTGTTTAATTTATCCTGCATTCACATGTTTCAAAATTCAGGTTTTTGAGATATTTACAAATCTTGGTAATATATGAATATTATACTTCCTAGTTGGTGGCAAGTATGCAACATTGTATTGGCTTCCAAGATAGCCTCTTGATTAGAAAGTATAATTTGCATAGAATACCATGAAAGTACATGAAATAAAGTATGTTGGTTGTGTATACTGGTCAAAATGCGCCAAAACTGGTTGGTAATATTCTTACCATTAGCAGAGAGTGCAATCTGTGGCACATATACAACTAGTTTATACTTTCCCTACCTTTATAAAACTAGTGATGCACAGCTATTCAGATCTGAAGCAGAAAAGATGCTTCAGAGAGATTTGTATAGTAGCTGCATGGTCTCAGGAAAATATACATTTGTGTTAAAGAGGCACCCTATTAATCCAGCAACATATTTTCCTGTCTGTCCACCATTTGAGCTCAGAATCAGAAAAATCTTCTTTAAGGTAGTGCTGACAAGTACCACTGCGTTTCTGGATAACAATTCTGATGGTCATGTGTGTCATGGTCCCTTCATCATTTAATATATTTCTGGATCAATGGATGAGGAATGTTTTTAGTGACTTCAAAGAAGTGTCGATTGGGAACATGAATGCATGTGTATGCAGATGATGCCATGTTGTTGGCTGAGAGCCCAAATTACTTGTGGCAAATGTTAGATAGATAACATGATGTTACGAACAATAGGAATCTGAAAATTAGTATATCAAAGACCAAAGTGGTTGTGTTGGACACAGAAAATGGGGCGATAATTACAAGTTATCCATAAATAGCAAAAAAATAATAAGTAGATGAATTTATGTACCTTGCCAGAATTTTTACTAAAGATGGGAAAATGGATGGAAAACTTTTAAGAAGTATAGTCTCGACAGAAAAGTAATGGATAGTACAGTATGTGTTCTCTTGTGAGGAATGTTTCTGCCTTTTTTGTGAAATATGGGTATGTCAGTCAAATAAGCTGAATGCAGTGGAAACAGGGTATATGTACATGTTACAGCAAGAAGAGCTGGAATCAAGAATGCTGAAGAAATGTAGACTGAATGAAAAAATGAGTATCAAGTACAAAAAAAAATTATTGAGCTAGTTTGATTATATACAGAAAATGAAAGAGGATCACGTTGCAACATAAATATATGAAGGAAGAATGAATAGATTGAATGGAAGTGATAGATCAAGAGCAGTGGGCAGAGATGGTGAAATCCTTAAAACAAGAGAGGTGAGAAGTTTAAAGAAGAAAAAGAAATATATGAAGTGGTATATGGTTGTGATGGAGGCTAAGAAAAATTGCAAGGATTATTCTTTGGCTTAACCTATAGAATTGTACACGGTATACAACCTCCCTCAACCTCTCAGAGAGATTTAGGGTGTTAAATTATGTCATGCCTCTGTATAGTGTTTCTTACTGCCTTATTACCTTTCTGGTAATATTCACTCATCCACCACTTAATTTACAGAAATCAACAGGAAAGGGTCTCAGCTCTCTTTTTAATTTATATTTATTAATTCTACATAAAGTAAAAAGCAAATTGAAAGAAAAACACAGAAAAGAAGTGCAAGAAATGGAAAAAAGCAAAAAAAGAAAACTAAAGTTTTCTGGTCTTTTCCATAAAACAAGTCAGCCATTAGACCAAGTCAGATAAGTAACATAGCTCATAAAATAATTCACCAGGTGATAAAGATATAGCAAAATAAGGATTAATCTTAGTCCCCATGCTTTCTACATCCCTTGACTATTGGTGGTTTGATTACAAGCATCATTTTGATTGGTGGTCAGAGTTGTCAATATCAGAATACAGTCCTCTCCTATCCTCTTCCGCTTAATGGAGTTTCATCATTAAGTGGTGAAAGGTGGCTGGATTGATTGTATTATTGTTGTTCCTTTTTTTCCAGAGCTGCAGAACTGACAAGAGATCTCATGAAAACAGATTGGGAATGGAGTTCTCTGGAGGTTCAGAATGAATGATAAGTTTTTCCTCTAGCCTGCATTTTTGGGAGTGGGTGGGGTTAATGTAAAAGAACTACATAGACTGTGGCTTCTATCAGGAGAAATCCTTTTCTTTACACGGGATTTCATGTTCCAGGTAGGATTCTATCTCTTTTCAATGGAAAAGAAAAGAGGTATCCTATATTTTTCCTCAAAATAAAAAAAAAACCCTGGTATGTTTGAATAGTGCTGTGCAAAACAACAACACAAAACCCTCTACATCAGGGGTGTCAAACTGCCGGCCCACAGGCCAGTTGCATCATATGGATCCCGAGCCCACCCCAGCTCCGGCAATGTGAAAAAAGTCACAATACGTCACGACATGTCACGTGACGCGGCGAGTTTGACACCCGTGCTCTACGTTTCCCTACCAATTCTTATTCTGAGGAATTTTCTTTCTTTCTCTCTCTGAAAAAGGAAGAAGATAACTTTACTAGCATTCTCATGAGAGAAATATGATATTCTTGCATTCATTTCATGAGGAACTGGCTGAAGAACATTAGTGAACTTCTTATTTTCCATTATATAATCCCCTCTCCAATGACCTGCAATATCGCTGGCTTTCTATGTATTCATTAAATCCCAGGGGAAGTCGTCATAAGGGACTTTCTCCCACTTGGCTTTTTCAAAATGGAAGGCAGGACAGGAAAAAAATATAGTAAAAAACAGTAATAACCACAGAAGCACACTGATTCCAGTTTCCCATGGAGAAGTAATACTAGAATGGCTGATGTAGTCTGAGAATAAGAGAAAGAGAAAGAGAGAGAGAGGAAATATCCAAGAAATGACAGTATGATCATGGGTAGATCTAGAGATAAAAATTTATTTGCATATTACTCCTGGGGATATATGCAGATAGGAAAATCACCCCCTCTATGTTCCAAACTCTGGAATATACGTTTGCCCCCTTACCCATGCTTATGCCACACAGAATCCCCACAATGACAGTTTCCTGCCTTTTGCATTTCTCTTCCCCTTCCTTAATAACAACAATTAGCCAAACTTGTGACTCACCTCACGTTCTAATCCCATCCGAGCCACAATGTTTATTTCACAGGACGTTCAATTAATTGGTAATACAATCTGCTGTGAAGTCTTGTTTCCTTTCCCTCTGTTGCTAAGTATAACCTGAATGGCACAGCAAGTCACAAAAGAAAAATAATTAAGCAACCTTGAAAGGGCAGGCTGCCACAATTTCACACACAGCAAAGTACTTATCCAAGGTCAAGGATTCTGACAGCTTCAGACTCAAAAACCATTTGGAAGACAAAAGTGGATTCTACATCCTGACCTGAAATATGAGATGAACAGCATATCCACATAGGATCCTTCTTGGCTCACAAGATTGTGTTGGTAAAAGAAAGGAGAAATATCTAAAGAACATCCAGGTAGTAAGATAAATATGCAGTTTCCAGTGAAACCAGTTGCCATCTGTTTGCTTCTCTCAGTGTTTCCTCCCGCTGCTTTTCTCCCTCAACAACATCTAATGGGCTTGTCTTGCAGCAAGATAGCCCATTGCTCTCCAGCTTATAGTCCACCTTTTTTTTTTTTAACTTTCTGACAATCCCAGCCCTTTGCCAAGAATATTTTCCTGATGCAGCAGTTTCATCCTTCATGGGGCAGGAGGAAGGAGGACTGAGAGAAGCAAACAGGTGGCAACTTGTTTTATTGAGGATTTCCTCCTTTCAGAGCAAAACAGAAAATCTCACATTTTAGCTTAGGTTAGAAAGTCATGATAGCTAGGCCTAGCTAGTGACATGATGGAGTACATTTATCAAACTATTATTTTAATGCACAAAAATATTGTTGGACAAATGTTAAGTTTCAAAATAAGATGTACATGGTTTCTTCTCCCTTCAAACCAAGTATCTTGAGACCTTTTCTTCCCCTTCCTTTCTGCTTGGTGGCAATCAGCCACCTTATATATCATGCTAGTGTAGTTGGATGTAGTGGAGCCAGATGGTGTAATGGTCAACACATCAGACTAGACACTAGACTAGTTCAAGTCCTACCTTAAGCTCAAAGCCAGCTGGGTAACTTTGGGTCACTTTCTCTCAGCCCTGGGAAGAAGGACATGGAAAGTCACTTCCTAAAATATTGTCCAGGCATTTGTCCAGGCAGGGGCCAGGAATCAAAACTGACTTGAAGGCATCAATTTAAAGTATGAGCAGAGCTAAAATCACACCAGCCTTGTAGACTCAGGTATTACTGCTGCTTTTCTGTAGACTTGTTGCTGCCACTGATCCTCCAATGGTACTTTCAGGAACCATGTTCTCATTAACCATTAGCCATTGACCACCTTTTGTAGTATTTGTGCCCTTCCTCAAAATAACCTCTTTTTTTTTTAGTTCTATAAACCTCATTGTTCATCAAGGATGCAAGGGTGGACTAGGGAAGAACACTGGTGAAGAGTGAACATTTAAGCAAGAGCCATTTGTGTGTAACTGGGAGACTGGCCGTTCTAGCCCTGTCTTAGGCATGAAGCTAGCTCTCAATCTGAGGAAGAAGGCCAAAGGAAGCAATTTCTGACAAGTGTTGCCAAGAAAACTGCATGGACTTGAATGTGTTAATTGCCAGGACTCAAGACTAGCTTGAAGACACACACAGAAGCACACACCACCTCACATAAGCATCACCAAAATCAACAGTTTGAATATAGATTTTCATAAACACTTTAAATATGTTATTAGCCTAGATGCAAATGTCAAAAACAGGACTATAAATTTCATACATTTGAGATGCTTATGACAAAGGAGATCTGGTAGGTGGTTGTTGTGGTTTAGATGGAAACTACGGTACTGATACATGTCTTCAAGGTTCATCTTGTTCCCTCTGATTTTTTCCTTCTACATTTGGACAGAACCACCACTTCAGTACAGGTTGTCCTTGACTGTTCATTTAACAATGGTCAAAATTTCAACAACCTTAGAAAGAGTGCTTTACAGCACATAAAGCACTTCTAGATGTCTCTAAATATTACAGTCACATGATCAAGATCTTGGTTCTTGGCAACCTATTGGCACTCACAACTAGTTGCCAAGCGCCCTGCAATGACATGATTGCCCTTTGTAAACTTCTCTGCTGGCTTCCCAGAAAATGAATGTGGTAGCCAGCAGAGAAGATTGCAAGCTGCTGCCTCTTGTCAAGACGATTCCCTCTCATGTCTGAGGGCTGGCTGAAAGAGCTGCCTGCCAAGGGGAGCCGAATGCCTTCAGTGGGGTACAGAATTAGAGATCAATTCCTGAAGATTTGAGCTCCATTCCTGCACCTTGTTAAAGGAGTTCCCTTCTGTGCATGGAGGGTATCTGATCTCCTTTAAAAGGGTGCAGAAATACAGCTCAAATCCTGAAGAGCAGCCCTCAGAGACAAGAGGAAGCCAAAATCCAAGCAGAGAACAGAGAGGCAGCGTATTAAGGAAAGGACTGCAGGGTGCTTCAGGGAGGCGGGGGAGGCCCTGGTGCGCCTGGTGCAGACCACATGAGTGACTCTCCATTGAGGGACTAAAAATCCTACTTAGATTTTGGCAGGGAAGATTTTCAGATCATGAGTGGTGCTTCTCATAACCTCCCCCACCACTCCTGACGCATCTCCTTGATCCTTACATCGAGTTTCATCTGCTTAATGACACACAAGATTGGGAGTGCTGGAATTGCAGTCATTGAGTGAAGCAATCACAAGGGCAGTCACATGATGTTGCATGGCAATCCCATGACTGCTTCACTCAACAACTGACAGTTCAATCCCAATTGTAAGTCAAGAACTATTTGTATAGGAAATTTCCTAATCAAAGATTGTCCTCTATGACAGGGGTCCCCAACCTCCAGGTCATGGCCCAGTGCTGAGTTGCAGCACATTGGGAACTAGGCCGCGCAGGTGCCAGGTGCACGCATGCAAAACCATCCCCTATTCCCCCCACCCCACCACCGCTGGTCCACAGAGCCAGAAAGGTTGGGGACCACTGCTCTATGAAATGTTCTATATTGTCATTACTCAATTATTGCAAGGATCTGACACCACCACCACCACCCCATTTAACAGGGAAATGTAATAAAATTAATTTTCTCAGCATTTATTTAATAATTTTCTGTTTCTGGGAAGATGTGACACTCCAACCTTCCACCATTACCTTTAACAATGTGATTTAAAGTTTCCATTTGAAAATAATTGTATTAATTCCAGAGAAACTTACTGGCTGGCCTCCCCAACATCACTAATGAAACTATCCTTCACCCATTGTTTTTGTTATTTATTAAACATTAAAAGCATCTTAGGGAATAATTGTTCCCTGCAACATAATTCCAGTGACATCAACAATAGATTAATGGATACCAACAAGAATATTTTCCCAACCATGTTGTGAATAGTATAATATGCTATGTTGTTAGTGAAAGTAAGACAGTACTATGTCCTTCAAACAGAAGCAGAATTTTACTATTTTTTTTTCCTTCTCTGGAAAACTCCCAAGTTTACATAATCAATAAAAATGTTAGTGTAGCGAAGGGCTCTAGAAACCCAAGTATCATATAAAATAAGCTACTGAAGCTTGAATTTAATCCAAATATCAGATGTATTCTCCCTGCTGTTCATACATTCGGGGATATATCTAAATCAAGTTGCTCAGCCCTTTCTCACAAGTAGTCTGTGAGTCTTGTGTAGTCTAAATTTTGGAATCAGTTACTCAAACTCAAGTTTTCAAATGAATTATTTTAAACAATTTAGAATGTGATTACCAGTAGACAAACATATTAACTATTAAAGAAAAGGCATGTTCTATTTAATATTCATCTAATACTGCCTCCATTTGAGCATCTTGTATTAACATTAGCTATATGCCAATGCACACAGCTTTATCCAATATATTTCTAATAACATGGTATGGGTGTAATTGTATAGCCTACATGAAAACTATCTTAGCAACCATTAGCCAGACTTAGTTGAACTCAGACACTAAGTAAGATACTCTGGTTAATATTTGAATGGTGCCATGGCTATTGGCTTGACTGGGAAAAGTAAGAACAGGAAAAGACAATGGCAAACCAAGCCTATTTTATTGTCAAGAAAATTACAAAGACACAATTACTAGGAACTGAACTTGACTTGACGGCATGACACGCAGAAAGTAACGAAAGAATAAACCTCATTGAATGCAGTGAGAATTATTGAAGTGTGCCATAAAGCTTGCAGGTGCCTACAGAACTGAAACAAGAGATTTGAAAAAAAAAAGTGTTGTTTTTTTTAATATGACATTTGAAAAAGCAGGTATATAGATGCCTTTATGCATTGTTCAACCTAACAAGGCTCAAGGCTGACTCAGCCTTCCATCTTTCCAAGGTCAGTAAAACGAAGACACAGATTGTTGGGGGCAACATGCAAGTAATGCTGACATTGTAAATCACCCAGAGTGCTGTAAAACGCTATGGGGCAGTATATAAGCCTAAAGGTATTGCTAATGCTATTGTTGCTCTATGTAATTCTTCTTTATAAAAGACATATGAGAGATAAAAGATTTAATTTGCATCAGAGCTTCCTCCAAAAGTATTTTCTTTTATACTCCTACATTCCTACAGGATTTGGCAAATCATACCCTGCTCTGTTTAACCCTGTTATAACAGAGTTACAAATCTATCAAAATACCATGCGTCACTCTTGTGGGAGGAAAAGAAAATAAATTCCCACTTCATCAGATATTTGTGAAATATTCCTAATAAGATCATAGGGTTAATCCTCACAGTGCTTTCAGAATATAGCAGTTATTCTTTTTTCTTGATGGCTCAAGTTGATTTTTATTGCACTAAAGAGAGTTGAAGCCATGTGCCTGCTATACTCACCTTGTTCACCACAGGCTGCTTATCAGCTCCAACTGGCATCAATAAGCCAATGCATGCTTAGTTCTACATCTGGAATTGGTGGATACAAATGTGATTAGTTTGGTTTATTTTGGCACTGCTAAAAATTAGCATGAAGTGAGGGGGGGGAAGGAGCCTATGCAAGCTGAAAGTTGTATGAATCATTAGCTATCAGAACTGTGTTTGGTTCTTGGGCTGCTATTGGAATGTCCACATTAACCATGATTAACAAATGACACAAATACTACATGTCCAAATAGAATAGTGCTGTTGTCTACTATTCTAAGCTGTAATGTACTGTGCTGATTATAAAAGATTTAAGTATCAGTGACAGCACCGTTTACATGAATCTCCTCGTCTCATTGAGTTGCAAGATTTTGTGTGTCAGGTGCCATTATCATTCTTCTTGTGCTGCTTCTAAATAGACAGGAAAGTTCTTCTGAGTAGAAACTACTGCCACTGCATAAGGTTACCTACTGTTTGCTCTATACTACAGAGTTAATCTATGGATTGAGAGGCGGTCACGGCCAGCCATTTGAATGCTTTCAAAAATGAACTAAACAATTGCATGGTGAACTAGTTGATCAGTTACTTTCTGTTTACCTGTTGCTGAATCACAGGCAAGATGCTTTTGAAACCAATTGGGAAGCAATACAGAAGAAGGGTATCACCCTCCTTTCCACACTTGGAAGTTCCCCAAATGTATCTGATTGGCCACATTGTGCTACAAAATGCTGGACCACATGAACCATGGTATTGGTTAAGCAGGGTGCTTTTTATTGGTTTTTAAAATCATGTACATGTTCATTATGAAGCCATAACACTTACAATGGAGCGTCATATAGGATCAAGTAATGCAGGTAAGGTACTGGTATATTATTTTACTAATAACAGTTTAAGGCCATCATTAAAAGCAATAACATGCTGAGTACAGCTAGCCTTCAGCTTACAACTATTTGTTTAACAACCATTCAATGTTACAATATTGAAAAAAGTGACTTAAGACCAGTCCTCACAGTTATAATTGTTGGCAGTATCCCCACGGTCACGTGGTCAAAATTTCGATGTTTGATAACTGACATGGATTTATGATGGTTGTAGCATCCCAGGGTCATGTGATTGTCATTTGCAACTTTCCCAGCTGGCTTCAGACAAGCAGTCAAAGGGGGAAACCAGATTCGCTTAACAACTGCATGATTCATTTTACAACTGTAATTTGTTTAACAATTGGGCAAGACTCACTTAATAACTGCCTTACTTTAGCAACAGAAATTCTGGTTCCAATTGTGGTTGTCTGTCGAGGACTACCTATATGGTACTGTTGTTTCCTCTTCATTTACCTAGCAGAAAACAAAGAAGAGTATCCTTTATCTCAGTGATGGCGAACCTTTTAAGAGACCGAGTGCCCAAACTGCAACCCAAAACCCACTTATTTATCGCTGGGTGCCAGGTGGGCATGGCCCGCTGGGTGGGCGTGGCTGTGGTGGTCATGGCAGACTAGGTGGGTGTGGCCAAGGTGGGTGTGATCACCTCGATGTTGCTCGTGGGGACACCTGTGGGGGCCGGGCAGGGTTGGGGGAGATCCAGGGGGTCTCTGGCAGGTGGGGCGGTAGGCAGGAGGTTCGACTTGCAGGATGAGGCGAGGCAAGGCGAGATAGGGCAGGGGTGCCATTGTCACAGGGCAAGGCGAGGCAGGGGCCAGGGCGGCTGCTGCCTGACACCATCGGCCCCCGCACACAGAGGCCAGCGAGCGCATGGGTGCTGGGATGCATCCGGCCATGTGGGACCTCGGCGAGTTAGCGGGTGGCTGGTTGAAGAGGGACGGTTGCCATCTCTGGGGCATGGCACGCGTGCCCACAGAGAGGGCTCTGAGTGCCGCCTCTGGCACCCGTGCCATAGGTTCGCCACCACTGCTTTATCTGGTGGGAAAAGACAATACTATCTTTACTTCGTTCTTCCGTTCAATCAAAGGTAAGGAACTTCACATTTTGGTAAGGGTAGAAAGCGTCAATAGCTCCCATTGTGCTTGGCAAAGGTATTTCAATCAAAATAGAAGGACTCTGAGCAGCGCCTTCAGTGAAAACCATTGTCTGTAGTACGTTCTGTTTGTACAAGTAGAGATATTAAACAGTGTCAAGACTGAGCCAAGAGAAAGAGAGATTAAAAATGAAGCAGATGATAACACGTCAGGGAAATCTAGTGGTTGGGAAGGGGAATTGTAAAGTCTATAATTCTCACACGCCAGCAGAAGAAGGCTCTCGTGGGCTATTTATGCCGCCAGGAAGAGGTTTTACTCTTATTTCCCATGGCAACATTTCCAAGGCATAAATCAAACACAAATGAATAACCTTTGATTTATCATTCCTAATAGAGAACTACATCATATTGATATGTCATCGCATTTCAGCACGACCATTATGATGCCAATCATCATGTAATTTTTCTTTATGTTATAATTGGCAACGAGGATGTTCAGTCCTATTCAGTCCAATTAGATTTCCTTGTTATTTTCATAGTATCTGAGGGCATACCTGTTACTACCCTTTCTAGCACTTTCTAATCATAGTCATTTCCTTAAGAGACTCTGAAAGGTCGCCTTGGTTATAGCAAGGTGAGAAAAATAACAAAGGACACAAATAGTATTGCAAACGCTATCATCTAAATATATAGAGATATACGTACATACATGCTACATAGTCTTGCATTTGAATCACAAGATAATATCTTCCCACATTGTTGTCAAGGGCAAGGGGAAAGCTGTTATTCTATCACTCTCTTCCTGCCAGATCAATTTTCAGCATTGACAAAAGAGTGTTTTTTTTTTTAAAAAAAATCTCCATATAACACACAGATCAGAATATGCTTGCTTGGTTCATGCAAGCATGCTTAACTAAGACTCAGTATCTACATTTGCATAACATGCTAAGTCTGAATAGTTTTAACTTGGGTTAGTTTCTATGGTTTCACACAATGAATTGTTCAGACTCAGAATGTCTGCTGACCCTGTATTGCAGTGAATCCTGGTGTATAAACGCAACCATGAACTAAAATGAAGTGCTTAGACTTTTACTAATTCTGGCTCCCTAAATAAATATATTTCCAAGTTCCTTAAGGTGCATCATATGTAAAACTGAGGAGGAAATGGTTAAAAAATAAATAGAAGTTTTTGGATTAAAGTGTAAAACTCAGCCTGGCATCCTTATTAACAGTATCTTTCATGAATTCATCTGAGTATTTTCAAGTTATGAAATGATTTTTCCCAAACTGAAAGCATAATTTCTTTATTCTTTTGAGAACAACTGCAATCACTGATGTTGCCTCCTTTGGCAACAAAAGAACACATATTGCCTGGGCTCATGTGTCACACACTGGCTGTATGCATGCAACACACTGAAGCTCAAACAAACTCACCACATTTAGCCTATCATGCTATGTGAATTCACCTGCACACTTTGTTTTGGTTCAGCATTGCATACAAAATGGAATACAAGAGAAAAACAGAGTTAAGCTAGTGTCTAAGTCTAAATGATGGTATATTTTAATATAGTATAGAGTTTTTGAATATGCAATGGTGTTCTGATTCCTGCATAACATTTAAAAGAAGCAATGGTAAAAAAAAAAAAAAAAAACCTCATTAGGGCTTTGCAGAATGTGCAACCTTAGCCACTGAGTCAGACTATTGATCTAGTTGTCCTGCTTTCCTAATACATCCTCTGAAAATCTAGCTCTATTTCGGATTGACCTTGGAATTTCTCCAGACAAAATATGTGTTTTGCCACAGACCGAGGGTATAATTTTTGAGACCTGATTTGGTGCAAAGGTTATGATGCTGGACTAGAAACCAGGAGTCCATGTGCTCCAGTCCTCCCTTCGATAGGGAAACCAGCTGGGTGATTTTGGGCCAGTCACTTTCAGTCCAATCCACTTTACAAAGGAGCTGTGGTGAGGAAAATGGGAGCAGGGATTGTTAAGTACTTGAGTTGCAAAAACTAAAAACGGGATATAAATTCAATAGATAAATACACTTTTTATAGCATCTCCATAATCCTTTGAAAGCATCCTGTCATACAGCATCACAGTCTGGTTTGGAGGCATCACTGCTTCAGACAGGAAGGCAGTGCAGAGAGTGGTGAGAATGGCTGAAAAGATCATTGGCAGTTCCCTCCCTCCCATCCAAGACATAGCACAGAAGTGTTGCTTGAGCAGGGTCCGTAAGATTATCTGGGACACTACACATCCTCTTCACGACCTGTTTTCCTTGTTACCTTCTGGGAGGAGGCTTCGTGGTATCCGTAGCAGAACATCCAGATTCAGCCATAGTTTCATTCCATACAGCATTAACCTTGCGAACTCTCAAACTTCCTCCTTGCGTTATATATTCAAGATGGACAGTATTTAATATTTATTTGCTATGTATATGTAGGGATGTGGGTCTATATATATGCTGTACATAGTATGTTTAGGTGTGTGTCATGTATGTGTTTCACTTTGACAGCGGGCAACTAAATTTCATTTTTGATGTGTGCCATTGTGCCCACAATATAAAAATGAAAATAAAGGTTATCTTAAAGCCTTCCCAACCTGGGGTCAACATATTATGTTGGACTAGAACTTATGATGATCACTGAAATTTCAACACATTTGAGGGGAGTGCTAGGCTGTGGGATTGTCCCAAACAGGCAAATCCTGCAGGCATTAGCTAGGGGTGTGGTTTTTTTAAAAGAATGCAAAGAATAAACACTCATCTCTTTCCCCCTGCTTCTTATTCCTACCTAACTACAATGGAAGTGTGGGAAATTCTCAGGTGTCCTTCTCCCAGATTTGTTTTCCCTTCAATGATGTGCAAGAATAGCATAAAATCTCCACAACCAGATTAGATCCATTTCAAGACACAAATGCTTCAAAATATCTAATCTTGAGACCTTAAGCCATTTTCCTAGAGCTGGACTGCAAGTGTTCCCTATTCTTGAATGGAGTTGAGAACAACCTGGAATAAGACCAAGAGAAAATCTCTGAAGGCCAATTTCATGCCCTGCCTACCCACGAAACATGCAGCAAGCAAGCAATAAGCTGGGAAAGCACATGTGCAAAGCAGCCCTTAATGTGGTATCTCAGTGAATGAATGGCCTGAGTTCTGTGCTTCTTAGCCCAACACTAAGGAGAGATGGGGCAATATTGCTGCCCAGGGCATAGAATCATAGGGTTGGAAAGGACCTCAAAGGGCTTCTAGTCCAACCCCCCTACTCAAGGCAGGAGTCTTATACCATCCGAGTCAAATGGTTGCCAAGTCTATTTTTGAAAACCTCCACAATCCCAGGAAGCCAGCCATTAATTGCTCTCACTGTCAAAACGTATGACTAGATATTGATAAATCCACCTCCAGAGTATAAGTGACAGCTGCAGGGTTCAGCCAGACTATGTGGTCACCCCATCACAGCTCTTCTTCATAGCTATATTGGTTATATTCTGCCTTATTCCAAGAACCTGTGAGACTAATTCTGTTTCTTATTAACTGGAATGGGCAAGATACCTTTTTGGAAAGGAAACAAGTGAGCAAGATAAGGACATATGACTTAATTCACGATTTGTGCTATTTCCAGTTTATTTTGTTGTTGTTCAGTTGCTAAGTCATGTCCAATTCTTCGTGACCCCATGGACCATAGCATGACAGCCTCAAGCCATGATGTCCTCCACTGTCTCCCAGAGTTTGCCAAAATTCATATTTGTTGTGTCCAGTTTATTTGTCCATGATTTATTGAATATTCCAGAATAAGTTGGACTTACACAATACACAAAGCTGTAGGCAGTACACAGATGGCAATATTGAACGCAATCTGTTTTCCTATATAGTTGGTCTTGATTTACAACTGTAATGGAGCCTCACCATTATGGTATTAAGTTGTGACAGTCATAAAGTAGGTCACATGTCTGACCTGATTTTCTTTTTACCTATTCTTGTAGAGCTCATTGAGAGAATCCTTTCTTTGCTATGGGGTGCTTTTGCAAAAAAAAAAGGAAGTAAATATCATTTTTGGTAAAACAGATGTAAATCAGTCATGTGACTGCTGGATGTTACAAATGCAGGCTGGTTGCTGAGCACCCAAAATTCAGTCACATGACTTCAGAGGGAGCAGCTGTTGGAATTTCAGAACTGGGTCCCAAGTACCTTTTGGGGTGTCTATCTAATTTTGAATGATTGTTAAGGGACTGATTGTAAATTGAGGATTGCCTGTATTGGGCATGCTGTAATTTGGACTTGCTATAATCCGAAAGATTATAAATCAATTTCATGTTGACTCCAAAAGCTGCAGACATGAGCTTTCTGACTTGAGGAACAATGCACTTATTCCTTGATTAATGGCAATAATTCTACTTCAAATTTAAACAGCAGCTTAGCATTTTCAAAATATAACACAAACCTTGTACAGTAGGACAATATTAGCTGCATTTGTACAGTGCATTTAATTTGCTTAAATTAATTCATTTTCAGCACTTTACACTGAACCATTAATTGACTGAGTTGGGTTTGCCTATAAAAAGCTCAGTAACAGATTTTGGCAGTAGCCAAGTTAGTATTCATAAATGCAGCAATTAGATTGGTAATTAACCTGTTGTGTGAACACAGCCATGATATTGCAATGGATGTGGGTGTGAAAATCAACAGCACTTTTTCACAAGTAGTTGCAACATTTTAGAGCATCCTCCACCCAGTGGTGAGTTTCAGCCGGTTCACACCACTTCGGCAGAACCGGTAGCTAATTTTGTGTTGCCCAGGCCCAGAATGGACTTCCGGAAGCGGCATCCACACAGAGAACCGGTTGTTCACATATTTGAATCCCAACACTGCCTCCACCCTGTATCACTATGGGAATATAAAGCTTGTCTTTATTAGTTATATTAGCAGTGATGCATAGATGCCTTATAATTGCTGATCTCATTGAATAATGAATATTCAATAATGAGATGGTCTAATAATCTCATTAGAGTAGACATAAACCAACTTTGCTCCAAACTGAGTAGAGGGGTTGCCCATTTCGTAGTTCAGCTCTTTACCACCATCAATTCCATTATTCCTTGGCTAGAAACCAACTCTTTTGAGATGGCTAATATGGATACACAAAATACAATAAAAAGAATAAGAATTACTAGTGTAGGCAAATATGTGTTTTTCCTGGTTCTATTTCTCATATTAAAAAGGTAACTATAATTTCACTTGTCTTTATTCCACTTAGAGAATCTGGATAAGTATATTATGTCCCATGATTCCTTGTCTGCATAGAGCACAAGGTTTTTTTTTCCCAGCAAAAAATTGCTTTGTAGAACTGAGTACAGCAAGAGTATTGATGGCCTCTTGCTTTGAGGGCTCACAAAGGACAAAGAGATTGATGAAGAAGGAATCCACCCAAGCAGGAACAGCTGGAGAGAAGGAGCAGCAGAGGGCTATTGTTCTCCCCTTTTTACAGCTGAGCTTTCCAGAAGCATCTTGTTGACCGTTTTAAGAGCAACAACCCGGAATCGACTAAAGAGCTCTTGTTATATGCACTTTGGTCAAAGGAAGCCTTTTGGACGGGGGGGGGGGGAAGGGGGCAATTGAGACAATTGCCCCAACCCCACCCATAGCAATCAAAGCAAGATTCGGTATTTGAAATGACCAAATTGATCGATATTTTCACTGTCAGCCATAAATCATTAAAAAAAATGTATTTTTTGCCAACTGTTAGGAAGATTACGAAAGTCTTCTTCCGTAGACTATCTGCCTACGTGCAATTATTAATGACTTAAGAACCTGAGCAGAATTCCTCATCTGGGATATTGATCTTCGAGCCTTTTTATTTATCTCTCCTTCTGGACTCCCGGCAAGGCTGCAACGTGGGATCATCTCAACCGTCTAAGCTGGAAGAGACGCCGGAAGCGAACCAGCGAGCGAGCACGCCCGCCACCTCCCGGATCGCCGGCGCAGCGCGCCCAGGGGCTGCTCTTTCCCCCGTCTGCGCCGGCCCTCCGAAAGGCTTCATTGTCTCTCTAGCAAGCGATCCCCGCCCCGCTGCGCGTTCAAAGCGGGCATGAACTAACCATCCCAACCTCGCTGGGGATACGTGTCTTTCCGGTCCAATCTCCTGCGGCGAGGAAACAAGATGGATGCGTGAATAAAAGTTCAATCAAAGGCAGCGCCGGAGAGGCTGCGCGTGGCTGGAGGTGGGAACGACCACGCGAAAGGGAGGCGGGCGGTCCTCGAACGGGGAGAGATTCGCCAGTTTGCACGTCAATAACGTATTAAAAAGCTCTGATTTTCCGCACTGCATCTAGTTGACGCCATTGCTACAGGGGGATCATTTTACCTCGTCAGTTTAAAGGCGAGATTTGGTCTTTAATTTCTACTCTTTCTCCTGCTTGCGTTTGCTGTTTAGAAATTGCCAAGCGGTTGTGAAACGTGTGAGAAAGATAAACTTTAACCCTTGGGGCACTGGAGGAATCGCTTAAGTGTAGTTTACAGACGAGCTCAGAATTATTAATTTTGTGCCATGCGTGACGCTTCTCCTTAAAGGATAGGACATTTCTGAATTTGGATCTGCAGTATAAATTATGTGCAGATTTTGTGTATTATTATTATTATTAATAGTAATAGTAATAGTAATAAATAATGTTGAAAGGGACCTTGGAAGTTATCAAGTTATCCTACTCAGGCAGGAAACCCTATACCAGTGATGGCGAACCTTTTAGAGACCGAGTGCCCAAACCACAACTCACTTATTTATCACAAAGTGCCAGGGCCGCATTAGCATTGTGGTGTCCTCAGGGGGAGCATGGGGGCATGACACACTGGGTGGGTGTGGTGCACTGGGTGGGCATGGCTGCGGTTGTCACGGCAGACTGGGTGGGCATGGCCACTTTGATGTTGCTCATGGGGGGGACGCCTGTGGGGGCCGGGCAGGGTTGGGGGAGATCCAGGGGGTCTCTGGTGGGTGGGGTGGTGGGCAGGAGGCCCAGCATAGATGGGGGGAGGTACACAATCCTAGCTGGGATTGGGGGGGGCATGGCACCGATGGGGATCTGGCTTTCCATGCTCGGGGTGGCCTTTGGCTTGTTGGGTGTGGGTGTGCTGTACCACCTCTACTTGAGCTTGCTAGCTGGCCACTTCACCTCCTTTGTGCTGGGTGGGGCCATCGCTCCGGGCGACAGCCTAATGGACCTGCGCAAGCTGCTGGCGGCGGCACACATGCCCACAGAGAGAGCTCTGAGTGCCGCCTCTGGCACGCGTGCCATAGGTTCGCCACCACTGCCCTATACCATTTCAGACAAATGGTTGTCCAGTCTCTTCTTAAAAACTTCCAGTGTTGGAGCATTCACAACTTCTGGAGGCAGAAGTTTTTGTCTTCTTTGATAATAAATGCATCATAGGTATATATGTCCTCTCCTGCAGCATTCCATTTCTATTAAGCTTGATTAACTGATTATGGGCCATCAAGTCATTGTTGATTTTCTCCATAAATTCCTGTTAAGAAATTGGAGATTATTTTACCCCATTACCTATTGACGTAGTAGCAGAAGACAGGCTACTGGGCTTTCTTTGCTTCAGCAATCCTTTCTCAGAATGTGCATTAAACATTCAATGTTCCCATATCAAAGTCACACAAGAATAAAACAACTGTAATCATAAAAGAGAGGTTTGGAAATTGTGCATAATCTGGAGAAAGAAAATAAATACATCTTTCTTGATTCTGACATTAGAAGCTGTTGTGGTGTATGAAGAGGAATAGTGTGTGATTCAAGAGAGAAAATAAGTGTATATTTAACCTGTTGAATTCACTAACAGAAGAGGTAGAGCATCTTTTCCCAATCAGGGTATGCTCCAGATATATTAGATTCACTTCTCATAATTCCCCAACCAACTTGGCCATTGCAGACAATTCTGGAAGTCTGTGCATTTGGTAGGTATTCATATTGAGGAAGCTGATGCAGAATGTTAGGAAATTTTATAAAGGTTATTGATGGTCATAGCATTAAGTTTAAATACCAGCCAAAGGCCAAAAATGGTAGGTTAGTGACTCTGGGCAGTTGTGGTCTTTTAACAGGTAATTATCAGTTTCCCTCCACCTACCGGAACAACTTGTGTTCAGATCATCCGTCACAATACCAATATGTTCAGTATCAGGTTTTGTGTTGAGTTTGGTGGGCAAGTTGGTAAATCCCACCACTGTGCTTTGTTTAGGACCCAATGTATTAAGCACACCCAGCCACTTGGATTATTTCAGTTAATTATGGTTTAATTTGTCATGATCCCACTATATCTGTTGGGGGATGATAAATAAGATAAATAAGAAACTATCTTCACATCCATTGCTCTGTTTAGCTACTCTTGACATATTATACTAAATACTGAGTCATTTCCAATACATTTTGATCCATCTATATAACATGAAAACTCTGTTTATCTTTTTGTAACCTTTAATTGGGCGTAATGGTACATCATAAGGCAACATTTTGTTAAATCAAGATATCTCAAATGGGCTAACTTAAAGAATGTGTCCAATAGGTCCATGGGACCTATTACTCCCATGGGGTTGAAATTTGGCAAAGTTATGGCCCCTGTGGTGCTGCTACAGTCATGTTTACATGATCATCATTTCCAGTGCTTGGTGCCAGCTTCCCACAAGGAAAATCTGGAGAAGCTAGCAGGAAGTCAGAATCAGTTGCTTCAATTCCCACTGATTTTGTCTGTCAATGGTCTTTCTTTTTCTCTGTTTAGGTAAGGAACTATGGTTCATGGT
The DNA here is from genome assembly GCA_023970755.1 of Azemiops feae. Lineage (NCBI taxonomy): Eukaryota > Metazoa > Chordata > Lepidosauria > Squamata > Viperidae > Azemiops > Azemiops feae. The sequence goes on along the minus strand of JALGBA010004268.1, from coordinate 1,725,742 downwards.
TGTCTAGTTCTCAGTTCGTCTAGCACAAATCTCACATTGACAGAACTGGAGAATGATAACTATATACTAGTACGTTTGTGAGTGTTGTCTTCTATATTATATTATTCTCTTCTTTACATAGGACTGCCTTCTGCAACTTGGAGAATTAGGTAAGGTAAACTAGGAACAAATTGCATCTTTTGCTGTTGGAAGAAATCCTCATTTTATAAGAAACAGGCATCTCAGCTAGGGTTGGGCTCCCTCTGCTGCCACATTGAAACTGTATATTCATCTTCCTTTCAGAAATATTAAAATGTATATTCTGAATTTGTACAACATGCATACAAAATACTTTATTTTGTACTCAATTTTCTCCTGGTTTTTTTCCTTTGATGGATGGAGGATTTCCTTCCTCCCTCCCTCTGCCTTTTGCTGCCATTTGAGTCCCACCACCTAATTTCTTGTCTCTTTGATAAAACTCCGAGAAAAAGTTTTGCCTCCTGGTGGGATTTGACAGTGAGTGCTGCCCTGATAGCAAGACATGAATCAAATGAGAAATCACTCTCTTTTATTCAGCCCAGCAGTTGGAAAGGTTGGCATGCTGTGATTAGAGCTTTGTTTAGGACTGCTAGAGTAATGTGGCTTGCAGTCCTGTCACAGGAACAACCACAAGATGAGGAAGTTCACAGATAGACATTTATGTTAATACCACTGAGACATCAGTGGGTGGCAGAGGAGAAACAACTTCTTTGCCTTTCAGACTCATCTTTTGCGAACATATTTCCTATCCTTTTTTTTCCTACCACAGCAGAAGTCAAAGCCATGGGTGATGATAGTCTCCCCATCTCTCTGCAAGGAAAGTTGGTCATTTGAATTTATGACTATTATTAAAGCAAGATCTCTGCCAGAAATGTTCAATAATAGTTGTAGCTTCTCCTTTGGAAGAGAATACTATAATATAGAACACAACATTCATAAAGCTTGCAGCAAACTCTGACATGGGTTTGTCCCACTTAAATATTATGTGTTCCACCAAACAGTGGATAACGTACCAAATTACACAAAAAGGCAGATATGTAGCTTGCTTACATGTCTTCCTTCCTTCCTTCCTCCCTTCCTTCCTTCCTTCCTTCCTTCCTTCCTTCCTTCCTTCCTTCCTTTCTTCCTTCGTCAGCAGGGCAGTGATACAAAATGAGGCATTAATCAGTTAAGCAAATACCAAAATAAATACCAAATTATTCTCCGAACTAAAGTAATTGGATACTTATAGTATTTTATTTATTTATTTAAAATAGGCATCCTTTTTCCAAACTGATTCAAGTTTTGTAGGTATCAGTATCATGGCTCTTGTTTGCATGACATGCTTAAGTGCAATGGTCTCCAACCTTTCCAGCTTTATGGACCGGCGGGGGGGGGGGGGGAGAGGAGATGGTTCTGTGAGTGTGCGCCCACTGCTTGCACAAATGGAGCTTCATGCACTCGCCTCCCACTGTGTGTGCAAGTGGAGCTGCGCATGTGTGCATGCTCACCCACTGCCTCTGCAACCTGATTTTGAACACGCCACAGCCTGGTAATGGGCCGGGGTTTAGGGACCACTGCTTAAGTGGATCAAGAGGAAGGCTAGTGTGTTGTGTGGAGGCCCAAACCCAGACAATTATCTCATCAGATATCCCAAAGAGATGTTAGTCTCAATAGTACTTGTGAATGCTATTGTGACTGTTTGGAGCTGTTCCCCTAATGTTCCTTACCTATTAAATCCCACAGTTTTATTTTGTAAAAATTTAAATAGATTCAACAGAAAAAATACAATTTCACAGGTTTCTGTCCTTCTGTAAACTTCCATTGTCCTTTACAATGTATTCTGCTCTTCTGGAGATTTTCATAATTAATTTTTAGTATCCTGAATAGTTTGGTGTCATCTGCAGATCTAGCCAGACCACTGCTTATCCTTAAGTCAAGATAATTTTGAACAAATTAAAAAGCACTGATCCCAAAACAGATCCACTCGCGCAGAACCATCCCCTCTCCCCGCCAGTCCGCAAAGCTGGAAAGGTTGGAGCCCGCTGCACTTAAGCATGTCATGCAAGCAAGAGCCATGATGCTTATATCTACAAAAAGCATATATTTTTCAAAACTTTTAAAGTCAAATTTACATATCATAGAATGGAAACTCGCCCAATGAATTCAGTAAAACTTTGCTAATTCCAATGGTCTTAATTTTTATAATACAGGTTGTCCTCGACTTACAAACAGTTCGTTTGGTGACCATTCAAAGTTACAACGGCATTGAGAAATGTGACTTATGATCATTTTTCACAAACCCGTGCAGCATCCCCATGATCATGTGATCAAAATTCAGATGCTTAGCAACTGGTTCATATTGATGATGTCGCTGTGTCCCAGGGACATGTGATCCCCTTTTGCAACTTTCTGAGAAGCAAAGTCAATGGGGAAGCCAGATTCACTTAACAACCGGGTTACTAGCTTAACAGCTGCAGTGATTCACTTAACAACTGTGGCAAGAAAGGACGTAAAATGGGGCAAAACTCACTTTAAATGTCTCACTTAACAACAGAAATTTTGGGCTCAATTGTGGTCGTAAGTCAAGGACTACCTGTATACAATTAAAACAAAATCTCAAAAAGTGATTATGGTATAATGCTCAATTGAGCTTAATGTCTGCAAAGGTTAAAAGGCCTTGCTAATGTGATCTTGATGTAATCCCAACTCCCAGCTGTTCCATCCATAAGCCAATTATAAAAACAGCAGCTTCTGCAGTCTACTCACAAGGAGTGACTGTCCAGAGTTTCATGGATGATCTCAACTATCCATTGTTTCGAAGAGATTACAGCAGCTCAAATACAACATCCAGTGGTGGTTCCCCTTGCAAAAGCTGTCTTGCTATCCAGTGAAAGCCGATAAGACATCAGCTTGCCGTGACGCTTAGAGGAAGTCAGATTTATATTATTATGGTTGGTTACACAGTCAGTCAGATGTTTAGAATAGATTTGGCATTTTTGTCCACCTATTGAGTCTGGCCCAAGGAGCTGGAATAGGCAGCTATTATTGTTTAATAAAATTAAATATATTGTTGCAAAAGGTTTCCAGATATCCTCATGTGCTATATGAACTTTATTTGATCAGTGTCAAAAGGTGAAGCCATAATGATGGTCAGTAGTGGTTTACAGAAGTTGGGTTTTCCTAACAGTGGTGAAGACTCTTGCATCAGTGGCTCTGCAAACAGGACTATTAAAAATGTTAGAATACATCTAGCCAATGTTTCACGTAGTTCAAATCAGGTTTTGCAGATCCTGTCAGTCTTGTATATTAGTGTTGAACATTCAGTAGAGAAAATACAAAGCTAAATATGGCAATATTGCATTACCAAAAAGAAATAGGAAGGAGGAGGAGAAATCAAGTATAATGTTGTGATACAGAGAAAAAGAAAGTTGATTAAATGCTTGGCCAACATCTAAGTGGAGATCAGTTAACAGATTAGAGGTTGCATTTACACAAGTTGGCAAGCTCAGTTTTAATATAAGTGTACCTTTTTGTGCCTTAGTGAACCTAGATCCTTTAATTAGTTATAGTTCCATGTCCTGCATGCACTCAGAAAATGGATTAACTTTATTTAGAGTTGAGCATGTTACTAAGTTGAGCATGTTGTATGATTCCAACTGTACAGTAATATAAAGCTATTATTGCTTTCTCTTGTTTTCCACTGGAGGATGCTGCTTCCCTATAAATGAACTACTCTATAATTTCATCTTCATTCTTATCAATTATAGGATGAGAACAATAACGAAACAGAAAAATGGAACACAGCCTGTAATGATTTTATGGGAAATTAAATTGTGCTATCAGTAATTTGTCCCATTGATTTCTAAGTGCATGATTAAGTTTGGATCCAAAGCAATGAATATAAATTGAAAATAATTAAGGGGAAGGAATTACAAAGGGGGAAAAAAACAGCCAAGATTTAAACGTTACATATTTACTAAATAAACATAATTTAGGGGGAAAACATTTATTTGCCTTTTATTGATTTTTCGACTAGACCAGGGGTAGGCGACCTTGGCTCTTTTATGACTCATGGACTTCAACTCCCAGAATTCCTGAGCCAGCCATGCTGAGGGGAAAGGGAGAGGTTTCCAAGCTGAGCCATGCTGACTCAGGAATTCTGGGAGTTGAAGTCCACAAGTCATAAAAGAGCCAAGGTTGCCTATCCCTGGATTAGACCTTATAACCCACGAATATACAAATTTTCCCTTATCTGAGTCTCTAATGGGAGAAATTGAATGATTGTTTGCTCCCCCCCAATAAAATGTTTGGTATTTTCTTTCTTTGTTGTTATGTTTATTCTTGAGTCCTTTGACTATAATAAACTTTTTCATTCATTCAGATGCAATTGTTCTGTTTATAAGTGTGTCTGTTACTTCAGTTAATTTTTAAGCCTTTAAATTGAGTTTACCTTTAAAAAAAGAGCAGGTGCCAGTGTTCCTCAACTATCCACTGTCCAGATGTGTTATGACTTGTAACTGAATATATCTGGTGGACATCAGACGGGAAAAGAGTATACCAGTCCTATGAAAAAAACAGGTTAGCAAATCCAAATTTCAAGTTGCCCTAAGAAAAGCACAGATGAATGCACTTTAAACAGGTTAGACCAGGAAACAAAGAGTGGTATGGATTCTATGGAGCAAGAAAACCTGGGAAATCAAATACAAATCTTTGCAAAATAGATGAACTGAAACTTTTGAATATAACATTAAGAGCTGCTTATGATATCATATATCTAGGCTCACTATTCAATTATTTTGAAATGTTTAATTAAAGCTAAAAGTATATACCAGTTTACTTGGGAGTAACTCTGCTGAGCTTCATGGAAATTACATCTAACACATGTTAAGGATTGTACAGTAAGATAGTCAAAATGGCTGAATTCATAGTAACTGGGAAAACTTAAGGAATGGCAGTAGCATTTCGACAACCTGGTGGAATATTATATACTTCCATTAGGAAAATTTTATTACAAATTTGTAACCTAGAAAAAATATTGTCTGAAATAAATTCATTAATTTTGCAGAGAGAAATAGGATGCACCTCTGAAAATGTATGTGGAACTCCAGTGATTTTTGAAACTATCTTCCCCAAATGTTGAGAAGATGGGCCACCAACTTAAAATTTACGGAAATTTCTTCAAGATAGTTTAGATATATTGGGTAATACATCACCTTGTCATGCTCTAGCCAATCATTATCATAACCTCACTTTTAAATCATGTATCCAGGGCTTGAGAAGCAAAACAGAGGATCTGCTCTATTACACAGCACTAAGTTATCATTCAGATGAAATATCCAGTAATGTCCACAAGATGTCAGCAATGTTCAGACCATCTACTAGTGGATACAACTTGATATTCCCCCTAACTGAAGTGAAAAGAAAAAATAGGTAATTGACATAAGTCTGTCATTAGATTGATGAATGTAATTTAATGGCATTAAAATATAATTTTTATGTAATTTAACCATAATTTCAGGTACAAATGCAAATCTGAAATTGGGACATTATAATATGAGAAGGTGAATGATTCTACACTGCAAAAAAATAAAGTTGGGAGCTGTTATGCTTCAAAGAATTGACCCAAATCAGAAATGTCACAGAACGTGCCTTGTTATCTCTTCATTCCAGTCAGGGACTCTGACTGAATTGTCAATTATACCAACAATGGCTATTAAAGGCTGTTCACTTCATCTAGATATCTGGATAACTCAGGATGAAAGGTACTAGTGGCACTTGTGGATTTTTGAGAGGATGGAATTGGTAATTTTCCTGAATATAGCAGGCCTGTGCAAAGCACTTCTGCTCTGTCTCAAGATGTCACTTTAGTCTGGACCAACGTAGTGATGCAGTTGAAGACAGTACTTCAATTTAGGAAATCAAGTTATTTACTCCCCTGCGTGGAGCACTACAATTTGATTTGGCTAGCTGCTTCAAGTCAATAAAAAAATCCAAGAAGCCCCTTTTCATGTCTGGTGTCAACGCCCTGTGATTCTGTTATTATAATTTTGCTTTTTTCAAAGGTACTTTTACATCAGAAAATGTTATTTTCTCTTATTTTTTAAAATTGCTATCTCATCTGTCCATCTGAAATTTTCTTAGCTCATGATCTTGTTAAGCTTTGAAATTAAAATCCTTTAACATATCTCCTTTTCTCTCTTCTTAATTTCAGAAAGAAGGCATTTACTGAGAGTCTTAATTTTCACTGGCATTCGGAATATCTTTCATAGGTTGTAAAGCAATTAAATTGTAAAGTGATTAAGGAGGTGAGGCTTTTGCCAGTCAAATGTCAGGGAAGGCGACACAGCAATTTAACATAAGTTTTAATCAGCTCCCAACCACTCAAACCATGATTGACCACAAGAAACGAAATACCGGCAGTTTCCTTGCAAGGAGCAGCTCTTCTAGAGCACAAGTGGATGATTCCAGGATCTCTCCTTCCTTCAGAGAAATTTCTGCCAGCCAGAATAACGCCCTGGCTGGCAATTCCACTGCTGTGCTGTCTCTGATTGCAAAGCTGCTCATGGAGAGATCTAACCAGCCATAATGCCTCGGCTCTTTTCCACCACATCTCCATAACGCTCCTTTCCTTGTCCGCAGACAATGAGTGACACAGAGGCTGTAAGAGTATTAAAGTATTAAAGTAATATTTTCTTCCTTATTCTGAAACCATCCAAGAACAGATTCACGTCATGTAAAATCAGTTGGCCTTTGCCATTCAATTCCATGTGTGGTGGTACCATGGTACCAGATGACTAAAATGATTTGAAACACAGGCAATTTAGCAATTGGCAACTTATCTTACAGCTTTCTGCCCATTCAACTGGGTGGATAGCAGCATAACTTGGCAGTGGCAAAATGTCCTTTCTCTGTCCTCTTTTTTTACACATTAACAACAAAGCAGAGGTTGCTATCCCTAAGAGTCTTGTTATCTTAAAAAACAGAATCTCTGTGGAGTTGAAAGCTTTCCAATAGTAAAGGTGTGATGTTAGAGTTTGATATTTTATTTTACAACATACCAGATTTTGGGGGGGGGGGTTTCTTTTAAAAAAAACCTAAAAAATTCAGTCAAGTCAAACAGAGGCCACAGGATATGTCTATGCCTACCTGGAGACTGGTTAGAGAGCATCCAGCAGCTGCCATTGAAGCCCCTACCTTACTCTGCTTGATACGAGAAGCAATTATAAATCAGGCATTGCTGCCACTTTCAGTGTCACTCTAACTTTGAAGATGGAGGAACTTCAAAACCAGGAATTATACTTTACCTGCACACACTTTAAGCCAATCTACTGGCTGTGGTAAGTTAGGGCTTGCTCAATATTTCCTTAATCCTGGAGAAAGTATGGGGCAGAAGAGTGTGAGATGCAGATTTTCCCAGATAAGGATGAGGACATACCGGTAAGTATCCATGTGGAGCTGGGATGGGGGGAGGAGCAACAAATGACAAAATGTAAAGTATGAAATCACAATACAAACTCTTGACTCTCATATTTGCAAGTGTGACACAAATATGAAAGGTCAGCATTTTCGTTGGGACATCATGGTATGCATTTCATTATTTTGGTGTCATAGTTTAGAACAAATGTCTGCGAATGAGGATGAAAGAATAGAAGGCAAACCCTCCCCCCCAAAAAAATTACTATATATTCAGTGAACATTAAAACATTAGAAAAAAATGACTGACAACCTACCCAAAAGAGGGAGTGGGTACAAGTCATCTGGAAGATGCAGAGAAGAATTAAAGATAGTTCTAAGGTTGGGTGGGTTTTGACCACCAGATACTGTTGTATTTGTAGTTTCTAAATATGAATGTAAACTTAGTTGCTCAGCTTTGGATTTTTGAATGAATGCATGAAATTTCATTTCACATGCAAAATTTGCAGGTCGCTAAATTTTGCCATGCAGTTCACATCAATTTCATATTTGTGCTGATGTGGTATACTATAGGAATTATGATTGAATTAACTTATTTTGAATAGTGGTAGAATCTTTTATTAACTTGATTATTCATCTGCGAAAAAGATCCATCAAATTCAAATTTGACGATAATTCTGCGTGAAAACTATTCCTTTGAAATTAGTGTTTTGTGTTTGCTATGACTAAATGTTGAAACATAAACCTTTATATAAAACAAAGATTGTCACATTTTTAGACAAAATTCAAGTCCCCAATCTGGTTTCATGTGTTGGACATTAACTTTTATGGCTAGCAAATATGAAAGTCCCCAGTTTATTATTATCTGACCATTGATTTGCTAGATGCTATGTATAAATTCTCTTCAGATCCACAATATTGCTTGCAGATATGTTTTTCATGATATGGTTGCCAAGCCAGGAATTCTACACCTCTACCTGTCTAAATTGATTTTCCATGCTCCTCTTAGCAAAAAGCCAAGGGACAAGAATACTAGTTGTTTACAATACTTAACTGCTGAAAAGTCTTAATAGTCTTAATTTAAATTTCATCCACTTAATAAAAGTTAGGGTTAGACAAAAACGCATGCAGCTGTCACTGAATGCCCTGGCTATCCAAAAAGGGATACACAACTATTGCCAGAAGCTAACACAGGCAATGATTGGATGACCTACTGACTGATGGGTTTGCTATATGTTTTACCTGTGACTGAAGGCATCCTTTAAATTGAAATTAATCTTTCCTACCTAATTACTTCCTATGGTATTTTCTAAACCAAATGCTTAAAGCAGACTAATTACTAACTGCTTCTTTCTGTCTTGGCTGCCAAAAATATTCTAATAGCCAAGTCTGAGCAGTAACATACCACTGATTCAAGGCATTCTATCATTAAGTAGCTAATAGACACATCAGCCTTAATTATATACCTATTGAGACGCTCCATCTACAAGCCTCTGGCAATTGCCAAATGGATTTTTGCCACTAAGAAATTAGTCTGCAATGAGAGTGGAAGAAGGAAGGAATAAAGTGAATTCCATTTCATCAGCTCAATGTAGCAGCAATTTCAAGCCGAATATATGTTCAGTTAATGTCACTGTTTGCATCAGACACAATTTTTGGAGAAATGTGCTCTTACATCCTACTTATCATGTGTTTACTTAGAGTTGGTGCCAAAGTTGGATCTCTTGTATCGCTATGGCCTTGGTGGACTACAATGTTTCATCTGTGTTTTCTGTGTAAAATGCATTAATTTAAACACAAAGAGACTGTCTTCAGTAACTTTTTTTAGAAGGCTATGAATGTCAGCAAGTTAAATAATGAATTTGAATACATTACTGTCCTATAATGTTGGGAAGAATATTCCATACTGAATATTTTATTCACACAAAAATATGCAATTAATGGGCCACTGTTTTCTAAGATAAAAATTCAGAGAACTGATAGTTTTCATATAAATCATGAATGGCAGCAAGGTTTTGTGTGTATGGACATGTACAAACACACTGTAACCGAGTAGAAAGGCAGCTTAAATATTGGTTCAAGTCTTTGGATCTGTGTTTTATACCATTAATGTTTATTCTGTTTTGCACAGATGCTTTGTAACTAATTTCCCCAAAAATGAGCTCAGAAACACTTCATCATCTGTTGTAAAGCTTCCCTTCTGCCAAGATCCCATCAATCCAGTAGAGAAGGGGCAGAAAAGAGCTTTTTCACTAATTATACCACAGCAGTAGCAGTACTCAGATAAAGGCTAAAAAGGAGACCCTGCGTCACTCAGCAGCAGGCACAAAAGTGGAAAGTGGAATAGGTACATGCAGATCAGCATAATTCTGTTCAGAGTTGCAGCTCTTGGTTATGGCTATGTTTTCCAACCTCAGAAACTTTTTAGATGTGTAAACGTCTGCTCCCAGAATTCCCCAGGCAATATGAGAGTTGAAATCCACAAATCAATGAGAAACATTGGTGTATGGCAGGGGTCTTCAAATTTGGCAACTTTAAGACTTGTGGACTTCAATTCCCAGAATTCCTCAGCCAGCCCTGGCTGGCTGAGGAATTCTGGGAGTTGAAGTCCACAAGTCTTAAAGTTGCCAAGTTTGAAAACCCCTGGTGTATGGGATGGGTAGGTAACCTATACGAATGAAAGCAAATACAGTATATGAGTCCCAGGATAATATTTCAGGATCCAATCTGGATCGGTCACCAGAACCACAGGTTTAGTTTCTGAGCTTTCGGACTTCTTGTGCTGAAAGGTGAGAAAGAAGAAGTTCCCTGAGGATGGGCGGCAACACAAGTCCGAAAGCTCAGAAGACTAAACCCCTGGTCCTATTGACTGAGCCAGATTGGTTCCTGCAGGTAGCCTACAACCCAGTGGAAATGGGGTCCCAAATCTTATTGTTGAGATCTTTGGAGCAGTAAAAATATCATCACAGTAATTAGTAGCAAGTTGCCAAATTACAGCAATTTAACAATTGTTGAATTCTCAGTAGGACACAGAGTTCATTTACCTAGTTACCTACTCTTTCAGGATATGTAATATCTTCTGATGGTGACATATGAACTTGTCTGTATTACTGTAATATAAATAAGTCCACAAATAATTATAAACCATCAAAAGCAAAGCAATTCAGAAAGTTTTTTTATATCCTCAAACTGAGCAATGATGAGGCTAATCAAAACACTCCTGGGATATTGCTACAGCAATGCTCAGACGGTTTGCAGTCCTCAGCTCTTCACTTATCAATTTATCATGAGTAGGTTTGTGTGCTTTATAATTAAATAACAATGTTTTACATTACTTAAACCAATGGATTGCAGCTGTCTGATCCATCACTGGAGAAGGCTCATAAATCCACAGTTATGAAGATTTCATTTTATTTGACTTTTAATTGAATAGAGATTTGGATTGAGAAAAAAATAATTTTCAATCCTCAGTAAACTGAATAAATTCTGTCTGCTGTGAGTAATAATCAAAATTTTCAGAGGGGGGATATGAGAAACATGTCCTTCTTTTGTAGGAGAATTAACTGGAATCAATCAAACCAATCAATCCAATCTATCAAATTTTTTATTATGTTCATGGACTGGACTCCTTGACAGAGAAGATACTTTTGTAATGCTATCAAGAAAATCTGTCTAAATGGTCAATGAAATAATCCTATTGTTAGGAATAGAAAATCTAAGATAGTTATTTTGTTTTGCTGTGGCCAAATAACAAGCAGAGACTACTTTGCAGCAAACTTTTTGATAAAATAAGACAGGCAATTATGTTATGATGAAACCTTAAATAGCAATCAGAAGTGTTTTTATTTCATCTTTTCATTATTTAAAGTGGATTTTAGAGACCTTCATAATGGTGATAGCTGGATTCTGCACTTGAAAGCAATGAACCTCAGTATAATCAACTCTTAACTGATCAGTGAATATAATGTCTGAAGAACCTAACATTAAAGCTTGGGGAAAATATTGAGCAGTTTGTTTACCTAGCAGCATTAACTGGATTTTTCAGTCTGCCAGAATTTTATGAAGGTCTCTAAAAAAAACTAAGGAGAAAAAAAGGGCGTACATTCAAATGCAACCAATTTTTAATCATCAGAACTTTGCCTCTCTGGGATTATTATTATTTTTTAAATAGGCACTGAAGCCTGAAAAAAATTAAATCTCCCTGGTATAGAAGGGGATTTGGCAAATGATTGGCACATGACATAATCCTAGAACAATTTCAGTTGTCTATTTTTGGTTTACTGGACTGGGAGTAGCTATTCAGAGAGAGGTATCAAAGTGGAAAATTGAAGCCTGCTATGAGTGTGAGGCATTCACGTGTAAGTTCCATGCAGCTCCTTTTCCATTAACATTTTCTTTCTGAACCAAATATGTGCTATTTTGATATGAAAGTAATATATCAATCTGGGCAATAGTCAAAGTCATGATAGTTTCAGTTCTACTGAATAATTTATTATTATCTATAGTCCAGAAAATATAATGGATTGACAAACATTTGCTGTCCCTGAACAAAAAAAACCCTAATATGCTGAATGGTAACCCTGCCTAAAACAATGTCATTAAATTACAAATTGCCAGGTGAACGTCTTTATAATACCTGCCATTAAATAATCTGATGCTTAATAATTTAGAGGCATACTGTGAAAATATCTCCTGCATCCATGTATCAGCAAATCAATACTTATCATTCCTTGTGGCATTGCCATTAATCCTCATAGAAATGGACAGGTTTCAAATTAAAAAAACAACAACCTCGTCTTTTAATTAGTGTTGTGCAAAACTTTAATAGCGTTCTTCAATTATGTAATAATTGAATCTCAAAGCAGACTGCAAAGCATTATGCACACAACAAGTGCACTTCCTCACAGCCATAGTAACACTAAGCATGCTTTATTCCAGTCCTTAACTCAGTAGAAAAGTATGGAGTATACAAGAGCTGATGTGAAACAAGTGAAGAAAAGTAATTGATGGACTAGTCTTTATTTTTTGCCTTCCAGCAAACATCACCTGCTGGCAGAAAAAATACAACCTACTTTCCCTAACTGGGATAGATCTAGACCTGGGGGAGGAAGCAGGTTTTGACAGCTTCTTGTCAAAAAGCTTTTAATTCCCACCAAGAAGCTACGTGCATGTATATATGCATGAGAGACAGAAGCTTTACTGCAAGGATTACTAAGTGGGTAGGACTACTCAGTAAAGCAGAAGGGGCTGTGACCTCTATTAAATTGCACTGCCTCTCCTGTTGTTTTAAAATAACAGGTGGGTAACAATTTAATACCCATAATATTTTGATTGGGAACATCATTTAAGTTTAAGTTAGAGAATGAAGGTAACAGGTAGTCCTCAACTTTTGATCACAGCTTGGACCAGAATTTCTGCCAGAAGTAATGCAGTTGTAAAGTGTAGTGTCACATAATTGTATTGCTTAGGGACAGCCCCAGTTGCCATCATAACTCCAGACATGCAGTCATTAGGCAGGAAGCGGAGCATGTCCCAAGTAAGGAACACAGGTTTCTCAGGGGACTGGGGAGGCCCTAGGAGGCTGCACATGAGTTTAGAGGGTGATGTAGTATGGTACAAGCTCAGGGAGACCAGAAAAAGAGGGTGCATGCATGCATGTGTATGAACGCAGGGTGGCTGGAAAAGAAAACACAGCTCTGGGATGCAAGAAGCTCCTAGGCCACACTGTAATGTAAAGCTTCAGATATCCCTGGATGCCCTAACCTGGCCCAGCAGCCTGGCACAAAGCTGTAGTGCACCAGGGAGCCCCAACAGCACAGTGCAATGCTGCTGCACACCAGGAAGCCCCAAAAGGCTTCTTGGCATGCTGTGGCTGTGGGATGCAAGAAGACCCCAACAGCATGAAGCCCTAGCCTGGGCCAGCAGCATGGCACAAAGGGGTTTCTTCCCACCTTGGGAAGCTGCAGCTGCCCCAGTCTGGTCCCAGATGCAATCGCCTTCACCACCCTGTACTCCGAGGCTCCAGCACCCTGTGCTCTGCTGCCCCAGCTGACCTTCACCATCTTCTGGCTCCTGCTGCTGACAAACGTATGCCAAGCCTGGCCCTTCATGAGGCAGCTATTGGCCATATGAGGCCATCTTGCCTGGTCTTGCAAAGAAACCTGGGGAAGAATACCTTGTGTGGTCAGCAACTGCCTTTTAAAGGGTAGGCTGGGCATGTTTGGTTAGCAGGAGCAAGAAGTGAGCAAACATCAACTAGTGGGGCAGGGGCTGTGGAGTGCAGGGAACTACAAGGGCATAGATGGGTAGATAGATGGATGATGGGTGTGTTGAACTGCCCCTATAGTCATACGTGTGGTGGGCTGCCAAGTGCCTGAATTTTGATCACTTGACCAAGACGTTACAAGGACCTTAAGTTTGGGGACCAGTCATAAGTCCTTCATTCAGTGCTGCTGTAACTTTGTCACTGAACAAATGGTCATATGTTGAGGACTACCTGTATCTCTGTTTTTCTAGTACTAACTTAGCCTTGAAATGGTAGGAAGAAGTCATTAAGTTTAATAGTCACCTCCTTTGTTTCATAGTAGACAAATGTAGGTATTTGATTATGAAATATTAGATGAATTAAATTCCTCAGGCCAGCTGCACAACAGGATATGGGAGGTAATAAAATAATGACCCAAAGAAATGTAAACATTAAGGACTGTAAAATGGGACCCAAAGACCTACTGAAATAAATATGCCATTGGGGAAAGATGTCAAAAGGAAACATTTGCTGATTTTGGTCACTACCGACCTATTCTCGAAACAACTACATTTCGTGGCACGCCCCAAGATCCCGGCTGGATGAACCCTCGCAACACTGTTCAACACATGTATTGCCCAATTCTGGCAAGAATTCTTAAAGTTGTTAGGGACTACCCAGGGGATCAGCTCTTCACACCACCTTCAGACTAATGGTCCTGTGAATGTAGGAATAGCATATTGGAACAATACCTCGGGTGTTCTATCAATTATCAACAGCAGAAGTCCCCAACCTTTTGGGCACCAGGGACTGGTTCCGTGGAGAGAGGTTTTTCCGCGGACCGGAGACTGTGTGGTTTTGTGTGCATCCTGCGGATGGGGCTTTGCTTGTTTGTGCGGACCGGTTGCTGGCATGCTGTGGCCTGGTACCGGTCCACGGACTGGGGGTTGGGGACCCCTGATCAACAGGATGATTGAGCTAACTTGCTTCCATTCGTGGAAGTAGCCTACAACAATTCACTACATAGCAACACTGGTTTTGCCCCTTTCTGGGTTGCTACTGGCTGAGACTTTGTAGCCATGCCAGAGCTCTGATAGGAATTGCCTCAATGCCTCTCACTAACTGATTGAGTAAAATAACTGCAAACTACACGGCCCTTCATATGCAAAGCATTGGATGAGGTCAGAGAAGCACTTAAGAAATATGCTGACAAAAAGAGATCCTCCCTGATTTCATTTCAGGTCTAATCCTTTTTTTCCAAGGAAGACAGAAGGTCAGCTGCCACCTCACGCTTGAGCTTCGCAACCATTCAGTATCAGTTGCCATGAACTCAAGGGGGGCTGGATGGGAGGAGGGATGCTTCTATGAGAAATGAAACTTCACTGTATCTCTCCAAAATGGGCTTCAAGGACAACCGGATAGAAACAGAATGCAGCTGCATACCAAACCTATGCCTGAAGTGCCCATTCTGAAAACATCTTGTTTGAATTCGATTGGACATGGGGGCCCAATGATGGGAGGCAACTAAGGGAGGGAAAAGTTAGACTTGGCAATTTGGGTGTGTGCAATCTCAGTTCTGGCTATACATTACTGTAATTCACTTGACTTCTAGTAAACTATACCTTTCTCAATAAATGGATTTAAGGATCGTTCTTTCCTAGAGGTTCAACCTGAGGCAGGTCTGACACTTACCTTAATATGACTCATTATTCACATTACTGAACAGAACCCACAATTCATCCATACTGAAAGTGCATCAACATTTTAGTCCCGCCCTCTCCTGAAATGATGCAGGAAAGGCTCTGCTGTAGGTTCTCTATGCAATGACAATCCAGGTTTTGATCAAAACTATTTAAGGAAGAGAATCTATCATCTTCTAAGGCAGGCTATATTCCTGTCAAATAGCTCATATAATCAGAAAGCCTTTTCTAATATTGAATCTGAAATCTTTTCCAGTCCCATGTACTGGAGAAAATAAATCTCTCACTTCACCAATGTAAGACAGCAGTTTGGTGTAGTGGTTGACACATCAGGCAAGAAACCAGGAGACCATGATTCTAGTCCTGCCTTTGTCATGAAGCCAGCTGGATGATCTTGGGCCAGTCACTCTTTCTCAGCCCTAGGAAGCAGACAAGGCAAACCACTTCTAAAGTCTTGACAAGAAAACTGCAGAGACTAGCGCAGGCAGCCACCAGGAATAATAATAATAAAGGACCCTGACTTGAAATCACTAAAAATTAAAGCATCAATGTTAACAGTGTGGGGCTTAGAATAAAGGAAGTGGGAGCTGGAACAAGTGGTTGTGGTTGGCCACCTTGATTTTTTTGACCGCAGCCCTTTGTGTATGTGAAGATAGCTATCATACTGTCACTTTATTACTAAGTACTAGCTTGAAGAAGAGTCTCAGGAAAGTTTCCACAGTCTTCTTGTTTGGCAAGAGAATGACAAATGACCTCTATTCTCTGAGCTGTAATTTAGAATTATGAATAGAAAGCTGACTGAAATGATCACATTTTAAAATTAAAGACTTCAGACAAATTTTAATTGCCTGGTAACAAGTAATCAAACTAAAGCTCTTCTGGATTCTTAGAAACCACTGTAGGCTTAGATAAGAAAAAACCTCAGAGATCCTAAATTATAATTTACTCAGCTAATTTGTTTTGATGAAGTCTTAATCAAAGAAACCATAAAAGATAATACAGTATAGAGAAAATTTTGTAATAACATTGAAATAATTTTGTTCATGGGATTCTTGTTAAACTGTAGAAGGATAAGACTTCTTGGTTAATCTTGGCTGTTATTTATTTTGAACCATAAACAGCATCCTATTCATAGCTTTGTTTACTTTTTTCCAGAGTTTGGCTTATTGCTTGGGGTAGTTTGTTTGTTCGCTTGTTTTTGTCTATAGTTCTAAGAAATCTCTCGTTACATCCATGACTAACTGCTTAGTGAATAGTATTGTATTCATTATTTTTCATAAAGAACCCCCAATTGTTCATCAAAGAGCCCCCAATTAAGTTGCTGTGATGAACAGATAACAAGTCAGCGTACAATAAAGCCATTTTCTTGTTTTCTGGAACTGTTGTTCTTTTTCACTACAAGGCTTGTTCCTTAAGTCCAATGCTTCCTACATCCCCATGTTTGACGAATGTATGTCAATATGGTCATACAACACCTGCTTGATACAACAATTTATTGGAACCTGCATAACTGTTCTGATAACAGAATAGAATAACAGAGTTGGAAAAGACCTTGGAGGTCTTCTAGTCCAAGCCCCTACTCAAGCAGGAAACCCTATACCATTTCAGACAAATGATTGTCCAATCTCTTCTTGAAAACCTCCTGTGTTGGAGTATCCACAACTTCTGAAGGCAAGTCATTCCACTAATTAATTGTTCTGTCAGGAAATTTCTCCTTAGTTCAAGGTTGCTTCTCTCCTTGATTAGTTTCCATCCACTACTTCTTGTCCTGCCTTCAGTTGTTTTGGAGAATAGGCTGACACCCCCCCCCCTCTTCTTTGCAGCAGCCCCTTAGATATTGGAACATTGCTATCATGTCATCTCTAGTCCTTCTTTTCATTAAGCTGTGATTGGCTATCTTGTGATGTAGGGCACTAGATTATTTTCTGCTCACACACAGACCTTCTAGCCTGCCTCCAAACCAAGTGGCCAAATTTCCATCTAGTTAGCACATCAGTACAGCTAAAAGAAAATCCTGTTTATTCTGCAATGGATGATTCTCTTTTTCAGGAATAGAACATTGATAAACAGGCTTCTGGAGGAAGAAATGGCTGACTGAAGGTAGCTTCAGGAAACGTGGAGACAGTGACAGTGGCAAAGAATGAAGACCTGGTGCATGGACTGGCTCTTCAAATGTCTCTGGACAATGATCACCCACATGGGCTCCACAATGCTGCTCCACACAAGGAGACCACAGGTTTGTTCATGAAAATGTTTCAGGAAATAACTGTCATTTCAGTTAAGGCAGACATCCCTAGAAATATGTCTGAATCCTGAAATGCTCCTCTCTGATCAATTGCTTAATTAGCACACTTCTCATTCCTAGTTTGAATCTCTCTCTTTGTATGTCTCTGTCTCTCTCATTTTAGAATGCAATAAATCAAGATCATTTCCCCAATAATTTACACTGTTTACCAGAGTTATCCAACCATCAATATGCAAAAATAACTGTAATAAAGATAGGCATTCTGTAACTTCATTGATGAGTGAGGTTATAGTCGCTACAGGGAAAAGATCTACCCCAACTGTGTTTGGATTGTTTATCCTGTTGATTGAAGCCCTGGATTCAATCCTGCCCAAGCAGCATCACATTTTTATTTCCAGTTCCCCCTCTCAAGGGAGAAAATTCAACCATTTTATTGTCTGTGATAGATTCAGGTCAGAGTTGAGATTCCTAAAAAAAATATAGTAGCAGCAATTGCAGGTGGCAGCCCACAATTTAAGTTAAGGAAAAAGAATCATGTTAGGTTTGGGGGGAGGGGAAGCATTAAGAAATGCCAGCAGTACTTTTTCATCAAGATTTATTGGCTCTAATTTTATGGGATAGGATGCTTTGAAGACAGATGCAGCAATTATTAGGATTGTTGAGGTTGGGAACAATCAAAGCTCTAAGGATAGGAAAAACTGATTTGTTTCCTTGCTTCTTGTTAATATTTCATCTTCTAACTAAGGACATATCAAAAATCTGAACAGATAAAAGAACTAATTCAGTATGTGAGTTGATCTGAAAAATGATACCATTGACAAAGCTGTTATTATTTCGATACAGGATATAAATTCCAGCATTATTTCTAGAAATACAGAATACAAATTCCACATTATTTCTAGAAACCTCAGGTAAGTCTTCATTTGCTTCAGAATTAGAAAATCATAATATGTATCACAAAATAGTAGAAATTACCAATATATTCAGGTAGTCCTTATGACCACAATTGGAACCAGAAGCAAGGTGGTTATTGTGGTTATTAAGGGAGTCAAGGGAGTCAACATTTGGTTGTTAAGCAAATCCAGCTTTCTCCATTGGCTTTGCTTGTCAGAAGCTGACTGGAAAGGTCGCAAATGGCAATTGCATGACCCCAGGTGCTGCAACCATCATAAATACATGTGCTTGTTAAGTGATCAAATTCTGATCATTTGACCATGGGATGCTGCAAGTATCATAATGCGAGGATCAGTGGTAAGTCACTTTTTTCAGTGCTGTTATAACTTCAAATGGTTACATAACAAATGGTTGTAAGTCAAGGACTATCTGTGCTGCAAGATAATTTTAAAAAGTTCAATGTTTGGCATTGTATACAGTATTGCCCAGAATGTTGATTACCCAAGTTATTTGGCACACCAAGACAAAAAATCGCCTGGTATCTCAAAGCTCAAATGTTCAACTTGACTTGGTGTTCACCCCTTAGCCCATTCTCTTGTTGCCATCTACCTCATTGTCTAAACAGATGCTTCAGATTTGGCTTGTAACTGGTTTTGCTTCAATTCAGTTTAGAGTTTCCAGACCGCTTTTCAACTGTACATTTCGTTCTGGCCAAACAGAAGACTACATTTTGAACCAGGAGCTTTCCTCTGTCAAGCTGGTCTTTCGGATCTGACATCTACAGGAAACAGCACTGACCCTAGAAATGTTCAGACAAGCCGAAGAATCTGAAACATCACAAGATGTCTTGTAAGTTAAGTTTAGTTAGGTCAGGTGGGCACATTTTTTTCCATTTTAAATTTCTGATTCTTATATTTTAAAGACACAAAACTAGCAGAATGATGCTAGAATATCTTATCTTGGCCTCCTGACCTCCATTCTGTGCTTTGAAAAGTTTGAGTGACCTTCCCTAGAAAATCCTTGAAAGCCAGATTTGAAATTTCTTCCTTAACCAATCAGATCTGTGCCCAGCAAGATCAGAGCTCTTGTGGAGACTATATAAAGACGATCTCCCATGGGAACCCTTTATCATTTTACTTTTCTTTTTCTTGGGCACAGGCAAAATATCACAGTGGTAGTCCCAAAGGTGCTTTTTCAAGAGGCAACTGGACTTTTCTTTGTTTTTCCTTGAAGATGTTTTGCTTCTCATCCAAGAAGCTTTTTCAGTTCTGAAGAGTGCTATGCTATATGTATTCCTCCTTTCTCAAGGAAGGAGATTTTGCAACTGCCACAACAACTGGTCAGTGGGGTAATACCTTTATTGTTGCGTTAGCCTTCAGCAATACAACTGCTTGTGTCTGCTATATATTGAAGAATTTGCTTACAACAACCTTAGTTCTTGTCTCTACTCAACTGTCATATTTTGAGGCCATCTATAGACAGCTTCCACACTTTTTTCTAATTGCTTGATGAGAACTTCCACTGCCAAAGTTTACTGTTTCCATCTAAAGCTTCAGGCAGTTTGGAACTTCCTTTGAACCCATCAAAACCTCCAACAAGCATTCTCTTAATCCCTGTTGTCAACTGAGATTGGAACATCCCCCATTTATTGGATCATTCCTCATTTTGGTGCAGATCAATTCAGTTGCCTTTTGCTTAAAACTTCCTGCTACAGTTAAGAGTCACCTAGTTTTCCGTTGTTCCATGCTACTTGAAAGCAATCCCCAGATCTTGGTGCATCTCAGTGCTTCCACCCTCTCAGTGGAGGGAAAAGAGGAGTTTGAAGAGAAGAATTCTTATCTTTAGTAGATTCCTAGCTTGTTGGTATATTTTATTCACTGGGATGGAGACCAGAGTACTTGTTTGGGGAGAGCTGCAAGCAATGTGCAGGCATCTTTTCTCATTCATTTATGAAGATATTTGCAATGTTCTCATAAGCCCAGGTCACTCAACTGTCAGCCACTGATGTTATGATGGATTTAAGCAGATTGGTCCTATCAAGACTCTTCACTGAAATTAAGTGAAGAACCTCTGCAAGGTAGCTGATTTTTTCAGGACAGAATGAACCACTCTACAAAGGAAGATTGCCCAGAAACAATGCATACCAAATTAATCCTTCTCTGAGTCTGTACTCAAAGCCCAGCCCATCATACCTCTCTGGTAAAGACAAGATTTTAAGCAAAATCTAGCAAATAGTTTTCAGAACAGTTTCAGTGCTAAATGAGAGTATCTTTTAAGCATAGGAACAGGTGGGCACGTGAAAGAAAAAAGACAAAAAAAGAAAAAAGAAAGGTTAAAAAAGTGGGCAATATGGCCATTTTGCTGAAAAAAGATGAAATTGTGATTTATGGGTTTAATGATTAGAAAGAATAGAATATGGGAAGAAGGGAGCCATGAGGTAACTTTGGAGAAAGGATAAAATATAAATGCTTATATAACTTGCCTGAAAAAGATTGGAAGCCACTTCTTTTTACCTTTTTTTTAACTTTCTTTTTTGTCATTTTTCTTTCATGTCCATTTATTTATCTTTCTTTTACTTTGCTTTCTTTTTTCTTTAAATTTGTACCGCTTTTACTTTGCAAAAAATAATTCTTTAATAAAAAATAATTTCCAAAGAGAGAGAAAGAGAACAGATGGTCAAGAAAATAATCAGAGGGAGAGTTTTAATGAGAACGCTATATGAGGTACATCATATTTGAGAAATACTAGTGTTCAAAGCATAATTTGTTTTCTATCATAGCATTCAGTGATCCTGCTAAGGCGTTGTCAGCTAGAGCAAAAAGAAAAAGTTCTCCCAACGACTCCTCCATGTGGGAATACGTACCTGAATTTCATTTCTCCACAAAAATAATTTTAAGTAACTGGAGACAGTATGTTGTGGTGAGCACCATTTCCTATGCCCTGGAATGGTAGTAGCCTCATGGATGGGATACAAAATGGGGACAGATGTTCCATATGGATATCGTCCCTACTCTTTGCAGGGAGAAAACAAATGAACGAGGAAAAACTTTTAGGAAATTTAAAAAAATCAGTGACCAACAAATACTTGCCATGCTTATCAGAGACCATTGGAGAATTTCCACACCCTCTCCAAAAATGTCCAATTTTTGTGCTCTCAAACAGGATAGAAAATTTCAATTTGCAGGAAAAAATTGTAAGAGCCATCCTACTATTACTTCTTATTCTTATTTGTCAACAATAAGAAATCAATCTCTTTCCTTTATATCTCTCTTCTGCATATGTATCAGTGGTGGGATTCAAATATGTGAACAACCGGTTCTCTGTGTGGATGCCGCTTCCGGAAGTCCATTCTGGGCCTGGGCAACAAAAAATTAGCTACCGGTTCTGCCGAAGTGGTGCGAACCGGCTGAATCCAACCACTGATATGTATGTATTTCTCTCTCACACACAAACATAGACATATCACACACGACTGCATATGTTATGTGACTGGCTGGACTTTTTGCATCAAGCACAGGCAAACAGATGGATAGTTTTTTTGTGCCAGCTCCTATAAACTATAAAACGGCTATTTGAATGAAAGAGTCAGCTTCCCATGAGAGCAATTCACTGGCTTTAAATAAAATATAAGTTGAAAAGTATCAGAGAAACATTCTGTTTTGAGCCTAAATCCAAAACCTACTGGTTAATCTCACCTTCAATTTATACACAACATTCTACAGCTTCCTGAAAGTAATCCATGCTTTACAGCCTTCATGATCAAGACTCTGCTTGAAAACTGCTATTGATATTTAGGCTTTTGTATTGTTCCTTTTCTGTATTAGTGGTATATATAATAAAGCTTTGTGGAGGCAAAAGTATGAACACAAGCTGTGAAGTTTATTTTCTGCGTATTCTTTTGCACTTCCTGTCAGTTAGGGGACACAGAGCCACTTGCTGAGACTAACAACCAACATTATAATTATGTCAATAATATAATGTTCAATTTATATAACATATCTCACCATCCTTTATAATGCCGACATATAAAAATAGAGGACAGTGATTTCTCCCTGCTCTATTCAGGGAATAAAGATTTACCATAAGGGATGAGAAAAACAGTGATTTACCATAAGGGATGAGAAAAACAGTCTATATTTTATGTTTTATATATTTGTTTCTCACATAGTAAACATAGTTTTTTTAAAAAAAATTGCACATATTTGCATAACAATGCATCCTCTAACACAGTATGCCATGTAAACATTTTTTTTTAAAAAATGTGTCTTTATAAAATGCTTTTTAAAATCAGTCTGAAAGTTTTGGACAACTAATTTCTCTACTATTAATCTGAGCTAATTTGGTGTAGTGGTTAAGGCACTAGGTTGCAATATACTGGGAGACTGAGTTCTAGTCCTAACTTAGACACAAAGCCAGTTAGGTGACTCTGAGCCAGTCAAAACACTTCCCAAATTTTGCAAAGAAAACTGCCAGGCAGTCCAGGCAGTTACCAAAAGTCAACACTAACTCAAAGGCAAAACAAATAAATAATAAAATTAATCTGGGAGATGTATGTCGATTCGGTTCCTATTTGGATTTGCAAATGATAAGTTTCTCAAACCTCCCATTTTCCTGCATTTCTTCTGCAGATTTCTGCAATCTGCTGTGATGGTGCTTCTGAAAGAGGGCTGCTTGGATAGGCATCGCGCAAAGAAAATTGCTAAAAGTTAAAAGAAAACTGTTAAAAGTTAAAAGAAAATGGTTAAAAGTTTGTTCAATCACGGCACCTGCAGTCTGCACCTGATGTCGCCTGGAGATCTCCATAGCTCCCTTCTTGATGGCATTCTGGAAGTCTTTAAAAACATGCTGTTTTCCCAAGCCTTGGGGGGAGCCTTATTGATGCAGATGCTACAGATTTTTTTTCTTTATTGTTTTTTCTTTGTTTTCTTTTCTCTCTCTCTCTAATTGTAAGTCGCCCAGACTCATTTTGAAGCTGGACAGTCTCTAAATTGGATGGATGGATGGATGGATGGATAATATCAAATAATAAAGAATTGCTCTTTCAAATGAGAAGAAATGCCTTTGCTTTTAAACCAACTAATTTCTTTGGATCTTAATCAATTAATTATTAGTAAATTAATAAAATGGGACCTGATTGCCAGATGCAGTAGAGATACGGAAAAAGAACATTTTCTAACTCCAAATTGTATGATGTCTATTCCATGACAATCAATTCATATATTAATCAAGTATAGAAAAATGAAATACTATATGCACACAAAATAACATGTGATACACACATTGTCCTGAAAAGAGCAGTGTGGAAGTATCACGTTGAAGAGATCCATAAAATAATGTTGCTACTCTGTTAGAGACCCAGCTGCTAGCAGCCCCTTATCACCAGTCTTCTCTGGGCTCAGAAACTAAGCAGGACTGGGCTACTTAGTGGCTGAATGGGAGACGCCAAATCATACAGAGCCGTAGTCTATATGGACAGATGAAAGCTATTCCAGAAAAAAACAGTGCCAAACTACTTCTATACATTTGCTAAGACAATTTCATAGTTGTACTCCGGAAATCATTAAGTATTGGACTCAACTTGAGGATATTTTTACATTGGCATTTTGCACTCCCTTAAGAGACAAATTTCTGTTTCATGTGTCTCAGAAAATGATAGAGGTATAGATAGAGGGGGGGGGGTGAACCCAGCATGGCTTACTGAAAGCCAGTTGTTTCTGCTAATGCTTTTTATATTTCTATTTTGTATATTTTTAATAAGATTAAGTGATATCTGCCAATGTTTTTAACCACACATTCTTCAACTTAGCTTTATCAGATAAAGGAAAACAGAAAGATGATGTATATTGCTAGAATTAAAACTTTAAATAGAATAGTGTTTTAGCAGAAGGAGGGGAATATTTATAGAGGCTATATTTATAGAATGATGCTTGGTCAAGACATTAATAGCCCAAATGACACCCACTACAGAAACACTGAACCAGTGCCAAATAGCAAAGCAATAATGAAATGTGTGAAATTTTGGATCCCTGCCAAATATATACTGAAGTATGCCCATGGATTTTAATTTCATGGGTCAAACAAACAAAAACATGTGGGTCTACTAAAGTAAAAACAAATAGCTACAATAGTGTCTCTTTCCTGTAACAGTCCAACCTCAGCATATTATGTGAAGTATTTAGTGGGATTAATTAATCCTAAATCAATGTGCACCATATTGAGATGAGAAGCAAAATATGCAGAAAGAAGTGGAACTGAACTTCTTTAGTTCACAAGTAGAAAATCATATTTTGTAAGCTCTAAACTCCTTGATTGATAACATATCAAGGGAAACTTGCTAATCTTGGGCTTGTTATATTTTTGCATTATACAAGAGTATCTCAAGGGTAATGTATTAGTAATCCTTCAGTTAAGAATCCCAGGTTAGAGAAGGCAAATTTCACCCCAAATGTGAAGTGGTGTTTTATACTCTTTGAATCATATCATGACCTCTTCCTTGTTAGAATTTAAAAGATGTTTGCAGAAATAGTAGAAAAAGTGAAGAAGAGCAAACTAGCATATTTACCCCAATATTTACAGAGGGTTCATTTTAAAATAGCAGATGTAACTAGAATGATCAAATATAATAGAAAAGTAAAAAATAATGTAAGGCAGCTAAAATATCAGACAAAAACAGGCATTAAAGACATTAAATTGTATTGGGTGAAGAAAATCCAGCATAGTGATGGGACAAAGATCAGGAAAGTGAAATAGGCCATTAGCAATTTTGGAGCTGAAAACTGAATGAGAGTTCATGAAACAGAGACATAAAAAAATTAAACAGTAGATTCTTCAGGGACCAGATTAGCTGATGTCTACAACTTGAGACCACTGCGGAAGTTGTCTGTGGCAAAAGCACCTGAAACAGAGGTGAATTTTTTTTCCAGATCTCCTGATATCTTCATCTTATCATCAGGCATGAATAAGTCATCCTTAGTTGTTCCATTTTGGGGAGGACAAGAAGTCTCCCCAAAGAGTGTAAGAATCCTAAACTCAAGCATCCCCTGGGCAATGACACAGTGTGTGCAAATTCTTCCACAGCGGCAGCCAGACAATCCTTACGATCTCCTGGCTTAAAACATATCACTATGAGAAGTTCTCAAGATGCCTTAGAAAGAAAGAAAGAAAGAAAGAAAGAAAGAAAGAAAGAAAGAAAGAAAGAAAGAAAGAAAGAAAGAAAGAAAGAAAGAAAGAAAGAAAGAAAGAAAGAAAGAAAGAAAGAAAGAAAAAGAAAGAAAAAGAAAGAAAGAGAGAGAGAGAGAAAGGAAGGAAGGAAGGAAGGAAGGAAGGAAGGAAGGAAGGAAGGAAGGAAAGAAGGAAGGAAGGAAGGAAGGAAGGAAGGAATTAATTAATTTCCATTGTTAAACTAGGATTTCACTTGTTTTATGACATTGCCCAACTGCATGTAAGATCTGTTAGGCTTTGTTAACTGATATTTTAGAAGGAAAGTGACCCAAAAGAAAAGCAACAAGATCAGGATGGGAAGCAGCTAAAGGGAAGCTTCATGGTGGTGTAGTTTCTTTCTGGCTTCAGAATGTGTGGAAAGCAGTTCAGCTCAGCAATGAGAAAAGGCAGAAATCTAATGGGAATAATATTCTGGAGGTTTAAAAGAAAGATTTGGACTTGGCCACTGTCCTTTTCTATCATAATGGGATGTCTGTCGCCTTCCAACCTAATGACTTAACTATTTTTAATGCACTCAGTAGCCTTTTCTGCCATGTGCCATCTCCTCTTGGCTGTTAGGTCATAATTGCTGTTCCAATGCAGTCTGTGTGCTTTTAAATTCATTGATGCTTTTCTCTTTTGTTGTATAAATTGATGGAAGTTCTGCCATTCTTTGTATTTATTTAGTTTTGTTCATCATTGCAACTTCCAATGAAACTGTGTATGTGTGTGTGTGCTTAAGGACCTTGCTATATTATATAACATGTTCCTTCCCTAATATATGTAGCTATTTCCCAAGATAGCATTTATTTAATTATCAAACTGATCAGTGTCTATTATTTATGGAAATAATGGCATTTCATGATACCTTATAAAAGCCCCCATCACTCACAGAGCAGTTATATTGATAGTCTAATAATTCTTGACAATTTTAATGTGATATTCAGTAATGATGTCTGCAGAACTTTTTGTTGATGCCATTGCTTGTCTCCTTGGTACAAATAATTTTTTTATTGGAAAATTGGTTTTTTTTTAAAAAAAAAAAATCTGAAAAGAATTATGGGGTTGTTGAATTTATGCATGGCTTCTTTGCTGTGATTAGTTTCAGGAAGCTCTATAAAACATAAAATTAGTACCCCACATGGAATTAATACCCCATATTAGAAGAATCTCACAAAATGTCATCATAGCATTTCAATACAAAATAAAGGTTTTTATTTATCTCCATTTCTATACTTCAGTTTCCAGGATGCTGCCCTTAATTTTATTATAGAAATCAACTAGCTTATTTCCAACATTTTAGCATGAATCCAAATGGTGAAGTAAAAGTGAGTCTTTACTAATATAGCCATTGTATAATTAAATTAAATACTTAAATACTCTGATGTATGCATAATTATACATTATACTGTATAATTATATGTAAATAATTAAATGGTTTAATGTACAGCATAGAGTAAATATAATCAACTGGGAAAAGGGAATGGCAACACACTTGAGTCTTCTGCCAAGAAAACCAGATGGATATTAACAACCAAGCATGTCAACAGGATAATGCAAGATGAGGCTCCAAGGCTGAATGTTATCCAACAAGCTATTGAGAAGACCAGAGGGAAAGTATACGCAACACTGGTATTTATGATGTGACTAGATTAAAGCTGAAATATACCCAGCTGTTGACACTGCCAGAGGCTAAAGAAAAGTTCAGCACTGTAAAGAAAATGTATGACATTAGTGGAGGGAATATCAGAATCATGAACCAAGGCAAACTCAGCGGTGTCAGACCAAAAATGTCATAATTAAACATTGACAGTCTGGAACTCCATGAACAGAAATGAACTGGAATAGGTCACTTCTCATCAGAAGAACGTGAGTACTTTTATTGCAGACAAAAAATTCATAGAACAAGTGTTGTAGCCCATTATTCTGAACAAAATCAGTGCGCAGATACAATACCAAAATGATACAATATTCTCAGTTCAAATCCATGGCAAGTCTATTCTCCAGGAAAAGGTACAGCTCACTTTGTGTAAATGCAGCTTAATCTGAGCCAAAGAAAAATAAACTCTGCAGAAATCTTCGTGCATGAAAAGAAATTTGTTCCACCCTGCTGGTTCCAGCTATTCAGTCACTGAGTGATTTCCAGCTGTGCCCCCACTCTCAGAAGCGTTCTCTGCAACATTAGGGCCCAGTGAAATCACGTTGGAAGTAATTATGCAAAATTATACTTGCTGCTGTGTTTTAACCGAACAACCGTTCCCTGCAGGTAGCAAGTTATACAGACCTGGATCTGTCCTATTTGCACCAGTTTGGTCTCATATTACATCAGTTGTACCCAAATAAATAAACTGTATGGCTCCTTGCTTCTCAAACAATATTTATATAGCAACAATCAAGATCTTTCTTTTTCCGAACAAAAGAAACATTCATATTCTTTCATAAAATGTCATACTGACAAGTTTGTAAAACAGGAAGCAGGTGGAAGGTTGTTCATCACTGATATATCAAAAAATTATACTCTTTTTGATAACATTGAAAAAGCAAGCTCCCTGGTAAAAACCAAACAAGGTTTAGGAAGCAGTAGAAGATTGTCAGCCAGAAAGTGCCTGGCATATACCTGACAACAAATCCTAGGCTTTTCCAAGTTTGTGGATATCAGACTTGACTTTGTATATCCAAAGCTCCCTTGTTTCTCCAGAAATGCCAAACGGAACCTCATTGGAATTCTGGCAGGGAAAGAACAGGGGTGAAGCAAGAATATCAAACAATTTCAGCTCACTTTGTCTGTGCCCACAAGCTAATCACCAGAGTCACCAAGTTAGTGCTTGGATAAAGGAATACCAGGGAAGGATTGTCAACTCGGGAGGTCCAAAAATATTCTGGAGGAATGCAATGGCAAAACCCTTCCATATTGTGGCCAAGAAAATCACTCAAAGCAAACTTCATTTACTCATTATGGCCTGGCAATAGAGAGCAAGAAGTCTTTACCCTGCAAGCATATGTGCTGTTGTGATATTAGACAATAACAGCAAATGCTAAAACTTTGTCTGTAGAAGAAATCTGTTTCAACAGAATACTATTCAGAAAGTTAACAACAGGCATTTGCAGGAGCTTGTTTTCTCATCAGAATGCTATCTTCATCCCTCTTGTACATATATGCAGGGTCATAAAATAAATAGAAAAGGGCAAGCTTGGATGTGATGGTGCTTCATCATTCTGTCCTCCTGTGGAAACCAGTGGCTAGAATAAAAAGAGTAATACAAAAACATATGAACATTCCAAGAATTGGTTCTTGTCTACTACCCCGAACAGTACAATATAAACAACTCAATTTCTACTTCATAGTCAAGAAGTGTTTCATAGACAGGGGAGGGAAGAATCATAAGATTGGGTTACCTGAATATTCATTGGAAAGTTCTAAGATAAATTCAGTTGGTGCACACTGACAACAGAATCAGAATTTCTTGTAAGGGACCATAGTTCTAATAGGAAGAACGTCTGAGTTAACTATTAGGCCCAGCAGGAGTGAGAAGCTTTGCTCCATCACTGACAATTCTGTTATTATCAGAAGTCCTTGAGATCGAGGTTAGCTAAAATCTGATAGAAACTTGACAGAGATGGCAACTTTGATATCAGCAGGAAGCTGTGAATTGAATGCCATATGAGGGGGGGAAACAGGCTGGGTGGTAGAATTGCCATTCACTTTCGGAAGATTACTTAAGATAGAGGTAGATCAGTTGCTCTCTGTTGAAACAAGACTTCACAATGTGGTATCAATTTTTATCTTGACAATCTAAAAGTGACAAGTATTTGCCCCACAGTGGGAAATTAATCTGGGGATGCTATCTATTCAGCCCTGACAGTGGTGGTCTTGAAAGTGTTATGTAAAGGTAACCTAGTTGTCTAGAGGGAACCTTCTCTAGTTTCAACAATCAAGGTGCAGTTTCTATTCTAGCAAAACAAAATGCCATCCCCAGGAGAATCATTATGGGTTTGTGTAATCCACCTATGGACCAAGCCTGATTTCCAAATGCTTTTGTCTTATAACTGAGCAGATGTCAAGTAACCATGAAGTCATTGGAGTTGAAAAAAAATCATGTGAATAAATCTTTTCCTTAGAATGTTTAAAGCATGCTACCATTAAAGCTAACAATATTTCTTCAAGCAAATTATAATGCAATTTCACTAGTGATAATGAAAATAAGTGAAACTGTTAATGGTAGCAACAATGAAAATCAGTGAGTGCTCACTCACTATAACCCTGTTTCTCTAGTAATAATATTACTGTTTTTCATCACTCAGTTTAAACATTTCACTCATTTTGAGTGAAATATAACTTTCATGTTATGTTTCATTTGGTGAAAGTAGGATCCGCTGTACAGATTTCATCTGATTCTTCAGCTTTGGCATTGATGCTGCTCAGGCTTTCTGTCTAAACAGAGTTACCATGATCCCAATTGGTGGATTTACACTTCTTTAATGCTCCCACTTATTTGTTTGTTTGGCATTTGCTGCTGATTTCACCCTGGGGCTACTTTGGGCAGTTTACAACAATAAAATGGGGGGAAAATGATAAAAAATGTAAAAATAACAATAGTAAAAGATAATACAATAAAAATAAACAATGGAACCACAATAATATGAAATTAAAAAGATGAGTTGAAAGGGAGCAGGAAGAGCAGGGGGCAGGTGAGGTCAGCTAGTTAGTCCAGCAGCCACCTCCAGTAATGTCTTTCCCTATTGCGTCCCCAGGCCAACCAGCAGCGCCAGGTCTTCTGGCCCTTGCAGAAGGATAGGAGGGTAAGGGTAAACCTCGCCCTGGGAGCAGGATGTTCCAGAGGGCCAGCACTACAGAAGAAGGCTTTTCTCCTGGATTCCATCAACAGGGGTTCCTTGACTGATGGGATCCTCAGCAGGCCCTCCTCTGCCGGCATGAGTAAGGCAGGCTTGTCTTATGCCAAGAACAAGCATGCAGTCGCTTTTCTTTCTCTAGTGGGTGTTTCAGAACAAATCGTTTCCTTCAGTAAGCCGTTTATATTAGCCCTGTTTCTTGATCCGCCCACCCTCGCCCCCAATATTTGAGATCTTTTCTCTAATGGTGACCAAGCTGAGGTCCACAAGTTTATCCCAGAGGGCTGACATTAAATTCTGACTCTTTTCCTAGGCTTTGGGCTAGAATAGATATGGGCCCCTTGTGTGCTGTGTGGATCATCTTAGATTTTCTGGGGGGGGGGTTTCTTTTCTTCCAGATGCCTGTTGTCCTTTCGTTTGTATTTTTTTGAAGTGTTTTATACTATGGGCTGCCAAGAATTGCAGTGCAGGTGGATGGTTTTAGAAATGTAATAAATTAATAACTCTCAGGTTATCATTTGTCATGGCTTTGGGCATAAAATCGGGTTAAATAGTAGTGTTTGTTATTGCCAAAATTTAGTGGCATATTTTGTTCCAGAAAATAAGTAATTATATATCTTTAAAAAAAAAATCATATTTATTTTGGGGGATTTTAATGTAATGCTTAATTTTTAAAAGTCTTTCTCTGTGCATGCCTGTCTTTGTATTGCTATCCTTGAGCATTTGTAGATTGGAGTCATGCATATGCTAAAAGGTTATCTCCCTCTGTCTAAGTGACTAATAGCTAAGATACATTGAAAAATCACTTGCTGTCATATAGCATCCCCAAATTTCAGGAGCTCATTTCAGAAACCTTAATTTTTATTGTTCTGTCAAGTGAAGTGTCAAGGCTGTTTGATAGAATAATGGCAAAAACCTGCTTTTTTGAATGCATTATTAGTGACAATATTTGGCTGAAATTATTTTGGTAGTTACTTTTTTAAATACAATTCTATAGCCTTACTCTCTGAAACTTCAAAGAACAATGCTATGCTAGTCTATCAATCAAACAAACAAGAGTTTAATTATTCTCTCCTATATAGTCTATACTGTGTCTATCAGATTGCAAAAATTGACAGTTCGCAAATTCATGCTTTTGGTTCCATAGTAATTGTATATTCCATTTTCATGCTAATGATAGATCATTATCTTTGAAAATTTGGATTTGGATACAACCATAAATTATGAAATCTTTTCTTTCAGAAGGCTTTGCAGTTGGCAAAAAATATTCATTATTTGCTCTTTTATGTTTATCACAGTATCGGCAGTAAAATTTTACATGAAGAGCAAAGGAATAAAAAAAAATGCACAACACCATGTGTCCTTTTTTTCATGCAAGTTTGTCAAATGATTTCACCATCAGTAATAGGATTTATAATGCAGAAATACTTCTGTAGAGGAACCACAGATTAAGTTTTGTGGTTATATGCATCCTACTAACTTCACAGGGAAAATGCACCTGAACAGAGTAGAAATTCCTCTCAGATGAGATTTATTTATTTTCTTTTTGTCTCTTTAAGTTACCAAATATAATGAAATATTTTACATTCTGTCTTCTTTGTCTGCATTGGAAAGCATAATATAAATATACAACCATATGTATTTCCACTTCTAAAAGATTTTTCAGGTAATAATATTCAGCTTTTATATTATTCCATCCTTTTCCTATTGTACCATTTGTGAGTGGAGCTTTTGAAGAGAGCATAATACAGGGGTGTCAAACTCGCAACGTCACGTGATGTGTCGTGATGTATCGTGACTTTTTTACCATTGCCGGCAATGGGGTGGGCGTGGTTTTGCTATGATGCCTCCGGGCCGCGGGCCGGCAGTTTGACACCCCTGGCATAATACAATGTGTCCTCTGACTGAGGCATTTGAATCTGCCAGTTGGGATGGTGTCACTGGCTAGCCAATAAAGAAAGTCTGGTAGAACCAGTCATGGTAGTGGATGTCAAAGAGAAAAGACCACTAGTAATCTAATCTGCCACCTAAAACAACAATTCCACTGTATCTCATGTTAGATGTGCCTGAAGAACACAAATATGCCTACCAGGCTGTGGGTATATATGAAGCTCAGCTTTATGTTCCCTCATCTTATGCACTTAGATCATGGAACCCCCTTCACTGTAATTCAACACTCAACAGAAGTGAGTGTCATCTGTCATCAACGCCATAACAGAAACAGAATAACAGTTGGAAGGGACCTTGGAGGTCTTCTAGTCCAACCCCCTGCTCAGGCAGGAAACTCTATACCATTTGGAGAAATGGCTGTCCAGTCTCTTCTTAAAAACTTCCAGTGTTGGAGCTTTCACAGCTTCTGAAAGCAGGTTGTTCCACTTATTAATTGTTCTAACTGTCAGGAAATTTCTTTTTAGTTCTAGGTTGCTTCTCTCCTTGATTAGTTTCCGTCCGTTGCTTCTTGTCCTACCTTCAGGTGCTTTGGAGAATAGCTTGACTCCCTCTTCTTTGTGGCAACCCCTGAGATATTGGAACACTGCTATCATGTCACCTCTTTTTTTTCATCATTATCATGCTAGACTACGATTTGCTCAGATATTTCACTACCAAACATTAGGTGGACATATTTTTTTAACTCTGCTCCCCTGGAATTTGCAGTCCACTTTGACTTACCTCTAATAAAGCTAAGCAGGATCAAGATCAAGTAACTACTTGGTTGGAAAACTAAAGGAACTTCCCAAGGCTGTAGAATGGATTAGGAAATTGAGAAAATACCTTACTAGAAAACAATGATAAGCCATTTCTCTATTATTCTAAAGAAAATTACATGGACGTGTTCATATAGTCACCAGAAACTGAACTCAAAACTCAAAGGAATCTTTATTTATATTTGAAATAAAATGCAGATTGAAAAGTTCTTGGCAGTAATTATATTAAGGCAATTAAATTTTATTCTTCAGCTGAACCTGAATTATCTTTAAATTGCTTCTAGTTATTCAGCATTGGTAATATCACAGTTCCAAGCTCCTCAGTGCTAACATTTCAAGTAAAACTATTCTACATGTTCATATATATTCTACATTCTCCAGCAGAATTTATCTGTGAATTGCCTCATTTTCCTCAGCAGATTGCTTAGAATAATATATGCAGTGACAGAATCTGCAATCATAGATTTGAAATGTACATTGTAGGTAGAGTTTTATTGGGATTTACCCCAATAGTCGAAATGGACAGATGTTTATATGTGAATAGTCACAATGTCTCTCTGTTTAGCAACAGCAAGTACCAATTTGCAATTCAAATCTGTTCCTAGCTTAACAGGTCTCCTTCTATTTGCTTTTTAATATTTCTTTCCCAAACAAATCTCTTATTCACCACTAATGGACATTGCATCTGGACTAAAATTTCAATAAAAATGCAACATCTGGCAGGGAATACTTAATACACACAAAATACATTACATTAATATTGTAAAATTAATTTCTTACTTTGTATGGTGCATTCTGTCATGGTCCAACTTCAGACTGTCTGAAAAAAAATCACCCCATAATTTCTGCAGCTGTCAATCATAAGAATCATTCCCACTGAGAGGGAAGTCTGCCCAGCTGCATATTGTATGGAAGAATCTCATACTTGAATTTCTCACTAAGGGATCAAATCCTAAACCAATAAAATATGAACATCAGGGATAATACCAGAATGATTCCAGTAGCTATTTTAGGCTTTGAATAATGGGATATTAGTTTCCTATGGAAAATCATTCAAAATCTTTTCTCACGCCTATTTTGAACTGGCCCCGTCCAATCTAATACTTTGCAAAAAAAATATCTTGCTTTTCCTTTCTCTCTTTCTCTTCAGTTTTCATACAGAAGTTTTAGGTGCTTCATCACTGGAGGTTTTTGAAAAAAGACTGGACAGCCATCTATCTGAAATGGTATACGGTCTCCTGCTTGAGAAGAGGGTTGGACTAGAAGACCTCCAAGGTCCCTTCCAGCTCTATTCTAATTGATTGATTGAACTGGGAAACAGAGAAATCCTGCATATGTAGTCTATCTAGTTACATCACACTAACCATAATTAAGAGTCTAAGTCTTCAGAGTAGCCCTTACATTTTATGTTTTAGGACTATTAAATGAAAATAAAATCAGGTCACTTTTCTCTGTATTAGTTTCAAATCCTGTTATGTGTTCTGTTCCAGCCTACATCCGTCCTTGTTGCGTCACAAGAACAACCCCTCTTTAACAGTAGGCTGGAAAAACCAACCTCTTTTTATTTCAAAAACAGTCCTGATAAGTTTTTCTCCAAAACAAAAACACAAAAGACTTTCCCAACAGATAAGTGGTTACAAAAGCAAAACAGAGCAGGAGTTAAACAAGAAATTCACCGGTAAAACAGACCATGATCCCTGGAAGTTCTTTACAAATGGTTGCCTTCAGCAACCAGCAACACCCACACCTTCCCTTTTTATAAAGCATTCCCAAGGCGTGGCTTCTCAAAGCCTTCTCCTCCTCCCCTGGAGTTGTCATATTGACTGCTGCTGACCTGCTCTAGATAATTGCCTGCATCTACGAGCATCAATAATGTCTACCAGCTGTGAATCCTCAAGGTCTGAGTCATCCTCTCCACACAGCTGAGTTTCATCTGGAACACGATTGGAGGGGCCAGGCTCTTCATCAGATTGTGAGTCTTGTAACTCATCAGAGTCTCTCTCTGACTCTGCTGGCTCTCCAAACCCCTCCCCCTCTGATTCCCTGGACTCAGCTGCCGGGTCCACTGGCTGGCACGGACTCACAACATTAGGGTAGAAAAGAAATTAAAAAGTCTCATACAGTGTATATGGTTAATAGAAATCTGAATGTGAAAAGTTATTTCCCTCCTTTAAGAACATTGCTAGATCATCAAATTGTATTGTTGGTTGCCACTTAAATTTATTCTTTTTAAATGTTTTTTAATTCTTTTTATTATATTCTTAGAAGTGCTAGAAAAAAACAGCAAATATTCATATATGAATAATAGATTTTTTTATTTTTATTATAACATTTACAACTTTTTTCCCCTAGGACTTAATAGTTCACTTCCTTTTTCTCCTCAACTTTGTGTGATCTATTGATTTAACACATCTGCATTTTGTACTACGTGCAATTATTCCTTCTGTTGAGATTGCACATTAGAAACAATTCGTGCATGTCAAGTTTTATAGTGAAAGGCTTTTCAATTTGGGGTGAGGTTTCCCCAAGCAGACATGAACAACTTGGGGGGAATATCAGATTTTTTTTAAAAAAAAAAATGCTGCATAATGAGCCTTCCAGTGGCAACATCAAAACATCTTCCAGGCTCTTTTTCTCATTTTGCCTGCAAAAATCCCATCAGGAAGATGTAATACTGCAATTGATTTAAAGTTAATTATTAAAAAGAAGTAGTATATTTATTTCTTGGCAGGTCCTAGCCTCAATGATCATTAGTTTTTATTCACTGGTTTTAATCTTAGTTTAAGGAGGCAGTGGAACCACAGTTTGAGAATCTCTGGTATGGTATGACATTTATTCACATTGAATTTTCTTATTGTCCTATTGTAAAAATAAATGATCTTCACATCAGTCAAAAGGATTATTATGGAACACTGCAGACTTCATTAAATTACCTTCTTTCTTAACTAAACATGTATTTTTAGATTGGCATTCCGAGAATAGTAAGGCAATATGTATAAATTCAAAAGCAATTGAATTATGTATTTCAGAAAAATATATAATAATGAGGAGAGAGGAGATATGTCAATATCTTTTATAACTGTATCCAAATCTTACTTTGGAGTTGAGCTTCTCTTTTGCAAAAAAAAAAAAAGTGGGGAAAAACCTATCAAATTTTAAAAAATATTCATGTATTACAATATTTACACTCTTCAAACCAAGCACTAGTTATAATTTATCTTGACAGGCTGGAGGTTTAGTTTCGCTTCTGGGATGAGACAATATAGTACTTTAGTTGTGGATGCTTATAAAATATCAAGGAGACAATTAAAATAATTTGGATTAACCAAAAATACCAAATAACTTGAAATGATAGTTAAAAGGTCCAAAAACAACATGAATATTCAGGTATTGTATATAGGATTTTAAAACAAATATACAAAAACACAGCTTGATATATATTGGTAAATTATTTATTTATTCATTTGTATCCCATCTTTATTATCTTTGCAAATAACTCAAGGCCAACACACCTTCTTCCTCCTGTTTTCCCCAAAACAAAGACTCTGTGAGGTGAGTTGGGCTGAGAGAGAGTGGCTGGCCCAAAGTCTGGCTTTCATGGCTAAGGCAGGACTTGAACTCACAGTCTCCCATTTTTCTAGCAAGGTGCCTGAACCATTACTGGCTGCCTTTTGCCATAGAATTGGGTTATTACAATTCCAAAGATTTAGAAAATTTATTTTGGTGGTAGCAATTACATGGTTTTGAATTAGTGTAGGGCAGGGGTAGGCAACCTTGGCTCTTTTATGACTTGTGGACGTCAACTCCCAGAATTCCTGAGCCAGCCTGTTGAAGTCTACGAGTCATAAAAGAGCCAAGGTTGCCTACCCCTGGTGTAGAGTAAGGTCACATGGAAATGTTATTAAATATCATTTTGTGGCAGTTCCATTCTCCCAAAGATTAAGGGCTGAACAGAATAGGAAAAATCAGGACTACAGATGGAACATTCCAATGGAATCTGCTTATGTGTTATAAAACAATAACTAAATATAATGAAAAACATATATCCAAACATTAAAATATTAAATAAATATTAGTGTGTATCCAGTTTAACAAAAATCTTCAAAAATATACTCCATTAGGATGTTCCTGTATTGCTTTAGGTTCTGTGGAAGGATTTACAGAAGCACAGGATTCTGTTATGTCTTATACTGCTCAACAAATGTGACTTGGATGAATCCTCATCCTGGTCAAATTTAACAAAAGAGAATTTGATGATCAAATTTGCAGATGATGCCAAAATAGAAGGAATAAAATGGTCCTTAGAAGACTATAAAGATTCAAAAGGATCTTGACTAGTTGAAACAATGAGTAGAAAGCAGCAATACATTTTCATAAGGACAAGTGTAAAATCTTTCCTGTTGGAGGCAAGAATATAGGATGGAGAAGGTCATGCTGGACAACAGTATGTGTTATCAGTATTTGGATATCTTGTTGGATCACTAATTGAACGTGAGCCAAATGTTCAGAAGTGTAGTGTCAAAAAAAGAGAAGGAGAATTTTTCTTTTCTATTCTGTGTTGGTCAGATTACAGTTAGAATATTATACTTATTCAGGCATCACATTTGCAAAAGATATTAAGAAATCGGAACATTTCAGAGGACAGAAACCAAGATCATAAGGACCCTAGAAAGAAAAAACTTATAAGAAATGATTGAATTCACTGTTTGACCTGGAAAAGAGAAGGCTATGGAAAAGCATAATGAGTGTCTTGGGCTATTGAAAGAATATTGTGTAAAGGATGGAGAGGGAGTTAGACTTGTTTGTTGTATTACAGAAGATTATACTAGAAAATGGGTTTAAATTACCAAGAAGCAAATCTGAAACCCGGAAAAAATTTTAATGGTAAGAATTGCTCAAAAAGGTACCATTTGATCTCCTTTTTAAAAGGTTTTTTTTTTTTACATTTTCCTCTTCTGTTTATTAATTTTGAAACCTGCTAATGCACCAAATTGTTTTAATTTGCCCATTAATATTTCAATTTCCTTTAAAGGATCTTCTATAACCAACATCAAGTCATCTGTAAAAGTCCTTAACTTATAAGCTTCTTTTTAAATCTTTCCCAATACCCTTATGTTATATCTCTGTTCAGTATTTCAAGAATAAAAATAAACAAGAGAAGAGACAGTTGGCATCCCTAGCCTCTTCCTTTTGAATCTCACAGGGTTTTATTAGATTCCACTAACAATTACCTGTGTTTTCTGTGAAGTGTAAATCAATCTTACCCATTTTGTAAAGTTCTCTCCAGAATTCGTATCTTTGAAAACCTTGAATAAGAAATCCCAGTTCAAATTGTCAGAGGCGTTCCCTGCATCTAAAATGATCAACAAAAAAGCCAACACAGTGCTGGGCTGCATTAACAGAGGGATAGAATCAAGATCACGTGAAGTATTAATACCACTTTACAATGCCTTGGTAAGGCCACACTTGGAATACTGCATCCAGTTTTGGTCACCACGATGTAAAAAAGATGTTGAGACTCTAGAAAGAGTGCAGAGAAGGGCAACAAAGATGATTAGGGGACTAGAGGCTAAAGCATATCAGGAACGTTTGCTGGAATTGGGTATGTCTAGTTTAATGAAAAGAAGGACTAGGGGTGACATGATAGCAGTATTCCAATATCTCGGGGGTTGCCACAAAGAAGAGGGAGTCAAGCTATTCTCCAAGGCGCCTGAGGGCAGGACAAGAAGTAATGGATGGAAACTAGTCAAGGAGAAAAGCAACCTGGAACTGAGGAGAAACTTCCTGACGGTTAGAACAATTAACCAGTGGAACAACCTGCCTCCAGAAGCGGTGAATGCTCCAACACTGGAAGTTTTTAAGAAGAGACTGGACAGCCATTTGTCCGAAATGGTATAGGGTTTCCTGCCTGAGCAGGGGGTTGGACCCGATGACCTCCAAGGTCCCTTCCAACTTTATTATTATTATTATTATAACACATTTCTAACACTGACCTTTAACTGTCTTTAGGTAAAATCCCATGTTGAACCTCATGAATAAATTTTTGCTAAACTATTTTCAGTCTGTCATCTAGGATCATAGTGACAGACAGAGAGAAACTTTATTTCAATTGTTCACCAAAAAAAAAAGTTCAATAAAACAAACAAAGCAAAGTTAACCTCTAGCGACAAAGACTATTGGCCACCATTTGTGGGCAAAGCTTACATACAATATAGCAGAATTTGGTGACTTTTAGAGAAATAGATT
The DNA here is from genome assembly GCA_023970755.1 of Azemiops feae. Taxonomy (NCBI): domain Eukaryota; kingdom Metazoa; phylum Chordata; class Lepidosauria; order Squamata; family Viperidae; genus Azemiops; species Azemiops feae. Next base: position 1,686,244 of record JALGBA010004268.1, on the reverse strand, counting down.
TGTGCTGGTTGTCTAATAATGCAAATAAAAATTATAGGAGTGTCCTGAAAATGTGGTTAAAAATGGATAATTAACTGGTGGCAAATGTCTCTGTAAAACAGACAATACAACAGAACATGAGTATGGTTTCTATGGCATTCATATCACAGGGGCCTTATTAAATTTCATATGGGGTCTTCTATATTTCTCTTCCAAAAAAACTGTGGGGAGAATATTAAATCAGTCTAAAGATAAGGCTCTCCTGAATTTGGGGACTGTACTCTGATATAAATATGAAGCTGGTATAGGTGCTAATATATGGTTATTTACCAATTTATCATACTGTAAGAAAAAGCAGTGATTTCTGTTTTCCTTCTATAAGGTCTTTTGCCTTAATATTGATCTAGCTTGGTCAGGCCCTAAGGTTTAAATGGTATTACTAGAAAGCCATATTGCTCAGTTTCTTTTGAACAGCTGTTTCCCAAAAATTGAAGTTGTCTGCCAATTATAGATGGGTCAGTTCAATAGGACAGTAGTGTAGTTTTAACCAATAGGTAAAGATATTTTTCCAGAGATTGGATTCAGGTTTACTGACTCCAGCTTCCCATCAAAATACTGCATTTGGAGCACAGCAGGTAACCAGGAAAATGCTTCTTAAAAATTTTAATTCTTTCTACGTTAATCATGCTGTTATATGGTCCTAATTGTACCCCGTATAGTAATTGTGTTTGGAATTTGGCTGCAAACAACTTAATTGCAGCAAGGATAAGCTGTGCTCCCCTGAAAAAAATAGTAAGTTTGAATAACTGATGCAGATCTCTGTGCATTACAGGATACATAATCCAGATGGGGATCAATATGAACAACTAGTAGTCCTTATTCAATGATATTAACCTATAGTTTCTTATTAAATCTTGTCTCTCTTTGGGTATTAATGCTATATTAGCCTCTTTCCATCTCTCTGATATCTTTCCTCCCTGTAAAATTAATCATATTTTCTAAAGATTGTAAAAGTTCATTCTCATAACATTTATAATAAGAACCGGTCCAGGCATGTTTCCTTATAACCTTTTTATAGTTTCAGAAACTTCCCCTATTGTTATAGGTCCTTTGTCTTGATTCCTTTGTAATCCTTGTAATTCCTTTCCAAGGTTGGAAAAATGAGGACCCAGATTGTTGGGGACAATATGCTGACATTGTAAACCACCCAAAGAGTGTTGTAAAACACTATGAGGCAATATATAAATCTAAGTGCTATTACTATTGCTAGTCCTGAGCTAAATGGGGGAGGGGGCAGAGGTTCAGAGTTGCCGCATTTTGAAATCTCTCAGGTTATACTTATTAGATTAGATGGTTATAGCTTTAGTCTGGTTATAGCTTTAATTCTGTCCATTAGGTGTAAGCAAATAAAGGATTAGACTTGATTGGATTTCACTTTGTCATCCTTGGGTTTGGGTGCGTCAGGAAGGCCTTTTAGGCCCTGTGTTGAACTGCTAACTCAGTGCAGGAATTCTTTCAGATAGCTACCCAGCTTCTACTTAAACACATCCAATGGAGGGTGGCTTACCATCTCTAGGAAATTGGTTCTACCAGTACCACTGAATTGCTTTTACCATTAAAGAAGTTCTTCCTAGCATTCAATAGAATTTGTCTTCCTGTAACTTAAAGCCATTTGCTTCCAATCTGGGATGATACAAAACAAATCCTGACTTCCTTCTGTATGAAATCACTGTACTTAGTTGAAGAGAGCTATTATATCCCCCTCTTTCTTCTCTTTTCAAGACTACATATTCAGAATTCATCTTTTTTCACAGAAGTTAATTTCCAGACAATCATCCTCATTGCTCTACTTTTAACCTATTCAGTTGTTTGAATCTTTTAAAAATTGTTATCTCAACATAGTCTTTTAGTCTTTGCAATGGGGTCTAACCAATGCACAATAGACAGGAAATAAATGTCTCTGTGATTTGGAAACTCTCTTGATGCAGTTTAAAATTGTATTTACCTCATTTATAGTCATATCACATTGAGATCTGTATTCAGTCTGCGATCAATTACAATTCTAATAGTGTATTGGCAAGAACAAAGAAGGACTGCAAGCTATTGAACTTAATTATTGTATCAATGTTAATTAATTACTTTCTATGTATTAATTTAATTAATAATGCATATTATTTAAGAAAAAAACATATCCAGTGTCTCATATGAAATGCCCAGGTACTTATATAAATGAAAGGCTGTCTTCTGGATGGAAAGTGGAAGATGCAGTAGTTGAATTAAGTCCCAAAGGTGCTTTATCAAGAGGCACCTTTGGGACAACTATGACCTGGATAACTGAGAATTTAGTTGAATTAAGATTCTGTCATGAACCTTCTATGTCTGCCCATATTTTGAGTTAGAAATTGTAATAGAAAGTAGTACGTTAAGATATTTAAATTTAGTAGGTGGATCAATGGGGTTATGCAATGAGCCAGAACACAAAGTTGTGGTTGATTGGTTGAAGATTGCTGGCTCCTGAGTGATGCAATCAGTGCTGTGATTGGTTGTTCTGGGTATGGAGAGGGGGTTTCCTTCCCCCCCCCCGCCGCCTTTTTTCCTGTGTGTGCTCTGTGTGCTCTGTAATTTACTTCATGGATTCCTGTTGTGATGATTTACCTGATGATGTCCTATTTGCCTGACTATCTTGTTTACTGTATAAATAGATGCAAAATATACTTATTTATATAAAACTACAAGTTCATGTCAGCATTTCTGATTTCATTTGGACACCTGCTGCTCAATTCCCTGACATGCAATATAAAGCTTCTTTCATGAGCCTTGGCAGAAATGGCGGCTCTGGGATGGCTGAATTTTCCAAACGTTGATGTCATACAAGAGCATCAAGAGGGTGTCCAGGATTCAGACGTCTGGTATAATGTCGTGATGATGTATCAGAAGTTAACTAACACAACCACTTCAGCCAATAGTGGCAGTAAAGTATTATGCTGATTAGGTAAGAAACAACTTGATGTATTGATTGTTTGAAAGAAACTTTTGAAAAATATATTATTTGCAGGTTTTATATGGAGAATATTAAAGCTACTTTTCATGGTTATGGTAATACCTTCATGATATTTTGAACAGAGAGTTCTGAAATCAACATACCTAATAAAAGATAGCTTAGAAACAAGTTGCATTGAAACTGCTTGTAGCAAAGCCAAGATTTCACCTCTAGATCCTTCAGCCTTAATATCTGTTTGGGCTTTAGTGCCAAGCAGTTCCTCCTTGGAATTATTTTTGATTCCCCAACTTAACTTCAGGAATGGATCCAATTTTCTCTGTGCTATCCCATAGTTCTCTCAAAGTTATGGCTCATGGTCACTTAATCATACTATTTATTGAAAAGATTTTTTTTTTACCATGTTGTTCATCTAACAAAAATTCCCAGAGCGGCTAACATATAATGGAACCAGATATATGATCTGAATGTCACAGGACTGAAAGAAGAAGAAAATGAGGGGAAATGATCAGCACTGATTTTTAAAATTAAATAGAATATTAAAACTCAACAGAAAACTACCAAATACTGTAGACTAGAAATATAAGGACCAGCTAGAGTGGAGATCACCATAGCATGGGAGGAGAATTCTGTCTTAGTTTGTCTCTCTTGCTCTCTGTCATTCCTCTGATTCTTGTCCTTCCTATCCACCCATTGAAAGCAAGACTTGCTGGCTGATTTCTATATTGGTAGGCCTGCCAATCCCTGATTTTGTCTTTTAGGGATTGTCCCTTCTTAATTAGTCCCTATTCCATCCTTTGCTTCTCAGATGTTTGTATCTTTATGTCCCCTTTCCAAATTCTCTACTTTGATACTAGCATATACTCTTTTTTGTTTTGTTTTTATTTTGGGGTTTTCACCCAGTTATTGTATTACTATTGCTCTGATGCAGTAATAAAGGGTTAAAAGTTTTCTTTCATTCCTATGTTCCACTGTACGCCTATATAAACTTGGTAGGATGAAAGCACTGATGATTTAGTTTCATAGCTGAAGCAGAGCAGCATCAACTGAATCTTTGTGATTTTATTTACTTTAATGCAACTTGAAGATTCTGAAAAAGGAAAAAAAGGGGAAGGGAGGTTTCCAAAAGTGGACACGCAGTAGAAAAGTAAAAAAAGAATATGCTTCATTGAGCCTGGAAGAAACAAAAAGGATTCATCTTGAAAAATAACAGAATGACAGAGTTGGAAAGGACCTTGGAGGTCTTCTAGTCCAACCCGCTGATCAAGAAGAAGACCATATACCATTTAAGACAAATGGCTTTCCAATCTCTTCTTTAAAATCTCCAGTGATGGAGCACCCACAACTTTCGAAGGCAAGTTGTTCCATTGATTGATTGGTCTATCTATCAGGAAATAATCAGAATTCTCCTTATTTCTAGGTTGGTTCTCTCCTTGATTAGTTTCCATCCATTGCTTCTTGTCCTGTCTTCAGGTGCTTTGCAGAATAGGTTGACCTCTTCTTCTTTGTAACAGCCCCTTAGATATTGGAACACTGCTATCATGTCACCCCTAGTCCTTCTCTTCATTAGACTAGACCAGGGGTAGGCAACCTTGGCTCTTTTATGACTCGGGGACTTCAACTCCCAGAATTCTCCCAGAATGGCTGGCTCAGGAATTCTGGGAGTTGAAGTCCACGAGTCATAAAAGAGCCAAGGTTGCCTACCCCTGCACTAGACATACCCAGTTCCTGCAACTGTTCTTCGTGCAAGGAGTTTCTAGAAGGGATGGGAAAACCCACCAGCAAGGAAAGTTCATCAACTTAATGGGCCATTAATTTCATCAACGTAATTGGATCCATTGCAAATTAATTAAAAAATAGCAGCTGCTGACAAGCAGATAATATAGCAGTTCAGTAGTTCAAGGTGAAATATCAGCTCAGGGCAGTGTCCAGGCCATGGAGGAAAGGGATGATGCCGGGCATTGTAGCTATTTGGAACTGGGGCTCCTTTTAGAATGGAGTGAAGCACTAGAAGCCATCTGTTCTGAAGAGCTTAGAATGGTTTAGCTTGGAAAACAGCAGTTTTGAACTAAAGTTGGCACTAGATGCATTTGTACTGGGCTGGGAGAGGGAGGAAAGGACATCATCTGTTCATACCTGAAGAAGCAATGGGTGGCCCGTATTAGCAATGGAGCAATCAGAAAGTCTGGATCTGCCCTTAATCTTCAGTGACCTAAATTCGTTATACATAAAGGGACCTGTTATACACACTAGGAGCATTACTATATTGGTAATAGAGTAATAATCTTTGGTCCACGTTGTTTTGAAAGAGCTATTACTGTTGTACAAAGTTTCAGTCAGCTGTCTTGCCAGTTTGCTGTAAAGAATAATTGTGTTTGGACCTGCATGTGTTGTAATTCTTTCCACTGTGACATAACAGGATGCTTTTTATTATCAGTACCTATTGAATAGTGGGTAAGTTTATCACAGATGGGGAAAAAAGATTAAATCTTCATTCTCAGCAAACTATGATCCTAATCTTAGTTGAATGCAGCTTTTTTAATTAATTGAAACTAGAATATATTGAACTGCACAAGGTACTGTTTGATTCTATATGATAAAACTGAAAGCATTCACATTCTATGACTATCTCAGATATCATCTTCTGCAGTTTATCTCTATACTAGCCTAATCTCTGTCTTCTGCAAAAAAAGTGACTGGCTATTGAATGTCCAGACAGGTGGCTTCTTATGATATGAAACATTTCATTTTACAATGTTAATTAGTTTGCTTTCATTTAAAGCTAGTAAGTTCGTAGCAAGGACATCTTTTGAAGAAGAAGTATATTTTTCTTAATAAGCCATGGTAAAAGAACCTGGGGAAGAATAGATATCAAAGCTGCTTTCCTTTCTGAAACTGGAACTTCATTCCTAAAATAGAATTTCATTTAAGGAAAGGTTTTTCTCCAACCTTAAACTTGAAAGAATTTTTTTTTAAAAAAACCTAGTTCTTTATAGCCACTTTGTCTGCATGATTAGTTCCTTTTATATTATATGTGTCAAGCCGATGGACTAGAAATAAGGAAATGCTGGTTGTAGTCCTCTGTCTTCCCTTAGGCACAGAAGCTGGCTGGATGACTTTGGATCAGCCACTTTGCTTTGGTCTTGACTGAGAAGTTCAAAACCATCTATCTACCTAATCACACCAGGCCAATATTGTAGCCTTCATCCTAAAATGGATTAATTTGGTATTATGTGAGTATATGTATACACAAACATGTATTTCAAATGTTTGACAACCTTAACATTTTAAAAGAAAAATCACTTTTCTTATCTACTAATACCATGCAAAAAAAAATTTCCTGCACTTTTTGCCAGTATCCAAATTTATAAAAGAAATTTTGTTTCCCACATTTATTGAGAGAGAGAATTGGCATAAGGTCAAGTTATTTGATGGCTTATCTATCTTCCATAGAGAGCTGGTTTGATATAGTAGTTAGAGCACTAGACTAGAAACTGGGACACTGTGAGTTCTAGTCCCACCTTAGTCTAAACTAGCTGCATTACTGTGGTCCAGTCCCTGTCTTAGTCCATGGAAGAAAGCAATGGAAAATAATTTCTGCAAACCTTATCATAAACCATAAGCCTATGGTGTAGTGATTAAGGTGCTGGCCTAGAAACCAGGAGACAGTGAATTTTAGTCTCTGTCCCTCTTTAAGGACTAGAAAGGTAAAAAGTCACAATTTGGAGAATACACACATCCCATTTTCTCCCCCACCCTCCAAACACCAAATAGCCTGTGTACAATATGAAAATGATACAAAAGTATTTCAGAACTTATGCTACTCATGAAAATAGCCATATCTTTTTCCATTGGATGGAAAAGCATAGATGTGGCTGCTTTAATAGACAACATAGAAATGCTCAAGTTCCAAAGCACTTCTTCCAAATCATTTTCAAAGTACACACAGCCCTAATGTCTGATATCACAGGACAATACTGGTAATGCTCCCTAACACCACTGGCCTCTTCTTCATGAACCAGATAGGTGGGGGGGGGAGGGAAGGAAGGAAGAAAAATAAAAAGAATTGGATAGCAAACGCAAGAACACTGATGGCATAGCTAACACACATAGCATACTTTTGTTCCTCTTCTGTCTCACTTGTAATTCCTAAATAGACCTTATTCAGAATGTCTTACACCAAATGAGTTTGAGCATCTTATTAAATGCCTGGAGAGGGATTTAAATGAGGTATGGGTAAAACCTGAATTCTTGATGAATTTGGGCTATAAGAGCTTGTATTTGGCTTGTGATTGCTTTCCTCTCTAACTGGAATTCGTAATGATCAGGATATCAAGAAATAGGATGGGGTTGCCCAAAGATCAGGATTTTAGACTAACTCATACTATATTTAGAAAACTATGCCACTTAGGCATTTTATGCAATTCATTTTTAAATGACATGAAATTCATTAGGGATTCCCTAGAAAGAGAATCCTTTCTGCACAGGAGATAAAGACACTATTAGGTTTCTCAAGTGGAAAAAAGTGCTTTAATTGGAGAGGAAAACTGCCATTTCTTCGGAATAAGCCAAGTATTAGTACTGAGAGAAACAATTGTATATTCATGAGAAAGTATCTACAAAATCATGTGTTTATTGTAGCCCATTTTGCCTTTTTCTTGAATGGGCTACTATAGAATTCCTACTCCACTTCCCCAATATATGAGGCAATTAATCTGAAAAATAAATTCAGCTTCTGAATTTTTTTATTAATAATTTAATGCATTTTCATTTTAGGATATTAACCTATTGCCCATTGCTTCCTGTCAGATTGGGCTATGATTGTTATCCATGACTTTGTTTTGGACTTAAAAGTTATGGATGATAAATAGTTGCTGAGATTTGATGGTGTTGAAGCTATGAGTCATTACTTTTCATCTTTGAAGAAAAGTATCCCATTACTAACCCTTTAAATATTACTTGCTTATAGCCCAAAACAATTATGCAAAATAACAACAACCCTGAATTAGGACAAACAGTTTGTGAGAGCATGCTTCAGATCTGACTCTTCCGCTCACAGAATATTTGAGTTATGAATACAAAAATACCATTTCCAAGAAGGAAATTGGAAACTACAATTTTGTTTCTTGACTCTGAAAGTAGAGTGGGAAGTGAGAGAAAGAATGTGAATTAAAGAGTTATTTATTTTACGTATATTTGACATTCAATCATCAGAAAACCTTTAGTTTAAATGTAAGATGAAAACATCTTATATAATGAATGCACAACTATGGTCTCAGGATACATATGAGCATTGGTATGTCAAGGTTTAGCTATTTTTGGCAGTGTACACAATTCTATTGCTTGTTTCTTTAATTGTAAATCTGTTTCATTTTAACCATTTAACCATTGCTAATACATATACAAAAATACAAAAACACTAGTTTTTTGGCAGGTTGGGGCATTTAGAACCCAAATCACAATAAGTAAACTCTCATAGATATTGATGATCCTGCTGTAGAAGTTCAGAAATTGTCCATTTGAGTTGGTCCTGAGACCTATCAGATTTGTGAGGTCAGTATACTACTTTGGAACAGAGCACACAATAGCTCCACTCAGTTTTCCTTGCAGAACACTGTCAGTGTGAAAATACATGTTTGAAGGCCTCAAAATATTGCCCAATTGCCTCCATTCCTAACTGGATGATATTTCAATTTTTTAAAAAACTCCATAAAATTAGTTAATTAAGGGTTGTCAAATTACCTCATCATGATAATCAGTCAGTTCTGATTGGTTAATAACTCCATAAAGGAAGATAATACAATGTCAAGTCTCTTTCCTAATGGGTGGTTTCCAAATAATCTTCAATTCCAAAAATACAAGCTGTATTTTTGTCTGTGTAAACATGGTAGGCTAATGCAATTTTTTTTAAAGTTATTGCTATTTTTATCTCTGCATAAGTTAAAAAAATGATTTGCCTATAAGCCTAATACTGTCTGAACAAATTATTCTTTGAAAAAAGGGCTGTCACAATACATTGATTTTCTGTCTTTTTGCACCTCCTTGCTGGCTTGATAAGAACAATGCATGCATACATACTTCCTTCTCTCTCTCTCTCTCTCTCTCTCTCTCTCTCTCTCTCTCTCTCTCTCCCTCCCTCCCTCCCTCTCCCTCTCTTTCTTTTTCTCTTCTACTACTACTTGAGATTTGCTTGAAGAGTTCCCTAATGCTTGCATTACAGCACTTTTGGCTCTGTTTATCTAGAGTCAAATCAGATTCTTACATATCTAAGAGCTTTCCAGTATATCAAAATATTTATTATCTTCTGTATGGAAAAAAACATCTATTATTTTCTTGGTCACTTGGAAGATCATTTTTTTCATTTGTTTTCTTGCTAAAGAAACAATCTTTGGGAATATGTAGTTTTCCCCTGTCTAGTGTTTATATAAGAGATAACAGTATATGTCTCCAATTTAAACAAATACTGCTTAAGAAGAAAGGCTTTTTTTCTTAATGGCAAAATACCTAAGTCAATTTTCAGAGGATATACTCTGAAGAAAACAGGTGTCATGCAGATAGTCCTCGACGTACGACCACAATTGAGCCCAAAATTTCTGTTGCTAAGCAAGATAGCTGTTAATTGAGTTTTGACCCATTTTACATCCTTTCTTGCCACAGTTGTTAAGTGAATCATTGCAGTGAAGTTAGAAACACGGTTGTTAAGTGAATCTGGTTTTCCCATTGACTTTCTCATTCAGAAAGTCACAAAAGGTGATCACGTGACCCCAAGACATTGCAACCTTTATAAATACATTTCAGTTGTCAAGAATCGAATTTTGATCATGTGACCATAGGTCATAAGTGTGAAAAATGGTCATGAGTCACTTTTTAAAGGCCTTTGTTAATTTGAATGGTCACTAAACAAACAATTATAAGTTGAGGACAACCAAAGAATTATAGGATTCCAATGACAGCAGAAAAGGGTGTCTTAGTAGTGAACCTGTTTTGATCAGTCTTTCCACTAGATCTTAAATACAGCTAAGTTGCCAGCAAAACACTGCCACAAGGGGGAAAAAACCTGATGCATCGAATCAACTCCCTGTCTTCTTCAGTGCACCATTACTCTAGAGCAGGGCTTTTCAACCGGTGGTACGTGTACCACCTGTGGTACATTAGCACATGGCAGGTGGTACACGGCCCTGCCCAGCCAAGTGTAGTGGGGGACGGAACGAGCCAGCACAGCGCAGAATTTACTGTGAGAGAGTCCTCTGGAGTTGCAGAGTGTCTGGGGCGAGGCAAAGGCCCCAGGATCGGCACTTCCGGCTCACCCGGAAGAGAAAGGAGGAGGAGGGGGGTGGAGACAGGTGAGGATATAAAAGGAGGCAGTTTGGGTGGGAGAGAGAGGGAGAGAGAGAAAAAGAAGCAGCCTTGGGAGGAGGTGGAATCAGCTTTAGCTGCACCGAAGAGAAAGAAGGAGGAGGGTGGGGGAAGAGGAGAGGAGATCAAACAGGCCGGCCATGAGCCGATCTACAACTTCTGTGGCAGCCATTTGTGCTGGCAGCGACAAACAGGCAAGAAACACAGCGATGGAGCAGTCGCCCTCCATGAGGAATGAAGAAAGGTAGCATCGGCTGGAGGTGAGCACGGAGGGAGGGAGGGAGGGAGATGGCAATGAGAAAGAGGGAGGGAGGAGCAGGAGGGAGGGAGTGTTGGAAGGAAAAGCCCAGGGCTTACTTTCCAGCCAGGAGGCTATACCTTTAAGAGAAAAGAAAAAATAGACCAGAGGAAACAAACCTCCGGCTGCTGCTGCTCCGGCTGCTCGAGAGGAGACGTTTAATGGCAGAAGCAAAGTGCCATTTCAGCTAAACAACAAACCGTGAGAGTGGAAAGATTCTTATGTGCTTTTGTGACTTTGAAGTTCTGGGATTTGTGCAATATGGGTTTTGTGTTCTTAAGGAGTGTTTGGCAATTTCTATATGGCTGATGACTAATGTCTCGTTAGATTCTATTGCTCTGCTATTGTTAGCTGTAAGTTTTGCTGCAAGGGATTTTGAAGTATTTTTCTCCTGAATGGATTTTGCCTGTAGCATTCCTTTACTTATGAATGGAGCCATTTGGGGAGGCTGCCTTAGCCGGCAGCTCGTACTTACTATTTTTTTTTTCTTCCTTAAGTGCCGGCTCCTTAACTTTCCTTTCTAGCCAGTAGCTAATTCTTAAAGGGGAATGCGCCTTTTTAAGCTAGTTCCCTCAGCGGCTTGTCTTTTCTGTCTCTGGAGGCTTTTCCTTGTTTGATGAATATATGGAAGAGGGAAAATATGAGGGGCGTGGTTTCAAATTCTTCCTTCAGAAGGAGATGGGAATGAGAAAAAGGGAGGCAGGGAAGGGAGGGAGGGAAGGAAGTCCCGCCTTAGCACTTGACCACCAGCAGCCCTGCCATTGACTTTGCTTGTCAAAAGGTTGCAGAAGGGGATCACATGACCCTGGGACACTGTGACCATCATAAATATGAATCAGTTGCCAAGCATCCAAATATAAACCACATGACCCTGGGCATGCTGCAATGGTCATAAGTGTGAAAAATGTCATAAGTCATTTCAGTGCAATTGCAACTTTGAAGAGGTTTTTTTTGGTCATCAAGTTTTTGACACCTTGCTAGGTGGTACTCGAATATTGTCATATCCTAAAAGTGGTACAATCGGTGAAAAGGTTGAAAAGCCCTGTGTTTTCAAGATAGCCCTCTTTGACTTGTGCTTCCTACTACTGCTATGAAGAGACATAGTATCTTAGCTCAGCCTGCATGGCATGTTTAACTGGGTATACTGGGGGGAGAAGAGAGGGAAAAGTATGGAGTATGTTGATGCAAATAGTCTACCCAAACAAATATCAATTCAACTAATTCAGAGCAGGTTAATTGATCTGAAGGAGATGCAGTCTTGTTTGAAATTAAACTAAGCCCCCCCCCCAAATTGGCTATTTTGTCTTGTGTAAACTACTATATTTATGAGAGTTAGGGCTTTTCCACCCAGCAATTTTCAACTGCTTGACTTTCTTGCGTAGGTTGGGCAGAAATGAAGCTGGGTGTCAATCTGTTTCAGTATTTCAACCTCCTACTCTGCTTTGACCACAGCTTGGTGTTTTGTATAGGCCAGGGGTCTTCAAACTTGGTCCTTTCATGACTTGTGGACTTCAACTCCCAGAATTCCTCAGCCAGGCACGCTGGCTGAGGAATTCTGGGAGTTGAAGTCCACAAGTCATAAAAGGGCCAAGTTTGAAGACCCCTGGTATAGGCAGTGGCTAACAGAGCCCCTAATCAGTGGATTCCTTGTTCCTTTTTCCTTCCCATCCAAACCAGTTTTTTGCCTTTCTGTGAACATTTATTTTGAAACCCGGATAACAATAACAATAATAATGCCATTTTACAGTTCTTCCTGTCAGGTGGGCTAATGGGAAAATTGTCAAAATTCTAATCACTTTCATCCAGTTAAAACAAAAGCAAAGGATCATTTTTTTCAGCATTATACTACTGAATGTATAACAGCAGACAGGGAGAGTACACATTGGCCAATTAAAATAGAAGCATTTGTGGCTGTGTTGCAAAGTCCACAGTAGGTGGACTTAATGCAAAAAACTAAAATGCCAAGTTATAATAAATTTTAATTCTGATCATCATTATATTATATTAGTTGGCTTTAATTGTAGTTGTTTTCCTTTTATACTTGTTTATGGATGATTTTTAAAATGTTACCCAGAGTGACCTTCTCTGAGGTGGGCAGGCATATAAAAGCAATAAATAAATAATTTGGGGAAATTATACCTTGTTCTTCAAACCTGATGAATCGTTCAAACCATCTCTTTGTCCTTCCCCAAAATAATCTTCCACCTTTCCTGACTTGAGAAAGTCAGCAAAGATTGCCAAAAGCTATGGAAAAGATAGGATTTTATTCCCATTTTGATTGGTTCCAAGTCAAAAGTACCTATGTGTTTCTCACAATGGGGCCATTTTTTAAAGCTTATGAATCTGACTAACAGTCCAAGATACTTTGGGTTTAGACCAAATGTTTTCATCCTTGGCAAGTTTAAGATGTATTTATTTTTCTTATTTTTAAATTTTGTTGGCTGGCTATTTTATCTCAGGGTAACTCTGGGTGGCTTACAATCATAAATTCCTCAGCATGCTGAGGAATTCTGGGAGCTGGAGTCCATACATCCTAAACTTGCCAAAGTTGAGGTACACTGATTTAGACACTCACATTAGATAATTAAATGTCTTTTAAGCACTTTGAATGCTTATTGAATGTTTATAGTTTCATTTGCTCTCCCTCCTACCCCAACTACCAATATAAACATGATAATATGTCATAATGTCCTGCAGATAAAACAACACAAATTTCATTTATAGTTTACTGGAAGAACTAAATGAAATTATAATCAATTGGGAAACACACTTATATGAAAGCAAATTTCCAGTCAAGTCACTAGGACTTATTCAAGGGACCATTTCATTTTTTACTATAATGGGGCAAAGACATTTTGCAGAGCTAGACAAAGATGCGTTGTGAAGGAATAAACAGCAAAAAGAAGAAAGAATAAGCACTGCATTTTTGTTTTCTTTTTCATGCTTTACAATAACTAAGAATATAATTAATTATCAAAATACTGTATGTAATGCCAAGGAAATAAGTACTTTTTGTAAAGTCGATCTGGCCAAGCATCTGAACCATAGTCAAAAAGTCCCTGTATGTAGCTAAGACACTTTTCTAAATTGGGCTGTAGATTTGATCTCTGAGCTTGGTGATTTGGCTGCACAAACACTTCCTGGCTATCAAAAGTCACGACCCACTATTCCTCATGTCCGTCCATGAAGACTCAGAAGGACACAAGTTTGATCTAACCGGGACCACAGTTGTAACCCAAGGGGAGAAAGGGAATTCCTCAAAGCCTGGTTCTCCACCAATTAGTCAATGAACAGACACATTGACATCGACCCAGTCTACCAACCGCCGAGAACGAAGGAACTACTTCAACCGCAATCCCGAAGGCAGCGTTTAAAATGAACAAACAGGCACCCCACCACACAGCAAAAATCACAACCCCCACAAGAAACCAGACCACATCCTGACAATAACAGCCAGCCAATCAAACAACTTGAAACCAGATCCGAAACCAGATCATGACTCAGAGGCAACCAAATGAACAGACACCATTTGCATCACACAGACGATGCTTAAACACCAAGAACCATGGCCCAGCAACAACAACCAGCCAATCAAACAGCCCGAAACCAGACCATGACTCAGAAACATCCAGACAAACAACACCCACACCAATTTAAAGACCAGTGCTCTGACAGACGAGCACCATTCAAAGTGCACTCAAATTCCCCCCCCGAATGGAGACGAAACGTTTGCAGTCAAATCGCCAAGCTCAGAGATCAAACCTACAGCCCAACTACCAACCCAAGCTACTAATATTCAAACACATCTCAACTTTTCTAAATTAATAGTGTACAATGGAGAAATCTTATTTCATTCAAGCTCAATTCCTGGTGAATAATGTCACTCCAGCTCTGCATTTCCCAATCAATTCACAAATGTGTTCATTCACATATACAGATGTAATATGGGGGTTATAGTAGTGTTATATTACATTACAGCAAAAGGATTACAATATAATTCATGGAATATACTTATGTCAGCATGAATAAATTGTTGCCTTGCTATTGTTAGATTAGAGGTTGGCAAGCCATATATGAGGTAATTTAGTGAGGTAATTTACAAGCAACATCTTGATGATGGGAATTAAGATAGAGGATAGCACTCATCTGATTTCCCATTTTAGCCAGTGTTTGCTTGAAAAGAATTACAAATGACTGTAATTTGCACTGAAAAGGAGAATAAAAATGGGTGAGCTGAGTTTTAATATTGTACCAGTGAATTTTAACTATATTTAAGCTGTCCTTCCATCTACATACAGTATCATCATTTATACTTATAATGGTTATTAACCTGCACAAATCACATCATGAAGTAAATATAGCTATAGTTCTATAGGCTATGCTGATAAGAATAATAATAAAAAATGAAGGCTACACATAAATATTTTTAATTTAAAAAATATAAACGGAAAACATTAAGACTAATGAGTAAGAATAATGTAAGAATAAACTAAAAAAAATGAAACTTAAAAATTAAAATAGATGCCACTAAATAAAGCAGTGGATTCAACTAAAAGAATTTATGGATTCTAAACTTCATTTATGAATAAGCCTCTGACAAATCATGCAAGAATATAATGCAATAAATAACAGGATAAATAAGAAGCAAAGCACAGATTTCATCTAAAGTCTAATAACTGAATCAAATCACACTTCATGCTGAGAATAAGTCATATCTGTTTAACCACGCTTATTGGATTCAGCTGTTCTTAATTACATATGCTTTCTTTTATTTTCAATATAGATATTTCCACAATGGCTCTTCTTGATACGGACCCTAGACACAAGGTTTGGTTGATGTTGCCCCATCAAAAGTCATTTATTATAAAAATGTAAAGCTTTCCAGGATCTGGAAATGGTCAGTAGGACAGTGTTTCTTATTTTGGAATGTCTATTTCTATATTTCTATAATCTATTATTTTAAATTTTATTCTGTATTCCTATTCCCTCTTCTCTCCTTCATGGATTACTGCCTTGTGGTGGCGAAGGGGCTTGCATAACTCAATGAAGCTATGAGCTATGCCGTGCAGGGCCACCCAAGACGGACAGGTCATAGCAGAGAGTTCTGACAAAATGTGATCCACTGGAGAAGGAAATGGCAACCCACTCCAGTATCTTTGCCATGAAAACCACATGGACAGTACCAAAAGGCAAAAAGATATGACGCTGGAAGATGAGCCCTCAGGTCGGAAGGTGTCCAATATGCTACTGGGGGAAGAGCAGAGGCTAGTACTAGTAGCGCGACAGAAAGAGTGAAGCGACTGGGCCAAAGCCGAAAGACGCTCAGCTGTGGATGCATCTGGTGGTGAAAGGAAAGTCCGATGCTGTAAAGATTTTTTCTCCATAGGAACCTGGAATGTAAGATCCATGAATCAAGGCAAACGGATGTGGTCAAACAAGAGATGACAAGACTGAACATCGACATCTTAGGAATCAGCGAACTAAAATGGACAGGAATGGGTGAATTTAATTCAGAGGACCATCAGGTATACTACTGCGGGCAAGAATCCCTCAGAGAAATGGAGTAGCCTTCATAGTCAATAAAAGAGTAGGAAAAGCAATACTGGGATACAATCCCCAAAATGACAGAATGATCTCAGTGCGAATCCAAGGCAAACCATTCAATATCACAGTAGTCCAAGTCTATGCCCCAACCACTGGTGCTGAAGAGGATGAAATTGACCGGTTCTATGAAGCCCTACAGCACCTTATAGAATCAACACCAAAAAATGATGTCCTTATCATCATGGGGGGTTGGAATGCTAAAGTAGGAAGCCAAAAGATAAACATAATAACAGGCAAGTTTGGCCTTGGAGGACAAAATGAAGCAGGGCACAGGCTGATAGAATTTTGTCAAGAGAATACGATGGTCATAGCAAACACTCTTTTCCAACAACCCAAGAGACGTCTCTACACATGGACATCACCAGACGGTCAACACAGAAATCAGATTGACTATGTGCTTTGCAGCCAAAGATGGAGAAGTTCTATACAGTCAGTAAAAACAAGACCAGGAGCTGACTGTGGCTCAGATCATGAGCTTCTTGTTGCAAAATTTAGGCTTAAATTGAAGAAAGTAGGGAAAAACACTAGGCCACTCAGATATGAACTAAATCATATCCCTGATGAATGACAAATAGATTTAAGGAATTAGATCTGATAGACAGACTGCCTGAAGAACTATGGACGGAGGTTCGCAACATTGTACAAGAGGTAGCAACTAAAACCATCCCAAAGAAAAAGAAATGCAAGAAAGCAAAATGGCTGTCTGAGAAAGCTTTGCAAATAGCTGAGGAAAGAAGGGAAGCGAAAGGCAAGGGAGAAAGAGAAAGATACACCCAACTGAATGCAGAATTCCAGAGAATAGCTAGAAGAGATAAGAATGCCCTCTTAAATGAACAGTGCAAAGAAATAGAAGAGAACAATAGAATCGGGAGAACCAGAGACCTCTTCAAGAAAATTGGAGATATGAAGGGAACGTTTCATGCAACGATGGGCATGATAAAGGACCAAAATGGCAGGGACCTAACAGAGGCAGAAGAGATTAAGAAGAGGTGGCAAAATTACACAGAAGAACTATACAAGAACGAGCTTAGTGTCCCTGAAAACCATGATGGGGTGGTCACTGACCTCGAGCCAGACATCCTAGAATGTGAAGTGAAATGGGCCTTAGGAAAGCTGAGCAACAACAAAGCTAGTGGAGGTGACAGTATTCCAGCTGAACTATTCAAAATCTTAAAAGACGATGCAGTAAAAGTGCTACACTCAATTTGCCAGCAAATTTGGAAAACTCAACAGTGGCCACAGGATTGGAAAAGGTCAGTTTACATTCCAATTCCAAAGAAAGGCAATGCCAAAGAATGTTCAAACTATCGCACCATTGCACTCATTTCACATGCAAGTAAAGTTATGCTTAAAATCCTACAAGCTAGACTCCAGCAGTATGTGGATCGAGAACTTCCAGAAGTACAGGGCAGGATTTCGAAGAGGCAGAGGAAACTAGAGATCAAATTGCCAACATACGCTGGATTATGGAGAAAGCTAGGGAGTTCCAGAAAAACATCTACTTCTGCTTCATTGACTATGCTAAAGCCTTTGATTGTGTGGATCACAACAAATTGTGGCAAGTTCTTAAAGAGATGGGAGTACCAGACCATCTTATTTGTCTCTTGAGAAACCTATATGCGGGTCAAGAAGCAACAGTGAGAACTGGACACGGAACCACTGATTGGTTCAAAATTGGGAAAGGAGTCCGGCAAGGCTGTATTGTGTCGCCCTGCCTATTTAACTTATATGTAGAGCACATCATGAGAAAGGCAGGGCTAGATGAATTAAAAGTTGGAATTAAGATTGCCGGGAGAAATATCAACAACCTAAGATATGCAGATGATACCACTCTAATGGCAGAAAGTGAAGAGGAACTAAAGAGCCTCTTGATGCGAGTGAAGAAGGAGAGTGCAAACGTTGGCTTGAAACTCAACATTAAGAAAACCAAGATCATGGCATCTGGCCCTCTCAATTCCTGGCAAATAGATGGGGAAGAACTGGAGGTAGTGACAGATTTTATCTTCCTGGGCTCTAAGATCACCACAGATGGGGACTGCAGCCAAGAAATTAAAAGACGCTTGCTGCTGGGGAGGAAAGCTATGGCAAATTTAGACAGCATACTAAAAAGCAGAGACATCACCCTGCCAACAAAAGTACGTATAGTCAAGGCCATGGTTTTCCCAGTTGCAAAGTATGGCTGTGAAAGTTGGACCATAAGAAAGGCTGAGCGCAAAAGAATTGAGGCCTTTGAACTATGGTGCTGGAGAAGACTCCTGCGAGTCCCTTGGACTGCAAGGTGATCAAACCGGTCAGTCCTAGAGGAGATCAACCCTGACTGCTCCTTAGAAGGCCAGATCCTGAAGTTGAAACTCAAGTACTTTGGCCACCTAATGAGAAGGAAGGATTCACTGGAGAAGAGCCTAATGCTGGGAAAGATTGAGGGCAATAGAAGAAGGGGACAACAGAGAATGAGGTGGCTGGATGGAGTCACTGAAGCAGTAGGCGTGAGCTTAAATGGACTCCAGAAGATGGTAGAGGACAGGAAGGCCTGGAGGAACGTTGTCCATGGGGTCGCGATGGGTCGGACACGACTTCGCAACTAACAACAACAACATTCCCTCTTCTACTTTATTTTGTCTGTATTTTCTTTAATTCTGTATCTACTATATATGGTGTCCCAATGTTATGGTATCTCCTGACAGTTTCTTTGGGTCTTGTTACCAATGAGGGTCTATTAACTTCTGCTGCCTCCAGTTTTTAAAGACTGAAAATATTGGATCATTTCCCAAAGGTGCTTTTCGAAAAGGCAAATGGACTTCCTTTTTTTTTCTTTGAAAACATTTCACTTCTCAACCAAGAAGCTTCTTTGGATCTGAAAAGCACCTTTGGGACAACCATGACCTGGATGATTGAGAATCTCCATAGACATTGGATTGTTTCCTATCCCCAGCAATCACAATTTCATTTTCCTGGAGAAGTTTCACAGGCTTTTGTTATTATGCTGCCAAATATTACTTCCCACCCTCTACCAATTTCCACTGATAATCTACATACTGTGTTGTTTTTGGGACTCTGTAGTGAGGTTTCCATTTGGCTTGCAACTTACACTCCAAGCTTGACAAAAGAAATAGAATCTAAGCTCCCTCTTTTAGATTCTTTAATGTTTTCTTTTTCCTAGGTTCTGTAATAGGGCACCCAAGTGTTCCAATGGTCCATCCAGGCAAATGTCTTCCATTTTGCCCTTTTAAATCCATAAAGTAAACTCTTGCATACAGTGAGTTATACCATCTCTTGAATCCAATCAGGCTTTCCATGGGTGCAGTTCACCAGAGCCAAGTCTTAAAACCACTGACCAGCTATTGCTCCATAGGCATTCTGATGGGTTTTTTTTTTTGCTTCAATTTGCTTTCCAGAAGGACAGTGGCTCCATTGTCTGGGTAGTGCTTCTACGTGTGCTGCCAGTTTTGGTTTAGCTATGTGTTGCATCTTGGATCCTACAGTTAGAGACATCCTTATGCCTCTGAATCCAGAACTCCCTGGAAATTTGAACAGCTCCCACCCTACTGAGATTTTTTTATATGTATAAAAAGTTTTATTAATTTTTAAGAATTACAATCTTTAGAGCTTAGTAAACAACATGTTGTCTGGGTTCACATATTTAACATTAACTTCTTCAATATAAGTCTATTCAGTACCACACAATCCAGTATTTTTTCCCTGATCCTCCTTTCTTCCCCATATTTTTTTCCCTTTTCCCCTCATTACACAATTACAATTCTTGGTACTATTGATGTATACAGAGTTAGATATGAACATCTTCATCCTATTTTGCTAATATTATACAAATAACAATAATATCAATTCATTAATCAATATTCTGTTTTTCATGCTCTTGTTAAGGTTTAATTTCCCATCAATATTTAAAGTATCTTTGTCAGTTATGATTTTCTCAATGTTAATTACATTTATATAGCTAAAAAAATTATTCATACCAATCCTCTTATTTTCATATTTCCCATATCAAAAGAAGACAAAAAATGCTATTTTAATTCTAAATCATATCTTTCATTATAAAAGTCTAAATATATCTAAGGGTCATCCATTCTTTTAACTATATTCAAACAAGTACTTAAACATATGATGCCCCTTCTAATATGTCAAATCTTCTATTTTTAAAATCTAACTCTTTCTTTCTTTCTTTCTTTGCCAAGTAGTTTTCCAAGTCAAGGCAATTAAATTGCCCAGGAATTTTCTTTCTATTTTTATGAAAATTGCTTGGCATGAGGAAGACAATTTATGTAGGGTATTTTTGAGGGGGAATTCCACCCATTTATGTTCCTTAAGCAACTCCCACCTTTCTTCTCTCTCAATTTCTCCCCTCATCTTTTGTCTCCCAAATTAACATTTCCCCTGACAGCTCTATGTTCCATTCCCCAAAATCTTCTTCCTTGTCATCAGGTGCATCTTGCAAGCTTAAAGAGTAAAGGGTCTTTTGCAATTTCATTGTTATGGGTAGGTCTTGCAGTATTTTATTTGTGTATGATAGTTTATATTTCCCTTCTTTCATCTCTTCTGTCTCTCGGTCCATTTCCTCTGCTTCATCTTCTGATCTCTGGTTTATTTGTTCATACTTTGTAGTTGTTGTCTGAGAACTTTCCAGTTGTAGATTTAATTTGGAGATTTGCTCATTTATATTATCTAAATTATTTTTAGTCTCATTGTGGTTTCTTTTTATGTCCTCTTTGTATGCAACAATTGTTTGGTGAATTAGTTGTAGTGCAGAGTATATTTCCTTCTGAAAGGTATTTGTTTTTTCTTGAGGCATCATTCCTGGAGATCCTCTAATATCACCAGTCACAGTAAGAGTAAAACAAAGTTTCCTCTAGCTTTCTGGTCTTTATATGCAGCCTTTATAATCCAATAGATTTTAGAATACAGATCCAGTCCCAAAAGCAATATTTTATAGTGATCCTTTGTCTCAAGCATCCAAAAATTGTCAGTCAGGCAATTATAATCCACAATGTTCAAAGTATTCAAAGTGTTCAAAGTGAAAACAGCTCAAAAGTCTCTCCCAGCCACACATAATCAAAGGTCAAGTTTTTCTTTCTCTTCCACTAGCTCTTGAGATTAAAAGTTCAAGCTCAGTGGGTGTTTATAGTCCAACAAGGTGAGGGTGATAAGTATGCCAAAATATTTTCCTTTATTGCCAGCTGTTCTCCCTTAGGCTAGGAATCACCAAGCAGGCAGGAAGCTAGTTATAGTGCTGTACTCAGATCCACCACTAGATGTCATTCAAAATCCATTTTCCACTCTTAAAACAAAGGATTGATTTCTTATGTTTCACCTCAATTTTTTTCCCAAAGAGAAAATCTTAACAATTATCTCAGTTCTCAGATTTCAAAACTGTAGCTTTATGTTACTTCCACTTCAATATTGTATATTTCTGTCCCCCATAGAAATTAAAATGCCGCTTCCATTCACATTTGGAGGTTTTTATCTTCTTGGGAGCCTTTCCCAGGAAATTCAGTTGTAAAATAGTAAAGAAAGGATCAATATTCTCACCCAGTTCCAAACATACTGTTTACGATGTGTTAATTGGTGCTTTTCTTCGGTTGTCAGCAGCTAATGACTGGCCATAGGAATGTAGCCAGTCTTTCCCCTGACAGTTTGGAGGGCTTTTCTCAGATTGAACAGAAAGATTGCCATCTCTCCGTGATCGACAAGACACCCCTCCTTCTTCATCGCCTCTTTGGGGTGACTTTAGGCCCTTTTTAGGGCCCCCAGCAGGGCAAAATCAGGTGCGGAAGGCAGAGTCCTGCCTTCCTGCATCTGTCTCGCCATGATGCAAAACTGGAAGTCCCACCCTACTGAGATTTTAAAGAGCCCTAAAGACCTGACTCTTCATCCAGTCTTTGGAGATGACAATTGATGCCCCTTTCTTTC
This sequence comes from Azemiops feae, assembly GCA_023970755.1. Classification (NCBI taxonomy): domain Eukaryota; kingdom Metazoa; phylum Chordata; class Lepidosauria; order Squamata; family Viperidae; genus Azemiops; species Azemiops feae. Next base: position 1,664,084 of record JALGBA010004268.1, on the reverse strand, counting down.
TTTCTGTTTTCCTCTGTCATTGTTGTCCTTTGTCTTAGTCTGCTTTTAGATTTCCTGTATTGTGATTTTTTAAATGTTTTAATAATTGTAAGCTGCTGGGAGTAAGAAAGCATATACATTTTTATTATTGTTGTGGTTGTTATTATTATTGTTGTTATTATTGATATTATTCATACAGTCATCCAAAAGTTTAGACTGGATTTGGTGTTTTTGTCTACCTATTGAGACATTCCAAGGACCTGGGGTAAGCAGATGTTGTTGTTTAATAATATAATTATTTTTGTTGCATAGTCAGTCAGACATTTCGATTGGATTTGGCATTTTTCTTTACCTATTGAGTTTTTCTCAAGAACCTGGGATAGGTAGATATTGTTGTTCAATAATATTAAAGGTATCAATGTAGGATGTAAATTGTTCCAAGTAAAGCTACTTTTGTTATTGACTGATAGTGACTTTGCTTATGGTGTTCATGTGGTGCTCCAGTTGGGATTGCACCCAAGATGCCTATTACTATCCTCATTATCATTGTTATTGTTTATTCATTTTATTTATTTATATTCTGCCTTTATTATCCCTTACCCAACAACTTTGTCACCACCCCTGCACACATACTATACTTGAGGTTTGTTTTATGGAGTTCTTCATAAAAGGAAAGGTAGGGTTGTATTAAGACCTGTGTCCAACCAAAATGTTTGCATATCTAGGCAAAGAAGGAATGCCCACTCTTATGGATGGTGAATTATAATTACAGAATTCCAATAATTTCATAGTTACCAAAAGATACAAAACTGTGCCTATGTGGTATCACTGAAATAGGTTACTGCTCAGGAAAATTGATTGTACATAAAATATTTTTTATAAAAACCCTGGATTTAGTTTGTGCTGTATTCCTTCTGCACCAGATATACTTTGCACTCATACCAAGTATATTTTGAATCACAGATTTCCTAACATATTGTCAAAGCAGAAAACTTATCCATCATAAAATGTTATTGGCACAGACATATTTTGATCAATATGCCCTCAATAAGACTCGTCTCTGCAAGAGTTTAGTATTAGCAAATATGCAATGTCTTTTTCTCTTGGCAGCTATGATTTAAAAACACATTTTGGATTTGATATCTGAAAAAATTACATGGACAATATAAATGGTGAGTTACACTTCATTTGAGACTTTGTTGCTTTCTTGGTGTAATAGTGCTGGTAAATTCATTCCAGCTAATGCTATGAAAATATACCAAGTTGCAATTAAGAGGTTTATTGTTGTTTTTGTTCTCTTCAGGGGTTATAAAAGACGATTGCCTATTAATCAATCCTGAGTGTACGATCAAACTGTCACATATAATTTCAATTACATATAAAGAAAAGTGGTGTCTGCTTTCATAACTTCCGTTTTGCTTCCAACTAAATGAATCTAAATTCATTTTAACCTTAGAATATAAGTATTCTTGAGATGTTTTGCAAGGTGTTTGGGGAAAAGACATCTTATTTACATGCCTCGGAGGGTGCCTAAACTCACTCATAGGTTTCAAAGCCTCTTTGGGAATTATGGACTGTTATGTCCTTTTGATGTCCATTCCTTGAAGATGATTCTTTGATCTTGCAAAGACTTCCATCTGTTGCATAGTGGACTGGAGTAAAACGTGTCCTCAGTCACTTATTCCTTTTTCATGGTTAGCACTCCTAGACCTTTTCCCAGCCAAGTACCAGCCAGAACTCTTCAGAGATGCCATCCTGAGTTAGCAGCTTCATCCTTTGAAGGAAGTTGAGGGAGCAATTATTCTGGAGAAATCAGAAAATCCATTTAACATTCAGATAGGAAATTGAATTTGGAAACCCTGATTATTAGGTCTTGACAATGTGTGGCACTAAGAGGGATAGCACTCACTGAATCGTTTAGCCTGGAATCAGAAACACTTGTTTTAATTTGCACAGAATGGCTTTCATCCAAAGGAAGTATTCAGGAAAAAGATTGTGTAAGCAAATATGCAGTGAACAAACTTAACCACAAAAAATATTTTAATGTATCTGCATTCATATGACTCCTTTACAAACCTTTCTGCATTTCGTTCTAGAAGATGAAAAGTTTACAATCTCTTCACAGCTAGTGCTGGTGCTTTTTTCTCTCTCTTTTCTCCAGCAGCTATAAAGACTCCCAGATGCCATCTAGTTAGAAAGTTTTCACCTCTCAGGCCAAGAATTTAATCCATTATGAGCAGTCAGTTCCAACCTTGTTGCTTGTTTTATTATGTGTCATCATAGCCGTCTTAGCAACCACATAATTTTTTTCCACTGTGATCTGTCCCTAACCTGGTTCTTCAGCCTTTCCATCAGTGCCCTGTTTGCCATTGTAACTGAGTACCATCCACCTTGCTGCTGTCTCCTCTTCTTCCCTTTCCTTCTACTTTTCCTAGCCTTAGAAATTTCTCCAGAGATCCATCCTTATATAGCCCATTAAATATATACTTCTAAACCCACTCTGAGGACTGGAAAACACCTCAGCATGCTTGCAACTATGCATGTTTTCCAGTTGCAGAAGGGAGGGTCAATTAAGGGAAGTAAGGATTGCAATCTGATTCCACCAACTGCTCCAATCTTCAGCTAACCTTGGAAATTACTTCTCTCCTTTTTTAAAAAAAATTATTCATACAGAAATGGATCTAATATTTTTAAAAGTCTAGGTGCAGATAGTTCAATTAAAAAAGAAAAATGGCAGTGAAGCAAAGGTCCCAGACAGCCTGTTTTCTAATCTTTCTTACAAAAGAAACATCTAAAATGTAAACAGACTTGTTCCAATACGATGCTAATGACTACTTTCCTTTGCTTTTTAATACCTCTATTGTTATGCCAATATCATTGTAGGAAAAGCCAGACTCTGTTAAAAGAAGGATGGAAATGACTAATTACATATCCTTATCAGCAGGATGAATGCTTTGCTGCAGTTGCTATAATTACATATCTTTTTATTTGTGGTTGCTTTTCCCATAATTTCTTAAGAGGCTTTTCAAAGATGTTTGTACTAGTGAAGAACTGACTTGCCTTCAGTGATGATGTTTGGGTGAGGGAAAAGATCCCTAAAGTTATTACAATCTGTAAGGTTAGAATGGGTTGAATAAAAGTGCAAGTTCAGGAAAAACCAAAGTTGAATGTACAACATGCGAGACTGCAACATGAGTGCTCCAGCATAAGATCCCAACCAGCAAACAATACTTCCTTCCAGGATACTGTTTCACTGTCTCCCAGTTGTTGTTTCTCAAAAAATAGTCAACTTCTTGCACACCATTATGCTAGTCTCCTTCTTTTGAAGCTCCTTCTTTTGCCTATATACTGATTTATACTGAGTTCACTTAGCATGCATACACTCATGCTCCCACACTCAGGTAACGCAGGCATAGATGCACACTTACATAATATATATATGAGAACCAGTATGGTGTAATTTTGGGTCAATTGTTCTCTCTCAGCCCTAATCTGGAAATCAAGAAAACATGTCTACTAACCTGCACTGGATCAGTGTGGTAGATTTGTGAGATTGGCAGTTATATAAATTTGAGAAATTAATAAATAAGAACAAATAAATGAATTTCAGTCTATACCTTCAGTGAAAAGACCTTTGTTCAGCTTTGAACTGATTAATTTGGGTTGCTATAGATGTAAACATAAACACATTTGTTTGGCTATAAACTATAACAAAAAGAGATCAGTACATTGGAAAATTAACACTGCACAACATAATTTAAACAATTGTAAATTTATAGCCTGCTTTTCCTTCAGGAGCTCAAAGCAGCATGCAGTAGGTTTTTCTGAAAAATAGTGATTCAAATGAGCTTTCAAGACTGAATATGCATCTGTGTCTGGATCCCACCAATCTTAATCCAGTGCCCAAACCACTGCAGTACATTTAAGTCTTGTACTTGACACGGTATGTTTTATCAGTCCCTGTTTCTAATTACTTTACTTTGGAAGTAGTGTTTAATGCTACAGTTCCTGTACAGTACCTGTACAGTTCAAATGGATTGGATTAGGTATGTTTGTCTAAATTATCTATTATAATCATACATAGATATTCTCTATTCATATCTTCTTAGAATAGCATACGATCATCCTACAGGCCAAAACCTCCCACTCCGCAATTTCTAAATCCAGTTGGTACATTACCTGTTGCTTACTCTCATGATTCTCAGAGTGTGGAAAGCAACCCATCACTATACCATAGAAGAAATATCTCTTTCATTACTTTCCTTCATAATTTAAGACCAGAATACATTACAGTATCATTAAAGTGTTTACCTTATAGTCATATAGTCATTCTGATCAGAAAAGCAGCATAAAATCTGTATTTAAATTTTATGGGCAGGTGATTTAAATCATACATTGTAATTAATTTCAAAAGTAGATCATGGGAGTTGCAAAATTAAGGAGAACCATCTCTCAACAGTGCTATAAAAATAAGACTGTGCTTTACTTCAATAGAAGTGCTTTACTTCAATAATGGTTCACACAAGGCACCCATTTGAAGCTTTTTCATAAAACAATACTTTGTGAAGATCACTTGTCAAAATGAGGGTATCATATTTGCTTTGCCTTTCTCTGAGGTGTCATCCAGTTCCAGTTGCTGGCAGAGTCTTCTGTGCATCTTTATATTTGTGGGATAGGCCTTGGAATGATACAAAGCACATTGATGAGACAAATCATGTTCCTTCCACATCTTAATGACATGACCTTTAGAATCTCCATGCCTCAACAATGCTGATCTTACAGTTTTCATTCAGTGCAACAGTTACTTTTGTAGTTGTTCATAAGGGCACAACAAACATAGTACTTATTATTTATTTCTGGGAAAAACTTTATTTTTGACTGAGTTTCTACTTCCTGTTTTCTTGTCCTTTGCAATTGTCCCAAGTCAATGAAAGCATGCTGACTGTAGAATTCTGGGAGATAAAGTCAACACATCTTAAAGTTGCCAAGTAAAAAAAGCACTGATATACTGTATATCAGTGGTGTCAAACTGCTGGCCCACGGGCCGGATGCATCACACCAAAACCACGCCCACCCCATTGCTGGCAATGGGGAAAAAGTCGTGATACGTCGCGACACGTCACATGACATTGCGAGTTTTACACCCCTGCTGTATATCATAAGCCATAAGCCAATGAACTAAACAGGAATAAACATCAACTAGACAGGTGATATATCCTGAAAGGAATTACAAGCAAATATACTGAAAAGCTTTGGTGCTAATGGCTAACTGGCAGAAACACTGGGTTATTGGCATGTTGATTTATATGTATTTACATTCACCTTAGAACATATATGTCCCTTAGAACATCTTAAAACATATATATGATGGACAGCTGCTGTTTCCAGGCAGAGTGGGAGATCTGTACCTAGCCAATCAGAAAGTTTGTTGCTTTGATAGCTGTTGAGGTAGAGAGCCCATTAAAGGGAAAAGTTTGTTGGGAGACTGAGAAAGGGATGGAAGAGAAGACAGGCATAATCCACCAAGACATAGCAGGCAAGTCAGTTGACAGCTCATCTCATAATTGGCAATTTAGCCCAAACAGAGAGAAATCTGGGAAGAAGTATTTCAAATCTCACAAAGAAACTCCATCTTAATGAATCCAGTATAAATGAGACTGGAAAATTAGTTTCCAGCTGTGGGGTTTTTGGTATTTTTCTAAGCTTGGTTGCTTCTTTGAGACATTTCATTACTAACCTCATCAGTGCAAGTGATGTGGGGGTTGCTCCCTGATTATATATAGTAGCTTGTCCTACCAGTTTAGGTGAGAGTGTGGCTTCTTCCTTGGTGGTTCCTAGATTAGATATTGTTTTCTGCCAGATTCTGTTAATCCATGTTTATCTGAGTGTTGGCTGCTGGAGGGGATATACAGTAGCTAGTCTTCTTGTTTCCTTACTAGTTTTCTTATTGCCTCCTTAGAATCAAGTGTAAATATGGTTTCTCTATGTCTATTGATGATTGATTTGTTGAATCAAAGATTATCATTGTCTATTGACAGTGAGTCTCTAATTTCTACATTATCATTGTCTGTAATTTCTATATTTCATTTCTCCCCGATGTTACTATTTATTTTTCCTTTCTTATCCATGATCTTAACATCCTGATACTAATGATCAGAGCTGTGGTCCATGAAAACCTGTAGGGTAATAAGTGTTAATTCATAAGTGGCCGCAAGGCTGCCAGTGAAGGTATACATTTTTTTTTACTCTTGAGATTAATCATTTTGTTGGCATTAGAGATAACAAGGTGTAAAAGCATCATTATAAATGTTCATTCAATGGCTTTTCCACACTGACATGCATTCTTAGTCCTTGGATCAGCAGAAAGCAAACCAGTTTAAATTGGGCTAGCCTGATAATCAAAATCCACTCTGATGAAATTGGCAATTATTGTTGCCCTTACAGCTTTAGCACAGCACAGTTTAAGGGAGCTACTAGTGGATTTTTGTGGCTGTATTTCCTTTCCTATCTAGTGAGAAACACATACATAAATGACTGCCTTTTACATGTGGTAGGGGATGGCTTCGCTAACTATGTATGAGTGCCTGAGCTGGAGACTTTGACCATTTTTCAACTTGTCAGAATGACAGGTCACTAGTGAACTTTTTCATTTTGCTGGCCTGTCATTCAAGTGATTTGAGATATGGTATATCACTCTTCTGGAGGAGCAATACACCCATGGCCACAGGGAATCAGGCTGACAGGTTGAAGTAGAGGACAGATCCCATCCTTCAGCAATACTGATAGTTACTAAGCCATAAAAAGAGGACATAGGCAGAATTCTTGTCAGCTTCATTTCATTTCCCAAATAGCCCAGTTCAATAAGGGTGCTAAAGGAATAGCAGTGCTCATGAGAGACTGTGGCCAGCAGCATCCAGAATTAGTCCAAAAAGCAGTCAGGCATTGTAGAAGGCAAAATAGTGCTGCTCACAAACCAATAACTGTCTTGTGCCAGGCCAAGCAGACATACACAAAGGGGTGGTTTTGTTCTCTATAAATGAGGCTTGCAAACACACATCCTGGTAGTATATAAAGAAGTTTGCCTTATTAGAGCTTCAGATCAAAACAGCACACAGCAAAGTAGTCAGGTGGAATCTAAGGATCAGAGCTTGTAGCAGATTTATCGGCCGCTCCATGTTCAAAGTCAGGGTTGTGAGGTTGGTTAGTCAAGGTGCATGGAATGGGAGTTAACAGCTGTTTGTCATTAACACAGAGCTTGTGTTTGCTGCTCCATTTTAATAGACGCAACTGGCACAGCTCATTTAGCAGGGCAAGACTCCTTCCACATGAGCAGTCTTGCAGAGTGCCTTTCCTCTGCTCTCTTTGCAGCCCCTTAAACTCTTGCATTGGGAGGGAGTGATAATTCTGTACCCTTATCTTCAGAGAGGGATGGCAGCGGTGTTTGTTATTTGCTGTTTTGACCCACCTCCTCTACGGCTCAGACAGCAGTCCGTCTGGTGATGCTGGAGCTGGCTGCTCTTGTTGGTTTAGGGTTTATGTGTATCTGACTCTGAACCATAGTCCACCATGACAATAATAGAAACTGTACACATAATGGCCAAACATTGTGCCAGCAGTAGCCTTTTTCTTCACAGATGGGCCTAAAGTCTTCCAAGGACTACAAAACACACATTTTAAAAGTCTAGTCTAGAAAAGCAGTAAACACTTAGGGATATGATGCAATACCTGAATGGAAAGGTGCCAGGCAGATGACTCTGTGGAAGCTGGATGTTCTGTATCTCATGTAATATAAGCCAAAATGACCTTGGAGAATAATGCCCAGGAGAGGGCCCATTTTTTGGAGGGGGTGGAGAATGGGAAGACTATAGTAGCTTCAAGTAGCCAATCCGAGCTGGGCTTTGTTCACTAATCACCAACATCATCAAGCAAAGGTTCCTATATTATTCATATAGCAAAGCTTATATTGTGGAGAAGAAGGAAACATTACTTTGAAACTAGTACAGCTAAAGTCAAATACTTTTTAAATGCTTAGCAAGACATGAGCATAAGCCTTTTATTATGACTGAAATGTTGAAGCCATGAGCTACAACATCTATGAATGTAAAACACTGGAATTTAGGGCAGGCATTCCCAAAGGCCTATCTTTAAATGAATATATGGATGAGAGAGTTGATGTCTATAGAGAAAGAGCTGATGTGATGGACTACAGTGAAGCAGCAGATTCACAAGAAGGAGGAGTACATGGCATAAAGGGGAGTGGGACCACACTTCAGAGTTAGGAGACGGGGGAGAGATTTAGAGTAGCCACTCCTGAGCATATCCCAGTGTATACCTGTTACGATAAGAGTAGAGAGATTTTAGTCTGACAATATTCTATCTATTGTGTGTAACCAAATAAAGAAATGAATCCTGGCTGGATTGTTTTACATCATTCTTGGGCTTAGCTGACAATGAACAAATAAGCGAATGATCAGAAATTACTTTTATTCACTGACATTTGGAAATACTGTATGTACATGCAAAGATACATACATACTCTAAAAGGTGCTCATTGAAAACTTGAGCAGGCTGCACAGACTATAAACTGTGAAGTGGCAGAAGGAATAATTCAATTACATATTTTTGAGAAAACAATTACAAGGTTATGTAGACATAACCTTGTAATTTATCCCCATCAGATATTTGAACAATACTAGGGAATATGTGTATCTGTTGCAATTATGTATGTGTTTTCTTGTTAAGCTTTATAACTGGAAATAAAAAATAAAAGAAATTTCAAATACGTGGAATTTCATTAAGACAGGAATTGATTCCATTTCTGTTCACTGAGTGTTCCTACTAATTGTAGGTTGTCAGTTACCATGCTATTTTTAATCTTTTATTTCAAACACTGTGATTTGTATATAAATGTTATATATATATAATGTATATAAATATTCAGAACCCTAGAAGTTCATTTCAGATAACATGATTTTCATATATAACAAAATTACTTATCCTTATACATGAAATTATTTAACACAAGTCTGTAATTCTCAATTGTATCACTAATCTGATGGGCATGGTTCATCTTGCCAATCCATCAGGAATAAATAAGGCTGGGCTGGGGTGATATCAATGTGCTGGCTGTGGTTTTGCTGTTCAGGATTTCCCCAAAGGCTTGTAAAGTGGTCAAAGCCCATAAATTCAGAGGAAAACATGAAAGTTATGAGACCAGAGTGAACACTTTCCATGCATATTTTTCAAGAAATGAACAGCAGTTCCTGTCATTTAGGGTCAGGGATAGATTAGTTGTGCAAAACAGGGACTGCTTCCTATGGAGCAGATACTTGTGGACATAATGGGCAGTGGAAGAGAGTGCTACCTGAAGTCCTCAAAGAGGGAATACTCCAACATCCCCTGGATACAGCTATATTGGACACCTATTTCCTGGTCTACAATTGTCAAAAAGCTGGTTGAGAAATGTCAACCTTCTGAGATAGTTCAGACAAGAAGCACAAACCATGAGTATCACAACTATCTTTAATGTAAAGTTACAATAACAGAATCTTGCAACTCTGAAAGCACTTTCCCCCCCCTTCCTTTTATTTTCCAGAAAACTAGAGAGTCCCTTCTGAGACACTTTCCATGCCCCCTTTCCTTTTATGGACTGAGATATCTTTTGCATGATCATTGTCTAAAGCCAGGCTGTGGCTCTTTCTCCTATCTCCTAATCCTCATCTATCATTTAAAAATCACCCTAAGGGAAAGGAAAGTTAGGGGAGGAAACAGGGCAGAATTGTAAAATTGGATGGTGCATGAGAGACCCAGCTAAGGGCAAGTTAGGAGATTGGAAGATGTGGTAGCTAGGTCATTTGTGTCATGCAAAGAATGGCCCAATTGTAGTTTTACTGTAAGAAAATGATCTGCTGGGAATGATAGACAACTCATTTTCACCCTTACAAAGTGGCTGCCATGATAGTAATAAAGGCTGCCTGTTCATAAATATCTGCCCAGAGTCCACTGAAATTGTGTGACCAATAAATAGTAAAATAATAATAAGCAAATAACAGTAAAACCTTGCAATGGCTAAGCAGAAAAATTGAAGAAAGAGACAGTGGGGCTACTTCTAACTGCACAAGACCAAGCCTTAAGATCAAATGCATGCAAAGCCAGAATTGAGAAGACAGCAACAGATAGCAAATACTGCCTTTGCAAACTGGCTGAAAAAACAGTGGACTTACCTAGTTAGTTGCTGCAAGAAGATTGCCCAGACTGATTGCAAACAACAGCATGACAAAGTAGCAACAATAGTGCATTGGCATGTCTACAAGAAATAGCATTCCCTTGCCTTCTACAAGACACTCTATGAACCACCTGATTAGAGTATTTCTTGTGCCAAAACAAACAGCTACTGATGATATATCATCCAACCTAAGAATATCATTTGCTAGGATATTATATTCATAATACTAAATTTCTTTTTAAATTATTAAATACATTTTTTTACTTAGTTGAAAATCCATCAGTCACTTCAGAATCTAACCATGAGGAAAGTTACCAGGATAACAATTGTGACTTTGTCTGCCCTTAATTTATGGATGTTTACATGCCTCCAATGTACTTTGCAGCTAAAAAGAATTTCTGGTTTGAATATATCCAAGTTTAAGCATTGGAGTCATAGAGTGTAAGATAATAGTATTGAGCTATGAGAATTATTTGTATATTCATCAGGAAATATTTGTAAGATTAAACTTGTTTGTACTTCTTGTTTCTCTTTCCTGCTGTTTCTGCCCTGAAACTGGCTTTATCATCCTCCTTTAATGCCTGATATTAACCACACAAGGATCACATAAGAAATAGAATACTGCCATGTATATCCATAAACACTGAAATTATAAACAAATTCATACGTAACAATATTGTGGAGCACCAGCCCATGTTGGACCTGATGGCTTAGATATCCTACTTTCCATTTGAAATGTCCCTAAGTGACATTTTAAAATCCTAGCAAACCTGAATATTAGAGAGATCCAACTATGTCAAGGTTTCATTTCCTTTTGTAATCTTGCCTGGAGTACTCAGATTAGTTATCTGTTCTCCTGTCTCGATCCCCCATACTGTTTTCTCATGTAAATGCTAATTGGGATTGAAATCAGGAAGCGTTTCACCCTTAGGTATTGGTCCTCATGCCTACAGTAGTTCATCCTAGTCATATTAGCTTTTTGTATCTTCTTGTCTTAGATAATGCATAACTAATGATAGATATCCTTATGCAGTCATGAAGCTTTTCTCTATTCAAAATTAAAGCTCTAGTGTCTAGGAGATTATTGCTTCAGATTTAAGGGCAATTCAAAATTCACTCAGTTAAATCACTTTATTTATACCTTCTTCTTTTTTTCTGGAAGAACATGTGCCCAAGAGATCTGAGAATCTGACTTTCTGCCCCAAGCACGTTGACTCTAATTTGCTCAGCTAGTATTAAAGTCCTACAAATGTGTAGGCCTGTCCCTTGTACAAATTTCCAGCTAGTTTTGAGATACAATTATAATGTTTGAATCTTATGAGATTCTTAACAATAAGCTTCTTTTTTCTGTTTGACAACATTATTGAATTTTTAAGTTCAGCCCTGAGATACATACTGTAGCTATCTGTATTTTATTGAACTTGAAGGAGCCTTAGTTAGCATTACCAAGTGTGAGAGATATTGTTACAATCCAACAATATCTTGATTTAGGATGTGAAACTTCCATTGATTTAAGGCAACATTAGGGGCTGTGCATTGGTGGAATCAGGGAACTCAAATTTTGAGGTTTTAAGGTCTTCTGTGCAAGACTTAAGGCACCCATTTTACCTTTAAAAAAAAACCTGCAATACATTAGGCCAAATTTGGGGGAAGGGGTGGTTCTAAGAACTGCAAAAGGCATAGTATTGGATTGCAGATGGTTTAGTCAGTACAATCTTAGTGTAAAGTATTAAAGTTTAAACATTGTCTGGCTCAGAGTGAACAAATGGTAGATGTTGTGATACCATATACCCAAACAAAATCACAACAATTCTGAGCAATGGTAGGGACCCTTGGTTTAATTCTGAAGAAGAATCAGCAAATGTCCTGGCCTCAAGACTTTACATTCATTAACAGTCCATAATCAAAGTTAAGAGGGAAACTCACAGTGGAACTAATAGCAAAATCTTAGCATCCAATTCAATTTAGGCCATTGGTTGAGATACAGAAAATTCCCTACAGTTGATCAAGATTAAGTGGCAGAGAATAAAATTATTATGTTTTGGATAGGCGGTGGAATTTCCAGAAAAACAAATAGGAGATAGAAAAATAAGATGGCTATTGTGGAAATGGGTCCAGCGCCTCACTGAACTTAAAGAAAGTCATTTCTGCTGATGAACGGATTGGGATGTTTAGGTGTCCACCATTGGCCGCACCCACTTCACCCCCAGTCACCCACCTCAGCCCATTCGCAGCTAGCTTTCCTCCTCTATTGGCCCTCCCACAGCAATTCTCCATGGCCAATGGTCCCGTGGCCCTCTGCCCCCAGCCCTTTGGTCTGGCCCTTTTCCCTAGGCACCATTTGTCCCTGGCATTTCACTCCACGGGACAAGAAGCCGCCAGCCAATCAGGTGGCGGGCAGCAGCAATGGCACTGGAGGGATGACCAAGAGGGCTGGGGGACAGTGTGTGACAGAATCAGTTGCAGGCTGGGGGAGAGAGCAAGATCATCTGCAGTAGTGCATGGCTGTAGGTGCTGTGAGGGGTTGTCAGGTCAAAGGTGATGACACGCATCTGCTGGCAATGCAGGGGGGACACCAGGCCAATGGTGGTGACGTGTGGCTGCTGGTGCTGTGGGGGGAACCGCAGGTGAACTGCCCATTCGGCATTCAGGCCAGACCCCAGAAGCAGAGGCAATAGCAGCAGAGAGGGGTGTCAAAATGGGACAAATGATGCTTGGGGGAAAGTGCCAGGTCAAAGGGCTGGGGCAGACGGCCAGTGGGCCATTGGCCATGGACAATCAATGGAGAAGGGCAAGGGGAGAAGGAAAGCTAGCTGTGAAAGGGCTGAGGTGGGTGTCTGGGAGCAAAGTGGGCACGGCCAACAGTGGGGGCTCCCAGTTTCTATTTAAAGCTGGCCCTTTCAGACAACCTGACATCTATGTACCTCTCCATACTTTCACTTTCATCTTGATAGAGGTGATAAACTCTCGGCTGATGGTTGAATTTTCAGATTGGAATTAGAATTTATAGTTCCAAAAATCAGAATGTGTAGGGGGTTTGGTCCGAAGACACAGCTTCTTCGAGTCAGTCTACTTTTTCTCTTTTCCCTTGGATGTTTGACCATGATGCAGAACAAGTGTTTCCACTCCTGTTTACAATTTACTCAAACAATTTCCAAAATGGGAAATTGTCTGGAGGGGAGGGGGATAGTTTGTGAAAGATTTCTGCACTGTAGATCAGAATTTTCTCTAAATATATTGTAGAGCCCAGCACTATCATATTGCTATACAGCCCAGCACTACCATATTGTACCATATTGGTACAATAAATCCAAAACAAAATTAAAATACCTTGTAAAAAGCAGGATGTCTTTCTTTCTCATGTTGAATTCATTATGTATTCGAATTTAAAGAAACAATCTCATTGAACTATTATTTTAGAAATTCAAATACAATAAAGAGTTTATGATCTGCTGTCTTAATACAGTACATGAATAATTATTACCATTGAATATATTTTTCGAATAAAATACTTTCATAATATAATTTTTGATATGCACTATAATTTGGCTATATATGTTGCAATTTATCCCTACAAATATACTAGTTAGAAAATACAAGTTGCCTATTAGTTAACATTCTATCATCTTAATTATTTTCATGCATGCAGCCAATTCTTTTAAATCTCTGCTGAGAATCTGACAAAATTCCATTATTAATGTGTGTGTGTGTGTGTGTGTTAATATATACATATATATTAATAATGGAATGTTGTCAGATTCTCAGCAGAGATTTATTAGAAAAGTTAAATAGTTTTTTTTTTTCAGTTGTGAACAAATTCTAACACATTTAATCCTAATGCATTTGGGTTTGCACATATTTGCTCTTTGCAATTTCACAGGATATTCATTCATAACTAATGATATAACTCAATAGTCAAAACTTTTTTCAAAAAAAATATATCATGTGATATAACTCTGTAATGTTTCAGTGTTACCTAAAAAAAATAAATTAGCATGATTACCCAACACACTGCAGATTATACCCAAAATTTTAAGGATAAAATTATCATCATTTATTCTTGAAAATAAACCTCGTCATGTAAAAAGCATTAAAGCCTGCATTCATGATAAATATATCACAGACAATGAAAAAAAATAACAGTTCAATAGAATAGGAACTGCCACTTACATTTAAGATAATCCTCTATGACTGCATAGACATCCCAGCATCCTTCCTAAACAAAGAAACGTATCAGTCATAGCTTTGATGGTAGAACTAAGTACATCCAATGAAGTTGAACAATGAGGAATTTTAGACAGAAAAAAGAAATGGATCATTAAATTAATTTGGTTTCATACTATGTGATGATAGTGACCATGATTAAATTACATTTAACAAACTGATGGAGAATAAGGCTATCAGTCATAATTTTTGCTAAGGATCAATCATCAGAGGGAGTATTGTCCTTATTTTAATTCATTTCTCAGTGCATATGCTGCCCACCACAGACGGTGGTGGTGGTGGTGGTGGTGATGATGATGATGATACATACAATGCAGTTTAAAATCTAACAAAAGCTCAAAAGCTAAAATTAAGTGATAACAATGATTTATCATATGATAAACATCAATCTGGAAATATCAAATTGCTCATTTATGAATAGCTTTTACTGTTATTTTTATGTTATGTATTTTTCAGGGGCACCTGACTGAGATGTCTATGGTATAATTGAGAAGAACATTTTTTATTTTAGAAAGGTTTCCCCCTTTTCAACTTTCAAATTAATTGCTCTCTATCTCCAGCAAGAACGTGTGGGTTTTTTTTTCCTGTGAGAATGTGGTATTTTCCTTTTGCAGCTGGGTCTGTTCTTTCAAATGCCTCGTCTTTGTTGTAAAGTCGGATTGCTCATATCAATGGCTGCTATACAGAAAAATATAAACAGTTTATCTGCAGTTAAAAATTTACAAGCCATATTGTCTCGTTGTGAAGATTAATGTGTTTTTGAACAGAAGCTGCTTGAGACATACAATTGTGCTGAAATGAAACAGAGGATGCTCAAATACTTAAGATGGTCATTTTTAAAAAAAGGATACAATGAATGGGAAGCACTTATATCTTAACTGTTACAGCGAGGTTGAGGCACACCGATTAGAAGGCAGAAGATCCCAAGTCTGTCACCCAGAAGCTCTCTGAGTCTCCACGTCCTCTTGGTACTTTCACCCTTCAAAAAGTGTTGGAGAATTAATTCTTCCCCAAGAAAATAATTATTTTGGGGTGAGCGGTACTATAGTTTGTCTGTGATCTATTTTTCAATTTATTCTAATTTCACCTCTTCTTCCAACTGCTGGTTTGTTCTATATTATAAAATATCTTGGTATTGAAATAATATATTGTATCAAAACTGAGAAGATGGAGGAATAGATGGCTTGTATGGCTAGATTTAATAATAGGTTGAAGAACTGAACTAGTTAAAGCTAACAATGTATGGATACAGTTTTAGTTTCTTCATATGTCACTTGTTAATAGCTACTCTGTATATTATCTGCTGATTTTATTATCACTATATTTATATTTTTGGTTGTACTTTATCAGAGCTTCTTGTTGTTATATTTCACCCATATTTTTTAAAGAAAGGATTAAAAAGAGAGAACTGCATAGACTTTGAAGAGTAGATATGAAGATAATCTGCTGAAAATCCTCATATGACAAAATGTATTTCAGCATAAGTTGTACTAAATAGTACAGGAGGAGGAGGAGGAGGAGGAGGAGGAGGAGGAGGAGGAGGAGGAGGAGGAAAGAGAAGAAGAAGAGAAGAGAAGAAGAGCCTTTGTTCAACCTAGTCATGCTAAATATCTTGTCAATGTACCCAAACTAATTCTTCTAATCAATTTTTGGTCAATTTTACGATCCCATTCATAAAGATAAATGCCAGGGAAAAAATGCATACAGCATATATTTAAAAAAAGGAGAGGAGGATTTAGCAATTTATTTTCTTTTTCTTTTTTGTGTTATGAGACTTCAGGAGCTGTGGTTGCTTGAGAAGAAGGACCATGATTGAGTTCTGGGGGGTTTGTCTGTTTTTGTTTGCTTGCTTCATGGTTTCCATTGCACATCCTTAGAATGGTATATAATTATCATTTTCCTTCATGGGTATACAATTTCTCAGTAGGTACCCAACCAAATAAGCTCTATGTGGTTCAGCATCACAATAGCTCCTAAGCTCTGCCCCAGCCTCACAGAACAGTAAAATCCAATTGTTCCACCCTTTTTTATGACCTTGCCACTAATGTTCTCATTTCAGCTCTGTTCTGTGGCAAAGAAAAACATACAGACAGCTTCCTGGAGACCTGATAGTATCAGATTGAAGATTCCGAGTGCAAAGTCTCTATATATCTCCATATAATAGGAGTCACAGCTGCTTATTTTAAGAGCAGGATGAGTTAGGCAGGATACGAACAGCATGATCCTCATCTGAAGGTATAAGTTACAGTGACCATGGAGAGAACTTTCAGCCCTCCCCAGAAATTATTTTAAGCTCCCCACTTTGGGAAGAAATTGTGTACTTTTTTCCTTCTCTTGTTTCATTGAATTTCCTCTGAGAAGCTCTCTTTGGTTTAAAATCAGAAATCTGTATTCTGGTTAGGTTAGGTTTGGGGAAACAATAGTTCCCAGAATTCAGCATGTTGTTGCTGTAATGAGCAGAGATGCCACTGTGGGGAATGAAAGAGATGGAAAAGAAAGCCTAACCAAACAGAGTAACAAAGCAATATACTGGAGATGAGACAATCAGCCTGGCTTTGATTTTTAAAATCGGGCGTTGCTTGAGATCCTAAAAAGCAACATAAGGGGCAAATAGCATTTCTTCTAAGTGCTTAGTGGAAGAACCATCTTAGAAAGTTTACTCCAGAATTCACAGGGTCCTTCAAACAAAGCAAAGTCTTAGAAGCTGATTTCCCAGTATGGCAGAGAATAAGACTGTATAATAGCATTTTTAAAATCCTTTCTGGATTTCACTGGGAGCAATGTTTTTTTTCTTCCCACCACAGTAAAGAAGATAGCATAAAGGGCATTCACTAGCATCCACCTTCTTTGATCAAAACAAACAAACAAGAATATTTGTAAGATGAATCTGGAAAAAATATGTTTCTATAAATTCCATATAAAATGTTATGTAAACTAAAAATATTAAATTTACTGCAATAATTCAAGGAAATGTTAGAAATGGAGAAAAGAGGGGGGAATGAAATATACTATATAACATATAAAAATATATTATATGATATATAAATATTATACTATATAATATTTTATATAGTATAATATTATTTATTATATTATTTAAAAACCTATTACTATATATACTGAATCCTTTTCAGATGAAACCACAACCATACTTGCTAGGGTGTATGGTAGAATAACTGAGTAAAAAGCATGGTGTCTTATTGTTGTACAGTATATGATAATTGTGGCAAAATTATTGTTGTTAAGTGCAGAAACGGAAAAATAAGGAAGCTCAAAATGTTGAAGATTGGATATTTAAAGTTATGGACTTGGCAGAGATGACTTGCTGATGTGTTTAATGAAAAAGAAATCTAAAGAGATTTTTATTCAAGATTGGTGTCTCTTTATGGATTATATTACAAAAGTATAAAAATAGATTGATGATAAAGGCTTTTATATATTAAATAAGGGAAGATAGCAGAAAATATATAAATATATATTAAATATATATTATTTATATTGTGTTTTTATGTTTATTTTTAATAAACTTATTTTATATAAAATACAGTGCTATTTGTTTAAAAGATAATTGCTTTTATTAGGAAATAATCCATTTAAAATCTAACATGGTTTCTTTATAGGGAAGGAAAACAATGGCTTGAGTAACTGTATTGCCTATGCATTTCCTCTGCATACTGATGGCATTGACACAGATTTGAGATATTCCAGATTTTGGATAAAGTTCTATATATCGGTTGAGTTCTATGCAGTAATATTGTTTTAGTCTCCATCTGTACCTCCAATTCATTCGCATTCATGTGTACTTTTCAGGATTTGGGCAATTACAGATGAACTAAATCATTTCACATCATAAATTGCAGGGTTGGAAGACTCTGGGTGTTCCAGCTGCTATTAATTGGTTACAAAGAATTAATTGCATTTTAAAACTGCATCCAAAATTAGCAGCTTCTCTGTACAAAAGATGCAGATTTGTCAATGTGTTGTCATTTTTGACATGGCGAATTCCACCCTAAAGGCACCCTCTCTTCTACCCAAGCTATGTTATTTAATAGAAAAATACTTTTTCAAGCACTAGAATCCATTTAAAGTTACAAACTTTATAAATATATTTATGAGGTTTCAATTCTGTGACTTTCAGTGACTTTAAAACAGGGGTGTCAAACTCGCAACATCACGTGACATGTCACGATGTATTGCGACTTTTTACCCATTGCCAGAGCTGGGGTGGGCGCGGTTTCGGCATGACGCATCCGGCCCATGGGCCGGCAGTTTGACACCCCTGCTTTAAAAAGAATTAATATTGCAGATAACCAGTATGGCATAGTGGTTACACTGCTCTAAATTCCCTGTGAGTCACAAAGCTAAATAGAAGCATCTTCATAGTCTTAGTCCAAGTGCTTCAAATTCTCTGGGTTGATTACTACCCAAGGATAGGATGTTTAGTTATATTTTCCATGTATTACAAAGTAAAACTACTTCCAAGATCAACTGCAGTGGGCATAGGTGATATTTTTGATGGAATACTGTCACACAGCAGGTTGAAGACAGTCTCCAAACTTACCTACCATACAGCAGTTAGGCTGGAAAAATCCCTTTCCTTGGTCTTTCTTTATTTTCCTTGTCAGAAATGTGTCTCCTTCAAATTTCACTTGTGCCAAAAAAAATTTTTTAAAAAAAGTAGCAGGAAAGCACAGGTTAGACGGGGGAAACCATTTGACCCATTGCCTGGAACATTTTCAAACAAATTGTGAATTGTTATAGGATTGAGAAGGAAAAAATAAAACGACATTCATGTAAGATGTTAAGTTAGTTATCTGAGGTCTTTTGGGTACATAAGTTAAAGTATTGCAGCAGTAGACTACACTGTAAATCCATATCCAGCAATTTTGTGATTTACTCCTTACTGGTTCTAGGTTTCCATTCTAACCTTCTTCATGAAATCTATCCTTTATCTATAAAGCCCATTAATTTAAATAACCTATTATCTGACTCATTGAGTGCTATTCTCCTAGAAAACATACTCTGTTTTCTCAAGCATACTCTGTTAAAGTGGCCCAGTTAAGACAATGATCATTTGTTTCTGTTTGCTTACCTGCTTTTAAAGATTAACTTTCTATCAGAGATTCTCTTGCTACCATAAAATGTTGTCAGTCAGTGAAACAATTATAAAATGAATGTAGGACTCTTGAGCCATGTCAATGCAATTGATTCTTCTTTCTACATTTTTGAGTCAAAGTAGAATACAGCACTTTTATTTAACTAAGCATTTTGGATTTATTGCTATATACATTTTCACTTAAGGATTGGACTCTTAATGAAAAAGAAACATGCAAATAGCAAATATACATTTATATATTACAGAAGAAGGAAGGAAGGAAGGAAGGAAGGAAGGAAGGAAGGAAGGAAGGAAGGAAGGAAGGAAGGAAGGAAGGAAGGAAGGAAGGAAGGAAGGAAGGAAGGAAGGAAGGAAGGAAGGAAGGAAAAACAAAACAGTTCCATGAAACAGCCCCAGGTGTGGCCTCAAAACTCAAAATCCCTCCCTGATTGAAAGCAAATTTCTATTTAATTTCTTGCAACTTGAAATGATTAATACTAAGAATATAGTACATTGTTTGGCATTCAGGTCCAAGTTTTTTCATTGTGTTCACAATTATTAAATAAAGGGGTTTTGTCCCCTGTATAATAAAGAACACTTCATTATGACAGCACAGGAAAATATACAAGGTTCCTGTGAAAGCATTCCATCAGTTAAACAAATCTATAAAGCACATGTATTTTCAGTTCTGTTACCATAGTAAGCTGGTGGAGATTGGTATTAAAATAACCCATTGGAGTAAGAGCAGAAAAGGAAGCAAATACACATTTGCTGCATCTTCATGAATAACATACTCTTCTAAAAATATCAAAACGTTGAGATGAAAGATGGTGTAAAATAATGACATAAAATAAAGCACAACACAGGAAAGTATATTGAACGGGTAGGACCTTCAGAATAGCTCAGATTCTTCTCTACTCTCTGCCACCAGTCAGCCATGACTTGTTACAGATATCAAAACATAATTTGTATTCACTTTGTTGATATAGAGCTAAAGTATAGATTATGTTAACTTCTGATAGGAAATAGCCCTGAAAGAAGAATGGATATGGAGAAGCAAAATGGGAAAATCTTAAAAAGTAGTGACACATTATGAAGTGGCCCAAGCAGTGACCAGCAAAAGTGATTGGCTGCAGTTTGTCAGAGAAAAAGGTGTGCACCCAAGAGAATCATGAAAGGAACATCTTGTCTCATTTCAGAGATGTAACTCTATTGATCACCCAGCTTATCTTTGGATATCCTTGCCTTATCCCTGTAACAGATTTGTCATTGAGGACAAAAAAATAGAGGAAAGAGTGCTACTGTATATACCTCACCTTATAATCATAACAAAAAATAAAGGGATACATAAATAGATAGATAGATAGATAGATAGATAGATAGATAGATAGATAGATAGATAGATAGATAGATAGATAATAGATAGATAGATAGATAGATAGATAGATAGATAGATAGATAGATAGATAGATAGATAGATAGATAGATAGATAAACAAAAATCATCTCCCTTATAAATGATTGCAACAGACTATCTCGACCAAGATGTACCTTGACTGATGTACTGTACCCAGCCAAGCAGAAGCTAGCTAGTCATTTCTGAAGGATGACATAATTTCATTTTGTACTGAAAATCCTGCATTGGTTAAAAAGATTGGTATAGAAGACATCCAAGATCCATAATTTCTGAACTATTAAATCATATGCTTAAATAGTTCTTGCCTGAAACTGATTGTTCAAATTACTAATATTTCTGGACCAATACCCCATGTATTTTTACTTGCTCTTCTTTCCATTTTGTATTTCTATATAATTTGTTCAGGTTGCTGCATATGAACTGTTCACCACAGTTCATGGTCCTCCAGTTTGTATCACTGTTTCTATTATTTTCATTGAAATAATTGTTATTTTTAATGCACTTCTATCAAATATTTTCTTAAAAGTAGGCAATTTAGTACCTCTGCTTTCCACCAGTTGTTCTGAAATAGCACCATCAATCAGATGCATTTGAGAGCCACAGCACCTGGCAGAAAAAGAAAATGCTGGAGTGAAGATTATAACTTGTCTAAAGCTCTGCAAGGAGCTTTGCAATGAGAAGTGTTTGTTCTGCAGGTGGAAAAACTTAAATTCGTTTCTTGGCAGTTCCTTTTTAGAATTCTAGGGAGCAGCTGCTAAAAAGACATGTCCATAAAGTTCTACTGCCCCACTGGTAGGGTAGACACACCATACAATACATTTAGATGGGCTGTTGCTCTGGCTTGTAAAATGTAAAATGTAAAATGTAAAAATAGTCAGTCAGTCCCATTTAACGCAAACATTCCTATTTTACCAAAGCAGCATGACACCTACCATATATATCTGCTAGTTTTTGTGAGCATTAAAGAAATGCATGCACTTTATTAGAAATAAAGAGCTTGTAGACATCAAGAGCTTGTGGAAGCAACTGAAACCTGAATGCTACTTCAGTTCTAGGCTTGTTACGATTGATGTAAATCTTACCAGACACGAAATATGGGAAGATAAGTTAATTTAAAGCTATATTAACAGAATCTTGCATGTTTGAAAGTACAATTCTCCCTTTGTTATTTTTATAGTCTGATAACCTAGGTAGGGTCCCTCTTGAGTTTCTGGGCAATGCTCTCTCTTATCTGACTGTTCCCTAGGCACCTTACCTTTGTCCAGTCTTTGTCCACATAGCATTACATTACTATATTAAAAACTAATCTTTTTAGTTGATTCATCTAGTCTGGTGTTGATGGTTTCTCTAAAATGCCAAGAGTATTTTCTGTAATCATCCAACCATCATTATGATACTGTAATTGTAATGAGGAAAGACTTTATATTGTGTCAATAATAGCTGGATAGTGATTTAGGTTGGTGATTTCCTCCAACAAGGTGATCAACTATTCTCTCATAGACGTGACTCTGAGGATTACTTATGAAATGAATATATTTGTAAGAGTGGCCAATTATATTCTATGAAAGAGATGGATCATTACAGAATTACAGAGGATAACAACAGCAACAAAATCTTATGCACAATAGAAAAGTGTTCTAAAAGAAATAATTGGGTGATTCTGCAGCAGAAGACATAAGCTAACAAAGCACATTCATATAACTTTGGTACAATAATTGTTGCATTTGAATTTGCTGTGTGGAATAATTAATTATAAGAACAGTACAAGGTACATGAAATCTCAAAATTAAAAAATGAGCAGAAGCCTTAACACTGAGGTTTACAGGAAACCCCCACACACAGGTCAATATCTACATTTTGATTCTCACCACCCACTGGAGCACAAAATGGGAGTGAACAGAACCCCACACTACCGGGCTGAAAATTTACCTACCAGCAAAGATGGAAAAGAAAAAGAACTAAAACACATCAAGGAAGCCCTCAGAACTTGTGGCTATCCCACTTGGGCCTTCATCACATCCCCCCCAAAAAATACCCAGCAGGAGCTCCTCCATAACAGACAAAGAAGAGAGCAACAAATGAAGCAACACTGTCATTCCATATGTTGCAGGAATACCTGAAAAGCTCAGGAGGATTTTAAAACAACACAATATACATACACACTTTAAACCCAAAAGAAGCTTGTTCACCCCAAGGATAAAACACCCAGACACAAACTGAGCAATGTGATATGTGCAGTACAATGCAGTGAGACCTGGATAAAACTATACTGTACATTGGAAAAATGAAACAACCACTTCACAAACACATGGCACAACATAGGAGAACAAACCTATCAGGACAAGATTCAGCAGTCCATTTGCATTTGAAAGACAAAGGTCACTTTTTTGAAGCCTGCAAAGTTCCCATTCTGGACAGAGAGGACCACTGGCTTGAAAGAGGGGTCAAAGAGGCCATCTACATTAAGACTGAACAGTCCTCTCTTAACATGGGGAGGGATACAACACCACTTACCTACTGTTTACAACAGAGTCCTTTCAACAGTTCCAAGAAGGGTCCACATCCATTTACACTACTGAGGTGATCCTGAGGGCACAGATAAATGTCCAAGTGGCCTCAATGACTCTCAGAATGAGTGCTAATGACCACATGACTGCTAGGAATATAAATCCTTCCATCCTCCACCATTCAGTCAAAACTAAAAAGCTTTTTGGTTGAGAAGCGAAATGTCTGTTGATGAAGGACCTTTGGGAACAACCATGATCTGGATGACTGAGAAACTCCATAGACATTCTATGGAGACAATACAATCTAACATTCCCAAAAAGATTTGCAAAGAATGACTATTTCAAATTTCATTTTAGTACTTTATCAGTAATATCAAGTAGGAGCTAGCAATTGGGATTAATAAAAAAACTGGTACTCATTTAAAGCAAACTTATAATATTCCATTTAAATGTTTATATTTTATACTAGCTGCAATATCTAAATTATAAAATACCACAAATAGATTCAACCTTCCTTCCTTCCCTCCCTCCCTCTCTCTCATTCCTTATTTTTTTTTTTTAGAAATGACAAATGGGATTAAAATTATTTTTATACCTAATTAAGTTACAGTGCTAAGGAGCACACGATCTTTGATATAATTTCCTAGCATTTATTTGACAAAATGTCTGTACAGTTTGTAAATACTCAAAATAATTTTCTCTCCACTCCCTAGAAAAAGGGTAACATTAGATTCTTAAGGTATAATGTGTTTTGAAAAACAAAGGGAAATCTCTTGTATTACTCTTTAGTACAGCAAGAACTGCTACAAAGAGATCATGTTCTCCTTTTTAAAATAGTAATTTACATTTCTCAGCAAATGTTCAGCTTCTGGCTTACATCCCATAATAAGGGCTAATCTATCAACCTCAGAGGCAGTCGGGTCTGTCATTAAACTACTTATAACATCAGGTAGTCTTGTTTTGCTTTTTAATATTTGAAGAGGCTATCATATCATCTCTTGATTGCCTCTTCCTGTTAAAACTAAACTAATTCAGTTACTTCAATCCATCATCATAGGATTTAATCTAAATCTCACCATCTTTATGAGAGCCTGTGATGCTATTGACCTTTTGGACAGAGATGCTGAAATCTGAGCATATAAGCAGAAACCAAAGGTTCGCAGGATCAGTATTTTTTGAGACCCACCCACTCACTGTTCAAGTAGAGACCCTTAACCTAAAAACTGTTGAGTTCAGACCAGATAAACTTTCCTAAACACTTTGGAATGCTCATCAGTGTAAAGAAAAGTGATAGAAAATTAGTCTTCAAACTTAACATTGGTTTTAAAAACAATTAAAATATGATTACTGCACCTGAATCTTTAAGCACCCAGGTTTAAGGAATGGGGTTCAAAAAGAAAATATTCAGGGGCAGAAAAATGTTCTGAGAGAAGATAAAAATTTTGTTGGAAAGAGTTCTCAGTCCAAGAAGAACATCATGGCTTCAAAATCTGAGGGACTGGTTTGGACAAAACTCAGCAGCACTTTTTCATGTGGCTGCTGATAAAAACAGGATCGCCAACATGATCGCCAACGTCCGATAACGGATATGCACAAGAAGAAGAAGAGGATGATCTATCCAAGGTCCTGAAAATCATGTTATTATCTTCTAGCATGAAAGTCAGCCCTGCCTTTTCTTTATACAGTAATCTTTTTCTTCTGTTCTGGAATTCTTTCTGATTTGAACTCTTCCATCTCCTCTGGGGGCCTTATAACTAAGATGGGACCATTATCCTTTCTTATTGTATTCTGATATATGTACGCAATGGCATTTATGTGTGGCCAAAACAGCATCATTGAAACAAATGAGAATTATGACAAATGAAGCTGGAATTCTTCAGTAATGGTGAATTTAGCAAAAAGGTAGTAGTGGAGATAGATAAGAATTTTATGCCCTTTCACTTTTTAATAAAAATCCCCAAACTCATAAAATTATTCACAAAATGCATAATATAGTTAATGCATTTAATTCCATCCTATCCAAGTGTTCAAAAAGATCTGCAAAAGAAAATAAAAAAAACAGCCCTCAGAGTAGTCATCATGTCTTTTTCAGGGAGGATGTAGTTATAAACTCCTTCTATTTAATACAATGAAAGAAATAGGACTTTGCAAAGATAAAATTAGAAAAAGGTGAAAGTGCCCAAGCTGCAAATAGACTGATCCAGCCCTCTGTCAGTCTGGGAAATTGTCAGTGAAAGTTGTGCTGAAAGGTCTCTGATCAAACTTGGATACCCATAACAACAAGCATAGAAGCAGTGTAATTTAAGCTCTTTTTTCATACTTGTTATTTTTATGACCTATGGCACTTCCATCTGTGTTGTTAAATATCTCAAAGAAAAGCTCTTTGGTGCCACTGCACTTGGTGATACTTTCATTTACAGTAGCTATATAAAAAACCATGGCATGTCTCTGGGATAAGAAATTTCCATTAGAATGAATTTCTCCTCTCCTCTTCCTAATAGAATAACAGAGTTGGAAGGGATCTTGGAAGTCTTCTAGTCCAGTGGCCCCCAACCTTTTGAGCACCAGGGACCGGTTCCACGAAGAGATGTTTTTCTGCAGACCAGAGGGGGTGTGGTTTCACATGCTGCCTGCATTCCGTGGATGGGGCTTCGCTGGTTTGTGCAGCCTGGTTTCTGGCATGCCATGGACTGGTGCCAGTCCATGGACCAGGGGTTGGGGACCCCTATTCTAGTCCAACCCCTTGTCAAATAGGAAACCTCATTCCAGTCTCTTCTTAAAAATCTCCCGTGTTGGAGCACTCACAACTTCTGGAGGCAAGTCATTTCATTAATTAATTGTTTTACTTGACAGGAAATTTCTTCTTAGTTCTAGGTTGGTTCTCTCCTGGATTAGTTTCCATCCATTGCTTCTTGTCCTGCCTTCAGGTGCTTTGGAGAATAGATTGACCCCCTCTTCTTTATGGCAGCCCCTTAGATATTGGAACACTGCTATCAAGTCACCCTTAGTCCTTCTTTTCATTAAACTAGACATACCCAAGTCCCTCAACTGTTCTTCATATGTTTTAGCTTTCAGTCCCCTAATCATCTTTGTTGCCCTTCTGTGAAAGATTCAAGAACAAACTGTAATGTAAAACTCTGTGAAAGAACCAGGCTGTGAAAGATGTCTCTGATCTGTTAAAACAAATGAAATGAAAATGTTGTAGTGTTCTTATCTGACAAAGAAAAAATTATCCTTGAAAAATCACTATTTAGATGTCAATATACTGTAGTATTTTAATGACTTTTTGACTGCTGTTGCTTACTCTAGTCCACAGTTATGTAAGTTTTAACTGCCACAAGGAGATGCCATCAGAAAAATATTACTAAAACTAGAAGAGCAGACACAGCATTTGTAATAGTTAGTTTTTAAAAAAACATTTGAACATTAAAAAATCTTTTGAAAACATATACTTATACACTGCCGAATAACTTGGGAGAATGAAGCAAATGTATGCTGTTTGTAAAATCCATCATTATTAAATTAATGCAAAAACCATAATTTAAAGCTCAGCTATTCCACACTCTTCTCAAGTGTAATACCAGCTATTCTTCATGTATTTCTTCTAAAGGTGAAATGTACATCCCATACGAATCTGAAATTCTATTTCTGCCCCTAAAGAATCATATTTTTGCAATCAGTATTACATTGAGCAGCACAAATCAGACCCAGACATAAAGGTAAGCAAGTCTGAGAGAGCAACAATAATTATTTTTGTTGTGTTTTTACTGAGAGGATGGAGGAATTATTTATGGGATTTTCTGCCTAATAGCATATCCCTTTCTTTACTTGCAAAGCATCATTCTAAGCAAGATACTGCCACTGAAGGTGGAAGCTCGGATTAGCTTCAGTTTGGCAAGGCTTGTGAGCAAGTGGCCTATTGGAAGTGTTGAGCATTTTTGTGAGTATTTGTGGACAGACATGCCTATTTCCAAAGTGGCTATAATGTTTACTACTAAACATTTCTTTTGTGGACATGAGAGTACACTTCAAAAGAAAGAACTGTATTGCAGGCATTCTGCCATTTCTACTTTCTAAGAATACTTATGGGACTTATGATAAGACTGCCTTACAATCTGCAAGGAGATGTGATGCTGTTGAGAAGTGATTAGGCTGTGAGAAGAATTCCTGAACATTGGTATGGGTCACTGATATACCCAATGCTGCAGACAATATCCTCTTGTGAAAAGATATCCTTTCTATTACTATCAGCAGGACAATGCTATCTCTTCCTGTTTATTAAGCATCACCATCTGCAAGTCAATAATTTAACTGCATAGCAGATGTTGGTTCTATATTCTATAACTAACAAATTAACTAGCAAGAAGCTAGGTAATTGACACTATGATACTTACCAAGCTTTTGTCCCCTTATAAATACTTTAAATACTTGCTTTTCCATAATTAAAAATTTCCCCATTTATTTACCTATTCTTGTATTACAGCAAAACCATCTATATCAGGGGTGTCAAACTGCTGGCCCGCGGGCTGGACACCTCATCCAGGAGCCGCGCCCACCCCATTGCTGGCAATGGAGAAACCGTCCCAATACGTTGCGCGACGTCATGTGACGTTGCGAGTTTGACATGTCTGATCTATATCATCTATATCATCTATATATCTATATCTATTTATATCTATATTTACATCTACATCTATTGTCTATAGATATATACATACATAAGTACATAATTTGGATACATTATGTTTATATGTACACATAAATACATAATTTATGTTCATACATGTACATAAATACATATCATATACCAAATGCATATCATTATATACTGCTATTTATTTTCACATTTTGTATGAGACTGATGGGAAAATTACTGTTCTGGTATTAGTTATAACTAGCAAAGCTAAACATTTACCATTTCATAACATGCTACAATAAACACAATAGATAAGTCTCAAGTTGCTACCTGCATGCCTCATTCATACTTTGGAACAGCAAGTCCTATTTCATATTGTAGCATTAGTTACCATGGTGAAGAAAAACCACATGGCTGCTTTTCCAGTGGGGAATCCATTCATATAAAGCAATTCCTGCATGGATTATATTGATTCTAAGCTTGTAGGCAAAATGCCCTTTCAGAAGAGGAGCTTTGCTGGGGTGCTTAAGAGAAGAGCTGCCTCACATAAACAGCTCAGAAAAATACCTTATGAAGTTTGTGTCCTTAAAGGCAACCTGCATACACATGAAGTAGAGGACTAAGCACACGCACACAGAAGTCCCTCATGTTTTGTCTCTTCCTTCTGATAATGGAGAGGTTTATGCACCTCAGCATAAAATCATGTCTACTTGCCAGGAGCCAAATGATAAGCTTTGATCCTGCCTTTTTCATCTCATAGTGTCATATTCCTATTTTCATATTCCTATTTTTATAACTTTGCAATGTTGCATTACCATACTTCTTTAGCAAAATATCTTACTTGCTTGGATTTTTTTTGTACGTACTGTATCATTATATTAAATTGAGAAAAGGAAAAAGATTAGAGCTACCAAATCTGGGCTGCAAAAGAATAAGGAAGCAAAGGGCTAGAATTTTCAGATTTCCTTTGCTACCCTCTACTAGCCCGTTGGATCTTTGCAGTCCAGATCTGTTAACACCAAAGAGACAGAAAGCTCTAGAAAACAACGGCAACAGAATGATCTTGTTATGGCATTTGAAGATTAACCAATATTTTCTGAGAAATAATACAGACCAAGGGAAGGGAAGGTACAGGTAGGAAAAAGAAGAAACTAATAGAAAATAATATTTATAATTCTGAGCTGAACTGTGGAATCCTTGGTGCTCTCTGAGTTTGCAGAGGTTTCCCTTGCAGAGGTTTCATTACCCATCTTCAGTGCATTGGATAATGAAACCTCTGCAAGAAAACAACCAAACTCAGAGAGCACCAAGGACTCCAAAGAAGAAACTAAATACAGTTATTATATATATATTGCCATATTTACCCATTAGGATTATGCTTCACCCCCACCACAAATAATTATAGATTTTGTGAATTGAGGATATTATCTTAATAGTTCCCAATAACAGTAGAAGGAGCTGTTGAAAACAAAGGAATTTGCAGGATGGAGCAATGATTATAGAATCTGCTGCTGAGAAATGGGATACTTTTTAAGGGTTAGCTGCATAGAAGTGACTGCAGAATTCAACCCTTATTGTAGCAAAGTTGTCTTTCTTTACCTTTTTCCCCTGCCTGATCCCCTTCAGTATGTTTCCATTTTTTATCCCCCCTGCCCCAATCCATCTCTACATTTATACTTTTTCTCCAATGTATTGCATCTGCATATTTGATTTTGTATTTGTATTTTTATGATGGCAGCCTAAGTCTTTTGATATAAAGTTATAAATCCAAATTAATATTATTGCTATTATCATCATGCTTTTTCCTTTTATGGTTTCCACTTGGAGGACAAAAGAGAGTATTTCTATGCACATACTTGTGTGTTACTATTATTAGGAGTGGTTTGTGCATGAAAGAGAAATTGATTGGTATATGCAGGTGATTGTTCAATTAATTTTGTAATGGGCAATGTTTTATGGGCAATTAATTTTAATTCATTCATTTGGAATCTTTCTCAATCACTCTTTCTTTGCTCTTGTTCTTTTTTTGGTGTAGTTTCCTATATACATATAGACATATGCATACTGTCTATGTGCCTAGAATTGTAGCACATTCATATATTTATAAAAAAGGGCTGGTTTCATTTGGAAATATGATTATTGACTAGGAAGATATGGAAGTTTTCATTGCATAGAATTGGGGTATGTGTTTATAATGTTTATGTGTACTCTGTGGTTGGATCATAAATTCACGGTCATCTTCCTTTCAGCCACATATGGAAATTGTACTGTTTAAATTACTCCTGTATTTGGACTGAGCATGTTGCTCCTGCCCATAAAAGGAGAGAGAAATGACAGAAGGAAGGATTATGTGTAGGCTAATTAAACGTAGGCACAGTTATTGTTTGGCACAGTTTTAATATTTTGTAAATAATATAAATATTAATTAAAGAAAGAAAGAGTGTTATGATGTTGGGGTCTACAAAACGTTTCAGATTTATAAACTTACAGTTATTCTGACTGTTTCAAATGCCATGGAAGTTTTCAGTTTAAAACAGCTCTGTTTTGAATTGAAAACCCAGTTTTAGTCTCAAAACATTTTCAATGTGATTGAAATAAGTGATTCAGCATGAGAAACAGAAGTTTTGCATTTGAGACCCGAGTAATGAACTCAAAAAGGAGAATTCCAAATCCTATAATATACCAGTATTATAAAATTCATATTGTGAATTTATTTAAAAGCAGGATATTTGTACCAGATGATGGATACCTGTAACCAATATGGCTGAAATCATGCTCAAATCAAGGCTATGAGAAAGCAAATAGGGAAGATATAAATTAAGGGGAAATCAAATTTTTTTAAAAAATATAAAAAATTCGAGTATGGTGTTTTGAATATCTCTAGCATGATGAGATTAGCAATCAGTTCTTTTTTAATGTCACTTCCTACATAAACACTATGGACATCTCTAAAATTATCCATTAGAATTAATTCCATTTTCTTTGCTTTGTGTTTGCAATAATTTTGAAAAGGAAAAGCAAGTACAAATATATAAGTACCACGCATTATTTCTTATTATCTTAGGTTCCATTTTTTTCATCATAAATTGTAGATAATTAGAACTACTGCTGATGATATATATTGTAACTATTTCACTTTTATATGTTCTCTTTCTATATATTCTGCCGCTTTGCTTTTAATTTGTTTCCAAAATAAATGCACATGAAAAGCAACAACAACAAAATATTCATTACCTCAAAATCAGAAACAATTGCTTTTGAACATGCAAAGAATTTAATTTGTGCCATAAAGAACTAAAGGTGTCCCAGATAATATTTTAAAGCAAATTCTAAAGGATGGTA
Source organism: Azemiops feae (assembly GCA_023970755.1). Classification (NCBI taxonomy): domain Eukaryota; kingdom Metazoa; phylum Chordata; class Lepidosauria; order Squamata; family Viperidae; genus Azemiops; species Azemiops feae. Next base: position 1,632,660 of record JALGBA010004268.1, on the reverse strand, counting down.
GAAAAAGAATATTTAAAATTTAAATTATATGCTTATGATTGTTAATTTAGTCCAAGATGCATAACAGCAATTTAACCTCATTTACTCCATTTCTCAATCAATTCAAATTAATGTGCCACCATCTTAATAAGTTGCTTTTCAAATGTACATCCATTTCTTTGGCAGCCAAGCACACACAAAGTATATAAGCAACTCATTGTTGAGAACTAGGATGAAGTAAAATAAAGAGGAAACAGGATTTGGCTAGTTCTTAAATCCATCAACTGAGCAACAGGGCAGAATATAAAGCCTATTATTCGTGCTAATAGAATTATATATTGCCATGAATACTTGACCGTGAGAATATTTGTTCTAAAGACAGGATGATTTCATGTGGATTTATTTATTATAACATTTCCATGAAAATAGGGGAATATTGACAAGTTTTTTTGGCCCCCATGCATTGTAACACTCTGCCCTCATATGACTTCCCCATCTCCACCTAGCATTGCATAAATCTCTTAAAACAGCCAGTCCTTCATGACCAGATTTTTAATATGTAGCAATTGTTTAATTATACCATTGGGAGGTAGTTAGTAATATCTTTTTTTGAGGGGGAGACATCTGATGTTTTTCTCTGTCTGTAGCCTGGAGCAAGTTACAGTACCCATAAATAAAAATATTTATATACTGCATGTCCCTGACAAAATCATTGATAGTTAATGGTGAAACCATTCAAATGAGAAAGAAATTCACAAAATCAAGATGATAAGATAAGGAAGCAAAGATGAGGAAGAGAAGGAAAAGCAAGAATATCTGGAAATCTGTCTTGAAAATGGAAAATAGAAATACCCAAAATAATGACATTAGCGTTCCTCATCCTTGCTAATTCTTCATTTAACTTTCTCCCTTTGATTTTTTTAAAAATATATTTTAAAAATATAGGTGACATTTATGCTAAAATTACATGCCCAATAAAACAAATCCTTCAAAAAAGGGATAATTTCTAAAGAAATGGCATATCTTGACATATGAATTGAATTCATATGTCCTTCTGACAAACCAAAGAACAGCTCCCCAGAAAATCTTACTATCATAATCCAATAGTCATAAAATCGAATTGCAGATTTCTTAAAGATAACTAGCAGGCTTTTTCTGCAGATAACCCATGAATTCAACTTAGCTGAAAGAGTGCAAGGGACAAATCATCTCTCTCTATCCAAGGCAAAGCAAATAATATAACTCAAAAAAACTGATATAAGATTATAGGAATTTCAGCCACCAGAAGCTACCTGGCATTTTTTTAAAAAATGCTAAGAATTCAGGTCAGAGCCATGAATTGCAAAACTATTATAGCCATTTCAGACTGTGAGGCTGGAGAAAAAAATAGGGAGAACCTGGTGCATTATCAGCTCATAATTGAGACACTGATGGTCAGTCCTTAAGCAATTCCTAAAATGAATAATTCAGATTCAGAATGGATGAATGCTGACTTTGATAAGTGGACCAGAGGAATGCTGTGGATATAATTTACTTGGACTTCAGTAAGGCATTTGATAAAGTAGACCACAACCTACTTGATAAGATAGAAAAATGTGGGTTAGACAGCATCACCACCAGATGTTATGGTTCCAAAGGAAGATTGCTTCCTTTATTGCTTTGACACCAGATGGATTCATAGCTGGCTGACCGGTCTCAGAGTACACAAGCCCCACAACCACGTCAAGGTAGTGCCTCACTGGGGGGTTGTTGTTGTTGTTGTTGTTGTTATTATTATTATTATTATTATTATTTATTAGGATTCAGCTTTGGCTTGGGGAAGGGTCAAATCCAAGAACATGTGGCGTATTTAAAAGAACTGAAATAATTAGCTACTGTGAAGAAAGGGTATTAAGTCCTCTAATTACTCTGGTTATAAATCAACATTCCCTCAAGTTTCCTTTCTTATAGGATATAACTCTCCCTCTACTTGATCTCTAATCCTTTGGCTTCATATTCCTGGTTTCTCTTACTCCTTGCTCTATAGCTGGATATTAGGGTTTTGACATTAGAATGGGATCTTTTGGAACTCACCAACTGAACAATAACAAGATTTCTTCTAATTGTTTGGCAATTCTCATCAAACAGATTTATTATGATGCTGTCCTAAAACTCCAAGCAAGAATGCCAAGTTTAACTACATACACACCTCTGCCTAATTTATATCTCTCAGTTGGAGCATTATTTCTTTCCCTACTACTGTGTTAATGATTTATGACCAAGATAATAAATCTCAGAAAGTTGTAAGTGCTATCTCTCTTAAACAGTATGAAAGCATCCTTAGACCAGTCTTCCTCAGTCTAGTAACCTTCAGATGTGTTGAATAACAACTCACAAAATTCCCTTCAAGCATCATCAATGAAAATTCTGGGAGTGATAATGCTAAAAAAATCTGGAGTGACAAAGCTGCAGACTTTCTATACCAGGGCTTTTCAACCGATGGTATGTGTACCACTGGTGGTACATCGGCACCTGGCAGGTGGTACGCTTATGATGGATTGAAAAGCACCTGTAAAAAAAAGTGTAAAAAAGTGTAAAAGAGTAGCGTGGGGATGAGCTGAAGTGGCGGCAATGCAGGACAGGCCTGTGGGAGAGCCAGCTGGAGTCACAGTGTTGCCGGGGCTCTGCTGAGCATCCAGGATCCACACCAGGCTCCAGCTGATTGGCGCTTCTGGAAGCTGTGCACAGCTTGGGGAAAGGAGTCAGTTGCAGCTACACCAAAGACAAAAGAAAGAGGAGGGGATAGACATGCCCACGGGGTGTTTACATTTGGCCTGGGGCCACCCTGGAGACAGCGAGGGGCTGGCCCACCCCAGCCTGAAATCAAAGGAAAACCCCGAATCCAGTGGGCCAGAAGGCAGCCCAGCCACCGCGCCCCTCCATTTCCTTCTCCTTGCCCCCTGGGCACATATGCAGTCACTGCTTTTCACCCTAGCTGGGGCTGGATTTGCAAGTACCTCTGTCCGCTTCATCCTGCAAAGCGGCGCTTGCCCGGTGCACCCACCTGCCATGCCAGCAGCCCCAACTAAAGACCACATGCTCCAGCCTTGCCCAGCCAAGGAAGGGGGCAGCAGCTTGTCAGGGGCGCTCAAAGACTACCCAACTTTACTCTGGGATTTCAGGGTTGGAAAGCTATGGGGCAGTGCCACATTTGCAGGCCTGGTGGCACCTGCTGGAAAGCCTCCTGCTCCCCCCCATATGGCAGTGGGCAGGAGCACCAGGTGAGCTGTGCTTTGCAGGATGAAGCTGGCGGATCTATGCCGGCAGGCCTGTCAGAATCAGGACGGCTTCGAAGGAGGTAGCTGCAGGGGGGGGAGCAGGAGGTTTCCCAGCAGGTGCCGCCAGGCCTACAAATGCAGCACTGCCCCTCCGCTTTCCAACCCCGAAATCCCAGAGTAAAATTGAGTGCCACTGACAAGCTGCAGATCTGATGTAGCTTTGGCTGCTGTCCCCTTTCTTGGCAGGACAAGCCTGGAGCATGCGGCCTTTAGTCGGGGCTGCCAGCATGGCGGGGGGTGGGAGCACCGAGAGAGTGTTGCTGTGCAGGACGGAGGTACTTGCAAGTCCTGACCCAGCTATGGAGAGGAGCAGTGATTGCGTCTGTGCCCAGGGGGTGAGGAGAAGGAACCGGAGGGACGCAGTGACTGGGCTACCTTCTAGCCCGCTGGATTCAGGTTTTTCCTTTGATTGGGGGTGTATGGCCTGACCCTGGCCAAAATGCAAATCCCTCTCTAAGTGGGGATTGGGAGGCTGAAGGCCTCTATCTTTGTGGCCATGCAGTTCTGAAATCGATGAACTGCTGTTGGGGAGGAGAATCAAAATAGGGCAAAATCTCTAGACTAGAGGCCCTAGAATATGCCTGAACTTGTCAAAGGATTTTGGCAACAAGAGATGGATACTTCCATCTGAATCAATGGCAAGTTTAAGTCACTATGAGAATATTGCAGAATACATAAGAAAACAAACTCGTATAAAAACAGATCAGACTAAAAGGCTTAAATACATCCTTATTTGCAACATAACCACAGACCAGGGAACAGGATGGAATTGTTCAAGAAAGCATTGACAATCTGGTTGTCCCATCTGAGAATTGCCCTTCCCTGGTTACCATACTTCACAATCATCTGCAAAAAGACAGAAATATGAACAAAATATCTGATGAAAATACTTGTGGAAAGATCTAATTCCATGTGTACATTAATGCCAAGTATGAAGAGCTTCAAAAAATCAAAACCAGAGCTAAAATGAGTTGAAACTTCAAGTCTGGGACCAACAATTATCAGGTTACAGAGAACCATTATGGAATTATATCACAGCTGACTCCTGAAACCATCAACAGGCTGGCCACATGGCTTGGAAAAGCAAGATGAATTGATCAAGTCTAAAAATTGAAGCAGAGATATGGCAGGTCTAGATGCAGTCAGCAATTGTATTACAAGCTTCATCCTTCTCTGAAATGAAGTATCTAGTCCAGCAAAGTCATATCTGAGAATCTTCTAAACTAACCCACTACAAAAGCAAGGGGTGAAATGTCTGAATAGCAATGATTTACTACCAAGCACTGGCACATTGCCCAATAGTTTGAGATACAAATTAATTCAAGTCATATTGATCAGTTGCACTGCAAATTAAGCATTGTTTCCTCCAGAAGCTTTTCTCTTGGTCTCAGGGCAGACTGGATGTGGAACAGCATCTACTTTGTAGATTCAGTATCATCTGCTTTTATTGATTGTCTGATTATGTGCCCTCAACTCAGTATCACTTCTTAGGGACCGGATAAATAGATTTTCTCCATGAACCAGCTTTTATACAGCAGTATATTATACTGTCTTTATTATGTTGTGGAAAATATCAGAAGATACACGACACTGGGGAGAAATAGCCAACAGTTTATTCAACTGTGGTGAGGCTTTACAAGAGAAATGAACAGAATAATGAAAAGGTGAAGACTTTGATAAGAATTGAAGACTGTGGATGGGAATCCTGGGGCTCTGATTCTTTAGCAAATTTGGGGGAAGCTGGGCAGAGTCCCTAATGTAATTAGGATCTATTTATGTTGTAAAAGAAAAGCTGCACTTGCAGAAGAAACTGAGGAAAACAATTGGAGATGCAATGCTAAGATAATTAGGTACATGCCCTTGATTAGGAATGAAATATCTGTGAAGTAACTGTGTTACAGTTTCCTTATTATGACTGCTTGTTGGGTTACAGTGTGTGAGAGGTATGTGGGGTTTATTCTCTTCTGATCTGACTAGATCACTGAGGTTTGGTCTAAAGCAGGGGTGTCAAACTGCCGGCCCATGGGCCGGATGCGTCATGCCGAAACCGCGCCCACCCCATTGCCGGCAATGGGGAAAAAGTCATGATATGTCACGACACATCATGTGATGTTGCGAGTTTGACACCCATGGTTTAAAGGCAAAATGGTATTTTCTGATTATGATGGGATTAGCAGAACAGGGAACTGGACTTTGCTCAAGTTGTGTCCAGTTGGGAGAAAGAGGGTAGTCTCTGTTTTGTTTTGCTATAATATTAATGTATAATCTCTTTGTCAATGTCAGCATTGAAGAAAATATGTGCTCTGTTGTTAAGTTGGTAAAAGAGTCAATTGCTTTATTAATTGGGAATACCTTTTTCCTGATTTCCATCAAAGATGATGTAATGGTATGTGGGAATAATCTTGGGAGACAGGAGGGAGAGCTGCAGACTGGACATCAGCATGTTAAAGATATTTCAGCTTTCAGATGGGGACATAGCATAGAAAACTTTTCAGAAAGGACCATCCCTAGTTTTCTGGAGACTGAAAGGAAACAAGAGTAGAAATACATTCAGTCTTGCAAGATTCTGTTAATGTAACCTTAGAATAAAAATAGTATTCATTGTGGTGTTTTTTGTGTGAACAACCTTGCAACAGCTAATAGATAGTTTATCAGCACTACTAAGAACACAAGTGCACATTTGTTACTAGTTGTTATTAACTTCTCTGGTGGTCCAGATTAGTAATGCATAACTGATAAGAAATGGGTTTTACTTTCTTCATGTTAAACTTCTCTCCCACATTCTATCTTGTACATATATACCTTTTCCCTAAATGTTGAGCACAAAAACCTTTTAAAAGGTCTGCCCATAAGATAACCTCGAGGACCTTTCTGAAGATTTATTCAGACGCCCTCAGAAGATTTACCCACAGAAATAATAATCAAACATCTTCAGAAGATCTAATCACAGAGCGGCTGTCCAAAACACTATCAGACTTGTGCACAGAATTCCTGACTTAGATTGTTAACAGGAAAAACTTATCTTTCAGAAACCCTTGAGTGGACATGATGACTTAAGTCTAGCCATTATTTATCAGAAAGTTCCTCTGCTGTTACTGATAATTCAAAGCTATACATCTGCTGCAATTAATTGTATTACTATTACTTTTCCTAGAATACTAGACTTAATTACATTGCTAGCTCTTGTAACGTCTAGAATTTAAAAATAGCTGATATATAATTACATTTTAACAGCCATCTCTGGACAATATTATAGTTTCTTTGAGTGTCTTGGAACCATACTTTATCTGTTTGGCAAAAGATAATTCCTTCTCCAGAGGATATTAGAACTTTTGTCCAAGGAAGACACAGGCATCCTCTGTAGTTGCCTTGACTAGGAACCAGGTGGATTTTCCCCCACAAAAGGACCATCTCTGGGGAAGACATTTTCCCGAGAGTTAGAGAAAATTATTAAATTCTGTTTTCATGTCTATTCTCATACTGATAATTATGTCTACTTAACTTTAGTTCTTTTAATTTACCTTTTTTACAAATAGCATTTAAATATACTCTTTCAAATATTGTCTGGCCATCACAACAGTATAAGGACCTGATGATGGCAGCTACTTCTCTAGTCTTATATGATTTCAGAAAGAAGGAGGAAGAAGCAATTCTAGAGGTGGGAAACCACCTCACACTTCACTTGTGGAACAATTGCATAACAATTTCTATTCTCCAGGTGGGTACAGAAAGGAGCACCATCCAACAATAGTTCTTTTCCGTTCTTTGTGGTTGTTTTTGCTTGGTGTTGAGGAGGAGGAGAGGTTGAGTTCATGGCCCTTTATTTGTTCTCTATTCTAATGTTTAATATTTATATGAAACCACTGGATGAAGTCATCCATCAGTTTGAGTCTGGTGTGATCAGTATACTGATGATACCCAATAGTGAATATTGATTACAGGCCAAGTGATGTTTGGCAGCTGTTTGGGTCTGGCCAAAAAAGAACAGACTCAGCAACAATCTGGACCAAGTGACTAGGGTTATTTAGGACCCCTAGGTCCTGGGGTCTCTCCACCTTTAGTCTTGGGGCAGTGCTTCCCCATTTGAGACCAATATCCTTGGGCTCCAGCTCCTGCCTGAAGAGTGGGTATCAGCTAATAGGGCCTTCACACAGGCCCATCTTGTGAACCAACTGCACCAGTTCCAGAATTGGGGAGACCTCCAGACAGTCCCTCATGCCCTAGTCACTTTGTGAATGGATTATTGCCTTCTACATAGGGCTGCCTTCAGAAGTTACAGCTGTCCAAAATGATGTTACTGTTCTGCAAACTGCACTGGTTGGCAACTGGCTTCTAGTGTGCTTTGAGATGCTCAAAATCAAATTAAATCATTTTATTACAGACCTAAAGCCAGGTACAATAAAATAACTGGTCTACAAATTTTGGGAAATTATCGACCTCCAAGATAAATTGTGTTAATTCTTACATATTTTGATTAGATGAATTAGAAAACAGGTGGTAAAAGTGCTGGTTGGCTAAAGTTTTCAAGATATTTCACCATAAAGATTTATACACAGGCGAGTATATTTGCCTACAAGGGAGGGAGGTGTCTAATGATCATGATGCCTTGTAATTTCTCGACAAAGTATGGTAGAACAATGAAAATGGTACCACATGGAAGCGTATAAATTTATCTTCACTTTGAGACTAAAGATTATTACCTAACTGTAATTTATTGTTCTTTTATTGCAAGACACATCTGTCTTGGTCAGATCTACGCATCATACAGTTACATCTGATGGCTTGTGAAAGTGTTATTGCCTGACATTTCTAAGGAACAGTTGCGCGATATTTTCCCTCAGAAGCCAAGATGCCTTGAAACTGTGTAAACAATGCAGATATCTTCTGCTACAGTTGTGGTGAGGTTACATTTGCAACTCAAAAGTGCAGTATGGCGGCAGTGGTGAAAAAAAAAAAAAAAGGGCATACCACCTATATTTTGGATGCAAAATAGGGGATCAGGACAAGAGTTGGATCCCACATTATTGTTGCATCACATGCAACTTATCTGCATCATTGGCTAAACAAGAAGAAAAAGTCCATGCCTTTCACAGTCCCAATGGTGTGGAGGGAACCCACCAATCATAGTAGCGACTGCTATTTTTGCATGGTTCCCCCAATTGCAAAAGGGATCTCAAGAAAGAAGAAGTGGACCGTGGAATATCCAAACATTCCATCTGCACTCATCCTGTATCCCATGGTGGGGACTTGCCAATTCCAGATCTACCAGAAACCTACTCTCTAGACTCAGATGATGATAAAGATGATGAGCAGGATGCAGCTGACCCGGGGCCATCAGAACTTTAGTCCACCGTACGCTCCTTCTGAACCACATCTAATTTCACAGAGTGAACTAAATGACCTGCTCAGGGATTTGGAATTGCCTAAGAGTAAGGCAGAGCTACTGGGCTCCAGATTACAACAGTGGGACCTCTTGCAGAGTGAAAAAGCATGAAAATGTTACATGAAAAAAACCAATAAATGAATGGAAAGTTATGTTCTTGGTATCAATAAAAAGATAAATTTATAATGATTGATGTGGCACCATTCTCATTGCTATATCACATTTTGTAGAAAAGTTATGGAGCATAAATGCACATCCCCCTTGTAATTTTGAATTATTTTGATGCAATTTTTACCTGAAGCTATATCTTGGAAACTGGAGCCAATTAATACTCAGGACTTAATTTTCCTTTATTAGTGACCCAATTCTGGTAAACCTGAACTACTTTCATTTCTGAGACTTTCTCCTTGTAGACCAGTGAACTGTTACATACTTCTATGTATATAACAGAAAAATAATTGTGTATAATAGGATCTAAAAATAATTAAGAACTGATATAATGAAATAAAGCAAAATAAAAATAATGCTATAAGAAGTTCAGAACTTAATTAATAGTGTGGCATTTTGTACAGATGGTAGCCCAAAACTGGGTGACTTGGTGAGATATATTTCAGTCCTTGTCTGAAAGAAATAATATTAAATGAAATTCACACCCTCTACCTAGAAAACCTTTGAAGATAATATAAATGAAGAAATGTCTTGAATCCATGTAGCATACAGCTGAGAGTTCTATTTAATTATCACCACATGAACATAGCTGAAGATACATAGCAGTAACCTTAAAATGTCTAAAAAAGGACTGCTAAGGGAAGGACTTCCAGCTTGACTAAAGCAAAAGCCTTTCAAAAACTCTGATTCCTAATGGATAATAAATAGGAAGGGCAAACCTTTTTGGAAAAATATGATAAATATTGGATGTAACACCTTACTTCAATTTGGAGATCAATAAGGAGTCCTGAAGTTTTTCTGCTGAATTCCTCCAATTCTCTCTTATAGCCTGTCTTTTTTTTCTTCAAAGAGTCTTTATATTTTTTTTTCTGAATCTAAAGTAATTGACAAGCACTCAAAGAATTTTCCTGACAAAAGGAGTTTATTGCTTTTAAGAGAGCCTTTTTGGCCTTGATACAATCATCAGCATATGGCCATTTGGAACTTTTATGTGCATAAACATTATTGGCTGTTGAAAATCTTGTTAGGGAGACTTGAAGATTAACAATAATTGACTGTTCCAGAAGAAATACCCGTTCACATGAGACGGCTGAGCAGATTTGGGTGCGCATTTGAGGCAGGGGTTCTGAAGTCAAAAGCCCAGATAAAACTTTAGCCAGAACTTGAGATCATTTATTCTGTAGTCACTGTTTTCCCTTTATAAAGGTCTTCATGGCATAGAGCCAGTTTATTTCAGGGAATGCTTATCTCCAACATTTTCTGCCCATCAGATAAATTCTGGCAAAGTGGATGTGCTTCAGGTGCCCCCAATTAATCAATGTCACCTATAGGGACCTCAGATGTACATCTTCTCTTTCATAGTGCCTTCCTTCCAGCATACCACTCAAGATCTGCATGGTTCCCACCCTGATGACACTTGAAAGATATTGAAATGTTGACTATTCTCACAGGCCTTAGCGTAAGGGTTGGCAAATCCTTGTAATCCTTTTCTGTTTGTTCTGTATTTTTTCTTCCTTTCTTTCTGGATGCATATAATCTAACTCTTCATTTTACTGACTTGCTTTTTAAACTGTACTCCACCCAGACTTATTAGGAGTCAGCAAGTCCCTACATCCATCCATTCACTCATATGTCCATTCATTTATTCAGGATCTATGTTTATTGATAATTCATCAAATCCTGCATTTTACAGAGCTCATAGATTTCATCGTCTAGAGAAGTGAAAAGCTGATGGCTTTCCTAACACAAAATATAGAAAAGATTGCAGTGGATCAGAGGAAGTAGTACTGTAAATTGCACTTTGCAACACTTTCTTTTTATTACCACACACTAATAATAATATCTACTATTTTCACAAGGTTGGTACTAAATTTCATTTTCACATTGCATTGTTTATTTCTTCTTGATGTCATTGTGCAAGTCGTTCACATTCTTAAAAGTTCATGATATGTTTTTATTTTAGATGGTTTATTCAGATAATATAATCCCAAAATATTGGCAACAAATTTTTAATATCTGGCCTTTCTTTTTCCTCTTCAGTCTTCTGAGCTCTTCTTGCTAAACTATGGGCCATTCTTTCTAAAAATAATAATACACACACACACACACACACACAAACACACATACACATATATCATGTGATCATTCCAATTTTTAAAACATATTTCTAATCTCATCTTTCAAGTCAAGCAAATTATGGCAATAAAATAGATTTAGATTAAAAAACCATGGTTTAGGGTGAGATTTAAACCTAATCCAAAACTGCTGGTAAATCCATACACATTCACACACAACCCCATCTAGATTCTGACCTCACTTCTCCCTTTGCTATTGGCAAAAAAAAAAAATCTAGCCAGTCAGCTAGATAATGCCATTATCTTCACCAGTCATTCCTCTCTTGTGGATAAAGCCGAAACTTTCTATCTTTGCACATACAACAATCTTGATGCAATTATCATGCACAAAGTTCCATAACTTTTTTCCAACAGTTTGCCCATCAATCCTGAAAGATAAACCTCTGCTCTCAATTGTATATTAATTTTGAAAAATGCAAATGAATCAGTGGCCAAAGTCTAGCACTGAAATCCTAGATTTCATGAGAGGAAATCTCCCACAAATTAGGGCACTAACAAAAAAAGGGGGCAATTAACAAGATCCAATCACTTCTACCTGCATGGAAGCTATTTAAAACTACATCCCTGGAAGCCTGATAGAAGATATATATCTCAGTGCAGAAAAGATTGGGGGGAGGGATACAAGAGGAGACCCGTGTAGCTGACAAATGCTATCAAGGTGGTTGTAAAACATAAGAAGAGCTCTTTCAGTGAATCTAAAGTCTTCCCAAACTTTGAAATAAACATAAGCACAGACTAAATTAGTATATATAAGACAGTAATAAGAGAGACAAAGAGTTTGAAGAACACTTGGCTACAAATATAAAGCCAACTATAAGAGTTATTCAGCTACATTAAAAGTAGAAAACTGACCAGTGAAATACTGGACTAGGAAATGATAAGCAGATGAAAGGAAAGTTCACAGAGGATGTGGAGATAGTGAATAAACTAATTGGTGATTTGCATCTGCCTTCACCACAGAGGTCTTAGATAAATGAATACAGATGCCTGAACCAATGTTTAGAGAGTAGGTCTAGGCACTGATGGCAAAGAGGCATATCACAAAATTATGTGCTAAGAACATATTGCAGTTCAAAATAAATATATTGCTACAGCTTCATGGCCTCCACCTGAACGTCTTCAAGGAACCAAAGTAAACTGCTGATCTTATAAAATAATATATAAAGTGTCCTAAGTCTGTCACTGGGCCTCAGGAATACATGAAACAGAAACAGAGAGAGGAGAGGGGAAAGAGAGAGAGAGAGAGAGAGAGAGAGAGAGAGAGAGAGAGAGAAGGAGATTGATTACTGGACTTCTGTAATTGGAAAGCTAAAGATTTCAAATTATAAATTCTTCTACAGGATCTTGCAGTAACTAAACTCCTGGACTTTGTGTTCCTGATTCAATCAGAGACAAAAGGAAAAATCAATAGCATTATTATTAAAGGTTGCACAGTGTGTGAATGTTCTGTAATAAAAGCTACACAGTATGACCCTCCAATTAGCAGTACCTTTAATTTATCTACTTGTTAGCCCTGTTGGAGAAGAAATATCAGAATAGCTTGCCTAAAATGCTGAAAGCATAGCTTCTCCTGAAATGCTTTGCTCTGTCTCATCTGCTAGTAGCAGCCTAACCAATCTTGGAAACTAACCATGGTTGGCCCTGGTTAGAGCTTGGATGGTAATCATATCTACATATTCCTGTAAAATGTCCCATCATTCAAATGTATTTACTTGATCGTGGATGCTTTGTCCATATCAAGAGCTGAAAAATCAACTCTCTTGCATTTATCCATTTCTCAGTGATCTATTAACAAGCCAAAATCTGAGTTGAATGTTTCCTGACTGACATAAAGCTGCATGAAACTTCTCAAATTTTGTTCACTCTCATTTTTCATAGCCTTTCAATCAGAATTCTGCTCAACACTATATCAGGTACATCCAATGGTGGGATTCAGCCAGTTCGCACCACTTTGGCAGAACCGGTAGCTAATTTTTTGTTGCCCAGGCCCAGAATGGACTTCCAGAAGTGGCATCCACACAGAAAACCGGTTGTTCACATATTTGAATCCTACCACTGGGTACATCTAGAAAATAAATTCCACCATACATGTTGTGTTCATTCATTACTTTATCCTTTGTATTCATGGACAATAACAGCATTTTTCCAGACATCAGGCACAGATGCAATCTTCATATATAAACAAATTTGCTACCACACCATAAACAAATCATGTCAGTTTTTTTACCATTTCTCCAGGTATGCTGTCTAAGCCATTCTTTTCTCTCTTTGGCAACATGTTGCACAATTATTTTGTTTCTTTACACATTGGGCAATATCTTTCTCTGATTTTCAATGTTTTGCAGCAATCACTCTTAAACATGCATTTTTTTTCCTCATTGACACTTTCTTTCACTTTATCATTCACTAAGAATGGTTTTCCCAGTTGCAATGTATGGCTGTGAAAGTTGGACCATAAGAAAGGCTGAGCGCCGGGCTTCTGGTTTGTGATCGCGGCGCCGGCGGACGTGCGGAGCGATCGCTCTCTCTGCCATCTGGTTTTCTCCTGCCGGGGGACCCTGAAAATGGTCGAAAGTCGCCTTGGCGACGAGCATGAAGAGGACCTCCCACTGATCGCGGAAGGGCAGCAACCCTCCCATTTGATCCAGGGCAGCTCTTTGAACTGACGGGGAAAAGATCGGCCATTAACGTGGCCCATCACTAATGCCGTTACCAGCCGAGGCCAAAATTACTATCAAGCACTTCGAAAGCACCACGGAGGAACTGGGTGAGATCTTACCTTCTTTGTATCCCAAGTATTTTCCTGTAAAAAGCTTCTTGAAACCTCTTCCCCCTGTGAGGAGAGAGGGAAGGGAACGTCTTTTTCCTACCCTCTAAAATGGCGGCGCCTGACTACTAGGGGAAATAAAGCCGTGAAAAGATCAACTAAGTAACTGGATTTGCATTCTCTTGATATTTGGGGACCCAAAAAATTCCTACTTTCACGGAGACCTGCTATTTTATCTACTTGTAAACAAGATTAAAAAGAACTTAAATTGGATAAAAACCTAGCCTTCCTGAAAAGGATTCTAAATGCTATCAGGAACATCTTGTGGTGAAGCTTGGTACAGCAAGTGAATACTTTTGACAAAGAGACCTGCTTACAGCCCAGATCTGTCCTTGGTATTGTCTAAAAGAGATAAAAAGTTGGAACAGCTGGGAGATGAAATTGGCTTTTAAGAACTGTGGAGATGAACATTTACTGACTCTTGTTTAAAAAATAGCCTCCACTAAAGGACTATTTATAATCAGTTCAGAAATGGAGGAGGACCAGCAACAAATTTCGATTAATTATAAACTTATACTTGAAAAAATTCTTGAAGCTACTGAGATAATTAAATCCAGACTGAAAGACAAAGGTGCCAGCTTGAACCTACAAACTGAAACCCAGATTCCAACTAAAGAACTTACAATTCAGAAAATAACAGAAGCGGAAGAAATTAACACCAAGACAGAGGACTTTAAAGAACAACAACTCCAATATACTGAAAATTCTGACAACCAAACCCTGATTGCAACCAAAGAACCTACAACTCAAAAAGTAACAGAAGCGGAAGAAAGTAATACCAAGACATAGGGTATTAAAGATCAACAAGGACAGCATATTGAAAACCTAGGTAACCAAACAACAACCATAAAATTGGACATGACCTTTTACTTAAACCAGAAGAAACCTGAGGAAGAAGAAGACCAGACCAAATTGAAGATAAAGATACTAGAGCAAATATGGAGATCTGAGCCACCAGGGCAACAATTTAATGATTATAGATGGTCTCCTTTGATTCAAGCAACATGTGCAAGAATGAAGGGAGATCTATCCGATGATTTAAAGGCACTGGTATGGAAGCCTGGTTGGCATAAAAAGAAAGCTAGAGTTAAAAATGGGGTCATTTGATTTATTAGAGAGATCCTAAAGTCTCAACTAATGGGCTAAAGGGAGATTTTGAGATAAAGGGAAATATGATTATTAGATTTAAATATTGTTGGAAAATGATAAAAAAATAAGGGATTAATTGGTTTAATACTTAGGGTTTAGATTTATAAGGGAAATGGAAATTAACTATTAAGAATTAGCCTTGAACTATTGTTTAGCCCAGAAAATATAATGATGGATTTGAGACAATAAAGGTTACTCTATTAGTAAGTGGTGATGTATTAGGATGAGAAATAGAAAATGTTTATGAAATAAAATAAGAATATATTTAAGTAAGTAATATGTGTATTTTAGATATTATAACTGTTGTGTAGTGAAATAAAGGAAATTTGGGTTACCAGAAATTTAAATATTATGGATGTTAAAGGTTAAATTGAAATATTGTAATTAAAAACTAAAAATTAGGTAAAACTTAAAAACAGGATATGGATTATGTATAAGCAAAAAATATACTGATAAATGTTTTAACTGAGCTTGTTATGGTTAGAAATTTAAGTATGATATACCAAATGTTATAGTTTAAGTATGATATACCAAATGTTAAGGGAAATAGAGAAGGAATTTTTTATAATGTAACCTGAGATATGTACTAAAATTTTTGTTATTGAACTATTGATTACCCAGTCACCACATTGCTTTCCAAATACCTGGACTTAAAACTGGAAAACTAATAAAATTTGTTATTAAAAAATAAAGGCTGAGCACCAAAGAATTGAGGCCTTTGAACTATGGTGCTGGAGAAGACTCCTGCGAGTCCCCTGGACTGCAAGGCAATCAAACTGGTCAGTCCTAGAGGAGATCAACCCTGACTGCTCTTTAGAAGGCCAGATCCTGAAGTTGAAACTCAAATACTTTGGCCACCTAATGAGAAGGAAGGACTCACTGGAGAAGAGCCTAATGCTGGGAAAGATTGAGGGCAATAGAAGAAGGGGACGAGAGAGAATGAGGTGGCTGGATGGAGTCACTGAAGCAATAGGCGTGAGCTTAAATGGACTCCAGAAGATGGTAGAGGACAGGAAGACCTGGAGGAACGTTGTCCATGGGGTCGCGATGGGTCGGACACGACTTCGCAACTAACAACAACAAAAGAATTTTCATTCATGTTTTCCATCAGTGTTACCTCTATACTGTATTGTAAGGTGCACAATGGGAAATGTGTTTTCTTTAGAATAAATTGTGGTTTGACAATGACATGTGAACTGTGGCCCAGCTGAACTGAAACTCAGATAATCTTGGTTGTTCCAGGTTTGGACTGAAACAAACCCAACTGCCTTTTAATTTAATTTAGGAATGGAGAACTTAATGCCTTTGAACATAATCTAGTTTATGAAGTCTTAGAAAAGGTTCTTTCCGTTTCTTGAAAGTCACATTATGGTTGGTTGTCCCATATGTTCTTATTACCTCCCTTTGGTCAAAGAATGTCATAGGGTAAAGCTTTCTTCATTAAACTCTAGCATCACTGTACTGGAAATTTAACAATTATAGCTTTTCACAAAAATATACAGCCAATGCATACAGTACCATTTCTCTCAATTAGCTTTGTCTGGTTGCCTGCTTCAAGTTTCACTTAAACTATGGGCTTGAATGAGCCAGATAATCTATGGAAACATAAAGGTAAGCAATTATCTCAGACTGTTAATCTATTGTTTTTATAAGCAGTATCTACCAGCAAAAAATGTGCAACAGTATAATTCATGAGTGTTTAGATTGAAATCTTGCACTCTCTGGGAAAAATCTCCCTGGACTATAAGATTCCAGATTTCTTCACCTTCTTCTCTTTTTAGTGGAGTCTGTGAAGTATATTAGCTAAAATGATTTGGAGAGTTTGTGGTTCATATATTTATTTATTGTGTTCAATGTATATGGCTGCCCATTTCATCCTGGTAATGCTGGGTAGTTAATTTTAATTAAAAACACACCCAACAAAGAAAAGAAAATTCATAACTAGCATTTATGGGAATCCATCCATCATCTTACCATGTTATGTAACATAGACTATCAAGTTAAACCGTAATTTGGTCTATTACATTGTGCATGAATGTTACATTAAATTGCTTTGTTAAGCTGGATGTGGAAGTTAAATGTGTTGTTTGTACTCAGTCTTTCTCTTGCATGGAATGAGAGAGGAATTAGAAATAAAAACTGAACTCTCAAAAATATAAGTGTTCTTACTTTGTCACTTTGGGCTAAACTTTGCAGAGAGATTGGAACTATAGATACACTAACATTAGAGTACTGAATAGTTTCCCCTGTTTGTTAAAAATGTAATGATCTTTTGACAAACTCATCTTTTCTGCTCTTTATATATAAATTTCTTTATGTATTTTACTACTGTCTTTGTTAAATCTTCTATATCTAGATTGCAAAACTCTGAACAACCACTGGATAGAAGCAACGTTATATGAACCCTAACTCTTCACCACAAACTAGATGTTTTAGATTTTAGTAAGCCAGTCTTTTCAGATCAAACAAACAGTATTTTGGGCTTGCAAAGGAACAATACACTAAAGCTGATTCTTATCTGTCCTTGTAAGTTTATTACTTTTGTTTTCTGTTGTGTTAATTTGCTTACCTAACGAGAACTAGCCAGTGACAAATGAAATTATCAGCTCAATGTAAATTACTTGAGAAAAAAGATTATTTGATTTGCCTCTTGTCCTCAATCTGCCTCTAATTCAAGCAAAATTATTTAAACAAGGCACGGGCTGGTAGATTCCTTTCTTCCAATCTCCGTATGCTTTGCATTCTCTCACTGTTCTAGAACCTAGAACAATCCTTGTACTTCCTTTGTGTAAACACAATAACACCTGACAATTTATTTTGTTTTGCAACTGAAACAGTTTACCACTGTTCTAGGAACTGTAAACTGTTTCAGTTGCAAAACAAAAAGTTAATCCAGGAGACCATTCTTCTATTTCAAATGTGATTGAACATTGGAAAAAAAATGTGCAAAAAAAAAAAAAAGGAATGAAGCTAATAGGAATTTTGAAAGATTGTCAGATGTTATTGTGTTTACACAAAGGAAGAACAAGGATTTTTTCCCAAAATAATTTAGAATGGAAGAAGATGAGGAGGCTCTTTTGTCTTTGTTCTTCCTTGACCAGGAGATCATTTTCATTTCTGCTTTAAAATTCCTAATACCCTTTTCCCCAGTAGAACCAATGCAATATCATGATTTTCTTATAGTATTGTTAGTAATTGATCCATTTGAATTATTACAGGTGTATTATTGACTGATTAAGTCATTGATTTTTTAAAAACAAAAAAAATAGAATCCAACATCTGCTGAAACTTGCCTACTTACTACAGGCATAAGGGGAACGCTTTTCCTTTTTTGCTTTGAATCTCCCTACCCCTGAAAGATAACCCTATTGTTCAACCTCAGAAGATATAGTATATGGCCCAAGTCTTGGAAGTAGTAGATTCAAGACTAGATCCAACACACTTCTATAATACAGTAAGTAACCCAATTAAAAGGCCAAGGTTGTCCAACATTTAAGGAGTAGGTAGATTTGAAATAAGCATATGATCAGGAGCTGCAAGTTTCAACACTTGATTTACAGTTGCTTGCTTCTGCTTCCAGCTATAAATGATGGTGCTATTACTGTAGAAGAGATACTACTTCTGCATCATTACCCAGATCTTCATTTTCACAGATAGTTTAGTTCAAAATCTCTGCCTAATCATTTATTTTAATGGAGTGCTAATAGGGGAAGCAAGTGTGTTAAATTGTTCCATGTAAACATTTTAAGTGTTAGTAGCATCCCTTTTCTATAGCTACTTCTAATGCAGTAATGTTACATTCTCTGGAGACCAGGGCACCTAACTTGAAATACAGACTTCAATCTTCCCCCTCCTTTGAACTCTGTTGAGATAATATATACTTAGCAGAAAGGTTCTCCCTTTGTAAAACTATGTCCTGAAATCTACTACTAGTACAGTAGGCAGGGCAAAGGGTCTACTGAATGGGCCAATCTACCTCCTTTATTAAAAGGAGCATGAAGCTTTTGTTTTCACCAGGGATGCTGAACAGATATTAATAAAACCAATCCAAAGATTAGCCTGAAATTTGCCTACTGTAATGTTATATTCCCTGATATAGTAGTAAGTAACATATGCCATTCCCTACATACCAACAATAAAACTATCATTCAACAGAAGAGTTAAGCATTTAATTCACACATTTTAATTTATGAAGACATCTGTTTTTTATTTTGCTGTCCATTCATTCTAATTTACAAGATACTGATAAAATGAAAGTATTTTTCATCCCTGAAAAAGGTTCAGTTATGAATTCTTGATTAATGTCAATCTGCATCTTGTCAAAATCTCTTTCAAAGGTCACTAACAATTAAATTACATGACCTGCAAAAGGTGGTTTGGGTTCTGGTCTAATCTATCATCTTTAAAATGATATCACTAGAGCAAGAACTGTAGACATCATATCAAGTATGTTGACTACTCTAGAACTGTGTTTCTCAACTTGGCAACGTGGAATTCTGACAGTTGAAGTCCACATATCTTAAAGTTGTCAAGGTTGAGAAACATCGTTCTAGACATTCAAAAATATTCTCTTCAGACAATCTTGACTCTTAGTGACCCCTTAAGCATGTCCACGTGGTTTGTTAACAAAGTGGAATAGGTTTGACATTACCATTTTCTGGGACTGCGATTTTCCTCCTTTCTCCAGGGTCATTTCAGGTAGCGTTGGTAGAGACAGAACCATAGTCTTAAAATGATTTTTGTGGAGTTCTTCAGCACTCTATTCTCTCCTCAATATTATTGAACCTCTACAAGAAACAACTGGATGAGACCATTCACTGGTATGAGATTAAGTATCATCAAGATGGTGATGATGCTCAGCTATATATCTCTACCTCTGGCTGATCAAGTAATGCTCCCAAGATTCTCTTTCATCATCTAAACACTGTAAAGGACTGGATGGGGAAGGACTGGAAGGCTTCAGCTAAGGCTAACAAGATTGAGTGATTGTGGGTTTTAGGATCCCTTAAATCAGAGTTTATTATTAGTTCTGGATGTGGGTAGAAGTTCTCCAGATAGAATTAGTACACAGTTGGGAGTTCCTCTGAACTCTTGGGTCCAGTTTGAGGAATAGGTGGTAATTGTGACCAGAAAGACCTGGCAGGCTTTTGTACCTGTCCTTACTGTAGATCCAGTTCACAGTCATTCATGCCTTTGTCATCTGTCCTGAAGACCACTTAGAAGCTATAACTGGTCCAGAATGCAGTGGTCCAGATACTTATGGATGCCTTTTCTGTCACTATGCCTAGGCTTTGGAACAACATAACCCCTGATATCAGAATGGCCCCAATCCTGCCAATGTTTTGTAAGACATTGAAAATTTGGTTTTTCATTCAGCATTGGCCAGAATGCTGGAGTAACCTTCCTTTAGGAATTAGTGTATTGAATGAGATTGGCTTCAGGAACACTATACTTTCATTTCTGATGTTCCGGTGCCTTTTAATGATATTTAATCCCAAATTATCCCCCTCCCCAAGACACATTGTGCAACAAGTGACATAGAAATCGAATAAGTGAACAAAAACAAATCCAAGAGACAAGAAAAAAATGCAAGCTTTCTTCACTTTTCCTTCAATGGCAAAATTCTCCATATTCTTCATATTCATGTTTTTTTCTTAAAAAACAGAGTTGCTTTAAGATTCATGAGAAATCTAGTCACTTACACATATAACTGAATATAAATTAAGGCACAGCCATATATTGTTGAGGTTATTCTGTGATGTATAAATGTATAGATATTATCAAGTAGACAGGTAGTTTTAGTCCATTGGAAATGTCAAAAGCATGTCCTTAGTCATTTATAAAATTCATATTCCTGCTTAGTTATATTAACATCTTTTAAAAAATCATGCTCAAACTTTTAATCAATATTCATTGGAAGCCAAACTGCCTAAATACCCTGTATTAATGTTATTTATTTCAAATGCAATTTTTTTTATCCAAGTACAAATTCCATGTATTTGGGAGAACAACATAGCAGTGTCATGAGTAATGTGATTAATACAAGAACTGCATTGACAGAGAGTATGTTTCTGGGTATAATTCATGATGCTACTAAAAAAATTGTCTTGGGATCTAGCTATCTGCAAAACCATCAGCTCTAAGGAAAATTGGTCCATACAAATCTCCCAATAAGAGTGAACATACCAAGAACCCCATCCCTGAAGAGGCAAAGCAGAAGGGGATTCAGAAGCAAGTATTTTCTGCCAGAGGTCTCCTTTTGGGACCCCTAATAGTCAAGAAGTTGGTGAAAACCTACTTGGAGAGAGAAACCAATGACGAATATACCCAGAATGTGTGTGGGCACTGCTTAATAATTGCTATCTCTCTCTCCCCTCCCCCTCTCTCTGATACACACACACACACACACACAAACACACAATATACATAATAAAAGATATACAATGACATATATAACATATATGAATAATACACACACATACACACACACACACACACACATTTTGTCTATAGCTTTTGTAAGCACCTTAAATGTATTTGATTTAAGCAACATAAAAGCAACAACAGTCATTCGGTTTAATCATCTGAGATATCTTTCTAGGTATTCTGAGCCCAAGGAAAACTTTTCCTTTAACCATTGAAACTATCCAGAAAGAAGTGAATTTGACAAGATACAGCACCTTGCCCCCACCAAACATGTATTCATATTTAGATGAATACACTGAAAATACTTAAAAATTAATGATGTTTTATAGAATTTAGTGATTTTCTTCAGTTGTTAAGTTCATTTTGTTTGTAAGGTTTAATGTTTTAAACTGGTTTTAAATTTGTGATAAGCCATCTAGACTCACTTTGCATAGAGCAGCCATATAAATTCAATGAAGGGATGAATGGGTAGATGATGAATGAATTTCCTTACCTGTACATATCATACGATAAATTTCTCTTTTCTGCTTGGTTGGAGATTCTAAAGGTTCTACAGTATATACACATCAAATAATAATTGAAACAGGATATTCTTGCCTTATATCTGCCTCCAATAAAAAGGGGAAATCTCATTATTCCTCACCTGTGGATTTCAATAGAAAATTGCATTCTGTTTTAAGAATTCATGGAGACAAAACAAGATGATTTGGAAAGAATAAAAAAGAGACATTGCCAATAATTCTTTAATCAAATCTCTCTGTGATATCCACCTTAGCATTTTTGAAACTGAATTCTGAATTCCTAATTCCTAATTCTTAATTAATGGTTTCAAATGTTTAGTCCTTCATGATAGATAAATCCTGCCTGATCAGAATTATCAGGTCTTATCAATATCTTCTTGAATCTCTTAGCAAAAATCACAGATAATAGTTTAACATCTATTTGCATTAATGAATTAGATTTATAATTAGCACAATTAGTATTTCTTTATGTGCTTTAGAAATTACTACAATATAAGCTTCATTACTTCCACACTGCAGTATAAGCTCCTTCTTTCCCATGCAGCTTCAGGCTGTTTTTTAAATCAAGACTGGGCCAGTTGCAATGAGCTGGCAATAGGGCCAGGATAATGCTCATTAAGGATTATGGCCCCTGCAAAATCTGGTAGGTCATTTGTCTGCTTTTTATCTTTGCCATCCTTATCTGGCTAGGTCATGTTCAGTGCCAGATTTCAATTTCAGGATTGTTACCTCCTAAACCCCTATATTATATTTTCTCTTTGCTTTCCCACACCTCGTCCTTATCTCCATTGAGACTTAAGCAGATTCTGTCTACTTATCACTAGGATAGACCAAGGCTCTGGAATTTTTTTCCAAGGGGAAGCCAGATAGACTTTTATTTAGCAAACCTTTTAGACACACTCTCTCTATATGTATATCGTTCTCTGACTGATTTTATCAATGGTATTTTCATAATTTACATTGTTGTTAGGCTGAAAGACATTATCAAAAGGAAATAAAGAGAAGGGGATGTCTAAGGGAGAAAGAATGAAATTAAAAGTGAAGGTGTATGGATTACTCAACCACCTTTGGGCTTGGGCCCTCCCGTTGCCAGATTATCTCAGTGGGAATTGGCCACTACTGAATGGAAGGATCAGTCCTAGAGGCTGATTAGGCTGCTCAGATTTCTTGTGCTGATCTGGGTTGTTGATTTGAGTGGAATTTAAGATACCTGATTAAGAAGTGTTAAAGTAACTGACAACTAGAAAATGATTGCTTGTGCAGATGGCAACACAGGACATTACACTGATGTTGATGACTTGTCACTCTCTGCTGAGAACATCTTGCTGGGGACAGCCAGAGAATTTCAATAGCTTTGCCATTTTTCAGACTGCTAACAATACAACAAAGCTGATGTTACATTGTTTAGAAGCAAAAGGAAGCTCAGGCTTGTGTAATACATAAAAGAGATAAGCACTGTTGCTTTTTCAGCATCAGTAAGTGCTGATGGCTCTTGGTATTTCTTTTTAATTTTATTTGCCAGATTTGGAACTAATAAACATAGTCTTCCTCTTCTTCATTTGGTGCAGTCACCATGGAATAAGCATGCTGGTTATAGCATCTGTATAATTAGATGCTTCTCTTTTGTAGTGTTTATTTCATATAAAAAAGACACAGATTGGAAATATGACCTGATAAGATAAACACCGCCTAGCCAGGGTCTATGTGCTGTGTTTACACAAACAGCCTATTTTTTTAGTGGCAATGATGGCAGCATAATTCGGTTTCTTGAGAATCTTTACTGATGAAAAAAAAAGTTTCTAATCCTTCAAGTGAATTTTCACTTGAAAGTGTTAGAAAGACCAGTTACAAGTGCAAAATACAGATAGGTCACTGAGTAAGTTTTGTAGCTATTAGTATACTGGATTGCCACTTGCCCTTTTCCTATAATTGATAGTAATAGAATAAGTGAAACATAATAAGAAAACAAGGTAGATTTTTGTGCTATACATAACTGACCAGTTTTGTAGAATTTTAAAAGCTAACATTTATACAATCCTGAAAATACCCACCATTTTTAGTGCAAATTAAATAAATCTTTTCACCAGCCAAATTCACTGAGTGCCAATATTTTCATAAGGTAAGCAAGAATTCTTTTCAATGTGTAATTGAACTATCCATAATGTTTATGGAGATTCTCGGTTATCCAGAGCCATGCTTGTCCCAAAGGTGCTTTTTCAGTCAGAAATGAAGAAGCTTCTTGGATGAGAAGCAAAACATCTTCAAGGAAAAACAAAGTCCAGTTGCCTTTAGAAAATCACTTTTGTGAGAACTATCCACAAGCACAACATTGCTGAAAGTTTCCAAAAAACAAATCAACCCTTACTTAATTGCACTTTCAAATATACTAGGGCAAGGCTAGAAATGAATTGACTCAGTTCTTGAACATAATAGATAGAGACCTGTTGCAGAATGCTTTCAGTGCAAGGTAGCTTTTATTCCTAACTATGAATTTATTCCCTTTAGAATTTTGATTGAGTCCCTTGATTTTTAAAAATAATGTCAAAATGCCTCTGTACAACTTAACCTAAAAAATATGAATAATAATCACACATTCTTCTCCTGCCTTATTTTTCTCTTTGTTCAATCAAATCAAGTTTTAGTGCATAATCTTATTGAGGGAAAGGATCTGACTCCTTTTATTTTGTAACATACTATACCATGCATACTCATAGGGTTACAGAAATAATAATGATATATTTTACTATTTCCACTTGTGGTCTACAAGCAGATACTTTAATTCAGTCCAATAAAACTGTTAGCTGACTTCATGCTAAACATAAAAACTGAATGAATCCACCAAGTATTATTGATATCTGACAGAGTGTTTCTTTTAATTCAACAATCAGTAATAATATATTTTGCTTTTTGAAGATGTCATATATTTCATTCATTCATTCATTCATTCAGCCATTCAGCCATTCAGCCATTCATTCAATTTATATAGCCACCCATTTCACCCAGGTAACTCTGTTTTCCAAAATTTACCAAAAATAACCAAAATCTTAACAAGATGCCATTAAAGTAATAAAAATTATTAAAACCGTTAAATACATAATCAGTGGGAGAGATTATTATAATGTATCTAAAAAATAAAAAGCGCTATACAGACTTAACATAAAATATAAAATCAAATACAGATTTTATATAAAAATTTAACTTCTTTATGTAAACCCATCAATATGTTTGGCATATCATAGCCAAAGCAACAAGTCATTGCTGTCTTCCTCAATCTGAGATGTCTGATGACAGTTCCCCATTATCCTCCAGATGACAGGTTGAAGGGAACTGTTATCCACCAAGAACACTGAACTGGAGAAGTCAGTTCCAATAGCTCTTGGCTTCAGCAAATTTGGAAGGTGTAGGGTGCTCATTGACTCTCTTGTTATAGTCAATAAATGAAGAATGGCTTATTATGAGATTAAAACAGATGGCATGAACAGCACTGTTTCTAAACCTAACACCCTGGTGACATCGAGTATTACAGTGGGGTGACTTATCTGATCCCCAATATTTCTTTTTTGTATGAAGTACAAAGTTTCTTCTAATATAGCCTAGAATATAGATCAAATTCCATTTTATTTCAGAACCCTCTGGAAGAGATCACTCTTCCATTTCCTGTAATAAATTCCACAGCTTCAGTTCTAATCAAAAATGTTTTAATAACAGTTATTACCAGATTTTTATGCTATGATGAAAGAGTCATAAAATAAAAGTGCATAATTTGTAACCCTAGTAATGATCTAGCAGAGATGGATTCTTTTCAGTGAACATTAAAAGTAAAAATGGCAGACTTCCGGGTTAGACATTGTGGCATTATGTCATCGATCGCAGAGGGGTGGCAGCCCTTCTGTTTGATTGGAGTAAGCCCTCCAAATCAGCAGGAGAAAGACTGGCCGTATTTATGTGGCCAGCCAGAAGCCACCGACAACCCAAGGTAAGCACTAATTAGCAACTTTTGAACAATGTGGGTGGAACAGGGTGAGAATGTAATCCTTTCTTTATCATTTTAAAACTTTTTCCTGGGGGAAAGAATTCTCAAAGCAAAGAATGCCCCCAGACAACAGAAGGGGAAATTCTGCCCCGTTTTCTCAGGAAAAGAGAAGTGGTGAATAACTTTCTTTGGGGGGGAAACTAGAGAAAACTACAAGATTAATTTGGATTTAATATAGAGACATAGCTTTGACAAATTTGGGGACTAAAATTATTTTTAAGACTTTCTTTTTGAAAAGATATTGGGTAAGTTGGTGAAATAAGTTTGGACTTTAAAGCTGGAAGATGGATGTTAACAATATCTAGTGGTGAACTTTGGCACTACAATTTATTATGCTTAAAGAAAATTTGGCACGAAGCCAGGACATAAATAAGGCTTTATGTTGTTCCTGGAAACTTTCACTTTTGCAGACTTCAGCTGGGAAAAGGGGGAAAAAAATCCTTGGGCTGTTTTATCTGTATGAAGGAGACAACAAAACATTCTGAATTGGCTGACTTGGATTACAAATATTGACTGACTTTTAGTTTCAAGAATTATCAAGAAATATTAAACAGTGCGAAAGCTGCTTCTGGACTATTTCTCTTTGGAAGAAACATGGATAATCAACAAGAAAATGTAAATGAACTTCAGAAAGAAATTCTCTTCATGTTGAAATCAATTCAAGAGACAATTGTCTTAAATTATGAGGAGACTAAAAATAATTTAAATAACATAAAAGAACAACTTTCCAACTTAAACTTACAAGCAGAAAACGTTCAGAAAATGACCATAAAGAATGAACTAGCAACTCAGAAAACAGAAGAAAAAATGGAGGAAACTGATACAAAGATGGAGGATTTGAAAGAAGAAACCAACAGCCAGGTACAGATACATAAAAATTTGGAAGACTTAGATATAACACCAGAAATGGGAAAGACATTTTACTTTTCAAGACTTCAGAACATATTTGAGGACAAGGAAGAAGAATTGATGGAATGGATAATAGAGCTCTTAGGAGAAATGCAGAAAACTGGGGAACAAGAAACTAAAAGAGAAACTGAAGGAGAAAGAAAATGGAGGCTGTTTAACGAATATAAATGAATTAAGTGTTTTTACAAAAACACTTTAATTATTGTTTTTTAATTCCAAATAATATATACAGGAACAGAGGAAGAAATACTTGGTGACTTAAATGTACTGACCTGCAAAGTTATTTGGCAAAGGATGATAGCTAGAGTAAGACTGAAGAAAATAGAGGTCCTGACTAATCAGATGAGGTTATATTATATTATCTAATGGATGTTTGAATATGATTAAAAGAATAGATAATTGTTAGAAATAAAAGGACCATTATAAACTAGAAGGATGTGATTTGTAACTAAGATAACATAACTTTTTATGATGGGAAATATGAAAATACTAAGAGGGTCAGTATAAGGGAAGCTTTTAATTACCCAAATGTAATTAATTATGAGAAAAATGATAATTGATGAAGTTATTTTGAATATTGATGGGAAATTAAAATTGGGGGGGGGAAAGAGAAAAAACAGGATACGTACTGAATAAGGGAATTTTGATTGAAAATACATATCTAGAGAAGATATTATAAACTGACATTATTGACACTATGTATAACATTAGAAACATGTGATGAAGATGCTTATATTTAATTGTATAGGTATTAATAGGTATTAATAGCAGTAAGAATTGTATTTGCCTAGTGTGGGAAAATGATTATTATTGGAAGAAGAGAGGACCAGGGAAATACTGGATGGTGTAGTATTGGATATTTTGAGTGAAAGTTAATGTGTACCATGCTCCTTACAGTTTCCTACAAAAACAACTTATGCCTTTCTCATTTTCTCACTGGGCAGGAAGAAAAGGAGGAAAAGGGGAAAGGATGCAAAACAATGTCAGAACATGCAAGAAACGGGAATAACAGAAATGAAGGAGTGGCAGAGATGAAGAAACCGAATACTTTAGTCTTTGGCTCTTTGGCTGGGTTTGGTTAACTTACTGCAGAAAAGCAGTTCCTGAATGATTACCTTCAGAAATGTTCTCTGCCTTTGCTCTATGGGAAAGTTGGGCAATTTTTTGTTGGGCAGGTGTCCTGTGTGAGGCTTTGCAGGGGCAAGAATTGAATGGGGCCTCCTGGGGTATGTTAAGAGGTGAGGCTTCAGCTACCCAATCATAACCACCATTTTGACTTTATTGACTGCCTTTGTGGATGCCCTTGGGGACATTCTTTGTTGATTAAATGGGACATGTTTTCTTTGTTGATTAAATTTTAAAACTTAGTACTGTGTTCACATATTCTCCAACACAGAATGATAAGAACCTGTCCCATCAGTTTTCAGAATTTATGGGGGCTTGCTTTCAGCCCAGGCTGTTTACCCTATTCCAAGGCAAGAGCAAAGGAAAACAACTACAATGGAACTGATTAATTTATTTCTCAGGTTAACTGTACAGGTTGCTGTAATTATAACGAGTGCCCTGACATGTTCTCTTTCTTTTCATCAGGTTGTTTCACATGCATCACACTTGTTTAAGCATTATGAGAAGGGCTTTAAAAAATACATATGCAAGAAAAAAAAACCTAGGAAAAATAGCATCCATGATAGTTTGCTGTTTTAGGAGAACAGCTCTACAGTGGGAAGCAAGTAGAGCTAACAAGCTCAAGAGAATAATTTCACACAAATAAGGATGCCATAACAAATAAGGTCTCATGGGAACATTTGTGAATAAAGTACATAAAGCCAACTCTGAAAGTGAAGCAGGGTGAAAACATCACCAAATGTGTAAGAATTGTTTCAGCAATCAATTCTCCTGCCAAGAGGGATATAGTATTTCAAATTCCCTAATCTGTCATTTGGCTAGAGAATAGAAGATAAGGGATTTAAAGCAGTTTACATGAGAAAAACTGAACCATAAATAGGTAATTTGGCAGGGCAAAAGCTTGGCATATTATCAAAGGCAAACCAGTCCAAAATGGCAAGACAGATAGTGGATGGTTTAAATTTGGAATGGATCCTTCAAATCTTCTTATTTATCTTCTTATTCGACTTACTATTCATTCATTTAACACTTTACCCTTATCCTTTGCTATGAAGAGAATGGGAAGATGGCAAGTCATTCTTTAATACAACATACCCATTTGAATCATGCACCTAAGGAGAATCACACTGCACTTGCGTGGATTTAGTCATTTCCTGGGAATAATTAGTTCTTAATTATAAATCATTTTGCTCAAATTGATACTAAGTGACATTTATATTATGCTTTTCCTTCTGGAACTCAAGGCATCATGTAGCATAGGGATCACCCCTTTTTTAGACACTCAGCGACAATCCTACAAAGTTGATAATAACTGAGAGATAATGACAGGCCCCCAATCACTCAGTGAACTTTGAGATTCTCAATCCACTAAACCAGGGGTCCCCAACCCCCAGTCCATGGACTGGTACCAGGCCACAGCATGCCAGCAACCGGTCTGCACAAACAAGCAAAGCCCCATCTGTGGGATGCAGGCAGCACACAAAACCATGCACTCTCTGGTCCACGGAAAAACCTTTCTCCATGGAACCGGTCCCCAACCTTTTGGGCTCCTCTGCACTAAACCACTCCTGTTTCTGAGCCACGAAAACTGTGTAGTAAAAGTAAGAGTCTTGGAAGCTTTTATTTGCCCAGCCTTTTTTTTTTTTTTTTTAATTCGGCAGTGTAGACTGGAGTAATTGGTATAAAATAAGCAAACACCATCTCAAGGGCAATTAGAAGTTTGTAGCTATTTAAATGAGACCTGGGATTTAGAAAAGGGTTATTACATTGATAGGATTCACTTAGGAACCTGACCTAGAGTTTAAGAAGTGACCCAAGTTATCCTGGACTGAAGCAAGGGATGAAATTTGCAGGCAAATTTAAATGTTAAAATCAAGTCTGATAAATGAGCCACAAGTATAAAATGACCTCTGAATTTGATTTCTGGTAGAGGGTTGAATTCCATAGAAAGATCTGTCTGTATAATGAGTCCCAAACAGAATAAATCCAACCTCAAGTTGCCACCTGGTAATCAGTATAAATCAAAATCAGTGGTTTTTCAGATATATGCTCTCTTTCTCTTTCTCTCTCTAACTTGATTGTTTTGATTCATTTTCAGAATTGTCTCTGGAGAACTTTTGTGCCACTTCTAAACTGATAGGAGTCTATGAAGCCAAAGGAAGATTATTTTAGAAGGAAAAACTGTCTACCTTTCTGATTTGTCATTGTTGGGACTTGAATTTATGAATACCCATCATGTAAGAATATAAAATTGAGTACTTATCTGGAACGATTAGCAAATATATTTATGTGAAATATAAAAGGCAAAAGTATAGAATTAGATAAAAGAAAACATCACACTTCATATCCAGCAAAAGAGTTGTAAGGATACTAGCTCAGGTACAGAAAGAGGGAAAAAGAAAGGATAAAGAAAAAGCTAAAAAAGCTAACTTCCAGAAGAATCATTTGTGAGATTTTCCTAAGTCAGAATGAGCACAGACTCTGCAGAGGTCTGTATCACAATCCACCCCTACAGTGCTGGCATTGATTTAGCTCCATTTCCCCGATTGCCAAGCACATCATAGCTTGAAAAAGCATTTGCCACTTATTGAAATCCAATATCATCCTCATTTCTTCAGTCTATCTCAGTTGTTCAAGACAGGAGTTTTCCTAAACTGCAGAGATGTAAATCTAGACCAGATATCTCTTACAGGCCAGGTCCCAGCCAAACCCATATTGGCTTGGCCTTATTTTTGCCCGAGGACCCCAAACAAACTGCCTTAAATTATTTTGCTTCTTCTTTGGATTTGCTCCAGACTGATGCCTGCCTCTATCTAGAGTGGACGGAGAGTAAAGAGCTAATGAGAGTTGGAAAGAAAGCTTGCCAGGAATGGTGAAACATGTGTCAGTCAGTCAGCATTTGTAGGTTAACTGTAGACATTCCTCACACATACACATGCACAGACCCAGGAAAGTGACAATAATTTAAAGAAAAAATGTTTTTGTGCTGCTGTGATTTGTTTTCTGTTCTTTCTCTTGCTGTTCTTCAATGGCCACGTTGGATTATTGAACATTTGTACTTTTGTCTAAACAGCTGTTTGAGTTTTATTGATATTTATAGATACAATCACTGCATATCTATAATTATAATGAATTATATTATAATTTGCTTTAACAGAATAGTAGAACCATTCCATATCAAGGCCCAACCCATTATATAAATTACTTGAGTGATATGATTGTGAAGAAAGCCAATCATTCTTTTCATCTTGATGGCCGCAATTAATTACTAATTAGCTTGAAATGCCTTCTAATCACTATTTGTCTTATAATTAGTAGCCACCCTTCTCTCATTACTGCTCAAATTAATGCTGAAGCTTGAAAAGTGCTATTTCCCTTATTACTTGAAATATTTCAGAGGCCAACCGAGACAGCCAACTTTTTGAACAAATTCTATGTCTTCAGATGCCAATTGCCAATCATCTACATATTTATATGCCTTTTCTGCTTGTCGAGTAGTCTCAAAAGAAACTCAAGACAATATGAAAAAAATCAAAAGACATTTAAAAAGGGTTTTTTGTGAAATAAAAAGGCAGAGATCTTTAAAAGATATGATAGTAAAGGATTAGAAGCTCAGCTGGTGCTATTTCTCTAATCTCCATATTATGCTAAACTATTCCCATAATAAGCTAAGCTAACCTACAGTGGACTAGTTTGTATGTCAATGTGCTATGCAAACCCGTAAATGCAATCTGTTTATGGCTTAGCGTGTTCTGTGAGTGAGACTATTGATTTAGTTAAGTAAATATGCATAAATTAATCACAGGTGTGTGTGTTATGTGAACACAATAGATGTGAAGGGGATGGGAAGACATACTGTATGGCTCAAGCTTGCTTCCCTGACCTACTAGTAAGATGTAAAAGAACAGACTACATTTAACATAGAGAAGATTAAGGTGAGGCATGACTATCTCTCTTTAAAAGTGGTCAAGTAATAGAGGATGATTAAGATAGATAAGATAAGATAAGATAAGATAAGATAAGATAAGATAAGATAAGATAAGATAAGATAAGATAAGATAAGATAAGATAAGATAAGATAAGATAACCTTTATTGTCATTTTTATATTTTGGGCACAATGGCACACATCAAAAATGAAATTTAGTTGCCCGCTCTCAAAGTGATAAATAAAATAAGATAAATAACCTTTATTGTCATTTTTATATTGTGGGCACAATGGCACACATAAAAAATGAAATTTAGTTGCCCGCTCTCAAAGTGAAACATATACATGACACACACCTAAACATACTATGTACAACATATATATAGACCCACATCCCTACATATACATAGCAATAAATATTAAATACTGTCCATCTTGAATATATAACGCAAGAGGAAGTTTGAGAGTCGCAGGTTAATGCTGTATGGAATGAAAACTATGGCTGAATCTGGATGTTCTGCTACGGATACCACGAAGCCTCCTCCAGAAAGTAACAAGGAAAACGGTCGTGAAGAGGATGTGTAGTGTCCCAGAAAATCTTGCGGACCCTGCTCAAGCAACGCTTCTGTGCTATGTCCTGGATGGTAGGAGGGAACTGCCAATGATCTTTTTCGGCCATCCTCACCACTCTCTGCACCGCCTTCCTGTCTGAAGCAGTGATGCCTCCAAACCAGACTGTGATGCTGTATGACAGGATGCTCTCGATTGTCCCCCTGTAGAAAGTGGTCAGGACAGGGGAAGGAAGATGTGCTTTTCTCATGCGGCGCAGAAAATGCAGGCGCTGCTGTGCCCGCTTCACCAGTTTCTCACTGTTTAGCGACCAACACATACATGACACACACCTAAACATATTATGTACAGCATATATATAGACCCACATCCCTACATATACATAGCAAATAAATATTAAATACTGTCCATCTTGAATATATAACGCAAGGAGGAAGTTTGAGAGTTCGCAAGGTTAATGCTGTATGGAATGAAACTATGGCTGAATCTGGATGTTCTGCTACAGATACCATGAAGCCTCCTCCCAGAAGGTAACAATATAGACTTACAGTATTCTGTTTTAGAGCAGGGTAAAAATCAATGACCTTTTAGATATTGCTGAATTACATTTCCAATTCACCTAAGCCAACATGACCATTTTTAAGAGATCCTGGAATTTCGTTTAGCAAAATCTGGAGAGCCACCAATCCACCTTTCTACTTTAGGGAACAAAGTTTCCTGGGCAGCTGGATCATCCTGCTCTTCCCAGAGACAAATCAGTCTGGGTTTTGAATTTTGGTGAGATTCTAGAATTTCATAAACGTCAAATGGCTATAGAGAACCTGTTCTGTTAATGATTGTATTATCTTTTTGCTCTGAAAAGCTTCACTTGTTGATACTTGCATACAAATTTAAACATGGGAGAGATACAAAGCTGCTCTTGCCCCTCTTTGTAATACTTTCATGAGAAATAAAAGCTAACCTTAGACACTGAAGCAAATATTCACTGACATTTGATTTCAAGATGATTAGCTGAGGAACTGAAGGTGACAAGGGTGAAATCAAATGTATCATCCATTAAACATCTAATAAGCCAGAAGTCGGGTGGCAAAGGCTTGGAGCTTTCCTTACTCCTTAAGAAATTCTGCTTGAATTCCTAACTTAGCTTCTCCCTATCCCAGTGGAATATCACAGCTGCCATTTTATCTCTATCACAATGATCGCTTCTACCTTGAATTTAAGGGCATCTTAGTAGAGTGCAGTAGGAGGTTGCCCCATTGGTTTTTATAGGACACGTTTAAGAAGGGCCATAAAAAAACCCCCAAAAGAGAAGCAGCTCTCTTATTCAGGAGAACTAAACAATATGCTTGAGAAAACCAGAGGAACTGTAAATGGAAAACTTACTTGAGCATGAATTCCATTGAATAGAACAAGAGAAGATGTCTGAAAAAAATCTGTCTTGGAATGATCAGAGTTCTATTAAATAAAATCTCATTCAAATCATACGTGACTCTTGGACCATTCGTGGATTGTCTTCTAGAGGAAAGAGGGGCATTTCCCATTCAAGCATCAACCAGATGTTTACTAATCTATGTGGACAGTGTATTTGACCAGAATCCATATTCACTCTGTGAAGTTTGACCATCTTTAGGTGAAATTCGGAAACATCTTTGGCGGTTACCCTTCCTCCCCTGGATCCTTGGACCCCGGAGTCCGAGCGAGTGGCTTTAGAGTCGCACGAGATTTCAGACGGGCGAAAGGAGGGAGAGAAGGTGAGAAGCTGTGTTGCGCTGGCGGTGGGAAAGATGGGCGCGGAGGGGCTTTCCGCAGGGGTTACTATCAATTAATGGGTCGAAGAAAGGCAAGCACAGCGGGTTTCCTCAAAGAGATGTCCGAGCTCAAAGCGCCCGCCGCTGGCCAAAGCCAGCCAAGGGGAGGGACCGAACACAGGAGGGAGGGGAGAAGCCGCCCCAGCAGCCTATGGAGTCGATCATCCTCAACTCCGGATTCCGCAAGGCTATATAAGTGGCTTCGACGACCGCTCGCCCCCTTTCTCCGACCGGCATTCCGGGGAAGAGCACCGCCGCGGCGCCCATCTGTGTGTGTGTGGCGGGGGGGAGGAGACCCTCTGACTTCCCAAGCAGGCGCTTGCCCGGGCTCCTGGATCGGGAGGGTGGAGAAAGGCGGGCCGTTCCTCCGAGTCAGAATGACTTCCATCCCCGCGGCCAACTGGAGCGGCGCCGAGCTGGGCGGCTGGAACGACAGCCTGTCCGCACCAGCGGGGAGTAACTGGTCGTCGCCGGTGGCCAACTTTTCCAACCAGTTCGTGCAGCCGGCGTGGTGCCTGGTGCTCTGGTCCTTGGCTTACGGCGTGGTGGTGGCCGTGGCCGTCTTCGGCAACCTGGTGGTGATCTGGATCATTCTGGCCCACAAGCGCATGCGGACCGTGACCAACTCCTTTCTGGTCAACCTGGCCTTCTCCGACGCCTCGGTGGCCGCCTTCAACACCCTGGTCAACTTTATCTACGCGCTCCACGGAGACTGGTACTTCGGGGAGGCTTACTGCCGCTTCCAGAACTTCTTCCCCATCACCGCCGTCTTCGCCAGCATCTACTCCATGACGGTCATCGCGGTAGACAGGTGAGAGCGGGGCGGCGGGGAGAGGGGTTCGGGATGACCCACGGTCAGCGCGCTGGGGGGACCCGCTCGATCCCGGGCCGCCAGCATCACGCCTCCTTCTCTGCCTGCCTTTCTATACGGGCAGACCTCGTGCCCTGAGTTGGCATCGCCTTGGCGCCCCAAAACTTAGAAAAACCTGACTGCCTTCGTCGGGGGGGGGGCAGCTGGATTTGCCCGGTGTTTTTGCGGCTAACCAGGTGGGACCGTGAAGAGGTGCGAAGAGGCGAGCCTCCCTTCCCTCCCCTCCTTCCCCTCCCTAGACCGTTTTCCTAGCGCTCCGATTCAGAGGCTCTGTTTAACCTTCGCGGCAGTTTGGCCCATCCGATTCAGATCTTCTTCAAAGGCTATGCAGAAAGTTCAGCCTCTTCTCCCGCCGCCCGAAGCCTTTTCAGCACCATTTCTCCGGACAGTCCTCACTCGCTACTGAAGCACCCGTAGACACCGAGCAGTTCATCAGTGCTAGAAAACCAAGCCATTCAAATTTCCCTCTTGTCACAATGTCACAATGTCACATTTCTTAGCAGAGCTAAAATCCACCCCCTTGAAACTCTAGGAAGGGGGCATTGTTGATGGTGGACAGGATGGTTCAGTTGAATTTTTAAATTCAATTGAATTTAAAGAGCTTCACCAACATAGTTTTCTATGTAGGTTTTTCTATTGCAATTGTTCTAATTTCTGTCTTTCTGTCTTTTTCCAATTTATCCCACTACTGAATTACTGGTTCCTCTCCCTCCCCCCCCCCATAACTGCTTACAATTATCTTGACTGCAATAACATCCTGGCATGTATGCAAAGTTGCAAACAGAATATCTTCCCCTGTTTTAATTGAAGTTAGACATATTGTAATTATATCTAAGTAATGAAAGGGATGCATTCCTTATATACCAAGTGGTAGGCATTGTTATTTTGCAAATGCATAAATCAGGGTTGCAGACAGTGGATCAGGCTAGAACTACTGTATGACAATGTCTATGGATACGTATCTCTTGGAAAAGCTAAGCAAGCCACGATCTTGCTTAGCCTTACCTACCTCTCAGGACTGTTGTGCTGGTAAAAGGAAGTAAGCCTGGATTCTGGTTTGAGGAGTTGAGGAAGGACTGAAAGAGAGACCCATATATTACATCTTTTACATTTGTACCTATTATTGCCTTTTAAAATCTAAAGCAAACGGGCAGCAAAACATCATGAGCCAGGAAGTTCTGTTATCTTTGATATGAAGAAATACCTCTATTTCTAAAATGTACTGCTAACTGATAAATGATCCTGTTTGTCCATGTCGATTTCTGGAGAAGATAAACAAACTTAGACATTTATGGCTGGGTTTTCCACTCAGGTACTTTCAAGTTCTCAAAAGTGTCTTCATTTTGTTTTTCTTCACTTGGAAATAATGATTAGGACTATACAGTGCTTTGGATTTGATTCTGAAAAATACTTTGATATGCTGAAAATTAGCCCCTCTTTGGAAGTCCATAAAGTAGTCTAGAGAAGGTATCCCACGATAGGTATCACATTCTTTGGAAGATGCAAAGGCATAATATATTTGCACACCTGCATATTTTGAAGCCCCTTTTTGGGAACTGAAATAACAGCCAGCAATACTATGTGTCACTGGATCCTGGACTCTTCCTCTCCCGTACCCTTGGGGGGGGGGAAAGTGCTGAAAATGAAAATGGTCCTGTCAGATCAGACAAAAATCCACCTTGTTTCACATCTCCAAATACAGTTTTTCTAAAAATGGTTTACTCTGTGAAGTTTTACTAGATAACTACTATAACTCAGTCTTGTAGATGGAAATGGAGGACATTGAAGGGCATCTGCATGTCTAACTCAGCCTAATTTCTAACTAGTGGATCAATGGACATAATGGGTTACTTTTGAATAGGCATATATTTTCATTTCAAATAAACACATGGTGATTGTTAGCTTCACTGCCTGCTGATACTGTTGTGAATTAATCATTTGTATCAGTTTGGTGGCTAGAAAGAGGGAGAAAAACTCACTTGTATTTCTCTTAAAATTTAATGCAATTTAATTTGCAAGTGTCAATTTTAACATACATACTGTATATATGCCCAGATTCATTTCATGTTATGGAGGGTTTTTTTTTCTGTTTTTAAATAATAAAGTGTAGCTGGAGTTGAATGGTGAAGATCTGAAGAACCTTGCAGATGAAGTGACGAGGCAACAAATGCAATTTTGACCACACAATCTCAGGGAGTGAGAAATGATTAGAAGATCCAGTATTAAGTATATTCAGTTATTCAGTTTTTTAAAGTAGTAGACTAAGTCTGTCTAATGCTCACCTTTAAAGCATGAAGATTTCATTGAGCTGTGAGATGGAACAAAGACACATTATAATGAAATATATTAAAATGGTATTCTTGAGCTGTCCCAGATTTTTATACCAAGGCATATTGCCATTCCTTGTATGCCACTTTGAGTTCCAGGATGAAAGAAGTGTGTCAGAGAAGAGTCTTACCCAATTGCTCACTTTTTAATACTTATGCAATAACAATAGCAGCATAATTTAAGATTCTGGATTAAAAGCACAAGATATGCATATGCTCCCTTGATGAAATCAAGCAACAATAGCTGCAGTCAATGCCGGGATGCTAAATAACTTGCAAACCTCACAATCACTGCCTTGTTTTCAGTTTGAAGGAAGGTTGAAAGCAAATATAATAAATACTTCATAACTGTCATTAACTCAATCAACCCAAGAGATTTTGAAGCCAAGTACAAAGAAATTGCTGGCCACCCTCCTTCCCCTCATTCCACATCCAGAAAGGAGCTAGAATGACTTCTGGTTGGCAGTGGGTAGAGGGTGCAAGTTAGCTTTTCTGTTGCATATATTCTTCTGTTCTTTAACATCATTGCCATAACCCTCTTGGTAGCATTTGCTGCTTCAGACATCAGGCAGTTTGGTAGGGCCAATTTTAGACCAATGAATTCTCTTCCTGACCCATTCTAGTTTCACACCTCTTGATGCATTTGAGAAAGATTTGAAAACTTTTAATAAGAGAGACTGATTATGAGCAGGTGTTGAGAATGGCGGTTAGTAAAGTAAGATGATGAGGCTGTTTTGTTATAAATATTTCTGGTTGGCAGGAAAAATTGGGTGTATAGATTTAGGATTTTATCACTGTATAAGGGCTATTTTTTTTACCATTGTAAATATATCAGGGTGTATATAAATTTTATTGCTTGGGGGCCATTTTGACATCAATGTTCATTCATTAGTTTTCCTTGTGGTTGGACTGTATCTTGGAGGGAAGGAGTAGGTTAGAAATTTGTTAATATAGGTTTGTTAATATAATAAATGCTTTAGGTAAAGCAGTTGGAGATTTTAACACGTAAGGCATTCAGTATATTTGTGGCAGCAACTGTTCATTCATGTTTTCATGGAATGGTCTTTCCCATCCCTTCCCTCTAAGCCACTTTATATTGGTGATGGCAGAAATCGAAGTAGGAATTTTCTTCATGCAAAAATGTGCTCTGCCTCTTCACTATAGCTGAAGGGAAAGTATTAATTGCATCACTTTGGCCTATATCATAAGTGGTGAACAAATGATGAACACATACAGGTGGCTCTCATTTAGCAACTGCCTCATTTAGTGACTGATCACAGTTATGACAGTGATGTAATAGTAACTTTGTGGCCAAACCTTGCATTTATGACCTTCACAGGTCTTTAAAGCAAAGGAAAGCTGAAGTAAAATCATAAGCACAGTCACAGTTTCGCTTGATGACCACTTCACTTAACGACAAGTTGCAGGTCCCAGCTGTGATGTCTAAATGATGACCATCTGTACGTCGGTTCAGCAGTACATTCCCTTCAGCCACCTTATTGGCAATAGCTGCCTGTGAAGAAGGCTGATTGTAGATCCTTGTTTGACACTAAGATGAATGTTGTGTCTTTCAAACATTTAGCTGATTCTGCTATATTTCTGTAATCTTCTCGCGAAGCTTACGACATTAGTAAAGGAAAAGATTATGAAGCATGCTTCATCAAGTTAATTATTCTGCAATCATGGTGAGAGATATAGTGTTTATCCAGGAATAATTTTCTTTCTATGCAGATGCAATGTCATATGGTCCATTAAGCTTACAAACGGACCAGTTTGTTCTGCTACATTGCCACTGATTGGTGTTAAAATAGGGAGTGTTTTTAATGGATTCAAAACAATATTCT
The DNA here is from genome assembly GCA_023970755.1 of Azemiops feae. NCBI lineage: Eukaryota > Metazoa > Chordata > Lepidosauria > Squamata > Viperidae > Azemiops > Azemiops feae. The sequence goes on along the minus strand of JALGBA010004268.1, from coordinate 1,593,342 downwards.
CAGAACTCAGCATATTGTTTGCTGATAAAACCAAGCCAAGGTCTTTATTAATGATATTTCCTCTCTTTTTATCCCTTATATTGGTAGCTAGAGAATGAGCTATTGTTAATGATATGCGATGCTTAAGATCTGCACCTCTAAAAGTCAGCACTACATCCACATATATTTGTATTCATTCATTCCTTGGTTACTTGATTTACCTGTGCCCAATTTTCCCTGAGTTCATAGAAGTTCATAAAAATAAAATATCTTAAAAGCATAAAAGAAAGCATCCAATTAATCTATATTAAATTAGCTTGAAGTATTGATAGAGAATAACAGTGTTTGAGCCTTCTCTCATTTTGTTGATGTTAAAATTTATACATTTCTGTGATACATGTGGAAAGGTGTATCCATAGCCTCTTGAAATTCTTTATTCCATTTGTGTGCAGAGTAAGGAAAGAGGAAGAAAAATTCAAATTGTTTCAGTGCTTCAGCTAATTTGTGAAACAACAATTTTTCACTCTGGCAGAGTTGCCCTTTTGTAAAGGAACCCATTATATATTTCCCAAATGGTAACGATTGTAGACACTTGGGATAGTTGTGAAAAAAAATTCTTCTATGTGTGATTTTAGTGTACTCATGTCTTTCTGTACCAGTTTTGAATTTCAGCATTCTGAAATGTTTTGTGCTCTTTTGATTCATGCTACTGTCAAATAATGAGAGAAATGTATTACAGCCCTACTAGTGCAACCCCAGTACCATTCAGAAAACACAAGATTGCAGTTTAACTTTTAAGCATATTCTGAAAACCAAAATAGTGAGAACAATTTCCAGGCCCAGGCCAAAAAAATCAGAAATCATAGAAGACTGTCCCCAACCTCCAGGAGTAATTCCTAAAGGTTTAAAATAACAGTAGTGTAACTTCCAGTGTAAATGTTGCCATCTGATAATGCATTTCTCTCCCAGTCTTCCTCATTGCAATATATACTTACTTCTTTTTGATTTTTAAAAAAGGGTGTTTTTGGCATGGTCAGGATTATGCATTATGAAAAAATGTTCTTTTTTTGTGGAGACAGTAAAGGTTTCCAGCTAGAATGGAGTAAGTCTTTTGCATTTATTTTATTGCTGGCTCTGGATAGTGACCTCAGAAATAGTATTCTGTGGGTCCTTGGTGCTCTCTGAGCTTGGTTATTTTCTTGTAGATGTTTCACATATAAAAAAGATGTTGAGACTCTAGAAAGAGTGTAGAGAAGAGCAACAAAGATGATTAGGAGACTGGAGGATATAACATATGAAGAGTGGTTGCAAGAACTGGGTATGCCTAGGGGTGATATGATAGCAGTGTTCCAATATCTAAGGGGCTGCCACAAAGATGAGGGGGTCAACCTATTATCCAAAGCAGCAGAAGGCAAGACAAGAAACAATGGATGGAAACTAATCATGGAGAGAACCAACCTAGAACTAAGGAGAAATTTCCTGACAATTACAACAATTAATCAGTGGAACAACTTGCTTCCAGAAGTTGTGGGTGCTCTATCACTGGAGGTTTTTTAAGAAGATATTAGACACCATTTGTCTGAAATGGTATAGGGTTTCCTGAGCAGGTAGTTGGACTAGAAGACCTCCAAGGTCCCCTCCAATTCTGTTATTCTGTTAAGATAATGCCTTTGTTTAAATTAAGGACCTTTGCCAGGACCACCTTTGATTGCCTGCAACAAAGATCCTTAATGGTCAATTCTTAACATCTTAGTACTTGCCAATGCAAATAGTCATTGCCCTATGATCATAATTGGGACCAGAATATCTATTGCTAAACAAGGTGGATGTTAAGTAAGACATGCCCACTTTTACTACCTGCTCCCTTCAGCAGCAAAACAGTAAAGTTCATTCTGACACACCACACAAAATAGACAGACTGGTAAGGAAACTCCCTTCACAGCAGTTCCTAAAATTACACAAAAGCACTTGGAGACATCATCTGGAGATCTGGATCGAGCTGTAATTGGCATGTGAACTACAGCACACACTTTTCTTTCCACCACGTTCTAAAGAGTCTGTTTCTGTTCTGAATTACTACTGGTTGTTATTACAGCTTAATAAGGGTAAACAAATTGAAGCTTATTTCAAACAAATTCTAGCTTAATCTAGGTGAGACAAGTTTTCCAGGATATGAAGATTTTGGATGAGATAGCATTCACCTTTAGAATCAAACACCACAGCTTATTGATTCTTAATAATTGTTTCTTTATCACTGAGTTTCCAACCGGCCAGATAGATTTTGTCCAGTTTTGGCCAATGTGCCAACTAACAGAATCTGCTTCTGTTTAGCCTTGGTGGCACAGTTCTTTTAGATTGAATTATTGTTATACATTCTCTAACAGACTGCATTTAGTTGGTCCAGACTGAATAGAAAGTTAGCTGATGCTCCCATATGGGTGGATATGTTGAAAATAATTTTACTGGCTGCCAATTTCATTTAGGGTATAATTGAAGTCATGCTGGCAACATCACCGCGGAAGTGTCTTGAGACAATGCTGGCTCCCTCGGCTGAGAAACGGAGATGAGCACTGCCTCCTACAGTCGGACATGATTGGACAGGGGAACGGAATGGGACAAGTCACCACAGCTAATTCGCTGTGCCACCACCAATCTGCCGCAGGCAACTCACCACGGCCAACTCAATGCAGGACAATGTGCCGTGGCCAACTCACTGTGGGACAACTTGTTGAGGGGGCAATTTAACAATTCAATTTAATTATTTAAAATAAATTAAAAATTATTTTAAATTTTGTCATTTACGTTTCATTTTGTCCCTGTTTTTGCATCCCCTCTTTAATGATTGTATTCCACCATTTCTTTGATATTAGTGTAACTCTTGTCCTGTGGCGAGTTGGCCATGGCGAGTTGTCCTACAATGAGTTGGCCACAACAAGTTGGTCATGGCAAGTTGGCTGTGGCTATTTGGCTGTGGTGAGCTGGCCGTGGCAAGTTGGCCATGGCGAATTGTCATAGACCCCAGGGGAAACCTTTACCTTTATACAGTAATTCAAGCTGCTAGTGATTGCTGTTAAAATGTCCAAGGTTGGTTACAGCAGAACATCTCAATATACTTTCAGCCTCTAAGTTATGAAACCGTTACTTCTGTGCCTCTCAAGCTCTTTCAGCTGCCTAGAAGAAATTTTTCAAATTCAGATAAGTTTTTAAAGCCAAGTTTTGATATTGTAATTGGTTTTCTTAGCTGCCCTTTTTTATTGCTTGCTTTAAAAATAATGGGATTTATTTTCAACCACGTCCATCACAAATGCTTTATTTTTTTTCATGTGACAGGGCAGGATAAAATATTTCTATAATAATCGTGTATTTCCCAGAGAAGGAAGATAAAAGTTTGAATGGCATTATTTGGTTTCCAATAGTAAGGGGGCAGAGATTTAAAGAGTTCATTTCAAGAGGATAAAGAGAATAAATAGTGCTAGTCAATGTAAAACACAGCAGTTCTTCCAAATTATTGCTTTGCTTGAGTTGTAATGCATGAAAGTGAACAGGAAAGACTACTGCTGCAGGTTGTAGCAAGAACACTAATTTTTTAGCAACTTTGTTTTAATTGATTTTATGGTAAAAGAACAGAGCATGAGAACCAAAGAGAGAGATGCACATATTAACATAGCTAAAGAATGATAAGTAAAAATGTACGTAGACAGGCAAATCATTTTTTTTAAAAAAACATGCAAATTAACAAAATTACTAGACAGTTAAATGTCTTAACAGCTGCAGCAATTACAACACATTGTATGATCCCTCTGGAAATACCTGGTGATTTGTCAGTGAAGAGGAAGCTAATAATCTCCCCTGAGCTATCATGGCTGTAGATGGAGATGCATTATTAATTCAGTTTGCTAAACTGTGCACAAGGGGCATTGCCAAGAGCACACAAGAAACTCTCTTTCTTCCAGCAGACAAGAACAAAGTCGGATTCGTTCCTCCAGAAAAGTTGGCAGGACCCTGTAATAGGCAAAATCTCTCCTGTGTTCAAAGGATATTTGCTAATTACTTAGCATTAGATAAATAACTCCACTACAATATTGTTGCATGCACAAAGTGGGAAGGAGCTTTAGTGAAATCATCTCGAATGTCTGTGTGAGGGACCCATTGTTCCAGTTCAGACCAGCCTCTCCTGGAACTAAGTGGTATCAAATAAGGAAGTGAAAGCCTTTTAATATTTTAAGTCTGCTGCAATCTATCTTCAAGGATATGAAAACATGCTACAAAATCAATCAGGTGAGGATGCTGCCCCCCAAATTTTCACTGTAGTTTAAACAGCAAGTAGTTATGCAAAAAGATAATCCTTGGATTTCAATCTCAGCAAGGCATTCAGAGCAAAACCAGGATTTGGACTGGGCTGCCCCATTAGAATTTAGGTCATGAGTCTGACAAGTGCCACATAGCAGGGAACTGATGATCTTAGTTCTGAAACTTTTGGTAACAGTTTGGAAATAGTTAGGTCTGTTGTGGTTAGCCAAGTGCAGAATGGCACTTGAAAGATTATGGGCACACATTAGTGAAATCACTACCCCTCTCCATTAATATAATAAACATAGAGTATGATTATTGAAATAAATATTTGGGACACCAGTGGCTATCTTTGCATTTTGGTGACATTTGTTGTAGGCCTTTGAGGTAGACCATACTAGGAAACCAAACTTATGAATGCCAACACTACTTTTATGATAGGGTTACAGTGAAAGACACTTGCAAGTCTGAATGCACCTCCGCCCTCCATCCCTTTATCTACAAGGGAACTAGCAAAGGTCAAACCTGAGACACTTTCTCAAATTATCTTTTTTTTCTCCAACTCAAATAGGATCATTTTTCATATAAATATAAAGACAACAGCATCAGGGTTAAGCTCATCCCCTGATGGCTATCACATTATCACATTAGGATTTTGGATTCAGAGCTGAAAAGAAGTGTCAGAATGTGCAATGATATGCACATAGCACCCATATGTAACTCTTTAAAGCAGTTGTATGACTGTCTGCAACACAATTACAGGAATAGATGTGTTGGGTTGAAGAACTTATAGACCTGTGCTACATGTATTCTTATGGGTGCTCCGTGCCACATTTCTACCTTCAAATCCTCAGTGTGCACACTATGTGCACTACAATATTTTGCTAATCAGAAGTCTTTTGACTTTTAGCATTGTCCATCAGATGTTTCTCTTTCTGCATTTATTTCAAAGCTGACACCAGTGTAAAGTCAGGAGACAACTGCTGAAAATACAGCTCAATCTTCCAATTTCTACTTGGAAAAATTCTAGATTGGCTAGGCTCCATGAAGTATTTCATCTATATCCGAGTAGCATAATTTGAATCCTTAAACAATGCATGAAAGTTGGTTTGGGAACTATCACATTAGTGTCTCTTCATTTCCTTAGGTTTTATGTATCACTGAAGCTCTGTGAGGCTATGACAAGCTGCCATTGCTCTTGATCACCTAAGGCAAAGCCCAGGGTATCAACCTTGTGACATTGCTCAGCTTGTGACAAAGGCAGAGAAAGAAATCTGTCTTATCTTTCATTTTTGGCAGCAATTAACAAGTAGCTATGAGGGATAGACTTGCAATCAGATTTTTGATTTAGTATGCCATCACTAGTAAACCATCAAAACATGGATTTGTCACCATCTTGTATCAATGACTTGTGTAGTATAACTGATATATTTCCCTGTGGCAATGCCCAAGGATAAAATGGCTTTAAAGAGGTAATTATAAAAAATAAAGAAAGAATGGAAAATAAGCCCATTGATGTTTATTCATTGTGATAGTTCTGTAGTCTTCATGTTTATAGGCAACATGGCTCCGAATTACCATAGCTAGCAGTTATTGTACTAAGAAATTGTAGTCCTTCTGTCTTGCTTCTCTTCACTAAACCATCAGTTGGCCAATGTCAAGAAATATTGCTGGCTATGATCCAAGTCACATATTCTTGACTTATAAGGTGGTGGTGAAATCCATTTTTGATACATCTTTGATTCATGTTTGTATATTTCAATTTGTTTAATTAAAATATCAGGAGAATGGAACTCTTCTGTTTTGGCTGCCTTGGAGTATAAATCTCACTAGAGTACAAACTATATATCAGAAAAATAAGATCTGCGTGGATGGGTATGAAAGCTCTTTTGAGTTGAATTCTTTTTCCTACATCTGGTTTATGTGCATTATTTTTAAAATGATGTTCAAGCCTACAAACTGTGATATATTTTCCTCCTTCCCCTGCAGCTTTCTATTCCTTGCAAGTTGTATAAAGATAAAAGTTATGCACAGATTTTGAAAGAATAAAATTTGCAGAAGTCCCTGATGTTTACATTACTAAAGCTGTGGGAAGCCTAAGTTGATGATTTCTCCTGAATTTTGACAGAAGAATATTCATACTTTTTAAAGTGAAATGTTTGTAGACATAGGTGCTAAAGAAGATTGGTTCTTTCTCTTTTTAATATGCCCCCTTGAGATCCCTGCAATTGTTTTTGTTCATAAGAAATCATTTTATGGATAATTAATTTTATATGCCTCCAGGGTACAAAATGCATATCACAAGTGTCTCTTTTGCTGATCTTTACAGTAATGAGTATGAGTAACATTTGTTTTTTTACAAATAGTAAATCTGAATGGGCCATTGATTACTAGAATCAAAAAGGGAGAGAATTTAAAACATAAGGGAAAATATATTTGATGCTTCATGCATAGAACATTGGAATGAGAATCTCTTCAATTAAAAAAGGTCCCAGTTGTGAGTTGTCTAATCAAAGGAAATGCTTGTTCAATAATTTATCTCAAATGCTCTTCAAATAAAATTCACCAGGGCAGAAATCTGCAGTCCACTTTGCTGTTCTACAATGCTTCACATATTATCATCCTGATACATATGAAAGTACTTCTGGGGAAGAAAATTGAGGTTTATTGCATTGCTGGTGGTTCAGTTGCCTGGCAGAAACAAAACATTGCCTTCAGGTAAATAACCTTTGGCTTAAGCTTCAAATAGATGTTTTATCCACAGACTTTTCCTGATTCCATGCAGACTAGTTGAGACTACAACTCCCAAAATTCCCAGCTACCATATCCTTTGCAAATGTTTGTATACATTAATGTTTTTAAGATTTTATAATGATTGTTTTTATATGCCCGCTTTTATTGATTGTGATATGCCAGCCAGCTTTGTTTCTTGTGAGATGGGAATGTGATTAATAAATAATGAATTTCATATATAAGCAACATGCATTTGAAAAATATTTACTTTTCTGGCCTTTTTCACTGTAACATACTCTTTCTTGCACATCAGTAGACAGTTGGGCTTATAATCAGGATAGCAGTATGAGCATAAACAAGACATTAAACATGTTCACATAAGTCATGGTTTCTATTAACTTTGGCTGTATGTTCTAGTTCAGTGGTGGCACTCAGAGCCCTCTCTGTGGGCATGCATGCCGTCGCCCCAGCCCCGCCTTCCCCCACGTCCCCCTCCTCACCAGCAGCCCCCCTGGAGGAGAGTAGCCCCCGAGTATGGCCCGTGCGGAGCAGCACAGCCAAGGACATGGCAGATGGGCAGCAGGGACAAGACTCGCGCAGATGATGCTGTGGGGCGCGGGCAAAGGGCTTGGCCGCCATGGTGCTGCAGGGCCGCCTGGGCAATCTGTGGCGGGCCATAGAGGCAATAGGTGGCCCTGCGGGTGGGCAGGGCGGGGGCGGAGCGAGTGGAGGCGGGATGGTTTTTGGGCACTCGGTGTCTAAAAGGTTCGCCATCACTGTTCTAGTTTATCTTTAAAAGCTCACACTAATATGTGTGATGATCCAGGGCCCCGAACGGAGGCAAAGCAGTTGGCTGGCAACAGTCCTGGAATCACTGCCAATGTTCACCCAAACGCTCCCCCATATGCTGGCAAGAGTTCAACCAAGATAGCCAGGAAAGTTTACAAAATTCTCAAGACAAGACAGATAACAACAAAACGTAAAAAGTCCTTTTACTCTCGGCTTGTCTGCGAACTGCAAACTGCAAACTGCCGACTGCAAGGAGAGATCAGGAATGTAAGCTGTGATCATGAAGCAGGAAACAAACTGGTCCAGAATACAAAGGGTCCAGGTTACAAGAGCACAAGTCACAACAATATCAAGATCCCACATTTGTTCCCAGCAAATGCCTCACCCCACAGCGTCTCCTTAAATACTAATCCCCAGGTCTGCCTTGTGGAGTGGGGCGGGACGCTCTCCTCCCGAGCAAGTGAGCCTGCCTCCGTTGTTCTCTCCTCCTCTCTGCTCATCTTGCTCTAGGATCAGGTGGGGGAGGGGCCTTGCTCCTCGCCTGAACTCTGCCTTCCCTGTTCCAAACCAGAAGGGCCCTGGCCTGCCTCAGCCTGCTCCTCCCTACAGTCCTCTGAAGCTACAGACACCCCCTCCTGGGCCTCAACAGAGAACTCCATCTCTTCCTCGGAGTCAGGCTCAGACAGAGGCATGACAATATGATTCATATAGTACACTATGCCGTAATAAAGTTTCCTTTGGTTCCCTTCATCCAACTTCTAAACCACAGATATGGTTTAGCAGTTGCATGCACCTAGCCTAATGGGCTGTATTCAGTAAACTAGTAAGGGAAACCAGGTCTTCGTTCAGTAGCCATGGCTTAATGCAGTAGAGAAATCCAGCCATCTTTTGTTGTGCAGAGCCAGACACCCTTGGCAAATGACAAAATGTGTATTGTAATGTTATGATGAAAACCATATGATTCAAATATTTGTATATATTACAAGCATGAAAGTTTACACCATCACATCATGACATATGTTTCATCATATTTGCATCATTGTGAGATAACATCTATTGTTATCTCCCTCACTATTCAGTTTGTTATGCTCTAATGCTTTTTCTAAATGGACCTAATCAGTCTCATAAGATCTTTAGGTATTTAGGTACAGCAAAGTAAACCTTCATAAATATTATCTCTCCTTCTCTCCCCCCCCCCAACCTACCTGCCCAATGCTCATAATATTGGTTATGGGTCTTTGAACATGGTAAAGAATCTCTTTCCTCCTTTATCTTCCTTCATTGCTTGAGATTTGTCTCCTTACAGAGAAATAGGAAATGTTGAATTATTGGTGTCATGGCAATTGCCGCCTTTGAATTTCTGGTGTATTGGGGAAAAACATTTGTATTCTTACCTGCGGTCGGCACTCAAAAAGAAAAAATATAAAGAATCTTAGAAAATATAAGTGGTATGTGACCCAAGCACAGGCTCCATATGCATCTTAGCCACATTTAGATGGATCTGAGCCTATGTGTTTGAAGACTATTGCATTCTTTTAAATTATCATTTCTGTTGTACTAGAATAAATGGAGCTTTTAATAGAGTGGTATCTAGCATTGATCCCAGCACTCTTTTAATATCTCCAAGTGTATTATTTTCATGAAACTGTAAGAATTGTCAGGAAGCGGGATTTCACTATAATTTTGAACCTGTGGTTTGCCCTAGTTCTTATGATGGAGAGTGCATACTAAGAAGAGTACAGATTAAAGTAAAATCCTAGAAATATTTCCCTAAGTGAAGTAAAAGTAGATTTTGCCTGTACACTCATATAAAAGGATAGGGATGAGCAGAAAGCAAAATCAGTTGTAATTTTATATAGCTGTTGACAAAGTCTCTAGATCCAATCACAGCACTCCAAATCTTCCAGAGACAGGCTTCTATAGAACATATTTCCAGACTGTGAGATATGTGATTTTCTTTCTGAGAAATATGTAGGTAGGAGTGCTTGTGAGAAAATAAGGCATGTATCAGTTTCATTCATTTAATTTCAATTCATTTGAGTTTGTGAAGCCATGCTGAGCTTAGGAAGTTAATGGATTGGAGGAGCTCCTGCAGATCCTAGGACTTTAGTAGGCAATACAGCAATAAGGAGAAGTAGTATGGTGAAGTCAGGGATAAGGACACGATCAAAGAATACGGCATTAGGTACACTGTCATGCTTCAGGTAGGTTACCCAGAACCATGGCTGGACCACAGGAGAGAGCCTTCAAAGAACTCCCACTAAGTGACTAAACTTAATAGAATGTATTTCATTGTCTTACTGTATCAATATTTGGTTATTGGAGATGGCAGTTTGAAAGGTAGAGTTTTAGGTGAAAACAGACAATTCATTATAATCATAAATCTGACAAACTTTGGTTGCACAAGTCATTCTTCATCTAACTGGAGATACAGCTCATCCAGTCAATGGATCTGTTCCCTCTTGAGCAACTTAGCTATCATAAGGTTCTTCTAAGAAATGTATAAATATCAAACTTGGAACATGGTGTAGAGCATATTTCAATAGAGGCATTTATTTGCAAAAAAAAATTATACATATCTTAAACTAAGCCTACTATTCTGGGTTGCAGAAGTGTAGAGAACTAATACAGGGAGAAAGGATTGGATTTTCTGTACTTCTTTGTTACCATCTAAGGTTATTCAGCCTTTTGCAATCGAGGTCTGATAGCTCCCTCTTACACTAACAAATGGATCTAATTTCTCCTAGATTAAATTCAGGTCAGTATTTCTGATCATATTAACACTTTTAGTTAATCGCTCAGCGCAATAATGCCTGTGCTGCATCCATAGCTTTTCCTATGTTAATTATCTATATTGCTGCAATCTATTTTCCTTTCCAGGCCCCCTCCTTAAAACTGATTATCTGTTTAAACTCCTTTCTCAGAACAGCAAACATGATAATGGATTTTCTGACTTTTTAAATAGTCAAATGTTCTTATTTGCAAAGATATGATTAGTCTGGAAATGAGATTCTTTGTTATTCTTATTATGATTTAGCATCCCTTTGCCATCATACACCTGATCAAACTAGACTGATACTAAAAAAACACGCATGAGGATTCTTGACTTTTGAAAGCATCACTAGTACAAACAACTTTTAGCTCAAGCATGGCTGAGTGCAACATGTTAGCCTGGAGAAAACAGTCTGTAGAATGTAGGGCCTTTTCACCACCCAATAGGGTGTAGTATACTTATAACCATGAAGCTTCATAAGAGCTACCTAGTGTAACAGCAGTCAGCAGGAAAATGAAGGAGAGTTAAAACTGTTAAGGAGATCAAAATTCCATTTTCCTAGCATACTTTTGTAACACAATATAGGCCCAAGAAGTATTTTGTTCTGAGTTGGCTAAACCTCTTGATAAAAGATTTCTCATATGACTTACCCAGGCCAAGAATAATTTCAACTCCTTTGTCAATAGAAAACAAGAGTCACACTTTAAAAAAAAAAACAATTGTGGATGCCAAAGTTATGGCAGTGATATTGTAATATCATTACAGAGGATGGGGGCAAAACTTTTGGCTTCTTTTTTGAAAATGTTGGTAGGTTTGAGCAAATGGATCTGTTTCTTTAGGGAAATGGGGACTTTTAAAGTTTATCTGGATATTTAGACCTTTGATAACAAATGAGCAGATGGGGTGTTTTCTCCATCCTTCCTAATGTTTATCCTAATGTTTCCATCCAGATGTGAGAGAGCTAGGCAGTTGTGATTTCTGAATGTTATTGAATTAAAACTTCCAGCATCCACAGATATCATAAATATGGGGGATGCTGTGAGCTCTCGCGAATTTTAGACAGAGCATTTTTTCCCAACACATGCTACTTATTATCAGATATTGAACTTATGATATGATGCCCTTTACCATTGATATATCTCTTGCTTGGGGTACAGTGACCCAACAGATGGCTATTCAAAAGTTTACTGATTCTAATACTTTAAATTCATTGTATACATTTTCTATGAACAGCCAAGGTGTGATTTTTATCAATGCAGATTACGATAGAGTTTTTCAAATTTCATTGTGAACAAAATCTTTCATTTGGTATCTTTTATGCCCCCTAGAATGGACTTGGAGAGGATATTCAGTTCCACAGCACTTCTGTGTTCATAACTCAGGCTTCAGACACTTAATCCCATATTCAAGAACTTGCTTCTCAAGAAAAGAGTTAGAGACACAATATGCTAGATTAGTTTCTTTCTTGCAGGCTAAATGGAAGATACCATGCATAAAAATCTGCTTATGTTGGTACACACTCAAAAGTCCATGTATAGGACTGTGAAGAAAGGGTTTTTGATTCTAAGATATTTTTCTCCCACCCTTTCAAGCCATTGGATATTTGGCAACTCTCTTCATAGCCATAGGAGACAGGTTATGCTGACCAGGACTATTTTCCTCAAGCCTGGAAACCATTGGATACTGTCTCACCTGCTTCATTCCTGACAATAAAGGTTATGCTATGTTTGTTACATTGTATGTTCAAGCAGATGTTATCAACAGATTAAAAATACAGTACATTTCTGATTGCCATTTTATGAAGTCTCTTTATCCCACACCCCATGCATATTTATAAGGTAGATTTAGTTTATCCATATAAAGCAATCACTAACAGAATATTGCAATATCAAGATATAGATTCAGTGTTTTATTGGCAAAATTTATTGCCCATAGAAATACAGATAGCAGCTAAAGCAGAACAAAAATTAAATCTTTATGAACATAATAAAGATGTTTGATAGAACAAAAAGGATTGGGAAAATTCTGGAGATTTTTGAATAATTGTGAGTGATAATGTTGCCATTTCTATCTTAGAAGGAAAGCTTTTCCTGAGAAGGAAAAAAAAAGTTGTGAAAGTTACTCAAATAATAGTACAAAAATATAGCAAATTAGACATAGCAAATTAGACCAGGGAAATACTGAATTCACAAAATTAGTATTGAGCAATTGTGCCTTTCAAAAATGGCTAAAAACATCCTCTACTATCCCTTGGATAATCTGGGGAATTACTGACATAGGGAATATTGCTTTTGAGAAAAGAACCATGCAATTTACATTTTTTCAGAATTACCCTTTTGTACAGTTTACCTTTCTGAGACAAATTAGCTTTCATTTTTTACTTTTCAATTCAGATGGAAGTTTATCCTTTAATCACATACAATCCTCTCAGCATTTCTGGAGGTCTTTATAAATAATAATACATTTTCCAGGTCAAAGATTACCCACCTTGTGGGTTCCCAAATGCTATCATGAAATTGGTCACAAAATGGCCATGCCATAATCATTCCAAAAAACAACCCCAATAATCATGAGGCTGCTCAGTTTGAGATTTAGGTATTTTAAAAATCCCAAACATCCTTGTCATCTATTTTAATCTTGAGACCATGATGCCATTTGGAGACATAGAATGCCTTTGTGCTCATGTGTGCTGTTTTCATGAACCCCAAGGTATACATTTGATTCACTGGCAGTATTTTATTATTCATAGAAAACATAAGACTCAGAAAGGACATTGCAGGTCATCAGAACTGAACCTGTTCAGTGTAGGATACACTATGACCATCCAGTGTCTGTTCGAAGATCTTTAATGAAGGAGAACTCATCACCTCATACTCCATTTGTTCAATGAGCTAACAGCTTGTATAGTTGGAAAGATCTTTTTGAAGCCCAATCTTAACCTGCTTCCTTGTAATTTTAATCCAGTGGATATGGTCCTGCATTTTGGAGCAATAGAGAATAGGTGTACACCCTCTTCTGTGTGACAGCCTTTTAGATATTTGAAGACTGGTATTACATCTACCCTGTGCTTTCTGTTCTATATGCTAAGTATAAATTCTTTAACCATTCCTTGTAGGGACTATAGATCATCAAAGAGAAAATGGTTAACATTTGGAAATATGTTTTCTATGAAAAGGCTTTGACTTTACGTTACAGATAGTTTATTTATTTACAATTGATGTTTTAAAATTGGGGGGGGGGGAATTCAAGCCAGAAAGAAGAGCTGGACTAATACAACTAACACTCTATTTCTGGCTTGCATGAGGCATTGGGAATAGCTCTAAAGAAGGATTTGGGAAGGAGTAATAATGGAGGAGATTTCAAATGAGATGTCTTCTAAGGCCTTTCACCTTTCCTGCCACTGCGTCTGAGTTAAATTCTCTTAAAGAAAAATCAGACAAGTGAATATTTGGTGCTGTGTTCTCTCTTGCCAGGAACTATTGGATTATAAGAACAGACTAGATTGCCTTAGTAAATGGAGCAACAGAAAGAAGATCTGGGATGGTCTAGAACAGATTCCATATGATTCCTAGGTATCAGTAAGTGCCTAGCTATAAGGACTCTTGCTTGTGTCCTTTCCAACAGTGTTCTGCATTTAAAATTCCCAAACAGAGAGGGTTGGAGCAGTATAGGAAAGCAAGAACCACAGTCTGACCACAGAAATCAAGGCCTTTGAATAGGCTTTTATTGTGAATGAGAAAATGCATATGTATATGTCATGGAGAAAGTACAGTTCCCCTTAATTTTTACATATTTATGTTACAAGCCTTGGACAACAAGGTTTTTTAATGTATAATGAAGTAATCCAGTGCAACAAAGAAAGAATGGAGAAAGAATTGGAACCAAGATTTGTTTATGTTTTCATCAATTTATTTTCTGCCTTCCACATGCATTAGTATAATGAAGGCAGCTTAAAATACAGTTTTTCTTTTTTACTAACATTTTACGGTATTAACATTTGGGCAGATACCGTGTCCCTTTAAAGATTTATAATTATTATTTCAAAAAATCTATCTAGCATCCATTAAAAAAAAGGATTGGATTTAGCAAGTAAAACAGTAAATAAGGTATACAACATTGCCGTATATAAAATTAAGTTAGTTAAAATGTGCATATGTTTGCAAGCCTTGGAAAATAAAAATAGGAATGATATATTATTAACAGAATATCAGGGAAGTCTCTCGGGGATATGATTTTTATAAATTGGATACTATCACTAAAAAGTCCCTTTCTCAATATGGTGGTCATCTTCGTTCTCAGACCTACTCAGAGCAAAACAGCTAAAAAGGATTATAAAGTATATCTGAAATGAACTAAAATTCAGATAGTCCATATGTACTTTGAAGGTCGAGCCATGACCTTGAATTAGATTAACAACTATTACAGCAAGTTGACAACAGCAATTTAGATGGAAAGAATAGGCATGCTCCAGGTCCCATCTCTTAAGTGCTGCCATCTTAAATGGAATCTAGGAAGCATGGCTTTCTCTTCATAACAAGTTTTATTAGTTTTTGTTTGTTTTACAGCCAAGTGCTTATAACACATCGTGGAGATAGGGCACTCCTTAGAACACAACAAAAAATACAGTCATACATATACAATTTAAACTACTACTTTAAAAGTTCCCTCTTATGGTATACAATTCGAGCATTCCTAAAATATAAATTGTTTCTCACCTCTATCTATTATTCCAATTTCAATTTATGCTTATCAATTACTTTAAAACCCACCTAGTAAATAATAACTTAAGTGCTGCCATCTTAATATCATAGAATCATAGGAAGCATGGCTTCTCTCAATTCAAAACAAGAATTCCAATAATATTTAATTTTGCAATGCCATTCCAAATCATAATCAAATCCATAATTTAAATCTAGTGTTGACTCATACCAAAGTAACCTTAAAAATCTCAAAAATATTAGTTCAATCAACATCCAGAAGCCCTTTTTACCCATCAAATAAAATTTTAACTCTTATTTTTAAATCTAATTCTAGCTTTCTTTTTGTGCCAGGTAGGTTTCCACAACAGGGCCTCTAAATCCTCCCATCTTAGTAACTGGTTAAAGGCCTTTTCCCACCATTGAGTCCAATCATATTCTTTTTCTCTTTTATCCAGTGTTGTCTGTACTGTCATGTTGTCAACGTTTTTAGTGCCTCGTATTTGGAAGTCCAATCCTGTTGCTTTTAAAGTTGTAAATGTTTTAGTTGAGTTCTGCCTTTGATCATCAAAGATATCCATCATGTAGGATGTGTCCTCTTCCTCTTCAATAAATTCAGTAGATTCAATAGATTGTAAATGTATTCCATCCATCTCATTAAGTTGTAGATCTGATTGTGTATCATAGTCAATCAAAGGTTGAGCTTCAATTTTTAATTCTGAGTCCTCCTTGAAACTAAGCGATCTAATATGTTCTTTAAGTTCCAGTCTCGTTTCCAAGATTTTTTCTAATATAAGTCCATAATTAATCTGTGAGTAGCATTCCATCTTCTTTTTTTTTATATAAAGAAATTCAGCTTAAAGAATAGATTGCAGCGTTATAAAATATAAAATGCAGACAGAGATATATTTCCAAAGAAAGATAGAGGGAAAAAAAAACCAATAGTCAAGTCCAGCACAGAGATAAAAAATAGCAGTCAGTTGTTATGTTGTAATCCAGTCTGGGCATCACGCCAAAATCAGGGAGTGGGAGTTCAAATGAAGAAAGTTAGATTGTATCAGTCATAGTTTCTGGGCTTCATGCCAAGTCCCAGGATGCATTGTATCCAAAAAAATCTACATAAGTCCGCCCAGAGAGCAAAAGGTTTTTTAGGCAGTACTGTTCAGGAGGGGGAGAGAAAAAAAAGAACATTCCACCCCCTCCCTAAGGATTTTCACCTAAACTGAAGATAAACAAGCCAAAAGAGAAAGTCACAATAATCCGGATGCCCGAGTTCCAACTGCTTATGTAGACAAAATAAAATAGTAAAAAAAAACAATAATTATTTTTCCAAAGCCCGTTTTCCCCAGTAATCAAACGCTGCTTTCTCAAAATAGGGAAATAGTTCTTAAAGCTGTTAGCAGGGGAAAAGGTAAATTAATAAGAGGGAAGGAAAGGTCTCACCCGGATCTTCCACGGTGGTTCTTTTTGCTTAGATGTTGCTGTGACTTTCGGCTGGAGCGGCTGAGTGATCGGCCATGTTACTGGCCGATCTTTTCCCCGTCGGCCCAAAGGTGGTTTTCTCGGACCGCAGAGGGAGCTGCCGCTCCCTCCGCGATCAACAAGTGCCCTCCTCTATGGTGGTCACCCCTCCAGGGTGACTTTCGACCCTATCCAGGGTCTACCGGCGGGGGGAAACCGGACGGCCAAGAGAACGAGTTCACTGCACGTCCGCGGGCGCTGCGACCGGAACCGGAAGTCCCGGAAGCATGGCTTTCTGTAGTAGGAGGTCCACAGTTGATCTATCTTCCCCCTGGGATCTGACAGACCCACCATCACCCTTTTAGCCTTCCAGAAAGCTGTGAAGATCTGACTTTACCCCCAAGTCCCTAGTGTAGATAAGGATTGTATGGATTGGCAAATTGGAGATGGTAGGTCAGCTGCCTGGTTTTCTTGATTTTCATGGTTTTGGTGTTATTATTATTATGAACCACCCAGATTATGTTTTGCAAGACAGGCAGCCCTTTAAAACTTTTAACTAAAGAAGTAAAGTTTTGAAAAGCAGTTATAGAGAGAAAATAAAAGAAATTTAAAAAAACATTTTACATAGAAATGTAAAGTTGAAGTTGCATAGGCTTTCATCTTCCTAATACAGAAAAGTAACTATTGTCTTATGAATGGCAGCCCTCAACCACGCCTGATGATTGGGGATATCGGCAGAGGTTATCATGAGATGCATAATCAGAGAGTCATCTGTGTGTTGGAATTGAACTCACAGAACCAGGTCTGCAGAGAATTGCAATGTGGCGTTTTGCAAGGGGTCACATTGAAGAAACCTATTGTGATTCAGCACAAAACAGCAGCCCTCAAATTACAATTTCCTACTATCTATACTTCTGTAATAATTTCTGTGCTGTTAACTGGTGGTTGTTGTTTGTTTGTTTGTTTTAACAGATACATGGCCATTATTGATCCTTTGAAGCCCAGGCTGTCTGCCACCGCTACAAAAGCAGTGATTGCAAGTATATGGATTCTAGCGTTCCTCCTTGCATTTCCTCAGTGTCTCTTTTCTAAGACTCAAGCGGTGCCAGGACGAACTCTGTGCTATGTTTCCTGGCCAGGTGGTATGAAACAACGTTTTACGTAAGTCAACACTTTAAATAGTTGGGTATTTTTGCATGCTTCTTTTGCCCTACAGAAGCATAGAAATATGATACCTTCCATAGCGATTCAAATTAAAGATGACAGCTTTAGAGAACTGAACGATTCAACCAAGTCCATTATTTCCATAGTTGCACTTCATTGTGATAGTAGTGGAAGAGGTAGATTGCAAAAGATCCTCGTCAGAAAATCTCAGATGTTGTAGAAAGGATCTTTCCAAATAAGATTCTTAAATTAGCCTTTCCCAACATGGAGCCATGAAGACTTAAAGAAGTGGTACATGGCTTTGCTTTTCCACCTGTGAAAACGCATATAGAGTTGTGTATCACTTTAAATATCAATCAGTCTGTTACTGTATAATTGGTAATGTAGCATATTACAGTTCACTAGATGCATGGAATATTCTGCTATAGAGGTGGCTGCATTTGTGTGTGTGTGAATGGGTTATGTGGAAGGAAAGGAGTATGGTGAAGAATAGAGTATAGAATAGATAATAAGTATTAACAAAGCAATAGATATGACACAGACATGCTTGCGTTGGTGAGTTGGTTTATATATTATACCGAATCATGGTCTTTTTTAATCAATGAGATATTACATCTTTGAAATTCTTAATTCCACTCTTTTATAATGAAATCAATCTTTGTAATTATTTTATTCAATGATAGCTGTGTTGAAATCAATACTATTTGAAATGTTCCCCACTGATTTTGAACTATTGCAAGGTTTGATATTATATTCATGAGGAATGCTGGTTGCTTTTAAGAGCACAAACAACAGTATTTTAAAAAAAATGTTTTTGGTGTCAGGCTCATGTTCTTCTCTTCTAGGTATCATATCATTGTGATCGCCTTAGTCTATTGTTCTCCCCTGCTTGTCATGGGCATCACTTATACAATTGTTGGAATTACCCTGTGGGGTGGAGAGATCCCAGGTGATACTTCTGACAAATACCATGAGCAGCTGAAAGCTAAGAGAAAGGTACTGTAAAACTTCAGCTTTCTTGTTTAGCAATTAACAGATTTTACAAGATTTATAGGCTATCCCTATCTTCAGGCTGTAAGTGGTGTATAAAGTATTAGGAAGTCATTAAAAACAAGGGCATAAAATAAGGGATGGCTGCTCAAATTTTCATTCCTGGCTAAAAACCCACTGAAAAATAATGGTCTTAAAGCATCTTCTGTAATGTCAGAAGGATAGGTGCCATGTAGTAGTTCTCCAATGGAAACATATTCCACAAGGTAGGAGCAGCTGCAGAAAAGGCATATCTTCTGATCTGCACACATTTCTTTCTTCACTTAAGGCTGGGATGTTCAGCAAGCCCTCTCAATGATCAGAATGGACAGGAAGAGCCATATGCAGTAAGACAGTCTCTGATTAGTAGCAACAATAATTTATGCATCTTCATAACTTTTTCATTTCAAAACCACTGGGTTTTTTTCTCCATCTCACTACATCACTTTTCATGCAAATAATAAAACTTGATTTAAGACAGAGTATTGACATTGCCTATGTTTCATTTGTTTATTGTCTCATTTATTTTCTGGCTGTCATGTTATGTAGCATCTTCACTTTAAAAAAAACTTTAATGAAGTTTTCAGGATTTAGTTATATTGGTAGGCACTTACATATAGAAGTTAAAAGTATTCTAATGCATTTGAAATTGGAAATACCATGTGATACAAATTTTATGAAGTCAACTGACTAATTTTGTAGTGCATTCCAGTGCAACCTCTTTTGATGATTTCCTGATCAAAGTCCTAAATCACTGAGTTTTGCATCATTAAATAGACCTTTCTGCTTTGAATGTAATAAACAAGAGTCTAGAGCTTGATGTTCTAAGAATGCCATAGGGTTCTGTTTTCTCCTCTCGGTTGTAACATATTATAATATAAAATGTGTTCTTGGTATCTTTTAGTGGTTGCTGCTAGTAGAGGCAGTGTTGTCATATCTTCCATTTTGATTTACTACTTATTTTCCCAGAAAAGAAGACATAGTGTCTTATGCAGGGGTGTGCTGAATTTGGCTCACACCGACTCACCAGAGCCAATTGTTAATTCTGGGATATTGTTACTCAATTGACAGCCAAAGTATCTACAATGTCTCGTGCACTAATCAGTAATGGAAATACAAGTGGCAAAGCTGGTTTTTAAATATTTAGCAGCAAACTTTATGTTTTATAGGAAGTAATAATTTAGGTACCTAAAATGTGCATATGTAGATTGTATCCATTCATACATTTAAAAAATTACTATTCATTTAAAATACATTGTAACTTGCAACAGAGAAGACCGTAACTTGCCTGTCTGCTCAGTGATTGATTATGTGCCATCAAGCCATTTTCTATTCCTAGTGTTCACTTAGGTAAACTTTCTTCATGGCAATATGTCTTTAACCTGGCCTTTAGGTTTCCCAACAGTATAACTGAATCTGTCCACCTTGATGCTTCCTTCCTTCCACCTTTCCCAGTTTGAGAACCTTTTCCTGAAAGCTAGGTCCTTGTATAATATGTCGGAAGTAGGGTAATGTGAGCTTGGTCATTTGTATCTTAATTGACAACTCTAGGTAGATTTCTTCTGTGATCCATTAGCTTGTTTTCTGGGCTGTCCATGGCATTCTCAGGAGTCCTCACCAGCTTCAAAACATCAATACTTATTATTAGCAACTTTAGAATCTCTTTATCATTAAATTGTATTTGGAATAGATAGTGGATGGGGATGCTTATAACCTTTGCAGTGTTGCTGAATTGCAGCTATCAGAGTCTTATCACTGACCATGCTAGATGGAGTCAATGGGGGTCATAGTTCAATATCTGGAGGGCGCCAGATTCCCTCCCCTTCAAAATAAGATGCTGCAAATGGAAGATTATTCTCTAGTGAACCTCCCAAGAGAGCCTGTCCTTTATAAAGGAAGACACATGACTACGCTGACATTAAATCATCCCCTAAAGCATCTAGTTCCACCCCAACTCACTGTTTTCCAGTACAGACAGCATTAAACCTTGACCATGCAGAATAATATTGATCGGTCTTTTCATTTTGTCAATAAAGAACAAGTTTATACAGAGACAGCTAACACATTTAATCCATCTAAAATTGTAAATCCAAGATGGCACTGTCTTTCCATTGCAAAATCATATTTATTTGAAACCTGGCAAGTAGCTGATAATAATCTGTTATTGTTTATTATCTATTATTAAATAGTCTTTAATAACCTGTTTTAAAAATGCATTTCAATATTGAGAGCAATTCAAGAGTTTTAGATGTCCCTAACGATAATAAAATATTCTGCCATTACACTTTCTGGGCAATCCAAATTTCTACTGCAATTATTTAAATAGGTTACATTTGATCAGTAATGAAGAGCTCTAAATATGCATGATTTTAAAGAAATATGTAATTATCTGGATTATTCCAAATAATCATATGAATAGGGATCAAAGGAATAAAAAAAATTACTACCTTACCTTTTTTCCATTTGTTTATTAATTTTCTTTTTCTCCTTTGTTTCTTTTTGTCTCTATGATGAAGAGATATTTTTTTAAAAAAAATGTTCCAAGTATGCTTAAAATGAGCTCATATTCAGTTACTACTTTAATAATGCAGGATCTTGGTCCAGAGCCTTCTCCATTGTTCTGACTCTGGCTTTGCTATGGATTTTTAAATGCTCTGTACAAAATGAACAAATCACCCCAGTGCCTACACTTTCTCTGGATCTGAAAAAAATATGAGCTTTATAAAAAAATACCCAAAAAATCACCTTAAGAGACAATTGAAAACTTCTGATTTTCTAGTTATTTTGCTGAGTACTTGGAGAGGAATGGTGGCCCAGTGAGGTTTTTGAAGAGTGGTGAATGACAGTAAGGTTTGTGGTGGAAAGAGGCCATCCTATTCTCCTTCAATTGTTTTGTTAATGTGTGTGAAACAATATAAGAGAATTGGAACTGCAGAAAACAGGGGACCCAGGAAAACCACTCAATATGGGGAACTCAAGAAAAGTAGGCATAATAGAATCTTCAAGCAGAGGAAATTAAGGAGGTATATCTATTTTTGTGAATGCTTTTCACGTTGCATTACCTTGACTATTCATTTATTTATAATCAAGATTAACTTTTCTACTTGGGAATAACTAACAAAACTAAACTCTGGTGTAGTGTTAAGCCATCAGGCTAAACACCAAGAGACCATGAGTTCATGTCCCCACTTAGGCACAAAGCTAACTGGATGGCCTTGGGCCAATCACACTGTCAGCCCAATGAAGGAAGCAATAGAAAATCATATTCAAAATATTTCCAGGAAAAATTTAGGGCAGTCACCATGCTTCAACATGGACTTGAAAGTTCCAAAACAGACTCAAACATATAGTCCATTTTTAATATATTAGACAGATGAGAGATACCTAGCTAGATAGAATTGGTGAAAGTGAACATTTTTTCTCTTTCCAAATATCTCTCTGGCCCTATACAATATTGGCAGCTAACTCAGCACAACTGGAAGAGACCAGGTTAGTGGAAGATGGTCAAGTGTTCTTGTAGTCCTCAGCAGCTTGAGGAACACCAGTTGCAAGTTGATCACTTTCCCCCCCCCTGCAAAATAAATATTAGCAGGTTATCGAAATATGGCACACCTCATAAAAAAGACTGTCTCTCTCTCTTTTTCATGCTAAAATTTTCATGGATATGCTGCTCAAAATGATTTTAGTAACATTTAGCTTAAGGCAAGAACTTAGGCTTCTTCTGCTTAGCTGACAAATCTGACATTTAAAAGATGGGCAGCTTAGTTTAATAACTTAGCCACAGAGACAGCAGTGCTGTACTGATTAAAAAAGGGTGGGAGCTATCATGATTCAGATTCAATTATAAACATTTGAAATATATTTTTGGATGAAAATCCAGTTTTTATTGCTCATGTTCAAATGAAATATACATACATACACACACACACACACACACACACACACACATACATACAAAAACATATATATAAACAATATATATATTGCTGGTGAGAAAACAATTTCTGAAAGTCTGACCATTTTGCTTAATATTTGATCATCCAAGTGATCTCATATATATGCTGAATCTGCCAGTCAAAAGTGCTATATTGAAGTTTTATATATTTATGTTTTATTTATTCTTATCCTGCCCGTGTTAGTTTTAGAAAAAAACTCAAGGTGGCAAACATTCCTTTCTTCTCCTATCTAACCCACAATACATGACACTATTTTCAGATTATAAAATTATAAGGCGATGTAACAAAATGAATTCTTTTTAATAGACTTTTCTTGATTATAGCCATCAGCTTATTTTCTTGTGCCAAAGGCCTTCCACTGTTAGGCATTACCAGGGGGCTGACTATGAAGATAAAATGAAAAGACCACTTAGTGTGACAGATGACATTTGTGAAGGAAGAGTGTTTTTGAAAGCAAGCCTTGAAATCAAGAAATCTCTTATTCTCAATTTAAGAAAAGGTTAGGGTCATATTTGATATTGAAATGAATATCTTACAAATTCCAGAAAACATAAATGTTTACCCAAGGATGACAAAAATATAATCACTCATCATATTTTATTCTGAGATTCTTACCAAACAAACTAAGAGACATTACATATCATGGCCCGGTTGGAGCTTGGGTCTGAGGAGAAGGAGGAAATGGAGCTGGGGCTGATGGAGGGAGATGGCACTGCCTCTCTGGGCCAGGAGGAATGACTGGAGGACGAGGCAGTCCCAGCTCCCTTGAGCCGCAGAAGAGGAAGAGAGGGCACAGGATGACCGAGTGAGGGGGGAGGAGATGGAAAGGGCAGACAGTAGAACAGAGGAGCGACAGAGCTCAGAGACAAGCAACTGCCTCCCCCTCCTGATCCCCAAGCATGGAGAATGGAGAGGAGGCGGAGTCAGTGCAGGGCGACCTGACTACTCTGAAGGAGGGTGCCCCGCCCCTCTTCACAAGGCTCACCTGGGGAATAGGATTTAAAGAGATGCCATGGGGAGGGGTTTTTGTTGGGAACAAGCTTTGCATTTTTCTAGCCACACTTGCTGTTACCGACATCTTGCCTTGCCTCGCCTCGCCTCGCCTCGCCTCGCCTTGCGGGATTTTGCAGTGACACAGCTCTGCTCTGGGTTGTGCCGCAGTCCCAGCAAACCCTCCATGTGACGAGGACGCCCAGTGACCAAGCTTCCTGAACTGTGCTGCTCCCCTCGATTTCTAGCAGCCAGGAACTATTGGAGGTGTGTGTGCGTGGTTAGAGTTTGCTCTTGGACTTGCAGTGAACAGTGGGAATTTTGGGGGAAAATTAGATCAATAAAAGGGAATTAACCCTTCACTTCATCTGTGTTGCTTCCGTGCCCAGCCTTGGGTCATATCATTACATTTGAGCACCAACTCTGATGCTTCCGAATTTGGATGTAGTCCCTAAAGCTCTTCTAAACCTTGCTAGAAAGTGTAATTTTTTACTATGGGAGAATAGTAAACATACGGGGAGTAATAAAATTAACTGAATATCATTAGTACAGTTTAGTTATCATTCAGAGGCACTCATTACAAAATGGCATGCATTACGACATCAGACAAGTGACACTATAAAGTACTTACGTCATGATGTTTGATGCAAGTATGTAAAGCATGCTGCTTACACGATGATGTCATGCCATGTCAAATGATGTCATCATTTGTCTTCCTCCCATCCCCTTGAGATGCCCAATTATGGAGCTAAATCGAGTTGCTGATATCTTCTCACCTATTTTTGAAGAGTGGCTACCAGCACACAACCTGGATGGTCAGTATGAGCCTCAAGCTGAGGAGACTTTTGGTTTTTGTGTTAGGATTTGAAGCAGATCTTCGATCCCAACAGCACTGACATAACAATTAATATTTTAATAGTAATTTTATTTAAAAAAATAAAATTATAATGGTGAAAAACTAATACAAACTAAAAAAGAAAAAATAGAAGGTTCATACAAAACAGAAAGGAAAGAAAAATAAGAATGTATTAAAGAAAAAGAAAAGAAATTTATAAAGAAATGACTTCCCCCTTCATCACAACAAGTATGAACAATTTTAGTAACTTATCACCTTCACTTAATATACAACAAATAATCTCTTCTTCCCATATCCCTTCTCTTATATATAAAGGGACTCTTAATGGGTTCTTCTCCTTTAATTATAGATTTTAGTTCTAATTCTGTCTGATGTCCAACTTTCAAAGCCCCATCCTTTTGCTTAATATTGAAAATTCTGCTTTCTAGAACCTTATTCACTCCCTTAATATATTTAAAGATTTCAATCATGTTACCCCTTTCCCTTCTGTCCTCCAGGCTGTACATATTCAGTTCCTCTAATCTCTCCTATACTCTCCTATACGTTTTGTCCCTCAGACCTTGCACCATTTTTGTTGCCCATCTCTGGACTCGCTCAATCTTATCAATATCTTTTCATAAGTGGAGTCTCCATAACTGGACAGAGTATTCCAAATGGAGTCTGACTGAAGCCCTATATAGCAGGATTAGGGCCTTTTTCTTCTTTCTTCCTGCTATTCACTCTTTGCCTAGCCTCTGCATTAATTGTCAAAGGGTGAAAGGAAAATATACAATATTATGGGTCTAGGTTTCAATGTTCATCATGAATAAGGCTCTTGGGCTATCTCTGAGCTGCCAAATCTGAAGAACTATATGGAGCAAAGAGAAGCAGAAAAGCCTAATTCTGTGGGGCCACTTCCTAGTCATCCAGAGTTTTTCAATCTAAGTTTGGTAGTCATACAAGAAAATGAATTAATTAAATCTATCTAACTCTTAAAATATGTTATCAAAAATGCATCATGTTTACACTACAGTGCAGTTTGCTGACTCACTCTTGCTTAAATATCAGAGTAATTACTTACTCTGCCTTACTCTGGTCAGAAGATCTCACTGCATAAATTTGGACACAGATTTTTTCCAGGAGATTATATGAGAGTAGCAGGATTCGCTCTCTAAATAATTCTTGTCTAATTTCCAGAGATAATGATATTGGAGAAAGGAGAGCTAATGCACTATTCTTTACTCCTCCATGCACAATTTTAATTGTTTAGCAGAAGTTAACATTTGCATAATTCTACAGATATGATTGTCAAAATTTTAAATTGCATACTACAAATGTCCATAATTTAAAGAGCTATGATGCCCGCTACTAAATTATATTAGGAAAACCAGTATATACATTTCCACAGGATGTTCCTTTGCCACATTATTTATGAATTCCATCTGTACTTCTCTTGCATTTCAGCTTCCAAGCTTGGTGTTCACCAAATCTGTTAGATTTCAATTGGCAAAATCCACAGTGGGCATTTTTAATTATCATTCTGGCTGGAAGTTGAGGAAATTGAAGCCCAAGAATCTGGAGATGACCAGATTAGGTTTGGCTACCCTATTTCCTATTCCCTTATTAACTCTAGATGGTCTTTTTGGCAGGGTCATTCTATGAAAGGGGGATTCTCTCTGTATTTGGGGGAGGGGTTCTCATTATCTGTATTGTTTCTTCTTTTCAAAATTTCTGGTCACAATCATTTATCTGAATCATTAATAGGCTTGTTTTTGATGACATTTTGCTTAAAGTTAGCCAAGCCCTGAAGGGAGATGATGAGACTGTGAATTGGATTAGAAGCAATTTAAGCAGTGGCTATAACTAAGATGCTGGAACAGTGTTCATAACTGTGTTCATGTTCTCCTCTATGTGCTCATAATCACCAGAAGGGTGTGAACAATTTATGAGAGATCTTTCTTTTTTAGGCAGAAGGAATTTGACCAAGGAAATAGAACCCACAATTATTATGAAGACATGTTGTTGTGAAGCTTTCTTCAGTTCTTAATTCTAGTAGAGTTTACCAAAAAAAAATGATCATGAAGCTAATATAGAATTATAATTTAATTTAACTTAGACATGATATATTTGAGATTTAGGGTAAGTTTTCTTACTGAAACATTTCCTCTGTTGACTACTGCAACAATAATAGTCACTGTATAGCTCTATGAGTAGCCTAGGAACAATTAAACAGCTGAATCTGATCAGGTTAATGAATGTGTGAGAGAGACCAACAACAACAACAAAAGCCTTGCATCATCATCCTAAATATCTGAAGCAGTTGCATAGGAAGATATTACAATATATTAACAAAATTATGAATGAATCTCTCAAGCTGGGCTTCTGACTAGCAAATATTTCATGGATGTTGGAATTGCACACCTAGATGGTTATAAACAGCGCATAGATAGATTGAAGGAGGTCAGGTCTGTCGATGGTAATTAGCTAGGAGAACAACATGGAACAACACTGTTAGGCAGAAGCTTTGGATTTACAATCTCCAAGGCCTCTTTTTCCCTAGAGCCACCTAAGAGGGAAGAGTATAGTATAGTATTCCTAGAAGAGTATAATATTCCTAGTGGTGAATTGGATTTTCAGTTGTTTCAATGGGAGGCAATAGGTACAATTCAAGGTATTGGTGATCATCTTTAAAGCCCTTTATGGCATGGGTCCAGGTTACTTGAGGGACTGTCTCACCCCACTGGGATTGGCCTGTACCACTCATCCTGGCAGAGGAGGTGTGCTGCAGGTCCAATCAGCCCAAGTATTCCGGCTGGCGGGGTCCAGGAGGAGGGCCTTCTCTGCAGTTGCTCCTGCCCTTCGGAACATCTTGCTCCTCCCTCCCCGATGTAAGGTTGGCTCTAACCCTCATATCTGTGGCCCCAGTGGGGGAACAACACAATGGAGGTGGTTAATTGAGTAATAACAGATCCCACCTACCCCCCACTCTGCCTCCACCCTCCCCATGTGTCTTTGGTTTTAAGGTTTGATTTTAACACTTTTGTTAAGATGTAACTGTAAGCCACCCAGAGTTGCCCTATGGTAAGATGGGTGGCCAATAAATTTTACAAATAAATATAATAAATAAATAAATATAATAAATAAATAAATGTAATATATAAATGTAATAAATAAATATAATAAATAAAATCAAGGGGAGAAATAGAGCAAGGATATGCCTTCCAATAATGTTTATTATCTTTGGGATAATAAGAAAAACTTCAGCTTCTATCTATAAGCACATTCATTCTGTTTCAGTAATACTGGCTGTATTTAGTCTATGGCCAGAAGTTGTTTTTTTCACCTAATTGTGGAAACTCATCCTTCCAGATGCAATGTGGTTGGTTATCTGTGCTGCTTTTATTTCCATCAGTCTTTTGTGGTCTCAGTGGAGGAGATGCCTGGGAAGAATTGATTTTGCTCCTATCTTTCCCCCAGATCAGGACTCAGTTCTATATATTTATTAATTATTCTCTATATTTCTCATTCCAAGTATTAGAAAGGCAAGAGAATCTTCCAGAGAATCATCTGCATTGTCGTTCTCATCTCTAATTCAAATTAAGTTTGTTAATTCCTTCATTTCTGCACTTGCACACTACTTGCACATCATTTCTTGTATTATGCTGATATCTGTAATTGCAAACAAAATAACAATGTATTAAATTTCCAGCATTTAATTTATGATTTATACACTTAATGAGGCAATGTGCCATTGATGTGTAACTTAGCACTGAATTGTTCTCAAGCATGACAATGCAGATATGTTTCCACACATTGACATTCCCTAATGCCAATGGAAGAGAATATATTTCCTAATGTTTTATCCAATCAGTCTTAACTTCCAATTAATATTCCAAATAAATGATGGACTTGTGTCAGATCAGCACAGTTTTCAGCAATGAATCACATCTGCAGGGGAAGAAATGAATCTATCTTGTACAATCCATAATGGCACTGTTTCAAATAGGCAGCAGCATTCTGCAATAATCTTTGGCAACTGATAAATGTCTCATGGTGGGCAGTTCCACGTTGCCAAATAAATCATAAAATAAGACAAAAGATGGT
Organism: Azemiops feae; assembly: GCA_023970755.1. Lineage (NCBI taxonomy): Eukaryota > Metazoa > Chordata > Lepidosauria > Squamata > Viperidae > Azemiops > Azemiops feae. The sequence continues at coordinate 1,564,542 of JALGBA010004268.1, read as the reverse complement.
ACAGATGTATCTTATCATGGCACAGAAGAATAAGAACAAATATCTGATCATCACTGCTCTCCTCCAGATACACTCACTGACGCTTTCAGTCCATCTAATCTGACTTTACACAGGAAAGAAAAATTAAGACCAATGGAAGGTGATCATTTATAAGAGATAAATGCTGATGAATAGAAGGTAGAATATCCTCTCCTATCTATTATTTCACATTGTAAAAACTTCCTAATCAGAATACACAGTAGATAAATCCCACATTGAGGCATACTCATAAATATTGTTAAGAAGTAAGAGTTGATAAGGAAATGAGTTTGTTCAGGGAAGGAGAGCCCCTGATAATATCTTAATAATGATTCTTTACCTAGAGAGTTCCACATATAATGCATAATTTTGTCCTTAATTTATGGCTAACTCATCTTTCAAGAATCCCTGACTGAAAAGTTTTTTAATCCACTGTCATATCTTTCATCAGAAACTTGATCAGCATGCCCAAGTATGCTGATTATTTACTGCAGATTGGCAAGTTAGAAATGTAGGAAGAATAGTCACTTTTTTAGGCCAATCAATTAGAGGAAGTAAAGCTAGACTAATTATCAAGGCTGAATAAATCTTCGAGGTTTCAGGAAAGCACACTTGGAAGCTGCTTTTATGAAATATGAAATATGGTACCTTCTTTGCTTCTTGGAGTGAAATGAAATATGTTTGCTTCATTCTGCAATATCTTCCTCCTCCATGGCTTTCTCCAGCCATTCTAGGCTTAGAAGAGACTTCTGGAAGCCTCTCCAATCTTTGCTCAGGAGGTTTCCGAAAGAAAATAAATGACATTGAGGATGCTGTAATGCAGGGATCTTTATTTGAGAATTTGAGGCAAAGACTTTTTTCCCTCAAGAGAAAGATTCATGCTACCTCCATGGCACCCAGAGTTCTTGTCAAGGCAAAAATGACCCACCTCCCATGGGCCTATTAATTACAGCATCTGGCTTGATAAAAATGGACCGGGGTTGGAAAGAATTTTTCAAGTAGTCCATTATGCCAACTTTACAGTGTCTTTTTAATACCAACCCATTGATGGCATTTTAGCTATCAGAAACAGCCAGTCTTGGATGCCAGCCCTTGTGGATAGAGAGGGAATCCAACATGAGATTTCCCTCTTTAAACATGGAAACATCTGCTTGAGATGAAAATATTAGCAAAGTAACATCTTTGTTTGTTTATTAATGTCAGTTGCCCATTACCAGAAAACTAACAGATTTTAAGCAGCTTATAGAACTTACAAATAAACACAGTACAAAATAATTTTAAGAAAGCAGAATCCAAAATGTAATTCCTCAAGTTAAGCACTGATTTTAATGAGTTAAACTTTGTTATTGATTATGTGCAGCAAATTGGGGTCAATATCACAGACAAATTTTCTCCAGTATGATTTGAACTTTGTCCTTCGGATTTTCCAAAAGTGGCACCAATTGCCACTGAAACTGACTCCATCCACCTTGCTGCTGATCATTCTCATCTCCTCTTTCTTTCTACCTTTCCCAGCATTATAGATTTCTCCAGAGCGTCATTATACAATATATCCAAATTGTTTCGTAGGTTACATGACAGTAGGGGCCTTCACAGACCAAGCTCTCTCCAAAGGCAGGGAACTGTTAGAATGCTCATTCACTACCATAGTAGTAGTAGTAGTGGGTAGGTAGTGACCTTAGGGAGTGCTTCCTAATTATATAGACTCTACTAGGGAAGGGCCATGATAAGATAGCTGGTGCCCATCTCTATATTTCTCTATAGATAGCAATTGGCCCATTAAATTGTATATAGAAACCTATTGGTAACTGGTGCAGCTCCTGCTGACTTTCTATCCCAGAGACCATAGGATAAAAATAAGTGTATTCTTTTTGATTAATTAAACAGCTCTTTTAATAGATGTGGCATAGAAACAAAATAACTAAGTCTTTGATCTGAGGAATTATATGCTTGTGGCAAAGCTGAATACCCAAAGTATTTGTAACTGAGCCAAAATTCCTTCTGGCCATGAATCACTGGAAAAGCTTTATTTTCACCTCTTAGACCTATCCTTCCCTAGATGTCCATACACTTATTCAGTCAACATTTGTAAATGAAATTTCAGTGAACTTCTTTCCCTGTCTGGATAATCAGAACTCTAGCACTTTTCCTATCGCAGGCTTTTCTTTCCATTTTTTTAAAATTATTTTAATTCTTTTTAAGTTTTCCATTTTTAGTTTCAGTTTTAGTAATGCAGTGGTTCTCAACCTGTGGTTGGTGGACCCCTGGGGGAGTGCAATGTTGTCACAGAGGGTCCGCGAAGGCTTGAAGAAATGTTATGATTTAAATCTTGAGTTAAGTCTTGGGGGTCCATGGCCACAAAAGGTATTTAAAGGGGGTCCATAGTGAAGAAAAGGTTGAGCACCACTGTAGTAATGGATTGATGGTATAACATGTGTGTGAAAATGAAGGCCTGTTCACTAGCATTGCTGCATCAGCGTCATTTCCAATTCAGATGATACATGTTTTGCAGCTTCGTTGATTTAGTTTTTAGCCTCCCCAAACTTTTTGTAACTTATTCAGCCCATCAGTTTTGATCTCTGCACTAATTTTATTGAAGCTATAAAAAGTCAAAGAATTTTTTTTTTCTGAGATGATTGGAGGGAAGAATTAAACCTTTGCCCTATTTTGACAACTTTCTTGAGAAAGAAACTGCTTTAATGCCATAATAACTCTCTTGCTATTCACTTGCTGGTTTGTATCTTTGGCCAGAGATTGGGCTAAATGAGAGAGAATTCTCCTTTATGGATTTCTCTTCCTTACAAGAGATAAAAAGTTCTGCAGAATATTGTTTCTGTGCACAGCTTGCAGCCTGCTCAGGCATCCTTTCCTTCTAAATTCTTTTGTCCATCAGCAGCAAATCCATCACTTTGAGGCTTACCTTTCTGTTATCTCTTCCATATTTGCATATCAATGGGAGGGTATATGTATGAAAGAATAAGCATTGTAAGTTGGTGGGAAAGTTTAAAAAAACCTTCACAAGTAAATCCCTTTTGCAATGGGCCTTTCCCAACATATGGTCATTGAGGAATGGAGGTTTTGTGAGGGAGCTGCAGATCATACAACAGACAACATTGAAAAATTAGCATTATACACATAATAAAAGATGTGCATAAGCTCCTAAATATGAGCAGAGATCCTGAGTCAACTGGGATTCCATGCAAAATCTTTTCATGCAAGGCCTCCTGTTCACAGCTTTCTACAGTGATAGCTGCCTTTGAGCCAAAGCCGGCTGTGCCAAATCTATCCTCTAAACTCCCTAGCATGTGTTGGCAATGAAGACTATTTTTCAAATTTGCTTCAGATTTTATTCTTTGTGGTAATTATTCTCATAAAGTTTATGCAGGGCAAATCGTAAGTGAGTCCCATAACATCCTTTGCTTATTCTTTAGAAAAAGAATAAACCATATTTTTAATGCAGCACACAGGATGCCATCATAGGGGAAATGCAAGCTTTTGAGCAGCTTTCATTCCTATTTCACTTTCTGTCTTCTCCTCAGTTTAATCTTGCAATAACTGTCCTATCCACAGCTTTACAAAACAGAGCAGGGAATGATGTACTGATTGGCCCAAAATTGTTGCTCTTGACCTTGAAGACTGATTTGAACAATCTCCTCAGAAACAAAATGTATACATAGAAAAATATATTTATATATGTTGTGTTTTAAATTGAAATATCTGAATGTTCAATTAAAAACCATTGCCTGTTTCCTACAAAATAAAACTGGGGAAGCATTTTAGAAAGTCATTGAATCAATTTGATTGATCACCAAAGGCTTTTTCATTTTGATGAATGAAGCTATAATTCTTCCAGTTATGTGCACAGATTGATGTTTCCTCTTGGGACAAGAAGTAATGGAGTGCAGAGATGTAATTTACCTTGGAAATTATGCTATGATTTATGCCCCCCCAAAATCATTTTCAGCACTTTTCAGTCCAATAAAGATGCCATAATGTAATCAGAAAAGTAAACACTTCTGAAAATTAAGACAGAGGAAAAATGTTATAAGAGAACAGTACTCTAAGGCCATCTAGAAATGGACCTGGAATGCCATGAAGTTTAAAGATGAATGAACTAAAGTTTAGAAATGGAACACTAACAAAAAAAAGTTGGTTCTAAGATGAATATTTCTATTTCACCATAAAAGGGACCCCAGAGGATTCACGTTTGCATAAGTTTGGTATTTGAAAAATTATATATATTGATATTATTTCTCTAATTTTGAATATTTTAAACAGTATAATCAATGTAGAGGTTTAAAAGAGGCTTCTTTTTAGAATAGATGATATGTTACTTACACATGTTACTTATATTATGATTTGGACACACTTCAGTTGGGTTTTAGTCAGAATATAATGTCAAAATGGCAATGATGACTCTTTGATTATCATTTTAGAATATGAATGGGAATGGTGCATCTATCCTTGGGCTTCTTGATGTCTCAATGGCTTTCAGTACCATTGACCACAGTTTGCAGAGTTGGAGTCACTCTCTTACAGTGGTTTTCATTCTTCTGGGGCCAGTTCCAGTAAATGTTGATGGGGATAGAGGTTGCACTATTGAGCTGCCTTGGAGCTCAATGCTCTCGACTCTCCCATTTAACATTTAGATAAAAACAATGAGCGAGTCATCCATTGGTTTAGGGTCTAATATATCAGTAGACCATGATTACCTAGTATACGTCTTGATCTCAGGCTGCCCAAGTGATGGTTTCAATGTCATGAACCAATATTTAAAGGCTACTTGGATTTGGATAAGGAGGAACAAGCTCAGGGTCAATTGTGCCAAGATCAAGTAGCTATAGTTATTTGGGTCTCCTAGACCTGGGGATTTTTCATCTTTGGTCTTGGATGGGATTATACATCCCAATTTGAAATTGATATGCTATTAGAGGGTCATCCGAAACTAACAGCTCAAAGGAGACAGCAGCTGTGACCAGGATGGCCTTTACAAGATCCATCTCGTGTACCATTTACACCCGTTCCTAGAACATAATCCTTCAGTCACTTAAGCTACTCATCTCACAACTGGGCTACTACAAGACATTCATAAGGGCTGCCATTGAAGACCACTCAAAACTACAGGTGGTCCAGAATACAGCAGATTAGGAAATAATGAGTGGGTCACATTATGCCCATTTGTTATCCATGCCTTGCAATCTGCACTTATTTACAAGCTATGCTTGTTGGCTTCTAGGTACTATTCAAGATGCTGGCTATAACTTATGAATCCCTTTATAGAATTAGCCCTGGGTATCTGGGAGCCACCTCTCTTCAATTGTATATTCCCACCTGGTAAGATGCTGGCTATAACTTATGAATCCCTTTATAGAATTAGCCCTGGGTATCTGGAGCCACCTCTCTTCAATTGTATATTCCCACCTGGTAAGAACTAGAAGAATGGATATCTCCAAGTCTCTTCAATTATCTTCAGGCCTCTTCAGTACATACTCAGGATGTAGAAAGTATGCCTTCTTTATTGAAGTTCCTGCCTTCTGGAATATGACACCACCACCACCCAAAAAAATCTAAATAATTCCCATCTTGATGGTGTTCTGAAAATCACTGAAAACTTGGTCTTGCTCCCAGTCCTGGAAATAGGATATCCCCTGTCTATTTTTCTTAGAAACATTTTGGGAAACATTTCAAATATTTATGATTTTTATCTCTGTTTTTATTTAATTTTGTAATGTAAGCTGCCTTATGATGATTGTAATTGAGCAGTCTCTAAATGTAAATGAATAAATAATTTATACTAAATAACTACGCACCAGGACACCCAATGAAGTGCAACATGATGCAAAACACACATACAGTGTAACTTTTCCCTCCCAACTCGGAGCTCTTCAGGTTTGTTGGGCTCCAACTCCTACACCTTAAAAATGATGGCGGAACAAGTGTGATAGGAGCAAATGGCTGCTTCTGCAGTGGTGCAAAGCAGTCTGGATACCTGTCAGAGAAAAACAGATACATAACTAGAGTTATGGAAACCTTTCATCCTACAGTTCTGTATGGAAGTGATAGACAAATGGAGTGATAGACGCAAATGGAGAAAGTAGATGGGAGCAAAAATCAATTTTAGTATTGTGCAGGATAGCAAAGAAGCCACAGGCCCACCAGGTATCAACCAAAGAAACATGCCAGACAGAGAAAAAGCCTCTTTCAAAGATTACACACTGATTAAAGTGTTTGCTTCAGAGATGTGCAATCTTTTGACAGCTGAGTGGGTGGGGCTGGAACTGGAGGCCTTGCCTTTGTTTTTCAATTGTGAGAAAATTATTTTGGGAATTATATTTTTTACGGCACAACCAACACAAACTATGAAAATGATAGCACTACCATACATCAAAACATTTCAAAAACAACCAACAATTGCAACCATATGATATCACTGTAGGACACAAACTAACACCCCCCAAAACATCTTGAACAAACAAAAAAGCCTAGTAGCCCAAATTGAAACAAAACAAATCAGGAGTCATCTACAATATATAGCGGAAGGACCGTAACAACGTTATATAGGCAGAAGACATCCATGAACAGCAACTAGCATATCCATGAACACATCCATGAACACATCCATTAGCAGTCCTAAAACACAATAAAAATTCTTTAATCTCACAACATATGAGCAGCCACAGTTTCAACTGGGAAACTATTAGCATCTTTTTTCTTCTTCTTCTTCTTCTTCTGTTCAATTGTGTCCAGTTCTTGGAAACTGCATCCTAGACAAAGCTAAATCCAAAAACACCAGGGAATTTTTGGAAATTTGTCTTTCAGACAAATCAAACATCAGTAGACACATGGAAATAAAGCATATTTACATACCATTCAAAAGAGACAATAAAAAGCTAAGAAACAAAAAGACCAGAACTCATCCTTTCCAGCAGCCAACATCAGATAAGCAAAGATTAACACCAGACAGTCAAGCAGAAAACAATATTCTAATCAAGGAATTACCAAGAAGAAAACCATACTCCCACCAAAACTGGCAGGGCAAGCTACTGCATATAAACAGCAGCAAGCCCCATACTCTTCTGCATTGATGATGTTACCTATTTGGAAAATGAAATGTCTGCAAATAAACAACCATGTTTAGAGGACACCAAGAAGTCCACATTCAACTCTAAGCAATATTATTTCCTTTATTGGCATTTCCCATCCATCTGAATATTCCCAAGAGATGTCATCTGTGGTGCTGCATGTTAAGCTGCTATTTTATTTATTCACTTTAGTTTATACCAATGGTTATTTGATTCGGCTATCCTCTAAAGCACAACAGCTATCCACTCATATGTCAGACTTAATCATTCAAGCCATAAGTAAAGTGCATTGCAGAAGGCTTAATTCAATATCAAAATACTCTGTTATCTGAGCAAAGCAAAAGGAAAAATGTCAAAATAAATTAATTCCTTTTTTATCATTCTGTTTTGTTTTTCCAAATTATTAAATGTCTATATAAATTTCCAGCCATAGCAGCCTAGTGTCTAATGTTGATAATATTAAAAGGCACTTACAGGCTACATAATTGTAAAAAATGGGGAAAACTTTTTTTTTTGTCTGTTTGCTTCCAGGTTGTAAAAATGATGATTGTGGTTGTATTGACATTTGCCATCTGCTGGTTGCCATATCACATTTACTTCATTCTTACTGGAATCTATGAAAATTGGAATCGGTGGAAATATATTCAGCAAATCTACCTAGCAACTTTTTGGCTTGCTATGAGTTCTACTATGTATAATCCCATTATCTACTGCTGTCTCAATAAAAGGTAAGGTTGTGATTTAAGAGTAATCTATTAGAGCTTTGGAAGCCTGGGCATTTTTTTCATTCATCTATATTAAATGAATTCCATTTATTCATTTTTCATCCTGGAAATCAAGAGAGAAGGAAGAAAAGTACAACAGCTCTCCTTCTGCATTATAAAAAGAATTATTTATCCAAATGCTCAGAGCAGTTATTTAGAAATATACACTTCTGTTGATATTCTTCAATCTATATTCATTTCCTTCCCATATCCTTTTCCTCACTATTTATAAGACTATCCTTCACCTAATTTGTATGATCCCCTTTAATTTATTTCATTTGAAGTAGTGAGGGACCAATTAGAGGAGGTAGCTGAACAAAAATACAGGGGCAAGAATCCTAAAAGGCAGCAAGAGTTGCTGAGTCATTAATTTTAAACAAGATAGGGAAAGTACGCAGAACATAATTTCTGCAGTAATTTTCAACTAGCAGGTAATTTTACTAGCAAGTCATAGAAAGCATTAGTATTTTGTTATCCATATCCATATTTATTGCAATCTACATGTATATCTGTGTGCCGGTCTCACCTAATTTTGTGTCTGTCTTTGTTTGCATACAGCATATATCTGAACCAGTAGCAGTGAGCCGGCTGCAGTCCACTCTACATAAAAAAAAAAAATAGGATAGGATAAAACCATCGGCAATATTCTGAGTGGTTCTTCCATAGGGATGCACTGGAGAACTTTGTTTTTGTAGTGTTTTTCTCTGCACTGCCCTATCTGATCTGGCCTGTCTTCAAACCATATATTTCTTTTTCAGGGTTCTCTCCCTACGCCAAATTGGATCTCATTCTGATCCATTTTCAGAAGTTATCTTGCTGGGTAGGACAGAAGTCTTGAGCCCCCTTAGATAATTTATTTCCAACATTTCATTAAGTTGAAAAACAGCAGTAATATTTGCAATTTTCTGAAAACTATCACATAGCTATGCGGTGATGAAATTAATATGCAGATATTACAAAGCTAGTGGAGTAGTCACATAAGAAGCTTCAGAATAAGAAGCTTCTTATTGCTGAGAGACAGCAAGCAAGAGTAGGCAGAATCTTCTAAATTAAAGACATCTCCCACCTGGGCTGCTTTCAAAGAAAGCTGATTTACTTTTCTCCCTTGTGTCCCCACCACCTGCTTACAGATATTCCCTGCAGAAGAGGCAGCGAGAGCCAAACATAAAACAATGTCATTGTTTTAGAGGGCAGGATTTCATTGGCAGTACGTCTTTTCATTTCCTGATGTATTACATTTATTAGCTATTTAAATCACCAAAGCAACTCTAAGTTTAGAATAGGACTCATGTTGTCTGGGGAACTCTGGGACTTGAAGTCCACATATATTGAACTTGCCAAGGTTGAAAACACTGGACTCAATCTTTGAAATATCCCATTCATCAGTGAGAGTGGTAATGGAGAGGACAAGGTAATATCAGGGTAAGGGCTAACAGGCTGAAATTGCACCCTGCATTCATTCTGTATAAATGAGATAATCTCCATATTCAGTAGAATCACATGAAACAGGCATAATAAGCCACCCAGAGTCACTTGGTTGAATTGGACAATGAAAATTGAATAAATAAAGTAAATAAATAATTTTTTTTTCATCTTTTGTAACTAAGAAAGTACAATATGACCTATGGAAACTTACTTGAAATTCTCTCCTTTGAAATAATGTTTAAACCAAACTGAATTTCATAAATGAAACTTGAACCAATAGGAAAACATACAGTATGTACGAGAAGATGTATTGACTAGCACAGGCATGGTAGACCAAAATCGGTGCCAAAAAATATCATGATATCAAGGCATTTTCTCCATCTTGTACATAGTCAATGTCATCTAATTGTTTTTTTAAAATGCTACTTGAATTTGTAGATCTCTGAGTGCTTACATGGAATAGCATGGGTAGTTTACACATCAACAAAAAGGATCAAATGCTTACCACACCCAAAAACAATGGCATTCAATTCATATGAATAAATACATATGGAAAGTAAAATATGAATGGAAAATAATCCACATATGTAAGATCTCTCATCATTCTTGTGGATTTTTTGGTCAGACTTTTAAGTAGAAGATGCTGTCTGAGAGAATCTGTCTAATATTACATGACACCCTATCTGAGAGCCAGCAAAATTCAAAAATACAGATGGGAATAGGCTGCTTGTCTGTGCAATATAAGCAAATTGATACACAAACAAAAATCAGAACCTAATTCAATTTTGATAGACCTTTCAAAGGGGACATTAATTGCTATCATATATATGCAAATATTTTTAGATGATAACAGAAAGATAACAAGCGCAACCTTTCAGCATCTTGTTCAAAAACCTGCCTGTTGCAATCTTATTTAACACCTACATAATCCCATCAGGATGTGCATCTGGCATAGAAATGCTGCTATGTTGTTCTTTCTGTCTTCCAATCAAAACTGAAAATGTATTGAAATATCTATTATTTATCTGATAAATTCAAGATTAATTTATATTGCAAGTTATTTATCTAAAGAGAGCTTCGTTTCCTTGTGTTTTGGGGGTCAGCAGTGTTATCTGTAATATTGCTTTGCACATTCAAGCTGTAATTAGGCATGAGTTGAATCAACTGAGCTGTAGCTCAGCAGTAATTGAAATGGATGACTCAGTGTTTGTTGTGTTCAGGTCTAAGTCCATTCCATATCATCCTTATAATTTTTATTTAAACAAACTTCAACCATTCAATATTTGCTTTCAAACTATGTACATGAAGTTTTATTTTGATTTACTCAACTTGTTATATTGTCATCTACTCTAAATATGCATGTATTTTATATATTTTAAAAGGATCATCTTTTTCACACTTACTCCTAAAACATTACCTTTTCTATCCATTCCTCTTGAAGATAGGCACTTTTATAACTATCACTGTAAAATTCGACAAAGCATTAAGTCTGAACTGCCTTCTCATCCAGATTTCTATTTATTTATTAAGTATATATAGCATCCACCTGATCCACCTATTAGCCAGGAACTGCAAATTATGTTCTTTTTTTAAACAAATTGTAGTCAGAATTATCTAGTCTCTCAAGTGGTATTTCAAGGTAGATATTTAGGGCACAAATGGGCCCTGCTAGCAAAAAGGGCAGGAGAGATCCAGTTCATCAAGGATAGTTTATCGTATTTTGAAATAAGTGATGAATTTTCTAATGATGGCAATGCTACAAGTTATAAACATGTTTTCTTCAACTGTATTACTTTTTTGGATGGAGCAATAGCATTCTGGAATGCTGCACACATACAAAAGTATACAAAAGTACATGTCTGTACAATTCTAAGCAGTCTGGCCCCTTCTTTTTCTATATGAAGAGAGTTTAATTCACAGAAAATGCAGGTAGCCCTTGTTTAGTGACTGCCGCGTTTAGCAACTGTTTACAGTTACAACGGTGATGAAATTTTTTTTATAACCAGTCACAGGTATGTAAAGCAAAGAAAAACTGAAGATCATAACCACATTTGTGGTTTCACTTAGTGACCCCCTCACTAATAATCAGGTTGCCTGTTACACTAGGACCATATATGAAGTACCATCTAAGAATAATATTATTCTTAGATCATATCATGTGTGTGTGTGTGTGTGTGTGTGTGTGTTGGGTGGAACACCTGGCAAATGTAAAGCAATCTGTTCTGCGTTTCACTGCCGGGTGTTCCACCCAACACATAGATATATATCCTCCCTGGTCTCTACTGACAAGAGTGAGGAGGAGCCTGTGGCCCAATGGTTAATACAACTGCCTAACATGCGAGCTGCCCACTATATATATAATGGGTTTTTTTCTTTTTTTTAAAACACCAGGTCTACCCAAATATGGGAAGGAAGGAAGCTTTTGCCTTTATCAGCCCCAATCTAGGAACTATCCCAGGCAGTACTTGCCACTGCGACAAATCATTTCTATGTTATATGTAAGCCAGTTGTAAATTAACCAGCTGAAAGGGAGGAAGGGCTGTTAAAATATCTAATCTGTAATTTTTCAGATGATGATTTCCGCTTTTCTGATGACATTGTGCATTAAAGAAACTGGGAAGCAGTCCCTGATAGCTGGGCAGCACCGTCTGACACTCTTTGAAATTAGATGCAGAGATGCAGCTGGATTTGCATTCTGTTTTATTAGGTTTCTAGTAGTTTCAACAGATGGGAATCCAGTCCTTTTTCCAATTCTGCTATTAAGATGTCTCTACGCATCTGTTACAATTAGAAAATTTCTTCTACTGTTGAGCCAAGTTCATTACAATTTTTATCCATTAGCTCTAATTCTACCCTCTGGAGTAATCAAGAGCAAGTTGCTTCTATCTCCTGTAGGACAGCTCTTCTGAGGTTTAAAGGCCACTATCATGTTCCTATTTTAAGTTTCTTTTCTCTAGGTTTAATATCTCTAAGACTTTCACCATTCCTAGTAGAACTGGAATTGACAATCTCTATCATATTGGTTTCTTACTCTGGACATACTTCGGTTGATATACACTCTTCTGAAAATGTAAAACCCAGAACTAAACTCAGATATTTAGAAATGTATATAGGTACTCCTCGAGTTACAACCACAGTTGAGCTCAAAATTTATGTTGCTAAGTGAAACATTTTATGATTTTTTTCTTTCCACAGTTGTTAAGTGGATCGTTGCATTTGTTAAGTTAGTAACACGGTTGTTAAGTGAATCTGGATTCCCCATTGACTTTGCTTGTCAGAAGGTTGCAAAAGGGGCTCAGGTGACCTTGGGACACAGAAAAGGTCATAAATATGAACCAGTTGCCAAGCATTTGAATTCTGATCATTTGTTCATGGGGATGCTGCAAAGGTTGCATCTTTAAAAAATAAGTCATAAGTCACATTTTTCAGTGCCATTGTAACTTTGAACGGTCACTAAACAAACTGTTGTAAGTCGAGGACTACCTGTATTTGATTAATTCTTCTGTTAAAAAAATGTTTGCTATGAGATATGTCACATATCAAGTACATACCCTGTGGTAAATGCATGTGTTTTCCAGGTTCCGAGCTGGTTTCAAGAGAGCTTTTCAATGGTGTCCTTTCATTGAAGTGTCTAGTTACGATGAACTGGAGCTTAAGACAACTAGATTCCATCCTACCAGACAAAGCAGTTTATACACAGTTACACGAATGGAATCCAGCATGTCAGTAGTGTTTGAATCCGGCGACGGAGAGAGCAGCAAGTCTATGCGCAAGAAAGGAGCACAAGAAGCCAACGCAAATGGGTGTTCATGCAGGAGTTCCAAAGCTAGTTCAGCTGTGTCAGGTTACATCAATTCTCCATATACATCAGCGGACGAGTATTCCTAAAGCCTTTCATGCAGTTGTAATAGATGTGAGACAAAGTCACATAGCTAAGAAATAAGACAATGCTATTCTGCCTTAGGATCAAACATCTGGAAAGCAACCATGCTTCAAATATGGAGCACTGACAGCATGTGTATATATCTTGCCTATTATCGTCAACCTTCTTTGATCCAACCTGTTTTTTGTGTTTTGGGAAAGGCAAAGAATAAGTCTTGTTTACATCAACATTGTGACTTAGTGCCATGGGATAAATTGGAACTTCCATGTAAATTATATAAAACAGGTGGGATTAAGGACAATTTATATCCCACTGAAATGGGCAGCAAAAATGTGTCATGTTTTCAATATTACCTAAAAATGATTGCTCTTAATCGACACCTTATGAAATAACATTATATGGGGGTGGACCTTGCCCAATCTGATATTTATTTATTTGTTTGTTTGTTTGTTTGTATAGTTTCCCATCTCAGCAAACAACTTTGAGTGGCTCACACCTCAATGTTACTGATTTTATCATATACGTGTTCTAGGAGGATAAAATTATTTTAATATTGAGGTACCGGTTGATAAATTGCTTCTGTTCCTCTGAAAACCTGAGATTGCTTACAGCTCCACTGTTTGCAATCTTAAGTGAGGAAGAGCCAATTTTGAGTACAAGGGCTCCAAACTGACACAGCAGTTGTTACTATTTTTTAAATCTGTTCTGCACCTGATTTCCTGCCCCATCAACTGCACAGCAGGTATGGAACGTGTTCATGAAATAAGACCAGAATGAAGCAGGTTTTCCCATTTGTTACTTTCATAGACATACAAATGTCTGGGTTGCATTTAAATAGGGGGAAAAAATCAACAAGTGCTTTTCACTGTATCACACTAGACCTTCAGGTTAGCTTGTGTGATAGCTTTCTTAACTTTGTTAATCACATTGATATCCATAGGTATACAATGCAAATTGCTATGTCATGGAAAATGACAAAACATACATTCCAAAGTTACAATGTAACTCCCAGGCTTTCGTATTTGCATCTTGTGGTTGTATGAATACATGTTATACATATGATTTGCATTTCAATGTGTGTTTCATCATCTGCAAACACACCAGCTCCCTTCTGCAGATGTGTACATGGAATCTTCTTGGAATTGATGGTATCTTTTAATTATCTCCAAAATATCTTCCAGCAAGATTGCTTCTACTGTACTGAAGCTTAGAAATAACAACTTAAGATTGTTTTATAATTGCTAAAAGGATCAATTATCAATTATGAAAAAAGATTCTTTCATTTTTCCATCAGTTTTCATATTTTGAACAGTATTCTCTTTAATCAAATATAGCTGCCAAAGGTCCTGGGCAAAAGTTCTCTTTTGTGTATTTTAAATTTGATAGCACTGTTTCCAGTGTGTTCCAGCAGTTCAAGAAATTTAGAATTACTTCATCACCCCCAATTGTTCAGTATCCTCCAATCCTTGTTTCAACTCTTTGCACCCTTTCAGACCACAAAAGGATTGAAGTCACTCATTACTGTGGGGTGATATTTAGATGATGGATGGGTTTGTGAGTGCAACAAAACAACCTGACTGTCCTTGTGAGCTGTGGAAGGTGCTATCTTATTGTAGTATTAAATGTTCAATTGCCAGTCCTGTAGGCTTTTAACTTGTGAGTAGTTGCATTTACATGTGTTGTAAATGTTTTAAAATTCTTTGTGCATGCATACTAGAAATGGTGAAATAATGAATTACCCATAATCTTGCAGAGCTGCAGCAAATTTTAAGCATAATTTGTCTGTCCTACTCTACAATAGGGTCTTACATTCTAATTAGGAAGATTTATTTTCCAAATCATATGGAAAAATAAATGTTACATACAAATATACTTGACACAACCACAGTCCATCTTCCCAAAGCAGACAGAATTCAGTTTTAGACATCAACATAAATTGCAGGAGATAAACTTCAGTGATAAAGGACAGTGCTTGAGACTCAAGTCCTAGGGTCCAGAGATATTTGGCCCAAGGAGTGCCAGTAACGGGATATTCTCCTTCAGCTTGGTTTAGATGGCAGAGATAATTTATTGAGAAATTGACTTTATTCAATATTTGATTCCATAAGGAACCATTTTGCAACTTCAGAATCCTCCAAGATGCATCATTAAAAATCTGCAGGTTTTGGAGGCTTTTTCTTTGATGGGTTGGTTGAGAATATTTGTCCAAAATAAGGCTTGGTACACCTATTTGTCACATTTATGATCAGTGAAAATAAATTTTTCAAATTTGCAAACATCCCTTAAAGCAGAAAAAAAAAATCAGTCTCAACCCCTCTCACTCTGTTACACATCATCACCATGTCCGTGTAATGCTCTAATATCCTCTCCAGCAATGTAAATAGGTAACAAAATGTGACATTTAGACAAAAGATAATTAGCCACTTCTGGTGTGCTTCAGCATTATTTGGGCCATTATCTACTAGAGTAGCATGTTATTTATCTCTGCCACTTTCAGTACTCAAATGCATTTAAAGTACCAGACAGTTCTAGGCAACACAAGTGAAATGCAGCAGTGACAGGAATACTACCTAATATGAATCTGAAGATTATTAATAAGTACAGGAAGTTCTGAAATTATGACCTCAATTGAGCCCAAAATTTCTGTTGCTAAATGAGACATTTGTTAAATGAATTTTGCCCCATTTTACAGCTTTTCTTGCCACAGTTGTTAAGTGAATCACTGCAGTTGTTAAGTTAGTAACCCAGTTGTTAAGTGAATCCGGCTTCTCCATTGACTTTGCTTGTCAAGGTTGCTAAAGGTGAACATATGATCCAGGGATGCTACAACCATCATAAATATGAGTTGCCAAGTGTCTGAATTTTGATCATGTGACCATGGAGGTCCTGCAACAGTCATAAATGTGAAAAATGGTTATAAGTCAGTCTTTTCAGTGCTGTTGTAACTTCAAAGGGTCACTAAACAAACTGTTGTAAGTCAAGGACTACCTGTAAGATTGCATATTTTGCAGGGACATTTTTCTCCTCAATGTAATTTAAAGCCAATTTGTTTGTACAGGTTTTAATATTTTATGTTTTTTGAATTTACTGTATATAAAAGATGCACTTATTAGTAGAACTTTGCTATTTTGCTTGAAAGAGATCCTGAGTTTCAAATGTTGCAGAAAGCATACAAGCAATTTATCAGATCTGTATTTGTTTTATTGGTATGTGACACCTTGTGACATTTTCTTTTTTGCCACAATATGGAAGAATAGCTGCGAAGGTCTCGTAAGATCCAGGAACTTCCACAGCATGCCCATCAACTCTTATTTTTATTTTCTTTTATGTTTCTTCAGAAATTATACTGTTGGATTTAAAGTTCAGCATTAATGTAAGATGGAGGAATAAAATATTATGTATTGTTTTGATTAATCCAAGGAATTTAAATATTGTGGCTGAGAACCAGGGCCTTAAATCAAAATGAGTGATGGAAACAAGGGGCTCTGGGAAGATTTTCAAAGCCCTAGGAAATGTTGCAGTGCTAAGTATGTACTGACTTTGGATGGTCTTCACTGTTTCAAGGTAAAGCAGGATCAATGTGAAGTGGTCCTAGCCAGAACCAGAATCTTTAGAAGGCTTCAAACTCAATTTGACTCCTTAGAGTACTGCAAAAGGGAACACAAGAGCAGCTGCATAGATTTTGTTCTCAACAACTGTTCAGCTTGGCTGATCTTGAAAAACTTAACTTGTTAGATCTCATTATTATGGGTGAGGGACCACTAGAGTGGGTGGGGCGAGTTCTGTCAGCTCTCAGTAGTGTCCAGAGGCCCAACTCAACTTGAAGGGATTTTATCTTTATCTTGTCAGAAGAATTTGTGTGAAGAGAAATGAGTGCCTCTGACTAGCTGGTCTCCCAATAGTAGCATTTTGAATTCTTTATTACTGTGTGGCTTAGTTCTGCTAGCTTGTGCATTCTGTTTATTTTGTCCAATTTAAATAGCTTATTATATTGCTAATCTTATTATTCATCCTTTCTTCTTTTCTTTTCTATTCCTTGCCAATCATTTATTCTCGGTGTTTTGTAATAATTACTTTTCCAATTCTATTTTGTAACAATAAAAGGAGAGGAATCAGCAATGTAACTTAAAAGATTCAAAGCATTTTTTAAAATATTGTAATAGAATACTAAACATTAAACAACAATGCCACCTGTTCTCCATTCCTGCATAATGCACACACTAGTATTTCAGGAGACAACATAAGGTTATATGGGTTATTGTTATATTATCTGTACCACATGGCTAGTCATTTCTTCTAAATATATATGGGAAGTTATTAAAATGATTTCTATCTTGTGTTTCCCATGGTAAACATAATAATATACCAGTCCTGGGTATGTATATAAAGTTCATAGTCACTGATTCTCTTAATTTTTAAACTCCCTTTAAAATCAAAGAAAACATGCACTGGGTTGATATGTCATGCTAAATCATGATTTGTTTTGAACCTGATTCATTGACCAAGTTATAGAGGGCTTAGACCATTTTAATTTGTTTTAGCCATGGTTTATTTGTGGCTTACTAAAGTAGATAGAGCATAGAATACCTTGTGTCTCAGGAGCAAGGAATCTCTAAGCCATCTTTTCTTGCCCTCCAAACAAGTGGAAATCCACTTCCATAATCCCTAGTCAGCTCGGTTTTTAGTCAACAGTTATCTGGGATTGTGGAAATTAGACTACATAGAGTTGAGGGCATTTTAAATTAATTAATCCACTTGTAACAAAGATATAATAGAAAAGATCAAAGGACAAAATCAACACTTGTCCTGCTTCTTTCTTCAAAAGTAATTCTATGATTTTGTAAACCAGCAGTTTATGTATGTTTTTATTAGGAGTAATTTTTGTAGTCACACAGTAAAATGTCATAGTGGAATCATTATGCCATACACTCAGGAGTAAAGTCTTTTGCCATTATGAAACTACATAAAGGAGAGTTTAATTAAAAGCCCAGGTTTGCAGCTGTTCTTCCCTAACTGGCTTGTATTATTCTGCATTTGACACTTGTACCATTTAATCTTTCCTTCCATGCCAAATATCAGTTGCCCATTCATTAAATGGCTGTAACCATCCACATTACAGCTGTCTAAATCCTGGTGAACAGGCAAGTATGAATGCAACCTGAAAACACAATTCTCAAGACTAAAACTTTGTTTTATTCCTTAATGGAACATAATTCTAAGTTGCAGTTTTCCAAGACTGTTGATGTCTTGGGGGGGGGGTCAATTTAGTTTATGTTTTATATCACATTACCTTAAGATTGATGACCCTATACTAAATTAAAGCCTAACAAATCACATTAAGGGGAAACGGCCCCTCCTCAGTCAACAGAAGTGCTGATTTACCACCAGCTTATCAAGTACTTAGGAGGCGAGGGCTTGGCAGCAGAAGCAAACAACAGCCAATGACTTAATAGCCAGCCATCAACACCCCAATCAACATCTGAAAAGTCACATACAATCAGCACCATATAAACACCACACACAAAACAGCCCAAAGCACACACTCTGCTAGAGAGAAGTTCCCTGAAGATGGGTTTGAGTCTGAAAGCTTGGAAGACAAAACCTCTGGTTCTGGTGACTGACCCAGATTGGGACATGTATATACACCTTTAATCATATTAAAGTTTAGAAGAACTATGAGTATCCTCTGCTATTTGGGATCCATGCAATGATGAAACACACAGTGACCAAACAGGACTATTGCCATATACTAGCCCTTTCATTGTCTCATTGATAATTCCCTCCCTTGCCTTTGGGGAAAACAATTCTCCTTTTCAGGTGTATGTGGGCTGTGTAAAAAGCTTAATGATATTCTACCCATTTAATCAGTTCCTAATTATCCATGTTCCTGTATTGTATGCTGTGCGCTCAATAAGCAAAAATAGGTGAGAGGTAATTAGATTGAAAGTATATAACAAAAATAGCAAGGGCTAATCAACTCAAACAACCTTTTATGGTCTCTCTTCAAGGATGTTGGTGCTTTCTACACAGAATTCAAAACTGCAATCAGAGAAAACTTTAAACAAATTGTTTAGCATAATATGTGAAACCTACCACTTGACGCAAGCTATATCAGGGGTGTCAAACTGCCGGCCTGCGGGCCAGATGCATCATGGCAAAACTGCGCCAACTCCATTGCCAGCAATGGGAAAAAAGTTGTGATATGTCGCAACACATCACATAATGTTGAGAGTTTGACATCCCTGAGCTATATAATCTTGATAATATAATACTTTCCATAATAAGATGCTCACTGAAGTAGTAATGCTGATGGTGATGTTTTTATCACTTCCTGCAGTGCAGACACAATATAAGTTTAGGATTCAACTTAGTTGTTTCTTTTTGACTAAACTTAAAACCTTTGCAGATAAATTTTGATTCTGTGATAAGATATGTCCCTTTTCTGGACTTTTAAAATCAACACATTTTATGGCATTCTTCCATAGAGTAGCCTAGCATCCAGCAGTAATTTCTGGTAATGTTTTGGATTTGCAGAGATTTCCAAAGAAAGAAGCCACAGCTGAGCTCAGGGCTGCTGTAATCAGACAGACTCCATCATTAAGCATTCTGAATATAAACTTAGCAGTCTCAGGTGTCTGCCTAAAGCACCTAATCTCTTCAGAAAATATCCATTGAACTACATAAGGGGACAAAGAGATTTTTCATTCCAAATATGAAGGAGAAAAAACTCAGAGCTCTATAAAAAATGAAAACTAATGTAAAAGAAATGGAAGTCTTTGCCATAGCAAGCCTTAACTTTTATCTTAAGGTAGAGCAATTTAAGCATGCCTAGTTATTTATAATCCTGTCCTGTGACATCCTAAAACTTCATGTTTTGTTTTGCTACAGCATACTGTATGAATCCTATTTTGGTGGTTTATAAACAATGGGTAAGATCTTTGACTGTCATGTAAACTCAGCCAGCTGTGCTTCATTTATCACTCCATGGTTAGGCCGGCAAGGTTTAGTGCAGCATGTGAATCCATCATCACTTTGGTGTGCATTTACTTGCACACACCTTTCATGCTAATTTCAGTTAAGTGTTCAGGCAGATGTATGCTATCAATGGGATAGGATCCAAAGCCTGCAATTATCTGGGTAGATTTCTGATCATGTTAATATTTCCTCAAAAAGTAAGCATCAGTTTTTTTCAGTGGATTTTTTTTACCAAATGGGTATTCATAGGATGGCAGTCTGGATGCCAGCTCAGTTGGTGGTTTAGACACAGAAAGAGGTAATCCACATGGTACTTTAGATGTGGTCCTAATTAGCAAAACACACTGATCTATAACTATAAAATATGATACAAGCTACATTTGGCTGAATATTGACGAAAAAAGCACCTTTGACACCACATTTGGCTGGTTGTGCATCACACACAAAATAAATCATGGTTTGCAAACCATAATGTCTGGGTTGTAAAATTCCAGACAGCCAAGAGATGGTAGCAAAGAGAGTCTTTTGGTCATTTAGAATTTTGCAGGTATTCCTAAATATAGTATAGTAAATGCTCTTCAATACATCAGCTCAAAAGAGCTGTTATCACACTGACCAGACTGAGCCAGTATACCAATCCATATGGTGATTTGTTTGATTTAATGTGTACAAACCTGACTATAGTAAAATAAGATTTTAGTTTAAATGTGCACGAATGCAATGAATGATGATTAAACAAATTATGGTGTACTCTAATATGTAAACCCAACCATTTGAATCAAGGTATATAAACTTAATAACAGAATAACTTCCCTGATATAGTTATATGCTCACTAAAAAAGTAACCAGATGACAAAGTTACTTCCTACAGTTATATTTTAAAAGCTTTCTAACTTAAATGTGTGCATATACTGTATGCCTCTGAGGCAGTGTTCGACAAGTCCCTGCAGTTTTCTTGGCAAAATTTCAGAAGTGGTTTGCGTTCCTAAGACTGAGAGATTGGCTAACCAAAGGTCACCCAGCTATCTTCATGCCTAAGATAAAACTAGAACTCCCGGTTTTCCAGTTTGTAGTCTGATATCTTGACCACTGCATCACACTGGTTCTCTTAAAGCAGGAGTCTTCAAACTTGGCCCTTTTATGACTTGGGGACTTCAACTCCCAGAATTCCTCAGCCAGCATGCCTGGCTGAGGAATTCTGGGAGTTGAAGTCCACAAGTCATAAAAGGGCCAAGTTTGAAGACCCCTGTCTTAAAGCAAAGCAGGCTACCTTGAAGTAATATGAACTGTGCTTCCAGCCCCATCCTGAATATGAAATCCTGGACTGAATTTCATTTAAACGTCTCTTCAATTTAAATTTAAACTTTAAGTTTGAAGTTTGAAGAATGCTCAGATCCAGAAACAATATATTTAAATGTCTAAACAGTCCACACTTTCTGATTGGATGTATGAACAAAAATGAAATTAGGGAAATTAAGAATTTGTCCTAAGTATGCATTATTTTAATGCTTTTCTGCATTTGCAATCTGATTTTTTTCACTTTATTTTTCACCATCAATTTTAAGGAAGGTTATTTGCAAAAGTTTCCAGATCAAGGTACCTCTTATTACATTTCTAAGTGGCTAGTATTAGAAGAAGAGGCATCAGCAGCACTCAATGGAATTTCAGTAGTTAGATGAATATAAAGGCTAGGAGCTTGTTTGCTGTCAAGTTCCATATCACTGGTAATTACCATATGCTAAATAAATAAATAACTGGTAACAAAGTAAGTCAGAACAACAGAGATCTCATCTCCTTAATGCTGATGTGGGGTAAAAGTAGAATCTTGAAAACTGCTAGTAAATTCCCAGTTTTCATTGTAGTGAGTTAATTAAGGAAGAGCCTTCGTGTAATACTTGCTTCAGGGTTTTGTTCTCCAACTTACAACTAATCAATCATGCCATGTTTTGGCCAATCTCATTTTTAGTAGTTGTTGGGACAAAGAACTTATACAATGCCAGTGTCCCTATTCCAGGTAATTCAGATAATACTTCAATAACTTTTAGAATTCAATTTTAATTGAGTATTTATATTATTTTAATAACAAGTATCAATCATTTCAAATACTCAACATACTTCTGTGGGAAGTCAGCCCCTCCAGAGAAGGAAATATTAAAAGGGCAGAATATTATATTTCCTCAAAGGATCTTAAAGAGGCAGAAAAGCATGCCCAGTTTTTCTTAATAGCCCCAAGTCTCCCTCCCCCAAGCATAAACCAGCTCTGTAGAATGCAGTTTAAAAATCCATTCAGGAAGGTTGGAGGCCCCCAACTAGAAGCTTAGGAAGACAAAGACACCTAAAATCTACATACCCCACCCAAACTCTAAGACAGGACATAATAGTATTAACCCACAGATGCCAAAGGAGCACACTCGGACTCAGGTCAAAATACATGACACAGGAAATACAAAGCCTCAAACAGGAAGAGGAAACAACTTCAAGAGCCCCAGAGGGTATAAAAACCCACTTCCTACATGTGGTCTCTCTCTTTTTTCTTCCAGAGCCATCTTTCTGTCTGGTTCTCCTCTTCAATAAACTGCAACCTTCTTTCTAAAGCAGTCACCATGTTGTTTATTCCCAGCTTGAACTGAACCAAGTCTAAATCACTTCTAATGGAAAACCTTCATTGATGGGATCCTAGGCAATCTCTTTAAAAAGCCCCTGCATCAATTGAGCTTACACATCCAAACAATAGTTTGTTAGTCCATGAATTGAATAAACTGCTACTCAATGTATTCATACAATACTCTGAAGCATAAGTCATGGCTTAGAAGACACACTAGTTATATCTACACATGTCCAGAGATGTTTCAGTTTACAAAAAAATGAAAAATAAAATTAATGTGAGATTCAATCCAAGAAAACTATGTGTTATGAACATTAAAATTAAAATTATAACTTTACTGACTGCAACATAGTTATCTTGGCATGGTATAGGGCAGGGATCCAATTGTCTGAGCAATTCTCTGCCTAGTTCACATGCTGGGATAACATTGAACTGGAAGATTTTCAGGACTACAACAACATGGAACAAGTATATAGTTTTCTGTTGAAGAAACCATTTGGCAGGCATCTTTGCATGTAGGATAAGCTAAAGACTTGGGGATCCCTCTTCTGTATCACTGATGCAAAACCTGACTCTCTGGGGGGGGGAGTTGGATGTCGTAGTACCTATTGCATGTACCCAATACCCAGTCAACACCAGTAAAAATTAATTTCATCAGTTATTGGTTTCCCAAAAGTCTTTTCCAAAGACATATGTTCTAAAATAAATTACAAAAATTTGCAGTCCATTAAATGAGCAGAGTTTGAGCAGATACTAACAACTTTGAGAACAAGTTCTGTTGGTGTACAGGGACTTCTCTAGAATACTACGATGAACTATGTCACCTGAATATGATGGATGACTTTGGGAATCAGAGACATGTTGCTCAGTTTGTGTGTCTGTGTGTATGTTTTTTTTTATTGTATTGTTTGTAAGGGATATTTGGTATCAAAAACTGAAGCACAGATGTCATTCCATCCTTTCACTGAAAAAGGTCACAGCTGGCTTCTTAACATAGGAACAGCTTTGAATCCAACATAATTAGGTTGGCCAAATAAATACATCCTTAACATTCTGCCTCAGTTCTTGTCTATTAAACAGTTTGATTCATAACCAGTAAACTATAAAAATGAGATCAATAGGAACAAAGATTTTTTAAAATAAAAGCAGCAGCTATACGAAGCTAAAAGACCAGTTCCATGATTCATATAATGATGTATTTAAAGAACATTATGGTCTCATTATGATTTAACACTGCTGTTGTTTCCAATATATGTTGTCACAACAGAAGCAGCTATTTAAGAGATGCTGTTTTAATTAATCCTGGATTTATATTCAGATTTTATTCATTTGTGCTGCTGGACCTTACTTTAACTTTTCTGTGTAAAAAGGAAAGCTTATGAAGAATAAAATTATAGAAGAGAATATCCTTGAAATGAATGGAAAAAGTACTTGTTTCCTTGGTAATTAGAGAGAAATATTCATCTAGCTGAATAACAGAAATGCCTGTGTTTAACACTAAATTTGGCACTAGAATATTACTCGTCCATAATATAGGGATCAAATATATTTTTCCACTTCTGACCAAGCAGCTTTCTCCATCCAATTTATAGACTCTTAACTCAGAATGTCATACAGCATGGTGAAAATATTATGTGTAGAAAATGGAAATGCTGTAAGAGTCTAACTATATATTATGTGGAACTGATCCATTGGCAGTGTCATAAGACCATTTTCCCACAATAAATAATAGAAACAATGTTGCGTTTAATATTCTCAAAGTTGATCAAAACAGATCCCCAGGGATTTGGCTAGGCGTGTTTTCAATCTTGCTGTCATGGCCAGCTCACTCAGAAGATGAAGAGAAATTGTGGGAGGGTCATCAGCTTGAGAAGATTCAACTGGAAGAGTTGCAGGTAGGGAAAGCAGCAACTAGGAGAGGCAGCAATCACTGGTCTCAGAAAAGGTAGAACTAATACCCCTCCAAATCATGGGTCCACCAGGAAAAGGCTGGACAAAAAGGGTTCAGCAAGATCATAGGCCAGAAAGAACCCGGCCCCACCAAAGGAATACGTCAGGGTCACACTGACCCTATATAAGGGGACTCATGCGCCTCACAACTTAAATGGTAACAATTCTCCATTTACTACTATGTTCCTCAACTCCTTAGCCTGTATTCTTAAGTAGTGATCCTGAACCCTCATATCACATCTGTTTGACACTCTAGTACCTTGTTTACAATTTGAATTCTGTCTTGCCTATAATTTAAGCTAGCTGAGTTTTTGTGCGCTGGATATTTTGGGTGTGGCAGACTATGATTATTTATTTAAATCGTTTAGCAATTAGAGTTCGGTTTGAAAACTGTTTTTAATAAAGATATAAGACTTACCTGTGCATCTGTGATTTCTGTCTGCCAGGGTAGGACACTTATTTAGATATGTCAGGAAAATAATCTTAAATGGTCTATATGCAAAGCCTATGATCCTTAGTGTTTATATTTCTTGTAAATGTGTTATTAAATTTTAGGCATTTAGGATGTATTGGAACGATGCTTACAACCCTTTGTTGTGGTCTAATTGCAATATGACTTTGCCAGAGAAGTTATTGATTACATATATTGTTATTCTGCCTTCAGAGCTGAATTTTGGCCAGTTCAAACTGTGCATGTGCAAATTAGGGTTTTGGGTTTTTTTTTCTGGATTGAATTGCTACTGAAGACCTGATCTTTTAAAATATCTGAGTTATGCCTAAAATCTAAGATGACTCAAATACTGTATTCATATGACACACTGAACTACAAATTAACCAGTTTTTTCTTAGCATGTTGTGCAAACCCTCTTATGAAATACATAGAGGATAAATGCAATCATTTCTATACAAGCTTTGTGTATCCAAGATAATTGAATCTTTTGTTAAATTAATTTTAAGATATTTGCTACTAATTTAACATTATTGAAGACCTTAACCCAGGGGTTCCCAACCAGGGGTGCTCGCACCCCCTGGAGGTACGAGACGATATTCCAGGGGGTGCGAAAACTTATAGTGTATATGCATAATTTGTTGCTGTTATTTCGAACTTTTGTAAGGGGTGCGAGAATATAGCAGAAGCGTTCTAGGGGTGCGGGGTATAGAAAAGGTTCCCAACCTTAACCCATTGATTTGTTACAGCAATATATTCTGTGTCATTATGCCAAATTACCTGCAAATTACCTACAGTACCTAGGAACATCATTTTAATGACATTAATAGCTTAGGAACCTGACGTGTAATTAAAGCATCAAGCCCAAACTGAACAGTGAAGAGATATTTTAATTGTATACATTATATTGCAACTGAGCAACCTTAGATTGTCCAAAATGTTTGCAAAACTTCAAATAGTTCTGGAAAGCAAAAAGCTAAGGCTGATCTAAAATATCACTGGCAATTTTGGCTCATGAATTTTAGAAAACTAGTTTACCTGCCATCTTAAATATTGAATTATCCTACAGTATCAAATTCTATCAGAGTTCAGATCAGTTTAATAATTTTTATTGTACTTGGTTATTATTGGTATTACATTATAAATTAAAAAGCAATTTAAATGCATATTTATTGCCTCTTTTTCCTGATTCCCAGAACTTAGCAAGTCAAATTCATTACACAAGAGGCAAGTAAAGGCTAGGCAGCCAGGCAGGCACAAATAACAATTAACCCTTAACATCTACTACTCTGTTCCTTTCACTTTATTGCTATTTGTATAAAAGTAAAATAATTGGGCAGATACTACTAATGACCTGATACAGGTGAGATATCATCCAAATGTTTCTTATCAGTGGGAATACTAGAATAATTTTCTTAGAGCAATAGTAAATTGAAAATAGTTTCATTTCAAAACAAATGGATAAAAAATATTGAAATATTTTGGATGATGGCGTTGTTCCATTTCTCAGCAGGAAACCAGGAATGGTGTTCTGTGCTATATTATCTACTCATCACCGCACTTTGCATTACAATTTTAGTTATACCTCTATTCCGAACAGGCTAAAGGAACTGAATCCACTATAACTAGATAGGAAACATTTATCATTGAAACCCAAAAGGAGCAGTTCAATTCAAGCTACCAGTCCCTGTTCATATTATAAGGCTCAATCAGAGGTACTCAAACTTTACAGTGCCATATCCCTTCAAAATGATAAAATGGACATCCACTCCCATGAATAAAACATACCATTGCATTGAAGCTACATTCATTCATAATATATTTTAAAAATCATGGAACTCTATGAATTTGTAAAATAAAACTACTTCATTGGAAATGAAAGAGATTAAAATTATATATTTAAAGGGAAATATGAGCCTGCTTACTTTGTATAATTCCTAAAATGTGGGTTTCAATCTGAAGACAGCTTTCCACCAGAAATATTGGTGGGGGATGAGGGGGGGGTGTTTCCTTGCCTTAAATCAGTTTTCTTTAAATACTGCTGCAACTGTCTTATTGAAAGCTGCCTTTGGTTCTCTCTCCCTGTGCAATCTGAGATAATAATTCCATCCCCTCAAACCTCCCCCACATTATATCAAGGGGTTATGTTAGAATGATCAGAGCGTCCCATAGGACCTATATGCCCTCTGGGTCTGATTACCTGTCCTTTGAAAAGCAAATGCAGGATGTGAAAAGAAAAACAACTCTGACAACAAAAATTTTGATGCCATGATGAGAGGCTCCAAGGATCAGCAGAAGGAAAATATAGCTGTGGGCATTGATTGGCCACTTTAAAGAAATTAAGGGTTTAAAGAAATTAAGGGTCTGGATGTAGGATGAAGTAAAGAGCCATTTGCTGGGCAAAGCTCTCAAAATTGTAAGCCCCATAGGAATTGTCTCTTCTTGCAAAATAGGTGTTTTCTTTATTCCGTTATTGTCACTCAGCTGCTGTGAATATATGGGAAGACAGACTAAACAAGAAAGAGGATGAAACTCTGAAACTTTTTTTGTGTATGTGTGTATGAGAGAGAGAGAAACTAAGTGAATGACATTCTTGACAAGTCTGCACCAAAACAAAAATATTTTGATCTTTCATCCTTTGAAGCTGAACATGTACTGTAGCCTGAAGAAAAACCTGATCCAAGAACAACCAATGACATTTTGAAGCTCTGTTAAAATGTAAGCTAAATTGGATACAATTGTTTTATGTTGCCTGAAGAGGGGTAACTGTTGAATGGAGCAACTTATGAAATGGAACACCAATAAGTCCCAGAAGGTTTTTGTAATGTGTCAATACATCTACCCCTTCATCAGTTCTCTGGCAGTGCTTCCAAGAGGGAACAACACATTAGTATTGCTCAATCTGGACCCAATATTTGGGCTTTGGATGGTTGTTTGTTTGTTTGTTAAATTTATGCCACATTTTTTGTGCAGAAGATCAAGGCTTCAAACAAAACATGATCTTCTCCCATTTTTCCTCTCAAAAATTACCTGTGAGATAGACACAGTGACTGACTTTGCCTCCTAACAATTTTATCTGTTTCAACATTACAAAGTTCTCTCCCATGACAAAAATATTTCCTCAAAACCCGATGATTTTATGAATCTTAAATGTTCTAATCCTGACAGTTAGAACAATTAACCAGTGGAACAACCTGCTTCCAGAAGCGGTGAATGCTCCAACACTGGAAGTTTTTAAGAAGAGACTGGACAGCCATTTGTCCGAAATGGTATAGGGTTTCCTGCCTGAGCAGGGGGTTGGACTAGATGACCTCCAAGGTCACTTCCAACTTTATTATTGTTATAAATATTTAAGCCACCCTAGTGTAGACAATTCAGGAAGTATCTCGAGAATTAATCTAAATTTCAAGAGATCAACCAGGCATTTTCAAAATCAAACTTTGAAATTTCATCAAGTTTCCAAAAGAATAGTGAAAGGATAGTCCTGCTGCACATTCAGATCTTCTGCAAGACTGAATCAACACTGCAATATAGTTAATGTATTAAAATAAATGGAAATAAATCAGATGGGAAAGCAATATTATACATGTGTCTGTATGGCCATTCAGTTTCAGGAAAAGAGTGGGCAGAATCTCAAGGGTCCCTCTTAACAGCCAACTTGACAGCCATACATTTACATTTCCAAACTCAAGGATTGGAAATGTAAAAGTATGGCTGTCAAGTTGGTTTGGTTTATATATTTATTCATAGGAATTTAGATACCAGCTTTCAGTTAAACTCCCTGGAAAGGCATAGCTTATTATCAGTTTGAAAAATAAATTCCAAAATGGATGCTCTATCAACAACAAAATGGTTGCAGCCCTACCTCCCAGCTTATGGATGACACACCCAACTATTTCAGAGAACCACTCCAGAGTCTTCTTGCAGACCCCTACTGTACAGAAGATCTTGCGTGATGATTAAGAGTCATATAAACTTAGAGAACTCAGTTCCCTGTTTGTAAATTGGAAAAACTTCAATCAAGAAAGAATTTTCTGGAATGGTTAATTGACCATACTTACTCAGAAGCCAAATATATAAGAACTGTTGTGGGAAAACATTAGGTATTTAGCTGACACAATGGCATGTACCTAATGGGTTGGGGAGATTTGACTATATTATTTTGGCTAATTAGCATGCTGAAGGTTTATTTGTGAGTAATCTGGAGTCAACTACTGAATCAACAGTCAAAGGGTTTGGATGTGAATATGACCTTCTGCCTGAATGGAGAGCGATGCAATACTATCCAGATCCAATGGTTAGGGGGAAATCCCACCTACTGTGACAAATGGGCTATACACCAATCAGTTCCAGCATGCAATTTGATTTGATGAGAGCATTCTATCCCCCAAACTCCCATCCATTGATGCTATTTGCATGTTTGGGACCTGCTCTGGAAATCAAATGGGACAGATGACTTCGTTGCTGAAACAATTGAGAGATGTTTAAGGAAAGAGCTGCCAGATGCAATCTGCATAGCTATGAGGACTTTGATGGCATTCCAACCTTATACTTTGTATAGGGAGAAATATACAGGGGGGGGCATTTGAAAACTCAGAGCACCCCTCCCCTCTTTCTGTTCACCTTGCTGGAGGAATCAGAAATGGAGAGAGATAGCTGATCTGTTTTCTGTATCTGCAATAAGAGCATGTGTCTATCTGAGCCTTGTCCTTGACTCTTATACTGCCAGCTCCTGTTGGTTGACTTTCTAAAGAGGGTTATAATGCAAGCCATGGGTGAACTTGTGATGGTGAAACGGAAAAAAGTTGGTGATGTAAATACTAATGTACATTATAGATAGGAATTTACTGGAAGAGAAGAGAGCTGCAAGCTCTTCTTGGTCACTTTAGTTTTGGCACCCAAATAGTAACTGTGGGCAAAGTAAAATAGACAAGCTGAGAAACCAGATGAAGCAGGGGAGTTTTCGGTGGATGAATTTAGGCTAAAAAAAAAAGCTACGGTAGTAGAAGTTGTAGAAATGACTTCATATGTTTGAAGATGGAACACAAGAAAAGGAGATCAATTGCTTTTTAATTTTTGGCTGCTTTTAAGTGAGGTAATGTGAGAAAACACTTCTCTTTCATATCCCTTTTTTTCTGTGGAAAAAAGTAGATTAGTGAAAAAGAGACATACATAGGTAAGAAAGTTCAGTAACATGAGTTGATAAGCATTTCTATGTAAAATTGAGGACCTAAACAAATGCTCAATTTTACCATCTTCTTGGCAGGATGCTTCTAAATTTGAACATCTGAATTATGCTAAGACAGGGGTGTCAAACTCGCAACGTCACGTGATGTGTTGCGACGTATCACAACTTTTTTTCCATTGCCGGCAATGGGGTGGGCGCAGTTTCGCTGTGACGCATCCGGCCCATGGGCCGGCAGTTTGACACCCCTGTGCTAAGAGCTGAACCCAGAAATAATCACTGTTAGACATGATTAGTATTGATGGAAGATCATCAAAAGATTCCAGGGCTATAGGCTAGACAGAGAAGTAAAAAATAAATCCTGAAAGAATGCATGGCTACTTATATACTGTTTGCAAGAAACCTTAAATGGCATAATAACCTTTAAGTCAGCACCAAACCTGACTCAAAAGGATATTGTTTTACTTATTATAAAGAACAATATCATGGTTGAAACTTTTATATCTAGTTTAATATAGTCTGAATTGTGCTTGGGTCACCAATAGAATATATTGAACAGTTTAGGGACAGACTTTCAATGTAATATAAAAAATTAGTCCCAGATAATAGTTCACATTATATTCAATAGAACAGAAGTACAGCCAACTTTCAGTATTATCCTGAATGTATAAGTCAGGAGGCTTCATTTAGTGGCTTCTATCAGATAGCAGGATGGCAACCAACAGTGAAATGGATTCTTCCTTTCCTCTCCACCTCTCCAATTGGTTCCATGAGTTTGTCATTTGAGAAGATGAGCTGATCTTGTTAGCTGGAAACAGTTCATATGTCATTTTAATGGATGTCAATTATATTTGTTCTCTCATAAATGTATAGGATTGCTATTTTAGCTAGGATTTGATCCTTAAATACAGATAGTCCCTGTCTTTAACAGTCTTTATGATTCCAACCACCCCCCTCCCCAAATTTAAGTCCTTGTAGCTTTACTTAATAAAGATAATATTAATATTCTGGTCAGATAATCTTATTAAAGTCAAGTAAGTTTTATTGCAGGTCTTGAATTAAAATTGAATATTTAACTTGCCTTGGTCACAGCACTGTCCATTAGATTGTTTTAACAAAATTGGAATTCTTGCTGTTGAATAACTAATGTACTGCTATGTCACCCCAAGACCTGAGATGAAAGGTTCCTTATCTTGTATCAAATGCAAAATATTCTTCTCTCTCTCTCTCTCTCTCTCTCTCTCTGCAAAATTAATGCACTCAATTTTGTTCGCCTTACTTTGATTTCATTATCTTAATTGTCAGCATCCAGATGGCAAATTGCAGAGCTGATAAGGTCTTTGTGGGAAATGCTTTGGATCATGGCTGATTCCACTGAAAGAGACATCTACAGACCTTTTAACATCTATATGCTGCATATTTTGTAAAATGGTATTTTATTCACAGTTTTCATGTAACAAAATGCTAATAAAATGAGAGTTGGGAGATAATTAGTCATCCAAGGTCATCCAAATTGAGGACCCCAAAAACACTTGCCTACCTAGGCAGTGTGAAAGGCTGTGCAAGGGCAAAGACTAGATTTATTGTTGAGGTCAGGAAATAAATCCAAAATCTCCCTGAATCAGTTTTCCTTGTTTTCCATATATGATTCCACTGCCCATCATATCCAATCAGCATGATTGGTTACAAATTATGCCTGTGTGTTCTTTTTCAACGGGCAAGCAGAGAGTATTAATATATTCTTGCTAATTAAAATAATTGAATTACTCCCATGAAAGCATATATTGGATTACATTTTCAGTCAACATGTTCATGCATTAACCCACAGATTTAGAGTGTAGTTATTAGTTCTATATTCTGTTTATTAACAGATAGAATAACCAAATAACAGAGTTGGAAGGGACCTTGGAGGTCTTCTAGTCCAACCCCCTCTCAGGCAAGAAACCCTATACCATTTCAGACAAATGATTGTTCAATCTCTTCTTAAAAACTTCCAGTGTTGGAGCATCCACAACTTCTGGAGGCAGGCTGTTCCACTGATTAATTGTTCTAAGTATCAGGAAATTTCTCTTTAGTTCTAGGTTGCTTCTCTCTTTGGTTAGTTTCCATCCATTGCTTCTTCTCCTGCCTTCAGATGCTTTGGAGAATAGCTTCACTCCCTCTTCTTTGTGGCAGTCCTTATTGCTCCTAAAATGGAAGAAAGGCTGAATTTAATTGTTCTATATATTGCAAATAAGTATGCTGAATCTTTTTTCACTTTTCTAAAATTATATTTGGCTCAATCCAAAAAACATATTAAAATGTCAAAGAAATCATATTCTGAATAAAATGATTTTTCCATTAATGTCATGGAGAAAACTAATTGCACAGAGCAGTTTAACAAATTGTGCCTGGTTTTTCTGCCATCATTTTTGGTGCAATGCAAAAGATTATTTTTTTATTATATTCATCTTCCCCTTGTCTTTCCTTTCTCCCTCAAGCTCTCCAACTCATTAGTAGCAGCCTTACACATATTGCAATCTAATTACTAGATTCCAATTTGATTTTTAATTCCCCTACATTAATAACACGAAACTGCCTTTATGAGTTGCTAACTTGTCATGTCATTTATTGCCTCTTGTGATCAGTATACTTATTTGTTCATTAACAGATATCCACTATATCTTATTAGATCCTGTATGTTCCAGGCAACAATACCCAATATATACCTAAATCATCTAATGGAGATGCACAACAATTTTTTTAGGCTAAGTGACACATTTGATTTTGGATGATGTGCCATGGGCTACCTTATTAAAAACATGATTAGGACAAAAGTGATTTAATTTACATTTAATTTCAAGTATATTATTCAAATATAATCAATATGATTAATCCCAGTGTATTTATTTTCCCCATTCTATCATATCAAAAATGACAACTTGATGAGAATATTGAGGAACTTCTCAATCATCCATTCAAGACCTAACTGAGAGGTGGATCTCAGAGTCTTAGTGGACAATCACTTAAATATGAGCCAGCAATGTGCTGCAGTTGCCAAAAAAGCCAATGCAGTCCTAGGCTGAATTAACAGAGGGATGGAATCAAGATCATATGAAGTGTTAATACCACTTTATAATGCCTTGCTAAGGCCACACTTGGAATACTGCATCCAGTTTTGGTCACCACAATATAAAAAAGATATTGAGACTCTAGAAAGAGTGCAGAGAAGATCCAACAAAGATGATTAGGGGACTGGAGGATAAAACTTATGAAGAATGGTTGCAAGAATTGGATATGTCCAGTTCAGTGAAAAGAAGAACTAGGATAACATGATAGCAGTGTTCCAATATCTAAAGGGCTACCACAAAGAAGAGAGGTCAACCTATTCTCCAAAGTACCTGAAGGCAGGACAAGAAGCAATGGATGGAAACTAATCAGGAGAGAAGCAATCTAGAACTAAGGAGAAATCTCCTGACAATTAGAACAATTAATCAGTGGAATGACTTGCCTCCAGAAGTCATGGATACATTGGAGGTCTTTAAGAAGAGATTGGTCAACCATTAGTTTGAAATGGTATAATGGTTCCTGCTTGAGTTGGACAAGGTCTCCAAGGTCCTTAGAACTCTATTATTCTGTTATTAAGAAAACAATGTGCAGGCATGGGACTTCAGATAGATCATCACTGCCCTAATAAGAAAGGACATTATACACTGTGAAGTTTGCTTCTGCATCCTTTCACTATCACATCCCTGATATATGGAAGCCATAACTGTAAACATGGAACAGTATAAAGTTATTACACATGCATGGATTTGCCAGTGTTCAACAAACTAAGTGTTGCGAGAGATTCACTATTATTTACAATTATTTACAGTAAAAAAAAAGTTTTCTCTTGCCATCTACTCTGGATCAGTTTCCTTCTCCTAGTCATCTTGATCTAAATAGAGCAAGCTTTACATAGTATTGTTACAGGAATCAAATTACTTAGTCCAGTTAAATATTTCTTGTGCAGAATAATATGTATGCTGTCCACATCCTATCTAATATATAATTTATCCATCAGTTGTATATCTGAAATAATTCCATTCTTCCTTTGTTATTTTGTTTTTTGCCTTCTTTTTACACAGACTCTAATACTGTACATTTAGCATGCATAGCATGCATTGATCCATCCAATCCTCTCTTGTCAACATTTATCAGCAATGGGCTGTCTCTTTCAAGCATGGATTTTATTCAGTTCAACATGCAGATAGCAGTGGATTTGAGACTTTCTGCATGCAGATTGTCAGATTCGCCACTAAGTTATAGCTTTTCCCTTAAAATAAATGGATATATCAGGCTGAAGACAAAACTAGAATTTCCCACAAATTCAAAAATTGCACATTACAATCAACACTGACTCTTAAAACATATTTCTTGAACAAAAACCAACATTGTGGCTTGCTGAAAAAATTCATGACATGATCTCACTTAAGAAAAATTTAGTTTTCTCTGCATACCTAAAAATAAAGATTTTTTTAATAAGTCAGTTGCCAATGACTACATCTACAAGTAAGCAGTTTTCTTGGCAGCATTATGGAACGGGTTCCCCATAAGCTTTTTCTAGAATGTTTCCCATCTTTCCAATTTAGTCTACAGCTATAGAATTTCCAACTGGTCTTTATCCATGTATTGTTTAGGGCCAACCTATGTTTCTAAAATCAGTCAAGGTTGACTAGGAACTGGTCCTGGTGAAATGGGTAGATAAATATGCTCTTGAGTCAAACTGATAACTATGTAGACTAGTGTTTCTTAAGCTTAGCAACTTTAAGATGTGCAGTCTTTAACTCCCCAAATTTCCCAGCCATCCAGTCTTACTAGGGAATTCTGAGAGTTGAAGTTCACACATTTTAAAGTTGTCAAGGTTGAGAAACACTGAGATAGACAGAATCATGCACTTTTTAGCAGCAGCAAGGAAGAAGCCTGCCACTGCTTTCTTTCAAAACGTTTGTTTCATTCCCCATCCTACCTCTCTTTTGTGCACAGAAGAAGCTCATCCAGGTATTAATGATACCCAATCCAGATAGGCATTTCTGACAACCCTACTAAATTTAAGATCCCATATTTTACATTTGTGCAAATTCAAAAGAATGGAGAGTTGGAAAGCTTGCCATACTTCATTAAAGAAGTTACTCAAGAAAAAAAAGGTCTATTATAATAAACATTGTGAAGTCCTTTCCAATCCGAATCATCTATCATACAGAACAAATGGATTTACATTTCAGCTAATGGCAAAGTTGATCTGTACCCATATTTATTAAACTGGATGCAGTATGCTCAATCAAAGCTTGGGAGCTGGAAAGAGAAATATGCTCTAAAATTGTTAAACTGTTGTTAAACAGTTTTTGTTACTATTAGTAGAGGTAAGCTTTTTGGATGCTCTGACATGATGCCATTACATGGAATCCCCATCTCTTTTTCCCAAACTCACATATAAAATGGACAAAGTTTTGACCAGACAAGTCCCATCTTGCCTTTTGGGTTCCTTTGCATGTATTTAATTTATTAATCAAATTTATATAGCACTCATCTCACTGAAAGCAATTATACTGTATACAATCACCTGTATATAAAGGCTGTGCAGTTTTAACTGGGCAGCAGCTTAATTTGCCTTGCACAAAGAGGCCAAGCCATATGAAAAACCATTCAGAAGTGCACAGAAATGGCAACTAAATTCAAATTAATTAAATCATATTAGCTTTATTTGATGCAGTTAACCATTACATTTCAAACACAACTACATCTTTATAGTGATCTGCATTCCCTGACAGCTGCATTGATTCCCAGTTTTAAAATAAATTAAGGACTATTCAAAGCTCAAAACACATCCAAAGAGATAGACCCAAATCTCATAGATAGTAGAACAAGTGAGAAAGAAGTGAGAGTTTGTCGCCACAGAATCTGGGGTACCTGGGGGAGTACAGTTTTTCTATTTATGGTTTACAGATTGCAATCATAACACAGAATCCTAATATTTGGCTACTCAAATAAAAATCTCATTAAGTTCAATGAGACTTACTCTCCGGTGAGTAGGAACAGGATTGCTAACTCAATTTTTATATCAAATGTAGCGAAACGCATAAGACATTTGTTCCTGTTCAGTACAAATTGTAATTTAAAAAAACAAACCCTATAAGTCTATAACTTATTTTAAATCAATTCCTGCTGAAACAAAAAACAATTATTGTTTTAGAGTACATTTTTATGTTTGACAGTTAGAAAAGCCTTAGATTCCAGATTTAAAGACCTCCCTAGAATGGCACACAGTAATAATTGCTAGGTATATGGTTATTTCTCCCCTCTGGAGGTGGAAGTAGATTTTACACATTTCAAAATGGGCTACAATCATTTTTTTTCTCTTTCTTTTTTACTGTGAAATTTCTCAAAAGACCAATCAAAGTGCTGCTGAAGCAATTTTTCCTTCTTCACACTTTTGAACGGTTAAGCTTCATAAGTTAATGGCCCCCTATTTCCTTCAAAAAGAACTCCCGTCTTTCTCATGTATAACTTGAAGGAATCTTCTTGAGACACTCAAGTGATTCCGTGGCTTAGTTTAATTAGGCTCTGACTCTTTCAAAAGAGTTGCCGCATGAAGAAAGGAATGGGGTCCCCTGAATTTCAAGCCAGATCGCTTCCATTATAGATAAGCCAACTGCAACCTGTCATCAAACTAACCGCCAAACAACAAAATCTGATTAATTTAAATTATACTAGAAACATCTAGGACAGTGGTGGCGAACCTATGGCATGGGTGCCAGAGGTGGCACTCAGAGCCCTCTCTGTGGGCACACCTGCCATGCCCCAGAGATGGCAACCGTCCCTCTTCAACCAGCCACCTGCTAACTCGCCAAGGTTCCACATGGCCAGATGCATCCCAGTACCCATGCGCTCGCTGGCCTCTGTGTGCGGGGGCCGATGGTGTCAGGCAGCAGCCGCCCTGGCCCCTGCCTCGCCTTGCCCTGTGACAATGGCACCCCTGCCCTATCTCATCCTGCAGGATGAACCTCCTGCCTACCGCCCCACCTGCCAGAGACCCCCTGGATCTCTCCCAACCCTGCCCGGCCCCCACAGGTGTCCCCATGAGCAACATCGAGGTGATCACGCCCACCTTGGCCACACCCACCTAGTCTGCCATGACCACCACAGCCACGCCCACCCAGTGGGCCACGCCCACCTGGCACCCGGCGATAAATAAGTGGGTTTTGGGTTGCAGTTTGGGCACTCGGTCTCTAAAAGGTTCGCCATCACTGATCTAGGAAGTTAAGGAAAATAAATAAATAGTCATAGCAATAGAATTAAATAAGAGCACTATAAAACTATTAAGTTAAAATTACAAAGAACAGGTATTAAAACACAAAAGAATTCTATAAAATTACAATTAGATTTTATGATGAATAATCTAAATGCTATAAACCAAAACAAATAGCTATAAAAGGACATAAATAATATTAGAATTTATAAAATACTATGAAAGGCTGCACTAACTTAACTTAACTTAAATCTAATACTTGCTGAAGCAAGGGTTTGTTGGAAATTAAGACCATTGTGTTAATGGTCTTTGTGTTACAGCCAATTATTCTAGAAGAAGCTTCACTTCTTCTGACCTTCCTTTTTAGGGATTAAATTTGGGGCCTCCATGAGCCAGTGTAAAACAATTCCTAGATATTTGAAGATCTGAACTTAGTTTCTTGGCACCATTATGACATTCACATTTATTTGTCACCTGTGATTGCATTTAGAGAATTTCTTTGAAAATTTTTGGGTTTTTTTCCTAAGGACAACTAAATCATTGTCTATGCTAGGGGTCCCCAACACCCAATCCATGGACCAGTATCGGGCCGTGGCATGCCAGCAACTGATCCACACAAACAAGCAAAGCCCCATCTACAGGATGCAGGCAGCACACAAAACCACGCAACCTCCGGTCTGCGGAAAAACCTCTCTCCATGGAGCCGGTCCCTGGTGCCCAAAAGGTTGGGGATATCTGCTCTATGCAGTAGGAGGCAATTGATTTTAGGGCTTTCCTCAAACTGAAAGATGTAGAAGTAATGGTCACATCAATTACCTACAAGAGAAGTGCAATAGATCTACCAACCAGGTTTGGATGTTTTTATTTATTTAGAAGATTTATATGGCCGCCCACTCACTCTCAATGACTCTGGGTAGCTTTCAAACAATAAATTAGGAAATAAAGGATAATGTTCTAATATCATTAATATAGAAATTAAGTAAGAAGGGAGCTAAAATGCAACTTTTACACCCTTAAGCAGGCACCAAGTAAGAAAGATATCCTTGGTTGTTAAATCTTATTGGGATGTAAGTATTATTATGCGCACTTTAATAAATGTTAACCAACACCTATCCATAGAAGATCTCTGCGGTTCCAACCACAGTCATTCTCTGGAGATTAAATCAAAGGGTTTTTTAAAAAATCAACAAAAGCCATATACAATGATCCCTAGGGAGCAATATATATTTCTCAGATGATGTAGAACCAAGCACCAGCTCTTTATATGGACCCCAGCTTGCTCATCTGCAAGAATGGTCTCCTTGTCAAACCAGTCCATTAATTTCCAGTAAAAACATCTTGTTAGAGCTTACTGATAATGCTTAAGAGGATAATTGGATGGACCAGACCTTTCTCCCTTTTTAAAAATAGGGACAATAAAAGTGTTACATTCAAGGAGCATTTTTAATAGACAATTTATAGCTGTAAAGAGAACTGCTACAATGCTTACTTTAATCAGCTCTGGTGGGATAATGTCTGTAATGGGAGGGGGCTTTCTCATTTTTCGGTCGTACAATTAGTTTAGAGATTTCATTTGGGATGTCAGAAGACCAATAT
This sequence comes from Azemiops feae, assembly GCA_023970755.1. NCBI lineage: Eukaryota > Metazoa > Chordata > Lepidosauria > Squamata > Viperidae > Azemiops > Azemiops feae. The sequence continues at coordinate 1,525,341 of JALGBA010004268.1, read as the reverse complement.
GGAAGGTTCTCTATGCCTTTTTGGTGGTTATAAAGTTACAACTTTCAGAAACATAAAAGGAGTTTATGTAATAAACTTCCCATACAGGAGCTGTAATTGAAACTCTAATTTAGGGCTAGTTTCTCTCATATGATCAAGATAATACACCAAAACATGATATTATCCCTGATCTTGGAGGTTTGAATCAATTTTTTCCCAGAAAGCTTTCTATCTGTCATCTCTCTCTCTCTCTCTCTCTCTCTCTCTCTCTCCTTCTCTCTCCTTCTCTCTCTCCCTCTCCCTCTCTCTCCCTCTCTCTCTCCTTCTCTCTCTCTCTCTCTCTCCCTCTCTCCCTCTCTCTCTCTTCTCTCTCTCTCTCTCCCTCTCCCTCTTTCTCTCCCTCTCTCCCTCTCTCCCTCTCTCCCTCTCTCTCTCCCTCTCCCTCCCCCCTCTCTCTCTCAGGAATAGTAGACAGGCATTACTCTTATATAATTTCAAATATTCAGTTGGGGTGTTTAGCTTTTTCACATTCCTCATTGAACCAGAGTTGAAATATTCTTTCATTTATTCCTCACTTACAGGTCCTCACTGACATACAACCATTCATTTAATGACGGTTTAAAGTTACAATGCCACTGAGGAAAGTGACTTATAATTAGTCCTTGCTCTTAGAACCATCACACAGTCCCCCTCTAGCATTACATGATGAAGCTTCAGGTGCCTGGCAATCAGCACATATTAACTACGATTACAGAGTCTCGGGGTCACATTATAGCCATTTATGAACTTCCTAGGGTACTTTGACAAGGGAGAAGCTGGATTTGTTTAATGACCAAAAATGTCATAAAATCAGGCATGACTCACTTGCTTAGTAGTGAAGCCATGTTGCTTAGTAGTGAAATTTCTAGTTCCTGCTGTGGTCGTAAGTTGAAGCCACCTGTAATTTTACTGGCTAGTACATCTTTGAATATAGTGATTAGGCGATGATATAAATTAGATCCTTTCCAGGGCCATTTCATTCACTAAGGAAATATATAAACTATTAACCTTATCTGATTTATATACTGGCTTGTTCTATCCAATTCCTCTGTCAATTTTACATGGATATAATTAACAATTTGATGGGAGTTCTGTGTAGTAATATTTTTGCATTTACGTATCTGTCTTTTAAAGCTAGACACAGATTTAGAGGAAAATAATCACTGCTCAGGAATATGCCTATGTTAAAATTAGATATCATACTAGTGACCCTACGGGCGATTATGAACTAATCAATTTCAATTGCTCGGAGGGGTTTCCAATAAGTGAAATAAGTTGTTCTCCCAACTGCCACTTAAGGTTAACAGATCTAAATTATTAACTATCTGGGTCAGATGCCATCCTGCATAATTCATTTCTCTGTCTCTAGAATTGCACATTAATGGGAAACTGGCTCTTGGACTAAACCAGAGAGGCCACAATATTGTTCATAAAGAATATAATCATTTTTGTCAGTCGTTGCATTAAAGCCTCCAGGTAGTAATGCTAATGCCTTTGGCATGTATTACTGTATATTAAGAATGTCTCATATAATTGCAGCATAAGCCAGTTTTCTTCCACTTGTTTTTGTAATACTTATAGGGAGAGATAGGTGTTTATAACAAGAATGTGGAGGAGGCCAACCCAAAGCCATTACAAATTGACTACAGCGATTGAGATTGGTCGTCTTGATCTTATTTGAAACACCAATGATAGAGACCATCATTTCTGTTCAATATGTCTGTTGAATCTGTTCTTTTTCATGTTCATTTCCCAATGATAAAGAATAACAGTATATCGTTCTAAACAATGGTTTAACTAAACATGATTTAGTGAATAAATTACAATTGAATGGTTTCACATAATGCACTAAGCCGTAGGTCACACCTTACAAACCATAATAACTGGGTTTGGTAAACATCAAACAAAACTGTTAACCTCCGGCTCAAATATCCAAATAAAGTCCAGGATTTATTTCATTTCTGAAATTCTTACTGGTTTATTGAATACATGATGTGGTATAGGCGAAGGAAAAGTAACTCTAAAATCCCAAGACTTCTAACCAAAGTATATAACAATGACCTTCCCAGCTAAACCTCCCAGATATCCACGTAGTTCATGCAAAAACATTCTCATTGATTTGAGAACCATCTGCGGTTAGAATGTCCTTTAAAAGTTTCCATACATTTTTTTTCTCAACGAACAACTGCAGAACTGGATAGATTTCATTTCTCTAACTAACCCATTCGAAGCCTCATCTCCTCCCCCCCCCCCAGTTACTCTACTGACAAGATGAAAACAATAAGGCACGTAGCTGCCAGGTTTTCACTCTTGACATGCTGTCTCCTTGAAAGAAGAAAGAACTTGGAAAAAAAATAATATGATAAACATATATACCGGTCAGGTGTCCACACTTGACAAAAACATAGGATTTATCCATGAATTAAAAAATCCCCAAACCTGTTATTCTAGGATCCTAACTACCCACCCCATGAATAAAACGAATTATTTCATTAGGGTGAGATTTGTAAGAGTTGCAATTTAGCACATCTAGAAAGCAGCAGATTCAGGAGGCAGTGCAGATGCAACATAAGAAATGTACAGAATCTCTTATCTCTCATCCTTCTTCCCTTGACAGACAGGAGTATTACAGATATAACAGATGCAAATGCAAAGCAAACTTTTATTGGCAAAGAAATTAGGCTCATCTTAATCTTTGACCAAATGTTACAGTGGAAAGCAGAATCAGAACTAATGAACACTGCAAACACAGTCACACTGAACAACTTTCAACAAGGCATCTGCTGTTTGGATCCAAACTTAAGAAGCCTTTTATGGTTATTCTACCAGCAGCATTGCATACTGCATATAGAGAAATTTGGATATAGAAATAATTGTAATATAACTCCCTGCTGCATCTGCATTAAATATTTTAAATACTGTAATTATAGTAAGGAATATCAAGAAATACATTAGAATTGTTCTTTGTTGTTTTAGCATTGCACATAATACAGGTGAGTATATTGATTCCAGCCATGAACTGAAATATAGAGCCAGTGAAAGTTCTTCATTCAAAGAATCAAATGAAGGCACTTAGATGTATGAAGTCTGTATAGAGGAACTGTCCTCCATAATGCTGCACACAAATACAAGCAAAAAATGAAAATCACAAAGAACGAGTAGCTGTCATATGTGGAAATGGTTTCCACTTCATGTAAATGTTTTGCAGAAATTAGATATAACACACATTAGCTGAATGAAGGTAGAGATGAACTTGCATATTAGTTATGCCCCTATTCAATGCATGGTCATAACTAATATGCAAGTTCATCTCTACCTTCATTCAGCTAATGTGTGTGCCAAAATAGAGAATGAACTAAGGCAAAGATTTTTGGAATTAAATTAATAGACTGCTGTAGATCCCCCATATGGGCAAGACCTGGAAAACAAGTCAGATGATCCTATCAGTGCCTGCCAATGAGGGAATGAAGAGCACTCTATCTGAATAAACATGACCAGATATAGGCAGTCCCCAGATGCCACGAGGGATCCATTCCAGGAACCTTCATGTAGCACAAATTTTCTAGATGATGGATTGTGTACCATCTGCATGTACAAAATGAAGTCTGCTATGTTAACATTGTTTGGCACTACTGATTATAGCATTTTCATAGCATTGCTTAGCCATTTTAAAGCCTGTCCAGATTATGTTATTTGGGCACAATAATGGTTGGAAATCTCTAGAAAACACTGTGAATTCAAATCACAGTAAAAAGTTGAACTTACAACATATGAGATATAACATGGGGAGGGGGAGGGGCTACCTATGCCTGGGGAGTTCCAACAAGAACAATGTGATGACTCAGGTGACCAAGGCAAGGCAGCCTCTAGTCTAGAGAGTCCTTTATTGCTCTCAATAAATGTTCCAACCAATGGCCCTCCAACGACCAATAAGGATCCACTCCATGCTACCCTGAAGGCAGCCATCCTCAGTCCCCCAAACAATATCCCCTATATCACAAAGAAAGTCCACAGAGTAGGGGCATGCTCACAGGACAAGGTCGAGGGTTCCAAGTCCAGTCCACCCAGCTAAGCAAGTCCACAAGGCAAACTGTAGTCCACAAGGCAAAGTTCAGGCACAAGACAAATGGCAGTCCTCGGGGCTAAGACAAAGCAAATGGCAGTCCACAAAAGCAAAGTCCAAGACAAAAGGCAGAAGGCAGTCCTCACAGCTAAGCAAAGCAAAAGGTGAAAAACAGTCTTCAAGGCAAGGCAAGCCAAGACAAAAAGCACGAGTCAAACCCAGGGGGAGTGTAAGCCAAAACAAACAATTGTTCCTTACAAAGATAACTCCCCATGGCTTCTCCTTAAGTCACTCCACTCCAGGTGTTCCTTGTCAGGAGGGGTGGGACAATCTTCTCCCGAGTAGCCTTGCAGCCCTTCTCTGGGCTTGCCTATGCTCCGCTCTCCATGCCCTTGGATTGAGTGGAGGAGGCAGCTGTTCCTCATCAGAGGGGATCTGCTGCCTATCAGCACCACTGCCTGTCAGCAGCCGACACTCCCCTATGTCTGTGAAGGCAGGCAGCTCTCTGTCTGGTCAACCACCTCCCCCAATACCAGAGGGACCTGGGAGAGCATCGTCCTCAGCCCCTGGCCTCTCCAAGCATGCCAAGGGAGATGTGCCATCCCTGTCGAATGGTCCCAGTTCCAAATCCTCCTCCTCCTCCTAACAGGACTCACATAGTGCCTCCTAGTGATCGGTAGTGAATATAACACTGTAATACAAAATGATGTAAACCCCCCTTGGGGAAGGAATTGTGGCTTCTAGTATGAAGCCCAGATAAATTAACATTTATAACTCTCTAGTCTGAGAGTACAAACAAATAAAAAATGAGGTGTATTATTGATAGCATAATTCATAAATAGTGTGGTTTTCTAGTAGGGAAACAACCTAAGTCAGGTCTATGTACATTCTCAATCATCCAAGTTATGGTTGTCCAAAAGGTGCTTTTCAAAAGGCAACTGGACTTTCTTGGTTTTTCTTTGGAAACATTTCGCTTCACTTCATCCAAGAAGCTTCTTCAGTTCTGACTGAATTATTCCCCACCATTCAGTCAGAACTGAAAATGTTTCTTGGATGAGAAGCATTTTCAAAGAAAAACCAAGAAAGTCCAGTTGCCTTTTGAAAAGCACTTTTTGTACAATCAGGGTTTATATACCCTAAGCATGGCCTATAAAGACTACTTTCAATTAGGTACAGCACCAAAGAAATATTTTTTTAAAAACACCTGTTTGAGATAGGAATTCCCTGCCAGTTCTCCAGTTTGTTCTCATATATAGCTGCACAGGGTACAAATATTCTCCAGTAATCATTTTTATGTGATGTGCTTTTCTCAACATAATTTTTGTGGTGAGCACAATCTAGTTTGCTCCACTGACAATGTGGTCAGGGACAGGAATCTGCTTAGCTGTTAATGGTCACTAGATATTGCTGTGGACATGCCTATTCCTGTTCAGTGGCTGAGCTTTGCCTTCCACACTTATATTGGCTTGGGCTGCAGAGAAGACTGGGTTTCTGCAGAGGCATCTGCTGCCGTTGTCTCTCAGCAGGGCTTTCCAAACAACCTGTCAACTGTTAATGCGAATTTCTTATTTAGGTAGGGTTAAGCATTAAAGCACCATTAGAGCAATTTCCAAAACTTGGGTTTAACCTCCTGTTGAAAGCTTTTTATGTCTAAAAAAAGGGAGATGGATTTCTCTTGAAGATGGCCCTGAGCTGCCGAGAAGATTAATTTACATTGCAGAAGATCAGCAAGTTCTGCAACTGCGTGCTCCTGGTTCTGTCAGTGAGTGTACTGCAGTTTGTCCACTCCTGTCAACTGGGCTTTCTTCTGGCTCATTTCCATTGTTTTTATCACTTTGGGAAAGATGGCATCATTTTGTCTACTTCATGGACTACTTTCAGGTGCTTCCAGTCACATTGCTAAAATGCCATTTCTTTGCAAAAAGTAGAGCTCATTCATTATTAAGTATTGTCTCCCACTTTTCTGTGTACCCTTCCTTCTCATCTATTGACAGGTCTTAGTTATGGCAGGCTGCCACAGGGTTATGTGGAAAAAAGCTCTCCTTCCCAGTGCTCTTTCTGGGCCTAGCGAGTGGGCTCCCTCCTGCTTTATTCTCTGACCCTTCTCCATGCCTATCAACTGGCTATTTTGAAACATGAGTTTCATACTTTTGTTGATTGTACATTCTCGGGGCTATCAGTTTATTGAATAAAGCATCATTTACTGGATTCATGTAATACATAAAGTCAAAACCATGGTTTACAAAGCACAATAGAACTTGCATAATATACTTATCCAGATTTAAAGACACCACGTGGCAGATGTTTCCAGCATCAAAAGGAATAATAAGGAATTCTGGGAGTTGTGTTTCAACAATATCTGGAATGCTTGTGCTGGTTTGATGCGCTGTCTGAATCATAACAGAATGCATTCTTTCTCTCTCTATGAAGTGGAAGACATTTTCCTACGTTTTCAACTGTGTTGCTAATTAATATTACAAGACAACTAGATTAGTCATAACATATTACTTCTGACAAAACTGCACTGTATACGTCTGCCAGCAGCAGTTCAAGTTTAAGTAATTAATCTCATCAAATTCAATTTTTAGGATCAAAGAGTTCCACACAGCAGTTTTTATTTCATCTGAGCCAATGGAAAAAATGCAAGGATCACCAAGGGTTTGCCCATCAGTGAAAAAAAACCCCTTCACATTCTGAAGACTGAAATTAAAAACATCACTCATTTTGACTTTCTGGGCTAGAATCCTGAACAGAGCTCAAGTAATTATAATGCTCATACCACATTAATATTGGTTTTAGTATAATTTTAGTGTTTTTTTTAATTGTGTTAATCTTTTTATAGAATTCCTTCCTTGTGAATTCTCAGTGTTTTTGTAATTGATTTTTCATTTTTAAAGTTGACCTGTCAAAAATTAAAGAGCTATTAAAAACATTCCACTGCCACTATATTTAAAATACGGAAACTTGGGTTATTATACAACATGCTGTTAAGCTGATCGTTACATTTTGTCTTGAATAAAAAATCTGAGTTTGCTTCTATACATTTTCATTATGGTAATCAAGATTGAATTTCCATCAAGCACCATCATATCCATATTTTCCACTCAGCTAGCCACAATTTGGAATAGATAGAAAACCTAATAAAATACCCTTCCATAACTTGGTGCTTTTAGATGTGTTAAATTATAGCTGGGCTATGGCCACAGTGATTGGGAACACATGGAGTTATAGGTCCCTAAATACAAAGTTTGAAGAATGCAGAAATAGATGCAGTTTCATAATATCAAGTCTCTTTTTGCAGTCATATTTTATATGCTGATCACTGATACTTATAGCAATTGACAGGCTACATTTTTCAATTCTTTCTTTGATAGCTGTTAGAATTTTAGATTTGACCAGTATTTGCTATCTGAATATAATCTTTGGAATGTCAATTACTTATTGTTTTTAATATCTGTCCATTTATATGTGACAATTATGAAATCTTGAAAAAAATACTCTTAGCACATAGGTTTACCTTTCATGTTTCCTAAGACATTTATTAATTTTTTAGTCCATGGATACTTATTTGTCATTTGTATGTTGCTATACATTTGGATGTTGCTATACATTCATCTCTTCCAGAACATTCCAAATTCTTCCACAGATCAATTCCATTTTCTATTTTTTTCTTCTGTAACGGACATCCAGCATTCCCCCATTATGCATAATCAATATTGATTGATATTAAATCCCATGATTCATCGCAGAACTGTCTAAATCCTGTTGAGAGGATGGTCATTATAGATTGGTGCAATATTTTGTGTTATGATGAAAGTTTTCCTTTGCATAGACAGTAGGAAAAAGTCATTGTATTATCGTAGAAGTATTAACATTATGATAATACCTTTGCTAGGTTTTTCTCTGAGCATGAAGCCTCAAAGATGTTGGCTTACTGTCCAAATGCATGTTAATTGTGCATCATTATAAACCATGATCTGTTCAACCATTTAATAAGTCACATTTGGCTGAATTTTGACATACTAATCATAAATTATCCTTCATGAATACTACAGGCTGTGTTAGCATAACACATTAAGACAAAATAAATTTAACTATGGCACAGTATGATGTATGTGAACCCAGTGAATTAATTCAGAAGAAAAAGGCTTTTCCACGTGCCTCAATATTTGGCTTGATATACTCACAAATATTGTAAGATGAGTTTCCTGCAATAGCTTAGATTTTTCTCTTTAAAGAAACAAATTTGATGCTCGCCTGAGGAGATCTGACAAGATTCCTGTGTGAAAGATTGGTTCTTTATGGTGGGTTCCAGAGCTGAGATTTCATTCCTGATCTTTCCTTATTTCTCATAAAGGTTACTGTTTAGAACTTTTAGTATTTCAGTACTGTGTAATAGCTCCCTATGGGGTACACTGTTAGTAAAAGGGTTTTTTTTTTCTATCAAGGCTTTAGGAAGGATGCTTTGCTGTGTTCAGAGAAAGGTCAATATTATATAATTAATTTAACTTCTTCATGAAACTGAGGGGACTTTTCTTTTTTTCTTTGCTTTTTGTGATAATAATTTCCAGATAGATAGAATGAGATATGCGGTTGGACCACAAATCATTTTATCTGCAGTTTATCTCCAAGGTGCTATGGGAATTCACATGCAATTTATCACCATGCAAAGGGCACCACCAATCTATTGTTCAGTCATGCTAGCCAACAACTGAGCTTTAAGAACCCAACCCAAGACAATTGAAACATTGGCTTGATTTTTCAGATTCAAAACAAACGCAATATTTGCGCACTTTCAAGGAAGCTAGTAGATAAAACTATGCTCACTAAGGGAGAATTGTCAATATGCCTACTAAACAGCTGAGGAGCCTGCAAGTCAAAATGAATTGAGAATAAGATCAGAAATTGCAGCTGAGTACACAAGAATTCAGACAGACTTTAAAAACAATTAATTCAAATCTCTTCATTTACTAGATGAGTCAGTCTTACTTTCGCCCCTCCTTTTTAAAAGTTCTTTTGACTCACTTAAGGTAATAAATGTAAATCTTTGGCGGTTTATTATCAAAACATAAGCCAAACAATATTCTTAACAATTCATGTAATTGTACTACTCACCTAGTGTTGTGTTGCCTCATGCACACAATACAGATTTTTGAGTTCCTTAGCAATAATGTGCAATACACATATTAGATCAAATATTTTTGATGACAATGATATTTTTTGAGATAAGATATGGAGTTCAGACCTAAAATGAATGCAACAAGTATGACAGGTGATGTGACTATCAGGTTACATTTAGCATTTGAGAGTAAAGGATGATGGTGTCGGCCCTCCTACCTTGCTTTGACATCACAAAAGCCTTTTGTCCCCTATGTAATTTATGAAACCAAAATAAATCTTAAATTTTTTGTATTAGCAAATTCAGAGGATACCTTTAAATGCTGTACTAGGTAAAAAGGCAAACATTTGAGTATTATCTAATGGTTGGAAAAGGCTTACTTCTCAGATTTAGCACTAATAAAATATAATCACTTTTGCAAATCTGACAGTTTAATGTCTTGCAAACACTATTTTGTTGCCAACAGTGGCAGTTACAGGAAAATATATACTGAAAGTGTTTAATGTTTACTTTAGGATTAATCTAGGATTTTTTTGTAAGTAAATAAAAAACAGATCAGGGTAGGTCGGTGGTGTACAATGCAAAGCCACAGAAACAAATATTTTTCTAGCTGAAGAGAAACAAAGTCAATAACTAGTTTGAAGATAAATAGGCAGACAAATAGTAGAAATTGTTTTCCTGAAAATGTAGTTGCACACATTAAATCATTTATTTCTCCAAAACACAATGATTAATTATTAAGAATAAATAACAAATTGCATCTTCCAGAAGCTAAATCAGTGTAGCTTAGTAAAGGTAGTTATAAAATCCAGACTATCATTTCTGCTCCTATCAGCATCTGCCATCTTTTCTTCACAGAATAATTTTGCAAAAGATAAAATCTGGCCTATAAATAATTTTGTTGCTCTTCCTTCCAATCAAACGCAGTTCATTTTAAAATGAAGAGGAGCAATATCATTATTTATAATTTACCCTAATCCCTAGCAACTTTTCATGGAATGCTAATATCTTGCTTAATATAATAAAAATAATTTTATCACCCACAAAAGCTTACATTATAAATAAGAAGAGAGGCTGAAAGGAGAGGAAAGATATGAAAAAGCTATTACATTTGTGTGCCACTGGCACAAATTTAAGAGAAAAAGTGAAGAGAAAAAGGCAGTTCATGAAAGTGTAGCCATTAAAACAAAGAAGGGCAACATATGTCAGTGGGGCAGCACAAGGGGGCTACAAAGAGCATGGTGGAGACATCAGTAGAGAAGGCAGGATAAAGATAGTTGGGTTTTGCATAGGTCAAACTAGAAGATGAGCAAATTTATTTGGGGAAATAATTTTGTTTTTAAAAATCAAAAGCAGTGTATTGCATTTGCTTTCAAAAATCACAATTTTGATAAGACAGTTTGACATTTTTTAAAGCTTACTGGTGAGCTTACTCCCTTGGGTGGATGAGTGGCTGAAGGGACCCATAGGGGTGAGATGGATGGGTGGGTGGGTGCTGCAACATCCCTGCAGTTGATCATTACGGCAAATGAATGCAGGGGTGCTGGCAGCTGCCATAACTTTGAAACCAGGTCATAAGTAGCTTTGGGTAGTCTGTCATAACTTCAAACGGTCGCTAAGCAACCAATCATAAGTCAAGGACTACCTGTAGCAGAGAAAGAGAAAAAAATATTCCCCCACACATATGCACATACATTATCTATTTATATCTATGGAGATTCTCAGTCATCCAGGTCATGGTTGTCCCAAAAGTGCTTTTTCAAAGGCAACTGGACTTCTTTTGTTTTTCTTGAAGATGTTTTGCTTCTCATCCAAAGAGCTTCTTCAGTTCTGACTGAATGGTGGAGAATGGAAGGATTTATATTCCTTGCAGTCATCTGGTTGTTATCACTCTCTCCGAGTGTGGTTGAGGCTTCAGGGTCACTTGAATAGCGCAAATGCATGTGGAACCTTCTTGGAACTGCTGAAAGGGCTGTGTTGTAAACAGTAGATGGATGGTGTTGTGTCAGTGGTGCATTGGGGCCATTGGGGATAAACCATGGTGGTGCAGTGGTTAGAATGCAGGACTGCAGGCTAAATCACTACTCACTCCACCTCTGAGTGACTCAAGGTTGACTCAATCTTCCATCTTTCCAAGGTGGGTAAAATGAGGACCCAGATTGTTGGCAATATGCTGACTCTGTAAACTGCTTAAAGAGGGCTGTAAAGCACTATGAAGAGATATATAAGTCTAAGTGCTATTGCTATTGCTATTATAGAACCAATCTATAGAGTCTCCTTGTGGTAAATGGGTGGTAAACAAATTTAATGAATAATAAATCTGTTTTTCAGCAGATGGTCAGAGACCAAACACCGAAATGGACATTGGCTGTGGGCATGAAGGGAAAAAAACCCCTTCTAAATCCAAACCAAGTCAGCTTTTGAAAGGTTTGGAGAGTTTAAACTTGTGATTAAATGGGTGCCTTGACCATTTACAAGTCTTGAGACAATCATTTGGTCTATTAAATTCATCCCCAGATCCTCCTTCCTCAAAAGAGCAAAGAAAGGCCTCCCCTCTAATGGCCTCTAAAGAGATATTGGTAGGCTATATCTCTGGCCCCTGATCTCTTCTATTTCCACCCTTAGCGTAGAATGATGCAAGTGTAATCACTGCCAGCACAGAGGAGCCTACACTAGGCAAGATGGAAAGTAATTTGATGTGACATTGCACAGCTGTGCTCCCATATATTTTGCACTGATTTCTGATTGCCTCCAAAAAAGAGATGTTATATTTCTCTTCCTGCCATTTTTTCACAGATGAGTTTCTATTATGCTTGGAATAGGCCTTCTTGCCTGTGAGATAGAATCGTTTTCATTTTGAAAATTTTCCTTTTAAGGAATAGACCCACCTTTGGAAGGATATCAAGATTTCCTCCCAAATATTCCATAAATAGCACTCAAACTGTCCATGTAAGGAACCTTTGCCAACATTGGCATTTTGAAAATAGACTTCCTCTTCAGAGGGAAGTGGCATGAATTCTCTGCAGCTGTTGGCCTTATGAATGAGAAATAAATCAAACGGAGCCTTTGGTTGGAATTATAATAATGTAATATCTACACTATAATTAATCCTATCCTGTCTTTGAAACACAATGATTGATCATTATTATCATTGAAAACCAGGTTTCAGCCAACACAATTCTGCTGCACATTCATAGAATTATAATCTCAAGGAAAGACAAATTAATCAAATCTATAACTAGTGGACTCTACTATTTGCTAGCTCACTTTTGGAACAGTGTCATAATTTGCAGATACTTGCTCTTTTTGAATGGTGAAATTTTGTTCTTTTGTACACAACCAAGAAGTATAACCCAGGTTGTTGTAAAAGTACCCATGGCATTAGAAAGCAAACAGATGGATGGAAGTCACCCTTTGCTTGTGGATCATATGGACGGCTGTTAAGACAGGTGGCTATTGTAGGCAGGAGAGATCAAGCATTTATTAAGACCACAACACTAACAAAGCACTTACTAAGCAACCCTGTTTTTCAAAGAGGATAAAAATACCCAAGTGGGTGCAATAGAATTCTTGATGAATAAAATGATAATTTAAGGAGACCAGCTGAGGATACTACCTTGAAACCTGGACTAGAATGATCCTTTAATATTTGTTTGTTTATTTTAGTCCACTAAACCAGTATTAAACGCTAATGAATAAAGCCTAAAAGAAGAGAAAAAAGCAGAGCATCCAACATTCATATTTTTTGCATCTAGACAGGCTGGCTAATCCCTTAATATTATGTTAATACTAACTAATATTGACATTTCAACATCTTCCAAAAAAAAATAATTTTAATCAGCTACTGTCTTGCAATTACAGTAGTGCTTGGGGATCATGTGATTCCCCAATATAGCTGATATTTCTATATCTAGATAGTGTTCTTACAAAAAAAAATATATGAAAAATTCAACTGACCTACATACTTTATTAAAATGGGCATAATAAAGAGTTGAATAAATATTCCTTTAAAAGGGAATTACATAGAACAACATGATCTACCCTTATTTTCTCCAATAAGACAGAATAAGCTGAACCAAAGGAATATTTTATTATCTCATGCATTAAATTGAGCCAGTGTGAAAGCCCTGAGAATAACGTTAGGTTTTTCTTATTATTATTATTTTTGTCAGGTGGAAAAAGGTGTTGTTCTTAAGTGAGAGGATTTAATTGACAATAATGTTGTTTCTTTTCATCCCTCTAAACATCGTGGCTGCCTACAGGGTGAGAAATGGTTTTTCTGTTGAAAAGCACATTTCCTTAGCGTGACTTAGCAATCGTCAGAGTTAGAGTCAACAAACATTTCAAGTTTATGTGGCTTTCTGTCTGAGAAACTTCGTATCCGGGAATCATGTGAAACCAATGGTACCCCAAAAACTGAAACATGGAACTATGGTCAGGTTGCTACGGTCTAGCTCCCCATCACCATGCATCCCTTGAGGACCCTAAAGGATCTCTGAGGGGGCCTCAGTACTTGAACTGAATTAGATACAGATAATTCTTGACTATTACCACAGTTGGGACCAGAATTTCCATTGCTAAGCAAGGTGATTGTTAAGTGAGTCATGCCCAGTTTTGTGACCTTTATTACCACTTTTGTTAAGCAAATCATTGCAGTTAAGGGAATCATGGTCCTTAAGCATATCTGACTTCCTCCATTGACTTTGCTTGTTGGAAGCCAGCTGGGAAAATCACAGATGGTAATCACATGATCCCCAAACACTACAATTATTGTAAATACATGATGGTTGCCAAGCACCCAAATTTTGATCATATGACAATGGGGATGCTGCAACAGTCGTAAGTGAAAAGACCAGTCATAAGTTGCTTTTTTTTTTAGTGTTGTTGAAACTTCAGTCACTAAACAAATGGCTGTAAGTTAAGGATTATATGTACAGTATACTGAGATCCAGTAGAACAGAGGCTGCTTATCTCAGCATCCTGGATCATTTTGTAAAGTACAGATATCATTTTATTATTTGTATTTCTAACATTTGGCATTGTACATCAAAATCACATTTCTTTTCAGGTTATACTTTTGGACAGGCTAAAGACCATTAAATCCTAACTAAGGGCCATGATCACTCTGACAGAGATTGGTCAATGTGTCTCAAACTGTGGGACATGAGCAACTTGGAGGGTGCTGCAAAAATGTTGATCAGGTTTGTGCAAACAAAATGGGACTGCTGTCAAATCTTACTTTTGATTTTGCAAGCTAGTGGCAGGCAGCTTGAAACCCTGTGAGAGATAAAAAAAAAAAAGCTGAATAGTCTATTTTTGTCTTGTCAAGACTAACCTTAATGAAATTATTGGTTTTCTTCATGAGAAAGGGGTTTCATAGAAATTCATTTTAGGGCTTCATGGTAGCCTTGGTTTGAGAACTAATGTATTAGATCAAGGACAAAGAACAGATATTTTCTTTTTTTCTGTATTGCTTTGCCACTTTAGGCCCTTTGTCAACAATCATTTTAAAATGTCAAGAATCAGTTGCTTGTTTCTCTAAATGACTTCTAGCAGAAATACTTCCAGCTGTGTTTGTATCTGCATATGCCCAGTAGCTGGGAACACATATGGCTGTTTACAGTTGTGGTAACTTATAAAAAAAATCCACTATTTGCTTCAAGCTTCCAACTGTCCCATGTTTCCTTTAATGAGATTATTTCTGTGCATGCCACCCACTATGTCAGAATTGCTAACATCAATAGTCAAACTATTTTACTACCTTTCTAGTGGTATTCTAAACTGTTTAATAAAGTTGCTTGTTTTGCACATGTTCGTCACAAAATTTAAAAAAAACAAAACAGAAGGGATAATGACGATCAAGTTCCTGCCCTGAAATGAATCAGTAATGTGTGTAAATGTGCACCTTTTTAATGATAAAAAAGAACAAAATTAAACAAGTGTTCCACAAAAAATCAAGAAAATCACTCCCTGGGGCTTTTTAGCAGCTTAAATGTATGCTAACAAAACTAAATGAATGGATATGTCAGAAATAGAGAAAATAAAAATGGAAGCATGAAACCAATTGGGGTTAGATTTATGATGTTGTATAAATAAACACCAGCAAAGATGCCAAAATTAAAGTTAACAGGAAAGATACAACATAAGCTTTTTTAAAAGCTTATTTCATTATCCCTCTTGTTCCAGAATTTTCCTTGAGTCAAGTATTGGGTACTGCGTATTTCAAAATATCATCCTGAGGATTATTTTTAATGGAATAACTATTAAAATCATCAAGGGCACAGAAATCATTTCTGAATTTTAACCAGTATTTCTTGATCAGGATATGCCATCCCCTTCTCAGCTTTGGTCATGATTAAGTTAGTCCGTGAGTTGACCTTTAACTAGTGTTAATACTATCCAAACCCCTCTCAATCACATTCATTATCCTAGTTACAAGACTTCCCATTGTAACTCTTAAAGTTAAGATGAAATGTTGGTTGAGGTAAGGAAATATAATCTCTGTGAAAAATTGGGAGGACAGAGATATATATGAAGCTAAATGCCCTTGGGGGAGAGGTTTTTTTAATTACAGCAAAAATTGCACAAGTTTATGACTGAATTCATGTCATGACTGAAAACTGGCCCAGAATGGGAATCAACCATTTTGTTATGCAGAACAGCATCAGAGGAATACAAATCACAGAGCAGCAAATCACAGTAACATCATTACATACCTGCTGGAATTACAGCTTGCAACCTGATGCAGGTCTGTAAGTCACAGTGTTTGCATGATGATATTGTTTTCCCCATTCCGCACATACATCCCTGCACTCTGGAGTATGCCCACAGATAACTTACAAAAAATGATTGGATAACTCATTTTATAAAGAGGAAATAAGTAAGAAAAGGAAATATGTTTACAAGTAGTATGAAATATTTTTACATGTGGGGTGTACAGATAGTCCTTGACTTAAAACCACAGTTGAGTCCAAGATTTCTGTTGCTAAGTGAGATAGTTGTTAAGTGAATTTTGCCCCATTTTACGATCTTTCTTGCCACAGTTGTTAAGTGAATCACTTGCAGTTGTTAAGTTAGTAACACAGCTGTTAAGTCAATCTGGCTTCCCCATTGACTTTGCTTGTCAGAAGGTCTCAAAAGATGATCACATGACCCCAGGACACTGCAACCATCCAAATTTTGATTATGTGATCGGTGATGCTGCACCAGTTGTAAGTGTGAAAAATGGTCACAAATGTAACTTTTTTCAGTGCTGTTGTAACTTTGAACGATCACTAAATGAACTGTTATAAGTCGAGGACTACCTGTATTCCTACTTTTCCAGGAATATTTTCAAACAGGAATTTATAACACAAATGCACACAAAGAACACATCCAATCAAGTAGCCTTTTCATTACCCGAGTTTTCTGATATCCCGATTAAAACTAAATAAATCACTTTGACTTATGTGTAAGGGATGCAATATCCCAATGCATTGTTCCTGGCTAAGAAATGAGCACAGTCTCAGCCAATCAGTATTCATTTCTGATTAACAACAACAACAAAAAATCATCTGTCTAATTCCTCAGGCTTGTGTTAAAAATAACCTTCCTATGGAGAAGGAAATTGAAGTTGTTTTATTGTACTTTGAGCCCTTTTCTTGGTCTGGGTATACAGTCACCATGCCAAAGGACCGGATGTGGTTAAGACAGGGCACTTGGGATCATCTTCTTAAGTGGCCGCATGGATCACAATTCAGGAAAGATGCAGTTGTTTCTACAGTTTTCAAATGGCAGCTGTCTATCAGACAAAAACATAGAAAGCCAGTGAACAACGTTGCTAAACCCTCAAAAGCAGATCAGTTGATCATGGAGGGGAAGGGGGTAAATTCAAGTCTGCATTCTTATACGAAAATAGGCAGGATAGCACTTCCCACCCTTGCATGAGGGAAGGGTTTTAAAAAGGTACCCTAAACATCTGACTAGTTAATCATGGCTGGCAGATCATTTTGTCAACTGTCTCCAGAAAAACAAATAAAAGAAAATTCATTTTCAGATGATGGAATGTGATGCACCTTGTTGGAAAGAGACAAGGTGTCAACACTGGATGGAGGAGAAACTTTCCAGAACAGATTATTGAAGACTGAGCATGCTTGTTGGCCACAGTATTCTACTGAGAATGGAAAAACAGAAGGATAAAAAAATGAAAGAAATGTAGGATGAAGGCATAACTGGCTGAAGTGCTGAGCAAAAACACCCCATGCAGCAACATATTTTACAGAACCTCCTTCAAGCCTTGTCTTTTCCAAGTTGAGTTTTCTATTTGAAATTTCAACTTTTAATTTCCTGTTCCCACGTTTAGTTTTGATCATCCAGAGAAAAAAATGGTACAAAGATGTACCCTTCGTATATAAACCTTTCTAAATTCAGTGTTTAGAAGGTCACTTCCTTTTTTTTCTTAGATCTGATTTACTGAGAAAAATATTCATTCAGTCTACATTTTCTAATTACTCCTAGATCAGGAAATATATTTTCATTTCTTGGAAACTTCTCGCTTCCTCTCAAGATTATTTTTGTTTTTGTAAGAACAGATGGATGGGTATACCAGGAGCAAAGTGCCAGGACTTAGTCTACATATTGGACCCTATTCATTCTTTTACAGGAAAAAAAAACTTTCCATACAATTTAATAAAGTTTGTGGAGGCAGGTTTGTTTACTGTTGATAACACATAATGTAAGTTGAGAGAGTTTTCCCCTTTTTGTGGTATATTTTAAATGGAAAAATGAAGCTAAATGGGTATGATGGGGGGGGAGATGCTAAACAGATTTGGACACATTGTACAAAGAACTAGCTTTCTTTCAGAAGTCTAAAATGCTGGGAAAGGCAGTAAGAAAAGAAGATAAGAAGATGCCAGCAGCAATGTAGATAGACTTAATTACAATGACAATAGATGCACAGTTGAAAGACCTAAAGCATGGGTCGGCCATCCGAAACGTCGGATGAGCCGCACGGACCCATTTAGCTTAAAAAAAAAAACGCTGGGAGCCGCGCGTTCGCGCATGCGCGCGCGCCCCCGCGCACCCGCGCATGCGCACCTGCGCGCGCGCACCCCCGCACCCGCCCACGCATGCGCGCATGCGCTCGCCAAAATGGCGGAGGAGGCTCCGGAGCCGCAGGTAAGGCCTCAAAGAGCCGCATGCGGCTCCGGAGCCGCGGGTTGCCGACCCGTGACCTAAAGGATAAGACTGAGGAAAGGTAGTTTTGGTTGCTAAAAGTTGATGCTAACCTTTATAGCACATAACCAATCCAGACTTTTATAAATTGAAATTTCTTAAACATGTTAATTTCCTCTCTTCTTCCCCCTTAAACATTTAACTAAAACTGTATACAGGTTATTTTGCATCTAATAACGCCACAGCTCATATCATTATACAATAAGAGTTGGAAGCGATATTGAAGATCATCTCTCTATAATTTATGAATCTACAACTAAGGTATTCTTTATTTAGATTCTGTTTAAACAAATCACATGAAATAGAGTCCACACCTCCCATGGCAGATTGTTCCATGGTTGAACAACCATTAGGAAAGATTTCAACCAAAATTTCCTTTTAATTTAAACTCATTGTCTATAAGGTCTCTGAACTATTTGCACTTCCAAATTGTTCAGTCTTCTTACCAAAAAAGAACTGTTTGGATGGAATTAAGGAAAAAGTGATAACCAAAGAAAAATAAAGAAATGATAATGGGGCACCCAGCTATCATGAACAAAATTTAAATCTCTAGATCCAGCAATTATATCTGAGTTCTGAAAGCTCGGTTCTCTGTGTTCAGTGAATCCCTAGGAAGCTGCTTTACTTTTATTTTCTGAAGCTGAAGATTATTGCAATGTGCAAAGCGTGCTGGCCTCCTTATGGTGAGGTACTGTCCACCTGCAAGAACAGGAATAGCACCAGGCTATCATGTGAAGCCAATCAGGAAAAATTCCAGGAACAGTTGAAATGTTTTAACAAGCAGGTCACATGACCAAAGCAGCTAGATAACACCCTTGATATTGGTTTAGGTGACTGTAAAAGATGATTTGAGAAAAGCATCCAGTGTATTTATTAAAGGAATTATTTGTGCCAACTAAAAACTCCATGATTGATGCAATTTTCATTAAACCTTAAGGCTGTCTATTTGAACTGCAAAGATTTGGACATGCCTAATGACTCTCTCTGAGAGCTCAAAAAGTTGAATGAGAAAAGTGTGTCTTCATAAAACAACCTTCCCCAAGCTGCACACTTTTCAGATATATGGGTGTCTGCTTTGCAGAATTTTACAATTTCTGTTACAATTGAACGTTGTATAATTTGTAACAATTCTGCTACATAAATTGAATTTTTTACAATTTTTTAAAATTGAATTTTTACAATTTGTTACAAAAATTCTATTCCTGCTTAGCTTCCAAGTCCAGTCATTATCACCTTGGTCCAGCCACCTTCTTGTCCCAAAATGGCAAGAAACTGACATTCATTAATGCAGATAAAATTCTATGAGCTGGCTGGCTGGGAATTAAAGTCTACACATCTTAAAATTGCCAAATTTTGAAAAACACAGATTTAATGCAAGAAATCAGCAACCTCATGCTTTCACATTTCTGGTTGAAACCACTACAATGTATTGTGAACACCCATGCTGTCTGAGATTAGTAAGGGTTACTCAAAACATCAGTGAAAGTTAATAAATTGAGTATACAGTATACAAGGCTGAGCCACAGTAGCAATTCAAGGTAATATTGATAGAAGAGAATATATGAAGCTCAGGTTGAACTGTGGGGCTCTTGGTGCTCTCTGAGTTTGGTGGCTTTCTTGTGCACTGATGATGTTATATAAATTGGCAATGAAATGTCTTCAAACCCACCAAGCTCAGAAACCACCAAGGACTCCACAGTTCAAGGTGAGCTGTGTGTCTGGAACCATGAATTGTACCAAAATATGAAGAAAAAATAGCATTAAAGAATGAAGAAAAAAATCATACAAGAACAATAATTCCAAATATAGTTTTCATTTGCAAACCAGCATACACAGAAATCTTGTATAATCCCTGACCAAGACTAGAGTTAAAGAGTGTCTGTCAAAGGGAATAATAAGGAAACTTTGAGGCTGCAAACATGCCTGAACTAGAAATCAAGTATTTCTTTTTGTCAACCATACTGTTCTACTAGAAATTGTAGTCAGCAATATCCCTCCTAATTAGAGCCACACTGGATACTGACCACTGTTTCTCTACATGCAGGCCTAAAATTTAAAAAGATAACTCCTAATTAGAGTATTAAGAAATCGGAAAGCCAAATTCAGCATTAAATGCAAATATTATTTCTTTCTTTTCAGATTCTTCTTTTGAATTTTAGAAAAATGAGAAGTCATGCTGCATGTTAGTCAAAGCTTATATACCATTAAATCATGGTGAGGTTTTCTAATGGCCCTGAAAGACTGGTCATGAAATAATTATTTACTGAAAGAAATGATATACATCAAGAGCTTTGGAGAGCAGCAGCTGCCTCTTCATGAACTGTGATGTTCTCTAAAGGTTCTCAGAATTAGAAGTTGTATTTTGAATATAGATTTCTTTTTTTAAGAAATTATTTATAAAGTAATTGTTTCCTAGGTTAATTATGGTCCTTTCTCCTGTTCCTAGATACACTATGGTAATATTCAGCCTACACATATTGATGAATGACCTATCAGTTCTTGTTTCCTCCATTCTATTTTTTTAATTCCTAATCAGAAGTGGCTTAATTATATTTAAGCTAAATTGAAAATAAATTACATCCTTCTACAAGAGAGAAATGCAGAGTATGCAATGTTATGCAAATGTAGAGAAATACAGGAGTATGACTGTTATTATAAGACTACTCATTTAATATTTGGCTCCCAATCTGATGTAGATAAATTTGAAGAACATATACAACTTATAAGAATGAGATAATATCATACCTAAAAAAGACAGTGGCCATATTCACATGTAAAACCAAGCCCCATGTAATGTAGCTCATGAACCCAGTGGGATGTAGTGGATTAGCCCCACTGACTCCCTCAAGTGAAGTGCCTAAGTCCTTCCCCTAATCCCAATTGCTGCTTATTCCCTGAGTCATGAAGTAGGACCTATCTGGCCATTGTGATCACCCATTTGAGAAGTTTTCCCACTAACTATTGATTTATAGGTGATAAGGATGACCTCTTTTCTGGCCTCAGCTTTCTACAGCTAACAGATTGGCTGGATAGAATGGTAGACCACATTCCCTGTCAAAATGATTTCAGAGGATACAAGTTATTCATATGGAAGATTAAGAATGAAATTGAGGATTGAGAACAATGAAAAAAGGACAAAATCCTCATGAGAATGTAGGCTTTTTAATTCACAGGCAATTTTTCAGGAATGATAACTCAGACTCAACCTAGTTATAAAAAAAAAACCAATAACAATAAAAAAAGATCAGTTTGTGCCAATTTATATTCTAAATAAGCAAAAGTATCCCAATTCACATCTAGCTCCCCTTTTCCCTGGCCGGCTCTTAGCTCCTGATTGTCCAAATCTGATTGGAGTACATTTCTTACCTGATAGAATACAGACTGTGAAGAGGTGCCATTTCTCTCTCTGATGGAAGGCAAGACAAATGGAGCTGCCTCTTCAACTTTTAGGCACTCAGTTAGGAAAACCTTCCTACTCTTGATTGGTTGCTTAGAGTTTAAGTTTCCCAGACTTTGCTGGACTCTGCTTACTATTGTTGTTGTTGTTGTTGTTGTTGTTGTTAGTTGCGAAGTCGTGTCCGACCCATCGCGACCCCCTGGACAACGTTCCTCCAGGCCTTCCTGTTCTCTACCATCTTCTGGAGTCCATTTAAGCTCACGCCTACTGCTTCAGTGACTCCATCCAGCCACCTCGTTCTCTGTCATCCCCTTCTTCTATTGCCCTCAATCTTTCCCAGCATTAGGCTCTTCTCCAGTGAGTCCTTCCTTCTCATTAGGTGGCCAAAGTATTTGAGTTTCAACTTCAGGATCTGGCCTTCTAAAGAGCAGTCAGGGTTGATCTCCTCTAGGACTGACCGGTTTGATCCCCTTGCAGTCCAGGGGACTCACAGGAGTCTTCTCCAGCACCATAGTTCAAAGGCCTCAATTCTTTGGCACTCAGCCTTTCTTATGGTCCAACTTTCACGGCCATACATTGCAACTGGGAAAATCATGGCCTTGATTATACGCACTTTTGTTGGCAGGGTGATGTCTCTGCTTTTTAGTATGCTGTCTAGATTTGCCATAGCTTTCCTCCCCAGGAGCAAGCGTCTTTTAATTTCTTGGGTGCAGTCCCCATCTGCGGTGATCTTAGAGCCCAGGAAAATAAAATCTGTCACTATCTCCATTTCTTCCCCATCTATTTGCCAGGAATTGAGAGGGCCGGATGCCATAATCTTGGTTTTCTTAATGTTGAGTTTCAACCCAACTATTGCACTCTCCTTCTTCACCCGTGTCAAGAGGCTCTTTAGTTCCTCTTCACTTTCTGCCATTAGAGTGGTGGCATCTGCATATCTTAGATTGTTGATATATCTCCTGGCAATCTTAATTCCAACTTAATTCCTTCTCCAGTGGATCACATTTTGTCAGAACTCTCTGCTATGACCTGTCCGTCTTGGGTGGCCCTGCATGGCATAGCTCATAGCTTCATTCAGTTATGCACGCCCCTTCGCCACGACAAGGCAGTAATCCATGAAGAGGCTGCTTGCTATCTGTATTATTAACTCTCAGTTAATGAATGGAGGATGGAGGAAAGCTCCATATAACAAGCAGGTTCCAGATAATGGAGGGTAGAGGGTGGTGTGGAGATCACATAAGAATCCTTGGCTGCAAGTTGACAAGTCTGCAAGTCACTGGGCAGGAATATTCATATTGGTTGTCTGATTAGTACTAATAACTGGTTGGGAGGAAATGCATCCTTATTTTTCTGCTTCTACTAATGGCAAAAAACATAATCTTATTGACTGAACTTAGACTGCTGCTTGATATTTGCTAATAGCTGCAGGAAATTATAGCTAATCTATAGCAGCAGGGTCTGCAGGAGGGCAAAGAGTGATCAGAACATTACCCTTTTCTACATACATCACACTCATGCCAAAAGGAAACAGTTTTGTCATTGGAAGGACAAAAGTAATAATTTCACCCTTCTGGAGCAGAATGGGACAACTTGCTATGGTGAACTCGCTGCAGCCAATTCGCCATGGGACAATTCAACAATTCAATTATTTAATATAATGTTATTTATTTTTTTAAAAATTGTAATTCACATTTCATTTTGTCCCTCCTTTTGCATCCTTTCTTTAATGATTCCATTCCACTATTTCTTAGATATGTGTAACTCTTGTCCTGTGGCCCATTGTCCTACAGTGAGTTGGCTGTGGTGAGTTGAACAGACAATGTCCTATGGCACCCCCATTTCTTCCATCAACCTGCTCAAGTCTACTGGAAAGAGTCCATGCAACTGACAGCATATCAGAGCCCTTTCAGGGCATGTCTCCTCCATTCCCATTTTCTTGTCATTGCATAAATTTGAATTCCTCCCATTTGAATTACCTAGACTGGGTTTTAACTGATTAGCTTTACAGATTTGAAAGCAAAGTATTGATCTACTGGATCATTTCAAATATTGAATAATTCTAAATTCCTCTCCTTTCAAGATGCAGAATGGGATAACTCACCGCACCCAACCTGCCACAGCCAACTTACCATGGTCAACTTGCCATGGCCAATCCACGGCCAATTCACCATGGCCAACTAGCCACAGGACAACTCACTGCAGACAATTCAACAATTCAATCTATTTTAATTTTTGTCATTCACATTTCTTTTTGTCCCTCCTTTGGCATCCTTTCTTTAATGATTCTATTCCACTATTTCTTCGATATTAATATAATTCTTGTCCCGTGGCGAGTTGGCCATGGTGAATTGCCCCATGGTGAGTTGGCCGCAGCGAGTTGGCTGTGGTGAGTTGGCCATGGCAACTTGGCTGTGGTGAATTGTCGTAGACCCTCAAGAAAAGATTGGCTTAATTTGCCCCATTATGTTTCGTGGTACATACACTTACTGTATACGTGCACACACATAAGTTATTAAATTACACCTGATATGTTGCTGGACCTGAAAAGATTATTCAACCAAGATTAAAGTTTTAAATATTAAAAAGTTATTGCAGACCTGTGAGTATATTTGCTGATGCATATTAGAAGCATCTTATTGAATTTGTATAAAATCATTCCCTCCCTACAATCGTGTACAGACATCCTCCATCCAGCTGCCATCTCAAACTTCCTTTCCATAGCATAGTTTCTTTAATTTTCTTGAATTTGATCAATAACAATTACTGTGTCTTCTCAGAGTAAATTACTTCTACATCAATAAAGTTCATTGCAACTAACTTTATTAACATAGATTTGTGTGGTTTTGGGATATTATTTTCTAAACTTTTCTATATTAGGTTGTCACATTTTGAAAAAACATACTTTTGACTTTATTTTATGTTACTCACTGTAACTCAACTTATTTTTTCTCTCATTTTATTAAAAAGACTAGAAAGGCGAATTCCAAGCCTGTACAATTTACATGCTACCAAGATTTCTACTCAAAAGGAGGTTGATAATCTTCCTGCTTTGCTGTCTATCAAATAAAGAAATTACCACATACTCCAGCCCCATATCTGCTTAATGAAGTAAATATTCCGAGCAGAGATATTTAAAAAGGGGTTGGTTTAATTCTATTCCCACCAACTATTCTCCAAAGCACCAGAGGGCAAGACAAGAAACAATGGTTGGAAACTGACCATAGAGAGAAGCAACCTGGAATTAAGGAGAAACTTCCTAACAGTGAGGACAATTAACCAATGGAACAGCTTGCCTTCAGAAATCGTGGATAATCCATCACTGGAGGTTTTTAAGAAGAGACTAGACAGTCACTTCTCTGAAGTGGTATAGATTCTCCTGCTCGAGCAGGGGGCTGACTAGAAGACCTCCAAGGTTCTGTCCAGCTCTATTCTATTCTATTCTATTCTATTCTAGTCTAGTCTAGTCTAGTCTAGTCTAGTCTAGTCTAGTCTAGTCTAGTCTAGTCTAGTCTAGTCTAGTCTAGTCTAAATCATTGTTTCTTTTACTCAACCCTTCTTCCCAACCATTCCAAGATTTTGGAGCCATATCAGTTGGCTTTCTTCTCAAAAATCTTTAAGTTAGAAAAAAGTAGACAAAAGAGTGTAATACGAAACAAAAGCAAAAAGAAAACCTCTTAACATAATGTTCGTACTATTAGGGCTATAAATATGGTCAAAGATGCTATCAGAGACTATGAAAGCCACATGCACTATTTCCAATTTGTTTCCAGCAACCACCTTTCAAGCTTCAGCACAAATGATTCCTCAATGAAATGCTTTTGTTCTCCAGCAGGATCATGGTGACAGCTATGGACAGGATGAAATCAGGAATGGTTACATATACTATGGAGATTCTTAGTCATCCAGGTCATGGTTATCCCAAAAGTGCTTTTTCAAAAGGCAACTGGACTTTGTTGAAGATATTTCGGCTTCTCATCGAAGAAGCTTCTTCAGAACTGAGAAGCGAAACGTCTTCAAGGAAAAACAAAGTCCAGTTGCCTTTTGAAAAAGCACTCTTGGGACAGGAATGATTGCAACAT
Organism: Azemiops feae; assembly: GCA_023970755.1. Taxonomy (NCBI): domain Eukaryota; kingdom Metazoa; phylum Chordata; class Lepidosauria; order Squamata; family Viperidae; genus Azemiops; species Azemiops feae. The sequence continues at coordinate 1,499,455 of JALGBA010004268.1, read as the reverse complement.
TTACGCATGGAAGGAGGAAGAGAAGGGGAGGAGGAAAAATCCACCTAGCTCAGATGTGCCCTGCACTGAAGACCCACATTAGTCACTCAATATGTATCATTATTCTCCTCATTTTTAAGACTTGTTCCTCTTTTTCTAACTTTTTAGAAGATGAATGAATAATGCTAGTAGTAGCTGCCCTGAGAATAGAGTTCATTTTCATCTTCTCTGGCTGCAAACTATGTTAACTTTGTTTTTTGAAAATAACATGACAAATAATCTTGGGCTTTTGGTGTATTTCTGATAATGTAACATATTCAAAATATAGGAAAAAAGATCAAGATTCCATTATTTCTAATAGAAATTATTGAAAAATGGAAATCATTGAAACAATGTGATTTCTAAGGCTTCTGAAATTAAAAAAAAAAGTCCTGCAAAGAAAGGAACAGTGGCTGAGACAGAGTTGTGTCAGCCACGTAAAGTAATTCAGGATTAATATGCCCATGAGAGGAAGGAGACAGACTTAGGATAATAGGCAAATAATCCAGGTTTCTTATCAGTCAATAGTTTTCTTCTTTAGGAAAATGTATTGGGATGGAGAATGACTGAAGTTAATTATAATAGCAGTGCAATTAATTAGGGACCAGAATCATAATATATGTATGAAAATATTAAAGGTGGTTTCCAGTTTTCCTTTCTTTTTTTCCTTCCTTGTCCACTTTAAAGAATGTTTTGATATTCAGTATTTTCTCATGTATATGAAGACCTCTATTGTGAATGGATGAATCTCTTGTAGGTTACTCAGAGCATACAAAACTAAGTCAGGACTGTAAAGTAGACAAAGAGGCATCACCGAATGTATGTATGTATGTATGTATGTAGATAGGTAGGTAGGTAGGTAGGTAGGTAGGTATTTATTAGATGCATATCCTAGATTTCCTTCCAAAATGTCATTCAGAGCCACTAGAAATCCCCTGAATTGTGTTTTGACTCCTCAGGAGTACTTCAGTCTCATCAGGATTATGTATTAATACGCTTTCCTTCAAAATAAATATCAGGTACTATTTCAGATGTCGAACAGCAAATACTTGTTTTCTCCTTGTTTTTCTATTATCCTGATATAGGATATCCTGATATAGGATGTCCAATTAAAGGCCAAAGGCCAGATTTGATATTAAACTACTTGTTTTCCTATTTGCCTTTCTAGAAAGACTGACTAACATCTCAGAATTTTCCGGGGCATCTAAGATCAAAAGTAACAGATAGGATATTCCAAATGTTATTATTATGAGACAAATAGGAAAAATATAAAATAGACTACTGTTCATAGTATGTCTTTCTTACCTGATGAACTAAGCAGGTACCTAAAATCTACTTATGGTGAGATTTCATTCCTGTCATCTTCTTAGAATCTTCAACAGGGAACTAGTTGGAAACTTATACCTTGAATAATTTTCCAGTTCTTCTGACCTCACATCTGATAGTTCAAGTGTAGTATATATCAGTAAGATGATTGAATAAAGAAAATGTAAATAGCTATTTTAAATTCATTACCCTACATTAAAATCTGAGGTAGGAACATCCAGATTATCACCTTGTTAAGCAGGAAACTAGGGGTGACTCGGCATGAACAAAGAGACACTGTCCAGATTCTTTCTCTCTAGATAATATGTTTATTCAGCGCTAGACAAAGTTGGGTCCTTCCATGAGGCTGGAAAAACCCCAACTACAATTTCAAGCAAGCATATATAGGTTTCTCAGTTACATAATAGGAATACTACTTACAAGAGATAAGGTATATAAATTACAAAAATACTTGTGCATGTATCTTGTGGTCATCATCACATGTTCAGCTGTAAGCTTGTAAGTTCTTATGAAGGGTTTCCACAACCCTGAACACCTGCTAAGATCTGAATTTTATTTCTGTCATTTCAATATAAGAATCTTTAGACCAAGGATCAGAATTATCAGAATCCTGATCAACAATCTTTGCTTCCTCAGTATTTAGTCATTGTATTGTTTATACTTATTTATGACACAAATATACAATAACCTCTCACACATTCTTATTTCTATTATATCCTTACTTTGTGCATGATTTTAAAACCAGAGAGTTACTGCAACTCAAGTATAGACATTACTGACCTAAATGAACTAATGACTTACTATAGAGCCAATTTCCCTGGGATGTGTGAATAGGCTCAAAAATGTCAACTTTGTGTCCACACACTCGTGATTGAAATTCCATCCCTTTTTGCATGCATCGCAACACTCATTTAAAAAGGGAGGAGCTTCCATGGCAGCTGCCTTCTTGACATGTTTAATCTCCCTGTGCAGACATCTCTGTCTGGTTTAGAAAATGTTATCCTTCCCGATATACAAAATTGTCAAACATGTGTAGAGTGCCAAAGCACTATACAGTAGCAGTACACTTACAAGAAAAATGGAATATATTCCATGCCTAAATTAATAATATTATAACCTTGCCTGTACAACCCAGATAAATTCCAATAGACAATTCACAATTCTTCTATTCTTCTCGTGAAATTTATACACAGAAATCTTTTTCAAATGCAGCCAGGCTATCACACAGTCTGATTAAACCCATTTTTTCTCATCAGGGAACCAAAGACTGTTCCCTTTTTGTATCTGGGATGTATGCAGAAGAACATTTTTAAAAGAATTTAAATCACTTTTGTTATGTCCTGGGCCTTGCTGAGTCATTCAACAAGGCTCAGGAAGGCTTCAGGAAGGCTGCAGAGACCCGGACAGACCACGTGTCTGCTCGGGACCCAGACAGGCTGTCTCCAGCCTTGCGCGCATGCGCAAGGCGGGAGAATGGCCTGCAACGATTGGATGTGCATCCCCTTGCAAGGGGAATATAAAAGGCCAGTGGCCATTGTATTCTTGCTTCTGTTCTGTGAATGTACTTAATAAAGAGATCCTTATTGTGAACCTGCCTCGTCTCGATGTCTGCTTTGCAAGGACAGAACATTGGCGACAAAGGTGGGATTTGCCGCATAGGAAGCCAAAGGAAAAGAAGCTAGGGCCAACTCACCTGAAGGCCTGAAGCGAAGAGAAGCGCAGCGTCCAGGAGAAGCAACCACCTGCCAGTACGAAGACGCTGGAGGTGGGCTTGGCTTCGTGGGACCCCTTCTCCTTCCTTGCGGTGAGAGACGTCGAAGAGGCTATTGGTCACAATGATGTCCAAGCTGGGCCATCTTGTCGAGTTTGATACTTCGCACCCAGAACGATGGAGCTCTTACGCAGCTCGCATCGAGAATTACTTCAGGGTGAACAAGATCCAAGAAGATGAACTGAAAGCTGCTACCTTGCTGTGTGTCTGTGGGCAAGAGACTTTTGACATTGCTGAGAACCTAGTAGCCCCAGCACCACTGGAATCAATCACCTATTCCGATCTAAAGAAAATGCTGCGCAAGCATTTTGAGCCCAAGCTGTCTGTAATAGCTTGGGGGCACCAATTCAAGCAGCGGGATCAGCAGCCGGAAGAATCAGCTGCGGACTTCGTCGCGGCTCTGAGGCAGGCTGCTAGGCCATGTGCGTTCCAAGACTTGGAAGAGAGGCTCCGAGATCGACTCGTCTGCGGATTGCGAAGCCGTGAGATGCAACAAAAGTTGTTTGCTAGAGCTGATGTTTCCTTCCAAGATGCCCTGAGAGAAGTTGCAGCTGAAGAAGCAGCCGGTGGCGCGGTGAAGGCTTTGCAGTCAACCAAGAACCCTCCAGCAGCAGTTCCCATCCATCAGGAGGTCGTGCGAGAGGCATCCGGAGAAGAATCCGAGGAAGAAGAGGTGGACAAACTTCAACAGTTGGCGGAGAGAAGACTGCAAGAACGCAGAGGACAGACGCCTGCATCCCTTCGGTGTTTCGGCTGTGGGGGTCGCCACAGGAGAGCCAACTGCCGTTTTTGTTCTGCTGTTTGCCGGGCATGTGGCAGACAAGGCCACATCGCATCAGCCTGCATGGGTCGCCAGAGAAACAGGTCCCCCGAAGAATTGCCTCTGAAAGGAACCAAGGTCCCCAGCCAACACAGGGTGGGTTTCTGCGCGTCCAGTAGGGGGGGTATTCAAAACTGGGGTTCACCGGCCCCTTAAGAAAAAGCTGCACATTGATGTAAAGTTGCAGGGAGTTCCCCTGGCCATGGAGCTGGACACAGGGTCCGCTCTTTCTATTATTTCTGCAGACACCTTTAAAAAGGTTTGTTCCAGAAGTGGCTCACGAGTCAAACTCAGGCCCTCCAATCTCATCCTCACTGACTTCCAGAATTCATGAGTCAGTGTGAAGGGGGAGGCCATGCTTAGAGTACAGCGTAAGGAATTTGATGGGTTGCTAAATGTGGTGGTAGTTGGGGGTGATCGCACGAGTCTTATCGGACTCGATTGGTTCGAGGCACTTGGGATCCAAGTAACTGGTCTTAACCATCTACAAACTGCCTTGCAGGAGTCTGTAAGGAGTTTGCTGATGTGTTCATCCCAGAGCTTGGCTCATACAAGGGGCCTCCCATTGCTTTAAGGTTAGATCCAGCCATCACACCCATCAGGGTTAAACCAAGGAGGGTGCCTTTTGCCCTCAAAAGTAAAATAGATGATGAGTTGGACAAACTGCTCCAACAAGGCATTCTAGAACCTGTGGATTCTAGTCCATGGGAAACCCCCATAGTGACACCATTAAAAGCCAATGGTGAAGTCCGAATTTGTGCGGACTATAAATGCACTCTAAACAAAGCCTTGCAGCAGCATGCATATCCAGTGCCTGTGGTGAGCCACATTCTGGCCTCACTGAAAGGGGGAAAAGTCTTTGCTAAGCTTGATTTAGCTCAGGCCTACCAACAGTTACCTGTTGATGAGGCAACAGCTGAGGCCCAAACGATAGTTACTCACAGAGGGGCTTTTAAAGTAAAAAGGCTGCAGTTTGGGGTCAATGTAGCCCCTGGCATCTTCCAAGGGGTGATGGAGCGAACGCTCCATGGTATTCCTGGGGTCTGCCCCTATTTCGATGACGTCCTCATTGCAGGAGAGTCATCTGGGAACTTGGCTGAAAGGCTGAGAGCTGTCTTGCTGCGTTTCCGCCAAGCTGGGCTGAAGTTACAGCAAGACAAATGTAAGATTGGTGTAACATCCACCGAATTTCTAGGGTTTCGTATTGATGCTGAAGGCATCCACCTTGCAGAGTCTAAATTCCAGGCCATTCAACTGGCCCCTAGTCCCCAGTCAAAAGCTGAACTCCAGGCTTTTCTGGGCCTACTTAATTTTTATCATTCATTTCTCCCCCACAAGGCTGCAGTGGCTGAGCCGTTACACCGGCTCTTGGACAAGCAGACTCCATGGACATGGACAAAGGTCCATGAAAAGGCTTTCAAAGAAGTCAAGGCTTTGCTATCTTCAAATGCGGTACTGGCACATTTCAATGAGCAATTGCCTGTGTGCATCACATGTGATGCCTCCCCTTATGGGGTAGGAGCAGTGTTAAGTCATCTCAAGGCTGATGGGACTCAGGTCCCTGTGGCCTACTACTCTAGAACTCTCTCATCTGCAGAGCGTAATTACACGCAGATTGACAGAGAAGCCTTGGCAATAATCTCAGGCATCAAGAAATTTCATGAATTCTTGTATGGCCGCCATTTCATGGTCTACACTGACCACAAGCCTTTGCTGGGTTTGTTTACAACCAACAAGCAGACCCCACACATCATCTCCCCCAGAATGCTGAGATGGTCAATTTTCTTGTCAGCTTATGACTACACCCTGATTCACAAACCAGGGACAGAGATGGGCCACGCTGATGGCCTTAGTAGGTTACCTCTAAAGCAAATAGGCAGACCCTTCTCCTACTGTACACATTCTTTCCATTCAGGAATTGCCTGAATCTCCCCTCAATGCTAGGGATGTAGCTGCTGAAACTGCCACTGATCACACGCTTGCACGCGTGCTGACATGGGTGTTGTCAGGGTGGCCTGACACGTGTCCTGGTACAGAGTTCCAAAGTTTCTGGCGTAGGAAACATGAATTTTCTACATTCAAAGGGTGTATCCTGTGGGGTAGCAGAGTAGTCATCCCGGCCTCATTGAGGACTAGAGTCTTGCTCTCTCTGCATGAGGGACATCCGGGAATTGTGAGGATGAAGGCGCTTGCGCGTAGCCATCTGTGGTGGCCTGGACTCGATAAGGACATTGAGGCCCAGGTTCAGGGGTGCCAAGTGTGCCAACAGTCATGGCCTGAGATGCCCCAGGCCCCTGTACATAGGTGGGAGGAGACACTCACTCCATGGTCACATGTACACATTGACTATGCTGGGCCCTTTCAGGGGCAATTCTTCCTTCTCCTCGTGAATAGCCATTCCAAGTGGCTAGAGGTAGTTACTGTATCCTCCACTACTACTGCCAGGACCATCCAGGTGCTCAGAGGAATCTTCGCTTCCCATGGTCTTCCTGATGTCCTTGTCTCAGACAATGGTCCCCAATTTACCTCTTCTGAGTTTCAGGCTTTTCTTCAAGCCAACACGATCCGGCATGCTACTTCTGCTCCATTTCACCCTGCCACCAACGCTCAGGCTGAACGCATGGTGTGCACCACCAAGGAAGCATTAAAGAGAATCACTCAAGGACCCTGGCATCACAGGTTAGCCGATTTTCTCCTTGCACACCGCACCACACCTTGCACAGCTACAGGAAAGAGCCCACCTGAACTCCGCTGGGGTCGCAGACTCATCACAAAGCTGGACAGGCTGCACCCAGACCGGGTGGCTTTACAGGTGTCACAACTGCGGGCACCTAGGAGACTCCAAGTGGGTGATCCGGTTTGGACCCGGACATATCTGGGTACCTGCTGTGGTATGCAAGGTCTCTGGGCCACTGTCTTACGAAGTGGCCTTGGAGGATGGTCGTGTGCTTAGACACCACATTGACCAAGTGCTCTGGAGGCTTCCTGGCCACGTTTCCACTCCTGGCTCTGCTCTCGGGGGGGAGGGGGACCCCAATGATGATTGTGGACCACAGTCTCTCCATGAGGGCGCTTATCCAAATGTTCCTACACATGTTCAGGGTGGGGGTCTTGCCATGGAGGCGGCTCCTGACTCTGGCATAGACTCTGGGGGTCTGGCCATGGAGGTGGCTCCTGACTCTGGCAGAGGTCCCTGGCTAGGGGCAAATGGCCGTAAATCAGCTACTCAGGGTACTCCTGCTGCTGGTCTTGGGCTCGAGGGACAGTGCTCCCAAGAGGAGTCCCATGGAATTCTGGGGAACTCCACCCCACCAAGGGACTCGGGGAACTCAACCCCACCAAGGAACTCTGGTTTGGGTCTGGTGGATCCAGCGAGTCAGCAGTCAGGGGGAACTCCTGAGTCTTCTGGGCGACAAAGTCCTGGTTTGTTTTGCGCAAACCGGGAGCAGGCACTCCAGGCACCTATTCCTAATCCCATACCTACAATCGTACCTGCACCTAATCTGGCTCCACGAAGATCAGAGCGGGTCAAGGGTCCTCCTAAGCATTTAGGGGAATATGTAAGATCCCTTTTCAGTATACAGGAGGGGTATTAGTCCTCGCCATCTGAGGGGGTAAACAAAAACAATTGTAGGTTGCAGTGCGAATATTGTCAAAGAGTGAAAGTCCGTGGACTCCATTGGGACCTGAAGGTAATAGGTTGCAAGGAGTAAGGTGGACGGTATAACATGCTAACCGGCCTGTCATGTTCTGTTTATGTGAAGTGTTAACAATTTGCTTACTTATTATTTAATCCAAGGGGGGAGGGGTGTTATGTCCTGGGCCTTGCTGAGTCATTCAGCAAGGCTCAGGAACGCTGCAGGAAGGCTGCAGAGACCCGGACAGACCACGTGTCTGCCCGGGACCCAGACAGACTGTCTCCAGCTTTGCGCGCATGCGCAAGGTGGGAGAATGGCCTGCAACGATTGGATGTGCATCCCCTTGCAAGGGGAATATAAAAGGCCAGTGGCCATTGTGTTCTTGCTTCTGTTCTGTGAATGTACTTAATAAAGAGATCCTTGTTGTGAACCTGCCTCGTCTCGATGTCTGCTTTGTAAGAACAGAACAACTTTGTTACCCTAACTCTGGTAAACCAGGAGGAGACAATCTCCCCAGCTAGGATTCATTGTTAATTAGGATTTCCTGCATATCAGAGGTGTTCTGCGTAATTCGTTTCCTCATGCTGCTTCTCTGTATTTAGGATATAAGCCACCCAGGCAGTTTACTCTGTGGATGAATATTTTCAGAACTGCATTACCAGTAATTTCATGAAAAATCATTAAGCTCAGGGGAAGTTCTGGTCTTCAAAGAATAATAGTTTGTGGTTTACTACGTAGCTCCCCGACCAAGATTAATAGCTAAAAAGCTTCACACAGCTAGAAGACATCCAGTGCCATAGCTTACAGAATCCTTTCACAGAAAGAGGGAAATTTTGGTGAACTTCCAGCATTGTATTTGCATACATTGTTTTCTTTCTGTTTTAAAATTTCTCTCTCATCTATCGAGGGATCCAAAAGGGGATTAAGATGAATGCAGGTGATTAGGGTGAAAGGAAGACATCTGATATTTTCTGGTATATGAAACAGCTACCTGACAAAACTAATTCATATAGTAATTCATTCTTGATATTCCCTGAATAAATTCACCCTTTTTAAATTATAAATCTTTGCATGCTAAATACTTTTGATATGAACTGAACTTTCAATTTCAAGCAGTAGGTCCTTGAAATGAAATTCTAAATTCTGTGCTTTGGTTCTTTGGCTGTTGAACATTACTAAAAATTATTCTGAATGTAGAAAAACATTCCAGCTTTCTCCAATCTGTCACCAACAATTAGGACTGTTGAGTGGGAATTCTGGGCACTGCATCTTCTGGGAGATGACAGATTGTTATGAAAGATAGAAAACATCTTCCTGTAACAGAAAATGTGCAATAATAAGGTAAACGAAAATATCCAGGTCTTAATATACAAGAAAAAAAAGCTAAACATGCATTTTTCATTCATCAAGTTTTGTTATTTTTATTTGTGTGTGTGTGTGTCTATATCAGAAGGGGAATTGTCACAACAAAACTTTCATATCATAAATATTGCATACTGAAACTCAGTCAGAACATCAGTTATAATTTAAAAAGTATTAAAATCCTCTAGTTCTATTCATAAATCCCCTGTTATTTACTTCGCTGTATGTTAGAGCCTTGGATTAGTTTGCTGACCATTGACACTAAAATCTCTTTAAAAAACAGCTCAAGTGTTTTAAGAAACCTTTCACTATTCATATTATTTATGATTAAAAGTACAGCCTGTTATTCAGTTCATTTTGGTAGTCAAGACCCAACAAAAATACTAAATACAAAAAAATGAAATACAATAAAAACAACATTAGCATTAATTCTTAAAGTAATAAACAATTAAACACTTGGCAAAAGTGATATTTTTCACTACCTTCTTTTAATTAGCAAGGGTTTAATGACATTATTTAAATAATTAACAATTATATTAAGTAATTAATTAATTAATCTCAGAGGTCTCAATCTTGCCAATGCACAAACCTAAAGCTGATTTTCCTTTTTAAAAAAAATATATTTTATTGATTTTTTTAACATAAACACCTTGATATTTGGTAAACAGCGTGTTGTCTGGGTTTATGTTTACAAAGTAATCACTAACAATTAGTTTCTATATTCCAAAGTCCACATAATAGCTTCGCTTGATTTTGTCTTTTTCCAATAATAGTCTCTTTGCAACCTTAAATTAATACAATTCTTATTAATTTGATAGGTAACAATTAAATATAAATATTTTTCTAAAATTTCTACCAATAATAATCACATCAATATCAGGCTTCTTTTCTATCTGGTCATCATGGTTGCCTCGTCATGAATCCTGTTTACAATTCTTATTTAAATTTATTTTCCCTACAATGTTCAAAACATTTCTACTGGTTAAAATTTTCCCAGAGTTAATTACCTTAAAGTATTTAAATCTATTTTCATGTCTTAAAAAATAAGTAGGAAAAAGACACAAAAGAAAAACGTAGAAAAAGAAAAGACATGAGAGAGAAAAAGAAAAAAGAGGGGAGGGAGAAAAAAATAAAATAATAATATACTACTTAAAATACATATCTCCCTTGAACATTATTTCTGAGCTTAAAGAATATATTGGACCAGTTGTGAAACTGGAGAAAATTATCTTACACATACCAGGCTAAGAGTATTGGGGTCATAGCTGCTGCTGAGGTAATAATAACAAATCAATACAGCACCTGCCAATTTGGAGGAAATATTCTGAAAATGAAACCTGTGTCAACATATGGCAAACCAGCATGAAAATATCTAAAGGAAAGGGCAAAACATACAAACACCATGGAGCTATCAATTATAACAATACTGGCTGCCTGCATAACCTGCAGCATCAGTTTAATATTGGTCCTAGCAGGCAGCTCTTTCCTTGTGCAATAGTATGGTGTCTGTTCCCGCAGAACATTCATAGTGTCACTTTCTGCATCCAGTGAAATTCATATCAAAAGTATTGTGATCTGTCAGCAAAAGACTATTTTCTCCCTGCTTCCAGCTTTAGGGATGCTATAAATAATACAGCAAGGACAAAGGAAAATACTTCCAGCTTTCTTTTACGGATGCTGCTCAACCATTATCCTATTCTTTTGTAGCACTGTTCCAACATTCCTGAGCAATGGGATACCAAATCTCACTTATTTAGTTGACATTTGGACACAGATTATGAAAAGTCCTCTGTCACGGTAGGTAGCTTTCTTTCTCCCTGTTCAAAATAGAGGGAAGGAAATTGGCCATGCCACTTACTGAGTTTATAGTTGCCAAATTACTGCGGAAACTGCAATGCAGTTAGTAATCACACTTTGATAAAGTTTGAGATGCAGTTCTCCAATCAAAATATGCTGATAGTACATGCTTCCACTTTCTCGACTTGTAGCAGTTTGTTTAGTGACCATTCGAAGTTACAACAGCATTATGGCCATTTTTCACACTTATAACTGTTGCAGTATCCCCATGGTCAAGTGATCGATATTCAGATGTTTGGCAACTGATTCGTATTTATGATGGTTGCAATGTCCTAGGGTTATATGATCACTTTTTGAGACCTTCTGACAAAGCAAAGTCAATGGGGAAGTCAGTTTCACTTAATCGTGTTACTAACTTAACAACTGCGGTGATTCACTTAACAACTGTGGCAAGAAAGGTTATAAAATGGAAGCAAAACTCACTTAACCAATGTCTCACTTAGCAACAAAATTTGGGGCTCCATTGTGGTCATAATTCGAGCAATACCTGTACTGATTTTTATTGTGAAAATAAGATGCAAAATCACATTGAATGTAAACCTGCTTACAAAAGAGGAATAGATGTATAAATTGTGTGTGTGTGTGTGTGTGCGTGTGTGTGTGCAGACTTTAATCGATTTGAAATGCGATTAAATTCTTCTTCAGTGTAGTTCTAAAGAGAAATTGAGTGAAACCAAATTAGGCAGTGTTTATCAATCTCTCTTTTCTCCTTTTCTGAAGCCAACTTCTGACTGAAAAACTAAAATTACATATAAGGGTATATCACTTCAGATTGCTGGTTGAACTTACCCAAGTTAAAACTCCTATAACTGAAATAAAAATAGAATAATACACTTTAGTGTTTATTGTTTAAATTTATTCTATTTCCCCAAACAACTAGGAAGTTAGAGATTATATGTAAGTCACTGATCATATTTAATTTTTTACCGTTCTTTAAGTATATATAATTTAAGTATAATGTATATATTATACTAAAGTCTAATATCTACTGAGAACTATCCCACTGAATTCTCCCAGGGCATCCTATCAATAATTTAGTTGCCAAATAAATATGTCCAGAAAGAAGCCTTAAAAATCAAGTCATCGTTTCAAATAAAAAACAATATTTGCTTAATTATTATAATCCAATTATAATCCAATTATAATAATATCAGAATCAGCTAATTCTTCCTAGACTTAAGTTCAGTCTTTTAAATCTCAAATGCAAGTACATAGGAAGGAGGGAAACTGCTGTGAGGTTTTATTTTTTTATTTTTTCAATATAGCAATGTAATGAATGTTTTGGGCAGTGGTTGGGTTCCAGGGTTTAGTGACCTGAGTCTACACAGCAGAGTTCCTGACGTTTCATCAGCAACTATGTCTTGCATCGTCAGATATTGTGGTTGAAGATGCCAGCCACAATTCTATGTAACTTCAGGAAATCTGTTGTCTAGACCCTGGTCACTAAACCCTGAAGCCCAACATGGCCTAATAGATACTGTGAAAGTCTACACAAGTATAATGAATTTATACTTACAACATTCAGTCTTAATCATGCGACATGTAGCATTCCCTGCTAATAGTAATAATGATTTGTTTGGGTATGTTTTGATCATTATACCCCATGTATAATCAAAACCTAATTCCAAGTATTCTCATACTATTCTATGTATGCTAGGATTTTTAATTAAGAGACTACCTTACAAGCCAACTCACAAGAAGATATATGCAGTCTAATGATATATACAATATAATATTCAGAATGCATCTTGAGGATGTAAATCAATTAATTTAGACAGTAATCTCGGTATTCTGGAAGTTTGTTTTTGGTATGCAAAAGTAAGGGATGGCATTCTTCCATCACCTCAAAAGTCAAGATGAGACAGACACTCTTGGAATGATGAGACTTCATATCAGTCATATCAGTCATATATTGCCTATATTGTCCCAATTATCTGTGATTTTCCTACCACTCTGGGACTTTTTCATTAACTCTCTTTCACAAACTGAGGGTTTCATGTGCATGGAGATCAGAAGAATCTCCATGCACATCTTTTTTCTCATTCTTGCTTCTGAGAATTGCTGCAATCTATTTATTCAGCTGTGTTGAGCGTCACTCAGGAATTCAGTGGTTGCTTTTTATTGCTGTAGAGTGGGAGGTAAGGGAAAGAGTCCCTACTGCTCAAAAAACTGAAATGGGTAGGCAACCTGCAGCTCTACTGTCCTTGCTGTCATGCCCCACTGAGCTGTTTCCCAAAAAAAATAAGATTCTCACAGATTTAAAGTAGTTTCATTGTAAGGTTAGGTTACAAAATCTTGGTAATTGGATACGGGTAATGTGGCCCTCATTTATCAGAGGGTACATTAAGTTCAAGCCTCCCAATTACCTGTGATCTTCTTTCTAACCTAGTTTTGGCTTAATGGAGAAGATACTAATCAATTATTTGATACCAAACATGTATTAAATTTATAGGCCTCCCAGGTCAACTGCAACTCTGTACATTGTATAGTATATAAAATTTAAAGCAATGCAGTCCACACAATACAAAATGAAACATCTGGGGGGGAAATAACAACTGTAGCTTCACAGATCAAGCAACCCACAAGAACCCAAACTTCCCATCTAGACTATTTCTGTCTGCTCTTCTTCTCAGTATTTTGGAAACATTCAATTTCATTCTCAGGTTGGGTCAGAGAATTCTATCATATTTGCCCTGACTTCAAAAGTCATCAGAAGGAAAACATTCTACACCACTTGTGAAAATATTCAGTTCTCTTATTTTTGCTGTTCAGAAGAAATAGGGTGAGAAAGAAAAGGATATCAAAGAGTGAAGGAGAAGGTGGGGAGATGTCAGAGGGAAAAAAATTAAAAAGGAGAGATAGTGGACATCCCCCTCATATCCATATTGTTGATCCTGTTTCCTTGCGTATAATACCTATGATAGGGCATCATAAAGATTTAAGAAAGGACTTTCTCAGTTCTTGCCATTGTGTGATAACAAAGCTCAATTTTCTTTCTTGCCTATGTAAAATTGGAGATAAAGAATTAAATGCAGTGGAAATCTGTGTTTCTTCTTTTATCTGAGATGAAGCATACTGGAAACAAACTTAATTTCCCATGCTTTTCAATGACAGTATCTTCACAAGAGCTTAAACAATGGAAGATGTTGTGATCATGACAAAAAAAAAATCAGCTGCCAGTTCAAAGACTGATAAACAAGACAGAGCAGTTTAGCAATCATATCACTTCTAGTAAGAGAATTCAAAGACAAAAGAAAAAAGAGGAATAAAGAATTACATACAAAAAAACAAATTATTGACAACTAAAAAGAAACCAATCCATTTGTTTGTGAATTAATATAAACATTTAAATAAATAGGATCAAATGAGTCTAGATATTAGTAAGAGCTCCTTCATGGATTACTGCCTTGTCGTGACGAAGGGGCTTGCGTAACTCAATGAAGTTATGAGCTATGCCGTGCAGGGCCACCCAAGACGGACAGGTCATAGCAGAGAGTTCTGACAAAATGTGATCCACTGGAGAAGGAAATGGCAACCCACTCCAGTATCTTTGCCATGAAAACCCCATGACAGTACTAAAAGGCAAAAAGATATGACGCTGGAAGATGAGCCCCTCAGGTCAGAAGGTGTCCAATATGCTACTGGGGAAGAGCAGAGGGCTAGTACTAGTAGTGCCAGAAAGAGTGAAGCGACTGGGCCAAAGCCGAAAGGACGCTCAGCTGTGGATGCATCTGGTGGTGAAAGGAAAGTCCGATGCTGTAAAGATTTTTTCTCCATAGGAACCTGGAACGTAAGATCCATGAATCAAGGCAAACTGGACGTGGTCAAACAAGAGATGACAAGACTGAACATCGACATCTTAGGAATCAGCGAACTAAAATGGACAGGAATGGGTGAATTTAATTCAGAGGACCATCAGGTATACTACTGCGGGCAAGAATCCCTCAGAAGAAATGGAGTAGCCTTCATAGTCAATAAAAGAGTAGGAAAAGCAATACTGGGATACAATCCCCAAAATGACAGAATGATCTCAGTGCGAATCCAAGGCAAGCCATTCAATATCACAGTAATCCAAGTCTATGCCCCAACCACTGGTGCCGAAGAGGATGAAATTGACCGGTTCTATGAAGCCCTACAGCACCTTATAGAATCAACACCAAAAAATGATGTCCTTATCATCATGGGGGATTGGAATGCTAAAGTAGGAAGCCAAAAGATAAACGGAATAACAGGCAAGTTTGGCCTTGGAGTACAAAATGAAGCAGGGCACAGGCTGATAGAATTTTGTCAAGAGAATAGGTTGGTCATAGCAAACACTTTTTTCCAACAACCCAAGAGACGTCTCTACACATGGACATCACCAGATGGTCAACACAGAAAACAGATTGACTATGTGCTCTGCAGCCAAAGATGGAGAAGCTCTATACAGTCAGTAAAAACAAGACCAGGAGCTGACTGTGGCTCAGATCATGAGCTTCTCGTTGCAAAATTTAGGCTTAAATTGAAGAAAGTAGGGAAAAACACTAGGCCACTCAAGTATGAACTAAATCATATCCCTGATGAATATACAGTAGAGGTGACAAATAGATTTAAAGAATTAGATCTGATAGACAGAGTGCCTGAAGAACTATGGACGGAGGTTCGCAACATTGTACAAGAGGTAGCAACTAAAACCATCCCAAAGAAAAAGAAATGCAAGAAAGCAAAATGGCTGTCTGAGGAAGCTTTGCAAATAGCTGAGGAAAGAAGGGAAGCGAAAGGCAAGGAGAAAGAGAAAGATACACCCAATTGAATGCAGAATTCCAGAGAATAGCTAGAAGAGATAAGAATGCCTTCTTAATGAACAGTGCAAAGAAATAGAAGAGAACAATAGAATAGGGAGAACCAGAGATCTCTTCAAGAAAATTGGAGATATGAAGGGAACGTTTCATGCAAAGATGGGCATGATAAAGGACCAAAATGGCAGGGACCTAACAGAGGCAGAAGAGATTAAGAAGAGGTGGCAAAATTACACAAGAACTATACAAGAACGAGCTTAGCATCCCTGATAACCACGATGGGGTGGTCACTGACCTCGAGCCAGACATCCTAGAATGTGAAGTGAAATGGGCCTTAGGAAAGCTGAGCAACAACAAAGCTAGTGGAGGTGACAGTATTCCAGCTGAGCTATTCAAAATCTTAAAAGACGATGCAGTAAAAGTGCTACACTCAATTTGCCAGCAAATTTGGAAAACTCAACAGTGGCCACAGGATTGGAAAAGGTCAGTTTACATTCCAATTCCAAAGAAAGGCAATGCCAAAGAATGTTCAAACTATCGCACCATTGCACTCATTTCACATGCAAGTAAAGTTATGCTTAAAATCCTACAAGCTAGACTCCAGCAGTATGTGGATCGAGAACTTCCAGAAGTACAGGCAGGATTTCGAAGAGGCAGAGGAACTAGAGATCAAATTGCCAACATACGCTGGATCATGGAGAAAGCTAGGGAGTTCCAGAAAAACATCTACTTCTGCTTCATTGACTATGCTAAAGCCTTTGATTGTGTGGATCACAACAAATTGTGGCAAGTTCTTAAAGAGATGGGAGTACCAGACCATCTTATTTGTCTCTTGAGAAACCTATATGCGGGTCAAGAAGCAACAGTGAGAACTGGACACGGAACCACTGATTGGTTCAAAATTGGGAAAGGAGTCCGGCAAGGCTGTATTCTGTCGCCCTGCAGAGCACATCATGAGAAGGCAGGGCTAGATGAATCAAAAGTTGGAATTAAGATTGCCGGAGAAATATCAACAACCTAAGATATGCAGATGATACCACTCTAATGGCAGAAAGTGAAGAGGAACTAAAGAGCCTCTTGATGCGGGTGAAGAAGGAGAGTGCAAAAGTTGGCTTGAAACTCAACATTAAGAAAACCAAATCATGGCATCCGGCCCTCTCAATTCCTGGCAAATAGATGGGGAAGAAATGGAGGTAGTGACAGATTTTATCTTCCTGGGCTCTAGATCACCACAGATGGGGACTGCAGCCAAGAAATTAAAAGACGCTTGCTCCTGGGGAGGAAAGCTATGGCAAATTTAGACAGCATACTAAAAAGCAGAGACATCACCCTGCCAACAAAAGTACGTATAGTCAAGGCCATGGTTTTCCCAGTTGCAATGTATGGCTGTGAAAGTTGGACCATAAGAAAGGCTGAACGCAAAAGAATTGAGGCCTTTGAACTATGGTGCTGGAGAAGACTCCTGCGAGTCCCTTGGACTGCAAGGCGATCAAACCGGTCAGTCCTAGAGGAGATCAACCCTGACTGCTCCTTAGAAGGCCAGATACTGAAGTTGAAACTCAAGTACTTTGGCCACCTAATGAGAAGGAAGGACTCACTGGAGAAGAGCCTAATGCTGGGAAAGATTGAGGGCAATAGAAGAAGGGGACGACAGAGAATGAGGTGGCTGGATGGAGTCACTGAAGCAGTAGGCGTGAGCTTAAATGGACTCCAGAAGATGGTAGAGGACAGGAAGGCCTGGAGGAACGTTGTCCATGGGGTCGCGATGGGTCGGACACGACTTCGCAACTAACAACAACAAATTAGTAAGAGAATTGAAGATGGTCTAGATTTACACACTTTGCTTTTCATATGCAAGGAAGCTAGTTTTGAATAGTAATACTGTTTAAAATAATTCTTTAAACAGTGAAAGACTTAAAAATTTAATGTATCTCTAGGTGTTGTGGGTGTTTGTGCATGTGTGAAATAGCAGCAAATTGCCAATTGTTTAATTTGATTACTGCATTTCATGCCACTCATTTTAACCCTACCACATCAAAATGGAAAATAGCAATGAATTTCAGGGGCCACAACTAAGATTTTATTATATTTTATTATTTTATTATATTAAATTATACAGTCCTGTCCTAGGATTAAAACCTGTATTGAAGAACTTTCCCTCACCACTTTTCAATAAAATTATTTGGTAAACCAAAACCAATCAGATTAATGTAGCCTTCCTGACCATGCTGACTTAGGGTTATAGAGCTATGATTGACATATCTGGAATATACCAATTACAGCAATGTTTTTCAACCTTGGAAACTTTAAGATGGATGGATTTCATTTCCCAGAATTCCTCAGCCAGGAATGCTGGCTGGAGAATTCTAGGAGTTGAAGTCCCCTTATCTTAAATTTCCCAAGGTTGAGAAATACTTGAGTTAGAGACTTCTAATCTAAATGCATGAGCCTCTTCTTTTGTTTGGTTCAGCTTTCTCTGCCAAAATGTCTTTCAGATATAATTCCCGTGATACTTGAGGAATTTGAAGTTTCTGAATTCTAACCTGAAATGTCATCATCCACCCTTCGTAGACTAATACATGATGAAGCCTAGTTACCTATTACTCTGTTTCAGTCACGTTCTTGGCAATTTAAGAATTTCACAACATAGAGAAATCTATATTCCGAGATTTGGATAGTTGGCTACCTTAGCTTGACATCTATGCACTAACAGACTTTGTGGTAGTCTAATCTCAATAGCACTAGAGCAGGCATGTCAAACTGCCGGCCTGCGGGTCAGATGCATCACACCGAAACTGTGCCCACCCCATTGCCAGCAATGGGGAAAAAGTCCCGATACGTTGCACGACAAGTTTGACATGCCTCCACTAGAGAGAATTTATTTATACTCAAAATGATGAATGACTACAAAGAAGACAATATCCTGGCCCCCAGTTGTGTTGGTTAGCTAACAGCTTTGCAATAAATCCAGCAAGTAAAGTAAAAAGTACAGACCAGCTAGAATTCTGCTGGTAGTCCAAATTAACAGGACAAAGCAATGGGCATCAAGGTTTGAAAAAAGCTTCATGGCAAGAGCATGTTTGAAAGCAAAGAATAAAACTATACTATCAAGAAAAGTTATTCTAGAACCTGACTGCACTCAGGAGGGATTTTAAATACCAGAAACTAATAGCTTACACCACATGCATACTCACTTTGCTCCACTCCTAGACCCAACAAAGTGTTGTCTATGTATGAGCATATATTTTCTTCACTCACACTTGTTAAACACCAATTATAAATGCCTTGCAGAGCCCTAGTGGGTACATACTGATGAGAGTAGATGTGTTTAGCATAAATTGTTCCTAATCCAATATTCTTTTTAGCTTAAAAGACAATGGCTTCAATTCTATATTCATTTATCTAATAGTGTGTCACACTGAAGTCAGGGTATTTTTCTTCTTCTGAATAATGGTATCCAATATTGCACTGAAAAGCAGCACTTTGTGCTAGAAAACTAGCTGAAATCCAATAATCTCATAAAACAAAATTTGTATTGCGTGCAACACATAGCCTATAAAAATCACATTGAGCATTTTTTAACAAAAATCAAAATCTTTTCATATAACATTATGTTCAAGTAATCTAATCTACCTGAGACTGAAATTTAGAAAGAAAGAGAGGAAAAGGGTACAAATGTTGATGTCACAATTAATGACTGATGCACATAGTGTCTGCACCTAAACTAGGTAATTGATGAAGTGCATGTTCCCAATTAAGGATCAAATTTTCAAATGTCACATGGTAGTAAGAGCACATAGTTTTCCTCAGCTGTTCTGAAGTATTTGTAGAAAGTAAAAAAAAAAAGATGACCTTGCACAGATATGCAGGGTCCATTACCAAAGCAATAAAGGGTGAAACATCTCTTAAGTCCACAGCAGACAAATAATATTTGGAAGAGACTCAGCCAGATACCTGTCTAATTCACTAAACCATAAGGAGGAGGAGGAGGAGGAGGAGGAGGAGGACTGCACAATGGACCTTACAGGATTCTACTATTAATCTCAAAAAAAAATAGCCTTCCTGTGGAGTCGATTTTCTGGTCTGATCTACCTAGTGGGATTGACAACATTGTCACACTTTCTAAACAAACAGAACTTTGTTTATAATAAAAAAGTAACCATAAAAATTATATTTATCCATTCATGTAATATCCATTCACAGCCATTCATTCATTACACATCTGGGATTAATTGCAGGACAGTCTTTCCAAGTTTAAGAGTCTGGCTGCCATGAGACTTCTATGGAAATGGATATAAAATAAAAACAGCACAATGTACTCATAGGTTGTGGCTAAGTTACGTTTGGTGGAATTCTTTCCTCCCCCAAATATAACAAAAGCTGGGAGAATAGCAAAGCTGGCCTACCTATTGTACAAAGTGAAGCAATTACCTCAGGAGAGTACATCTGGAAGGGGGCAATGTTGCATTGGAAAAAATAGCCATATTTGTGTAGCCCAGGGGTCGGCAACCTTAAACTCTCAAAGATCCACTTGGACCCGTTTCCCAGAGAAAAGAAAACACTGGGAGCCGCAAAAGTTGCGTGCGCGCATGCGCGCACGGGAGGAGGGAAGCTTGATTGAAGAGTTTAATTAAAAAGAAATAGAGGCTGCTGTGCATGGGTTCTCTCTCTGTCTCTCTCTCCCCTTTCTCTCCCTCTCTTCTGCTCACCTGGCAAGCTGGCTTCACGCTGTCCTCCGACAAGCTGACACACATTCTTATTGGGCTGGCTCTCTCCTGCCCTTGGTCTGCCAGTCCTCTTCCCCCACTCAGTGTGAGTGTGTGTGTGTGTGTGTGAGAGAGAGAGAGAGAGAGAGAGACAGAGAGAGAGACAGAGAGAGACAGACAGAGCTGCTGCTTCCTGCTTTCTGCTGCTTCCTGCTTCCTGCTTCAACACAGCAAAGGCAGGAGCCCCACCCAATAAGCTTGTCAGCTTGTCGGAGGACAGCGTGAGGCTACTCACACACGCACACAGAGAGAGAGAGAGAGAGAGAGAGAGAGAGAGAGAGAGAGAGAGAGAGAGAAGGGAAGCGCAAGTGCCTCTCTCTGTCTCTGCAAATGGCAGAGGGGGCTGGGAGCCACAGGAGAAGGCTCAAAGAGCCACATGCGGCTCCAGAGCCGCAGGTTGCCAACCCGTGGTGTAGCCTAAGCTGTCCATAGTGGGCTTTTATTTTTCAATGGCTTGCTGGGCCATACAAAACATGAGTGATAGTAACAGTCAAATTATTCTAAATTAGATTAATTAAATTATAGGATTAAGAATAGAAATAACTTGAAGAAATAAAGGAACATAGATGTTGGTATAGCGTTAATAATAAAAGTAGAAATATAATTAAAAGCAGAATCTGATGGACTACTTTTAAGATATTATTAGAGGCACCTGCACACAAGTAGAATCAGCTAAGAGCACTTTATTCTGAAGACAAGGACATAAATTATTCACTGCAATCATAAAAGTCATTTTAGTTAACAATAATTTGCTATGTTGTCTAATAAGTTACTATCTTTTCTATCATCTAAAGAGTACAGCCTCTTGAAGGATGAAGGAGCAAAGTAGACATTCACCTTATTGTTTTAGGCCAGGCCAGACTTGAATAATTACACTAACAATGCACAACTACCAAGAGAATTTGTTTCATCACACACAAGACATATACTAATGCTGCTGGCAATCTGGCCATCTGGTGCCCTTCTAATATCACTATCAGATGTTCCAACTGTACTTGGCCATCCTTTTGCATTTTCCTGTTATCTTGGGAATGTAATTGTTCTTAGAATAGTCACATAAGGGAGATGCATCTTCACCAAATTAGATCTCAGGGGAATTTACATTTTATTCGTGTGAAGAATGGTAATTAATCTTTGAACACATAGTAATGCCTGTGGTTACTTGGAGGTGCCAACAGTTTTCCAAAGTTTCATAAATCACATTTTGTATTATTTATTAGGCACATTTTAGTAATTTATCAAGAAGTTGTGCTTATTTATTTAAAGATTCTATTTTCCACTAGGATCATGTTTGCAGATCATGTTTGCAGTTTTGTAACATCTCTGAAACAACAGTCTACATACTAAATTGAAGAAATACACATTTTGATCTGCCTGTGTTGGACTATTTGGGACACCATATTTCTTTGAAAGAAGGTGGTTTTGTTGTTGTTGTTCAGTTGTTAAGTATTGTGTGATTCTTTGTGATCCAATGGACAATAACACACTAGGCCCCTGTCCTTCACTGTCTCCTAGAGTTTGCCCAAATTCATGTTTGTTGTGTCGATGACACTATCTAACCATCTCATCCTGTGCTGATCCCTTCTCCTTTTGCCTTCAGTCTTCCCCAGCATCAGGGTCTTTTCCAATGAGTCCTCTCTTCTCATTAGGTGGCCAAAGTATTTGAGCTTCAGCTTCAGTATCTATCCTTCCAAAGAACAGACAGGGTTGTCTATGGAGATTCTCAGTCATCCAGGTCATGGTTGTCCCAAACTGAAGAAGTCAGCACTGAAGAAGCTTCTTGGATGAGAAGCGAAATGTCTTCAAGGAAAAACCAAGTCCAGTTGCCTTTTGAAAAAGCTGCTTTGGGAAAACAGTCAGGGTTGATATCCTTGCAGTCCAAGGCAATCTCAAGAGTCTTCTCCAGAATCACATTTTGAAAGCATCAATTCTTCAATGGTCAGCTTTCCTTATGGTCCAGCTCTCACATCCATACAATACCACTGGGGAAACCATAGTTTTGAATATATATGTGCACTTTGTCATCATCATGATGTCTCTGCTTTTTAGTATACTGTCTAAGTTTGCCATAGCTTTCCTTCCAAGGAGCAAGCATCTTTTAAGTTCATGGCTGCAGTCACCATCTGCTGTGATCTTAAAGGCCAAGAAAATAAAATCTGTCACTGCTTCCATTTCTTCCTCCTCTGTTTGCTGGGAAGTGATGGGACCAGATGCCACAATCTTAGCTTTTTTAATGTTGAGTTTCAAGCCAACTTTTGCACTCTCCTTTTTCGTCTTCATTTAGTTTCTCTTTAGCCTTTAGTTTCTCTTCACTTTCTGCCATTAGAGGGTACAGGTAGCCTTTGACTTATGTCCTCAATTGTTCAAAATTTTGGTTGCTAAGCAAGTCATTTGTTAAGCAAATATTGCCCCATTTGACAACCTTTCTTGCCACAGTTGTTAAGTGAATCACTGTAGTTGTTAAGTTAGTAACATGGTTATTAGGTGAATCTGGCTTTCCCATTGACTTTGCTTGTCAGAAGGTGGCAAAAGGTGACCACGTGACCCTGGGACACTGCAATTGACATAAATATGAATCAGTTGCCAAGCGTCTGAATTTTGATGACATGACCATGGGGATGCTGCAATGGTCGTGTGAAAAATGATCATAAGTCATTTATTTCAGTGCTCTTGTAACTTAGAATGGTCACTAAACTAACTGTAGTTCATTTAGGACAGGGGTGTCAAACTGCCGGCCCACGGGCCGGACGCGTCACGTGGAAGCCACGCCTACCCCATTGCCGGCAATGGCAAAACCGGCCCGATACGTTGCGCGACGTCACGTGACGTCGCGAGTTTGACACCCCTGATTTAGGACTACCTGTAATTAGTTAGTTAAAAGAAAATTTCTATACCCCAATTGGAGTGAAGGTAATTTACACAGGAGAAAGTAAAACCATCAGGATACTTTGATGGACATTTTGAGGTGTTTAAAATGATCCACCTTCTCTTTGACTTTTGGCTGCCTCATGTGCATGCAGAATTAAAAATTACATTTCATTATGCCAGATTTGTCCACATGCCAAACTTTAACTCAACTGTATAGGGGCCTTGGGATACAGTTTCCCTAGACTTCATAACTGAGCTACCACTGAGTTTGAGCCAGAGAATCTGACATCAACTGCATCATTACACAAACCTGGGCTCCAGCCCTATTTCTAGAGAGTCATATTATCTGTCAACCTCTCTGCTTTAGATAAATGTGAAAAGGGTAACAAAGCATTTCGTATGCCACAAAGTATTATTAAAATTACTTGAAATTATTTAAAGTGGCTCTGCTTTTTCCCAATAGAATACTGCTGATGGTTTGTTTTGACTTCTGATTTCCTTCTTCACATTCAGATGCCTAATTAAATGCTAAACATGTCCCCATTGATGAACCAAGTATTTGTCATTAGAGTTTCAGGGCTGTAAAAAACCTGACAGTAGTAATGACTAAGAAGACAATTAATCTTCCTTGAGAAAGAGGAACACACGTGAAGGTAATCAGATGATACTTTAAGTATAATTTTAATATCCTACAGTCAATTTAACCTTGAAATGCATATCAAAGCAGTGAAGTTGCACTGATTATTGGTGGTAAAGTGGCAATATAGCATTCAAAAGCCTTATCATTTTTATTTTTTTTATTCCACTCCTGCTACATTCCCAATTAGCATCTAACTATAAAGGAAAGAAAAACAATAGTCAGGCACAGGATAACACATATTGTAATGGCAATCACATGACTGAAGGATAATACCAATATACTGTAACTTTAAACCAGGGATGTTCAAACTTGGCCCTTTTCTGACTTGTGGGTTTCAACTCCCAGAATTCCTCAGCCAGGCACGCTGGCTGAGGAATTCTGGGAGTTGAAGTCCACAAGTCAGAAAAGGGCCAAGTTTGAAGACCCCTGCTTTAAACAGTTGCTGAATAAGGCAGTCAATAAGCAAAGACTACCTGTAATCGAAAATGCTCCTCAAAGGCAGCCACATATAGAGCACATTGCAAAAGTCCAAATGGGACGTGACCATGACATAAATAATCATGGCCAGGGTGCTTGATGTGATTGCCCCTGATGGGCCTCCCTATATTGACCAATCCTGAATATTTCCTTGGTTCACCAAGGATTTCTGGCAGTTGAAGCAGCAGAAATAAGAGATTCTAACGTATCAATAGGAAAAGCAAAAAAAAAATAAATGTGTCAAGTGAGCTCCAAGTTGAATTTACATCATTGCAAAAAAGGAGGCAAACTTTGTCTCATTTGCTTCAGTGGGTGTTCAGCCTGCAACCTTGTTTAGGGTGGCCAACTCCCTTCTAGTGATGGGGCAATAGATAGAACTCCCATCCCAACCTATCTGGCAGTTGTAGCTGATTAGTACAGCACTGTGCCAGTATTAATGTCCAGGAATTTAGAGATGATGTTGATGAAGAAATATATGATCCACTAAGGGAAGAAAATTATGGGAAGAAAGATGACAAGTCAGTTCTAGAAAAGGGAAAAAATGTGACAAAGAACTCAGAACCCACCTTGATTCTGTTTGGCATAAAATGGGACAAAGAAACTCCAACAGGTTTCAAGTTTCTGTTTTATGTTCCATAGCAATATTTCTCAACTGTGACAACTTTATGAATGAATTTCAACTCCCAGAATTTCCATGCTGGCTGGGAATTCTGTGAGTTTAAGTCCACCCATCTTAAACTTATCAAGGTTAAAAAACACTATTCTATAGCATTAAATTAGCATTTCTGGAATCATTTCAGTATCTCTTTCCATACCTCTTCTACACAGGAAAAGCTGTCAACGTCTTGACCCAGTGCATGGATTACAATGGCCATGAGTGTCTGGATGGGTCAAAAGAGGCTGGAGTTGAACCCAAACAAGGCATAGTTGTTGTTTGTTCATTGATGTTCTTTGAGATGTATAGAGTTGTCTCTTAATAGAATAATTTTGCCCATGAGAGAGCAAGTCTAGAGGGCCTTCCAGGACTTTCAGGTACTGTCACTGTATAGCTGGAAACCATAGACAGGATGATGACCTAAAATATGACCCCTGTTCTCTGGGTCTTGAATTGACTTTCCATATAGCTTGGCACTTTAATCCTTGGAGACAGTATTCCCTGATTAGTTTCAACCTGTTCAACTTGTCCATCCAGAACCTCCCAGGGTTTGTAGAACCTACTTGTCTACAAAATAAGGGCCATGGAAGCATTCAAGAACTGCTTTTCTGTTGCTGAGCTTCTTTGGAATAGCAAAGCCCACATTGATAAGTTTCATATTGCTGGTCTTCTATTAGCTATTATAAACCAAATTATTCTGGAGAGCTATTAAGTCTAGCTATCAATTTTGTTGTTTCTGTAATTGTTCATATATTACCTGCTGACTACTTGTCTTCATTTTGTATTATAGATGTGTTATTGTATCTCTTGTATTGCCATTTTTATTTTTATTTACTATACCATGGGCATTTCATTCTATTGTGAATAGATATATTGTAAGCCATCAGCAGTCTTGTTGACTGTGAAGATAAATCAAATAAATAAATGGGCCATCCTCCAATCTCTAAGTCAGCAGAAATACATATACACTGGTAAAATTGCACTGACCCAACTGTTTCAGGAATAAAGCTGTAGTGTAAATGGTGCTATCCTTACAGTTTTAAGACAAGTTTCAGAAAGTGATTGTGGACTCCTTTGAGTTTGTCTCCCTCCCACCCAAGCATCATCTGCAACAGGACAAGCAACCATCAATTGTTCTCCTGATGGTGCCTACTTGGGGAAGTTGAGCAAGTACCTGGGGTAGTAGGTTTAGATTCTCTTCAGGTGACAAGGTGACAAGTCAGAGGGGTGATTGTGACAATCTTTCTGGTTATTTCTGAAGAGGAGTCATGCCTTTTTGAACCAGTGCTAAACCCCATATCTGAAAATAGTCAGTTCCCAGGCTACAGGTGTTGAGAAAGGGCATAAATGAAGCGAGAGGGCACTTTCCCAGCCCATCAGGAGAGTACTACCAAAAAATAAACCTTTCTTTCTCTCCAACATAAACATGGCAGGCATCGCATGCTAACAGTCCTCACTTAACAATTGCCCTATTTAGTGACTGTTAAGAATTACAATGGCATTGAAAAAGCAATTATCTGACCAGTCCTTGAACATATAGCCAATGCTGCATCCCTGAAGTCATGTGATTGAGATTCAGGCACTTAGAAACTGATAGGCATTTACGATGATCAAAGTCATGTGATTTTCATTTGCATAATTCACAGTTGATTTCTGTCAGTGGACAAGCCAGCAGTAAAACCACAATTTATGGTCACATGATGTCTCACTTAATCACAGGTGATTTGCTTAATCACTAGCAGCACTAGTAATGTTGTAAGTCCGGTATGGTCACCTGATATTTTCCTTACCAACCATGCTGCAATGGCAATGGAGTTGCCAGTCCCACTTATGGTATGAGCAGAAAATAAAATAAAACAAGCAATACAGTTTGTGTTTTGAAGTTCCACTCCCTACTATCTATCCAGTCTAGCAGTGGTTTTTCAAATTTGCCTAATGGGGGCATCTTTCATACCACTAATGGGCTGTTCCAGCTATGGATAACTACAGTATATATCCTATTTACAGAAGATAGCCAGCTACCTACCTTAAAAAACCTGTCAGAGGATAGTTATCTATCTGAAGGTGTTCCCCGTATTAAGAAGTTCGCAGTCCAAGATTAAAGTTTAAAGTACTATGGAAGGAATGGATTTGAGGCTTTGAAGTTGCCTAGCAACAGTTTAGAGAAGATTTAAGTCACTGGTCATGGGCTTCTTTCCTACTGTGATGGGGCCATGGTATTTCTATTTAAGAATTAAAATAATTATAACATTTCATCCATATATATAAATTAGTACATAGACACTTTATGCTTAAGCTCTCTATGCCCTGTTATATTTGTTCTGTGTGGGAGGAGAATGATTTATTTCCTAATTATTGGTATGGCATGAATGGCCTTGCAAGCAGCATTACCTTGAGTTCTATGTGAAAAACAGATTTAATAAATTAACAAAGTATAACATATCACACACATAACATAGCTCTGCCCTTCCATCATGGTTTGTCTGAGCTATAGATAGAGAAACCTTGAGAGTCTTAGACAATGAATGATGGAACCAAGTCATGGCACATACTTGTATAACCACATTACTTGCAAGTTTGCACACATATAGCCCCACAGCATGCATCACCCATTCACTTATTCTCACCTACTGACACACACAAACATGCATGCATAGAATTTTAGGATCACCCTTAAGAGAAAGGTAAATTTAAAGATTTTCCTTTCTCATGTCCAGTGATCATTGCAACATTCCCATTTTTCTATATCTGTTAGTATTACAGTTATTTTCCTATAATACAGTTAGTATTTTAGTCAGCCCTCACCAAATTAGCATTAACTCATATTGCTGATACCAATATTGAATTTGATGAACTAGGTAGCAGCAACTGGCCAAACTAAGTTTAGCTAGAAGGGTTGGCTTGAGTTAGGACTTGAATAAGTGATTCCCTGTAGGAGGTTAAGGATCATAGGCTAGATCAGAGGTCCCCAACCTTTTGGGCATCAAGGACTGGTTACGTGGAGAGAGTTTATTCCGCGGACCAGAGGGGGCATGGTTTTGTGTGCTGCCTGCATCCTGCAGATGGGGCTTTGCTTGTTTGTGCAGACCAGTTGCTGGCATGCGCGGCCCAGTACTGGTCCACGGACCGGGGGTTGGGGACCCCTGGGCTAGATGGCAAAGCAGAAAAAACATCTTGGAATAAGGTAATGTCAAATCTCTTCTATATCATGTTGACAAAACGCCATGGATGTGTTTGTATAAATCATCAAGAGTCAACCTCAATGTAGAGGATACTTTACTTTCTTCCAATTGTAAAAAAAAAAAAAAGATTAGGAGGAAATGCAAGATTCATTCTTAGAAAGACTAATGTTTTCTCAGTGTCTTTTCTAAAATTTGCATGGAGTTACAGAACAGTGTTAACGTCCTATTAACCATCTTTAGAATATTTCCTAGAGAAGCAACCTTTAAATGTGTTCCCCACCCCACTTGGATGATCCTTAAGTGGATTGCTGTTTTGCCACTGCAACCTTACTGGGTGGAGAAGATGTAGATTAGTCAGATAGCAAAAAAAAAGTATCCAACTCCCTAGGATTCAGACAGTCCACAGGGACAATGACTGAAATCCATAGGTGGCTTCAGGACCACAGACTTCCTGTCTGAGATCATCAGATTAATTATTATACTAATTGTTCTAATCTGTTCAGATCTAAATAATTTGAAATGTTACTTATTTTAACTGATATTTCATAATATCTTGTTTTGCAGCAATTTGTCCATTAATAGTTCAAGAAAGTTGTCAGAAGAACAAGTTGCAAAATGGTTCCAATGATTCCAATCTTTAAAGAAAAGGATGAACTCACAATATAAAAACTACTTTTGATCCCACCAGAATCTTGCAGAAGACTTAGACAGGCCATTATTGGGCAAGTCAATATTCTAAAGAAAATAGATGCATTTCCTTTCATCTTTCTAATTTTTTGAAAAAGTTTTCTGCACATATCCTGTCAACATACAGTTTTGAGGGGAAATATTCCAACAGCACTATAAGTTATCAGAATCTTAAAAATGAATGAATCGGATAAACTTGTTCACTAGGATAATGAAGCACCAGCTGTTCCATTTAACTTGGATTGTTCAAGGATTGCCAACTCATAAAATAATTTAAAAGGGGGGGGCTAAGAAGCCTTTACATTTGTGCGTGAAGATGCAAGCTACTCTTGCACGCCGCTTATACCTGTCTGTAATATACTGTACATTAGCAAAAAATAAATGGAAAATCAAGGAAGGTACAGACTGAAGAGTTTGAAGAAATTAATAGAACTGCCTACTCAAATGCTTATTAAGGTCTCCCCTGAGCACCATGTATTATTTAATTGCATCCCATTAAATTGCCATGTATTTCCCTTCTCTGAGAGTCAGAGAAAGACTTAAAGTTCTCTAGGCAACTGGCTGTTAGCAGCAAGCTACTGAGGTGGAATAAAGAGTCCTTCAGATCTACTTTCACTGGCCACAGGGAGCTTCTTTTCAAACATGGACCTACTGTCTAAATGCCGCTCAATCCTACGAAGCATAGATGGCAGATAGTTAAAATTCTAGTAACAATTAGCAAGTGAATTCCTGTCTTGAGAAACAAGAATCCTTGTAATGGTTTATTTGTGAAAAAGATACTTTTGCCGAGTTGAAAAAAAACTGGTGGCCACAACTAACTCTTAAAACTCCAGGAACTTATAAGCACGTTTAGAGCCATACGCTGGTTTCTAGAGCAATGTTTGTATGCAGTTAGATCTTGGCTCACAAATGGCAATCAGGACCAGAATTTCTGTCACCAAGTGATGCAGCTGTAAAGTGCAACATCATGCTACCAAGGTAGAGAGGGTCAGATCCCCAATAAAAATTGCAATAAAAGTTCAATTAAATTTCAGGCTGTAGGACAAGACTATAAACTCTTTAGCTTCTGAAATTGTAACCCCGGACGTAGGACAAAGCACAAGTCATAAACAGGAAAGATTTGTACATGCTACAGCTAAAAATGTATTGCTGAGACAAAAAGTGGATTCAAATGGCAATGTATACTATTGGAAGCTATGCTATAGCACTGCTGAAATTACAGGAAAGTTTTGTGATTAATTTGTGTACAAGTTTGGAACATTGGTGCTATATTTATGCTAATATTGTGAAAACATTATTATAAGCGGCAGGGAAGAATACCTTGTGATCCTGTGATGTTGAATATGATATAACTTGTGATAAAAGCTGTATATAACCCACCAGTAAACATTGGGTGGGATTACACAGGATTTAAGAGAGATCTTTCTTCTCTGAAGAATAATGTACAAGTAATCCTCCATTTACAACTATAATGGAGCCCCAAATTTCTATTGCTAAATGAGACAGTTGTTAAGTGAATTTTGCCCCATTTTATAATCTTTCATGCCACAGTTGTTAAGTCAATCATGGCAGTTGTTAAATTAGAAACACCATTGTTAAGTGAAGCGGGCTTCCACATTGACTTTGCTTGGCAGAAGATCACAAAAGGGGATCATGTGACTCTGGGACACTGCAACCGTCATAAATATGAGTCAGTTGCTAAGCGTTTGAATCCTGAGTGCACGATCATGGGGATGCTGCAATGTTAAGTCTGTTAAGTCTGAAAAACGGTCATATGTCACTTTTTTCAGTGCCATTGTAACTTAAAAAGGTCACTAAATGAGCTGTCATAAGTCAAGGATTATCTATAAAACTGTACAAAGGACACACTGGCAATGAAACCCAGTGTTGAGCAAAGACAACAACCATGCTGCTTAGCAACAACAGTTGTGGTAGTCCCTAGTGCCCATTGTTAAGTGGATCGGAGCAGATAGTTAATCAAGGCCACACATGATTGCGACTTCCAACTTTCTGCAGTTTCTCCATTCACTTTGCTTGTTGAAAGCTGGCAGGGAGTGTCAGAAATCACAATTACATGACCACAGTTTGCTGCAGCATTATACCTGTGAGATGGTCACTGAGAGGCTGGACTGTGATCACCTGACCATGGGGACACTAAATGGCTAGACCTCTGAGGACCAATTGTAACTACCACTCATTCAGCACTGTTATAAGTCTGAATGGTCACTGAATGAATGGTTGGTAAACTATATTAGTTTTCTGTTAGTTTTGCCTTCCTACTTGTTAATCCACCAGATTAACCAGCTGTTAAGAATCAGATGGAGAAAAATAGAGTAAGATTGAATTGCTCCAGTATGCAGTGACTTTGGATTTGCAAGTCTTATGATTCAGGAGAATTGCCATCTTTGTCTCCAAATGGAGCTGCACTCCCCCATTCAAAGGTTTTTGCAATTTTGGGTCCTCCTAGACTCACAGGAATCAGCTGTGGCTAGATGGGCTTTTGCAAAGTTATACATTGAGTGCAAATTGTAATCATCCCTGAATTGTGAGGCCTTACTTACTTACACTGCCCTAGTCACCTTGTGTTTGGAAAATTGTAATGCATTGCATATGGGTCTGCCCTTGAAGAACATTCAGATACTACATCTGGAACAGAATGCAGCCTACCCAACAGTGATATGTATATCTTGGCATACTTGGGTGATCACATTGTTTAAGAGTTGCACTGATTGCCAGGCACTTCCAGTTGCAAATGAAGGTGTTGTTTGTCATTATTGTGATTCTATGTGGTTCTAGAGCTGGTTTTTTGAGGAATTGCCTTCTCCCATACTCATCTGCCTACCCTCCAGATCCTATCCTTCATGACTGCGATCTGACAGAGACTGGAAGTGGGCTTTTTCAATAGCCTTTCCTTCATTCTGGAATTCCTTTTCCATGGAGATTCATTGGCCCTGTCCCTGGAGATAGCCTTGGAGATGGCCTTGAGGAAATATTCAGAAGCTATTACAAAAAACAAAAATCCTTGAGACCTGGGAAAGTGGTAATATTCAGAAGACACCCAGGTAGAAGGGGAAGAAAAACACACTCAGAATAGCAAGATGCTGTTAATTTAGCCTATCTCAATAAAGCTGTGTTCAAGTCTGTAGTCTGTTTTCTGATCTGGACAAACTTGAAAGGCTGATAGTCCCTCCTGGGATTTAGGAAAGCTGTTTAGACTCACTTGCTCTATATAATATAGGAGGAGAAGATGCTTTGATTAGAAATGGAGGTGTGAGTCACAATTATTTTTTTGCCTATTTTAAGTTTTTATTCTAATTGGTTTTCTTTTGTGTTTTTGTTTTCACTTTCTGTTTTACTGATACTTTATTTTCATTTGGGATTGGGCCACATTCAAATTAAGTAAATTTAAAAAAATCTCAACCAATTTTTAAGTTATAATCAGCACACAGAAACACCATCAATTAAACAAAATTGACAAAAGATTAAAAGGATGAGTCTCTGGATTAAGTTATATACCCTGGTGAAGGTGTCAAATTGCTCATCCAGTATGCTGGTGTGTGCCTTCTCAACTGATTGAATACATGGATCAATCCATGATATCTTTCAGAAACTGCAAGCCCTGAGCATAAATTTGTGATATAATGATCCTTATAACTTGCTTATTTATTCAGACAGATTTTCAGAAAATTCAATACTCATCAGTTTTTTTCTGAACAAAACAGATGAAGCACTTGGAACCAGAATCCAAGGATTTTTCAAATCAAAGGACTGGAGTACCTAATCTTGATCCTTTGCTTTATTGACAACTGTAGATTAAAGAAAAATAAATTGCTGATATATAAACTCAAAGTAAATCAAATCTGCATGCTTCAAGTTTCAATACTCCATGTTCTACTATTTTTTTTCAGTTTTACACTATTGACCAAGTCATTGCTTCAGTAAGGATGAATTATACAGCATCACTGAGAAAATGCTTATCTTGTTGTTCAGATATATTTTCAGGAGCAAGGATACTCAGCTGAGAGGACCATAAATGGAGATGGCACCGATCAAGTGGTTGTTTAATTATGTTGTTGCTGCCATGGGGGAAGAGGCATATGAGTTTTTATATTATAGATTCTTATTTGTTTATCAAATTTATATGCTGCTTATCTCACAGTGCAAGATTTTTAATCTTACAAGCTGCCCACAGTCACTTGGACTTGGGTCAATATAAAAGGGGGAGAAAATGACATTGCTATAGGTGTATACTATAGGCCACCCAACCAAACAGAGGTAATAGATGAACTTTTTGCTAGTCAGTTAACTAAGGTATGTAGGAAGCACATCACAATAGCAATGGGGGACTTTAATTACCCTGACATCAACTGGGAGACAAACTCTGCACCAAGTGGAAGATCAACAAAAGTCAAAAATAACAAAAAAAGCTTCTTTCAACATGTAAAAAACAAGAAAAAGTTAAAGAAATGATTGGTCCACTAGTGGGAGAAAGTGGCAAGAAGGTGACAAGCAACAGGGAGAAAGCAGAACTACTCAACTCGTTTTTTGCATCCGTGTTTACACAAAGGAAAAAACAGCCCAACCTATCAAAAACAATACCATAAAAAACAGATTAGAAACACAAGGTAAGATAGGCAAGAAAATGGTAAGTGAGCACCTGTCCACCCTAGATGATTTTAAATCGGACCAGGACCAGATGGACTACACCCCAAGGTTCTGAAAGAACTGGCAGATGTGATCTCAGAACCACTGAACTATATCTTTCAAAGATCCTGGAGCACTGGGGAACTACCAGAGGACTGGAAAAGAGCTGATGTAGTTCCCATCTTCAAAAAAGGAAAAAAATGGATCCAGGAAACTACAGACCTATCAGCCTGACCTCAATACCTGGGAAGATCTTGGAAAAGATAATCAAGCAACGAATCGGCGAACACCTAGAGGCAAACAAAGTCATTACTAAAAGTCAACATGGGTTTGTCAAAAACAGATCATGCCAGACAAATCTTATTTCATTCTTTGACCAAGTGACAAAATTAGTGGAGCAGAGGAATTCTGTGGATATAATTTACTTGGACTTCAGTAAGACATTTGATAAAGTAGATCACAACCTACTACTTGATAAGATAGAAAAATATGGGTTAGACAGCATCACCACCAGATGGATTTGTAGCTGGCTGACCAGCTGTACTCAGCGTGTAGTCCTCAATGGAACTGCATCTACATGGAGGGAAGTATGTAGTGGGGTGCCCCAGGGCTCTGTTCTGGGCCCAGTGCTCCTCAACATCTTCATCAACGATTTGGACGAGGGGATAGATGGGGAACTCATCAAATTTGAATAGCCAACACTCCAGAAGAGAGGCTTAAGATACAGAAGGATCTGGACAGACTTGAACACTGGGCACTATCTAACAAAATGAAATTCAATGGTGAAAAAAGTAAGGTTCTGCATTTAGGCAAGAAAAACCAAATGTACAGGTATCGTATAGGTGGTACCTTGCTCAATAGTAGCAACTGTGAGAGGGATCTTGGAGTCCTAGTGGACAATCACTTAGATACGAGCCAGCAGTGTGCTGCAGCTGCCAAAAAAGCCAACACAGTGCTAGGCTGCATTAACAGAGGGATAGAATCAAGATTACATGAAGTATTAATACCACTTTACAATGCCTTGGTAAGGCCACACTTGGAATACTGCATCCAGTTTTGGTCACCATGATGTAAAAAAGATGTTCAGACTCTAGAAAGAGTACAGAGAAGAGCAACAAAGATGATTAGGGGACTGGAGGCTAAAACATATAAGGAACGGTTGTTGGAATTGGGTATGTCTAGTTTAATGAAGAGAAGGACGAGGGGGGACATGATAGCAGTGTTCCAATATCTCAGGGGCTGCCACAAAGAAGAGGGAGTCAAGCTATTCTCCAAAGCGTCTGAAGGCAGGACAAGAAGCAATGGATGGAAACTAATCAAGGAGAGAAGCAACTTAGAACTAAGGAAAAACTTCCTGACAGTTAGAACAATTAACCAGGGGAATAACCTGCCTCCAGAAGCGGTGAATGCTCCAACACTGGAAGTTTTTAAGAAGAGACTGGACAGCCATTTGTCTGAAATGGTATAGGGTTTCCTGCCTGAGCAGGGGGTTGGACTAGATTACCTCCAAGGTCCCTTCCAACTTTAGTAGTAGTAGTAGTAGTAGTATATTATTAGTATTATTAGTATTAGTATTAGTATTATTAGTGAATTGGTCAGCTATATACATTTAATAAATAAACGTTTCTTCCCATACTTGCACATTTCTTCATATCTTTAGGAAATGTCAGTCCTATAAAACAGAGGTTGTTTACAGAGAATGAGTTATCTTTTTCATTCAGTTTGCCTACTGAGGACTGTTATTCTTCATGATTCCAGATTCAATAATTCTGAAATGGGAAAAAGCCATGTTATACAGAGAGGTATAAATCCTGTTGAGAAGGGAATTCCCATGTGTGAAAGGCATTCAGAGAATGTAGCAACACTTAGTCCCTCTGGAATATCATGCAACATAACAGTCTGTATTTTAAATCACATCAATATACTCATTATTTAAGCATGGAGATTCAGTTTGTTTACTGGCTATTGTAGATAGGAAGGCATTTCAGTTCTCTTCTCACAAATCCACTTTAAAATCTCAAGTGACCTGGATTTCATTTATTTACTAACAAGAAAACTGCATAATTATGTGCAATAATGCAGCCACATTCTTTTCAGTAAATGATTTAAAAGAGAATACAGTTCAAGTCATTCTCTAGGACTCACTATATCCATTATTGTTTTTTTTTAAAGGTTCCACAGTGAATTATAAATTTCATTCAATCTCACTCTTTTCATAGTCACAAATAATGATGTATTCTTTTCAATTAAAAACAGTTCATTTTCCAATTGTTCTCCTGCTACAATAATTATACATGGTATGCTACATTGCTATATATGTTTTCAAGTTGAAGGTGCTACAGATTTTTTTCTCAAGAAATTTACACCAGATGTTCTGCAGTAGATGATAAGGAATCAAAAAAAGGAGGGGAGTCTCTAACAGGATACCTGAGTCTATAGGATGAAAAGTTAGTTGAAGGGCCTCAATGTCCTTTTCAAACCCCTCTTGTTTGCATATCCCACCTCTAAGTCCTGTCTTGGTTTGGAAGCTTTTTCGTTTATGTTGCCAACATCTACCTCACAGGCAGAGGCATATATTTGGAAAGGCATTTTCCTGGGGGGAAAACAAAATGTAAACATCCATTTTCAATTTCAACTTACTGTAAAACATTCAGTGGCAAAGGAGATAAAAATATGGAGCTCTTTCAAATGTAGCATCTGGCCAGGCTCTCCCACAGAGAAACTATAAAGGACAATGCAACTTCTGAGTACATCCCAGGATGATAGATCTGTAAACAGAAGCAACTCGGAGCCAAGTTTCATAAAAACACATGAGCATGAACTTACAAATATCAGAGACAAAAATGCATTAATTAGACACAGAAATTAAACCAAAAAAACTATTGTTAGCTAAGAACAGTTAGCAAAGCATATTTCTTAGTCTATTTTCTAGAAGAAAAAGAAAAGTTAGCTAACCTTAGAACAGATGTCTATCTCTGTGCCAGTTTTTACCTGAGAAATGAAATTTTTTTCAGATTTCAGCTTAGAGAATCTCTTTTTTCTGATTAGCAGAGAGAATGTCAACTCTTGACAATCAAATGTGCCCAAAGAAAAGACTTTTGTATAGAGGCTTCTCTAATCAGATTGATTAAAAGGAGGAAAAAAGGATTAAGATACAGAAATCTTAACAGAATATCTTCACTTTTACACCCAACGTATCTTGACCACTTTGCTAGAGCATCCTTGATCCTTTTAGTTACAATCCTTTGATAACCAGGACTGAGCTGGATATTCAATTTTCAAATACAGAAGAATGTGCAGATGAACTTGCCAATATTTTCAAGGCTGTCCTCCTATTTCCCAGGCATTGAGAAACACAAACATTGGGAGATCAGCTCGTTGCAAACATTCCAAGCCCATGTGATTATACCTGAGATAGAGGAGTGTACAGTATTCCGTATTGGAAAGTTGCTGTCAATCTTCTGAACACTGGATAGTATCATAAGAGAAACTAAGAAACTTGGACCATTTCACTGTCTAAGAGAAACAGTTTCCTGAAGAAGTAGACTGTACTGTCAGAGACTACCTGTTTTACTGCTAATTGGATAAGAAGCTTTTATAACTAGAAAGAATGAGTGATGGAGATTGGCATTAAAATATGAAATTTATTTCCCATGGCAACCTGGTATTTAAAAAGAAAACAAGATAACTTGGTTAACTGTGATTGGAGAAAAATGGGCTTGGCTACAATAATTCAGTTATTATAAGTCATGTTCCAATGTAGAAACTGAAGTGTGCTATCCAGCAAAATATATGGTCAAAATAAAATAAATTCCCAAACTGAAATGTGTAATGTGTTAGAATTTGAGTAACTTCTGCATTTTCCCCATCACAATGTCCTTTTTCATTTAACCCTACTTACATTTATCCCGTTCTTAAATTCCTCCTTGAAAGATCTGCTAAGGTAGTGGAAGTCTAGTAACTGAGAGGCACAATGAAGCAAGAGTTTCTGCCAAGAGGGTAACAGTTCATCACTACAAACAAACATGTTAGCCTCATTCAGCTTTAAATAAACCAAAAAGTCTCAGCTCTGAAAACTCTAAATCGCCAAGACAGCCTAAGGTGAAGAAAGACCCTCCTTAAGCTATGGCTTCTACCTGCTGTTTCAGCAGGAGCCATGAATCCAAAAGGACCCCTAGATCATGCACTCCTTCAAAAGGAGCATATTCCATCAAGGGCAACTTATTTGGACCAATTTTAAAGAAGCATTCCAGTGCTTACTGAGCAACAAGTAGCTCAGTCTTGCCAGAATTTTGTCAGCTTGTTTCATCTCATCCAGATTCTGATTGCATCCAGGCACCAATTTAGGACTCCCACAGCATTCATCTTAGCCTGGGGCAGCAACATATCATTGTGTGTCATCAGCATATTGGCAACACCTCACCTGAACCAGCAGGCAGCCTCTCCCAGCACTGCATGTAGGTGTTAAATAGTATGGGGAGAATCCAAACAACATCATGTTTGCTCATTTTCTTGGCCAACACTTTGAATCTTCCCTTGAGTGTTAATCAGCTGGCCTTGCTAACAGATGGTCCAACAGCTGTGGACTTATGTAGAACCCTTGCTATGTATCAGGAAAGGAGAGAGATGTTCAGTCTGGAATTAGAAGCCAAAGGCAGAGGGGTCGGGGGGGGGGGGGGAGAAAAACCAGTAGTGATAAATTATCTCTATTCAGAGTCACTGGCAGTGAAGAGCAAAAGGCTCGGAGAGAGCTTTTTTGTAGACTAGTTCAGCTATTGCTTCTGTCAGAGTTGCTCAAATCTACATCCTACCATCTCTATTGAAGGAGTCAGTATCTTGTAGCAAAGGTTGTCATAAGAAAAAGTATTTTGTAGAGCAGCTGTAGAAGGGGTGGCAGAACCTTGGGGCAGAGTTAAAAGAGAGATCAGTCTAGAATCCTAAATAGCTACAAGTGGACTAAGTCAGGAATTCTAGGCTGATCCCCCTTTTAACTCTGCCCCCAGATTCTGCCACTCCTTCTCCTATAGCAGCTCAATAACGGGCTGTGGACTAATTTGTTTGTTTTACATTTAGAATATACTAAGATGCATTGCTTAAAAAGATTCTGCTACATCCCCCTTGGAGCATATTGATTTGGGCAGTATTCGAAAACTGTCCACACAATTTAAGATTTTTTATTTCATATGCTCTTTAACGTGCACTTATGTAAATCCTACTCTGCATTTCAATGATGTAATATAATGGTTCAGGTTTGTACATTCAGGGAAAGGTTTATTTTTCACTAAGTATGACCATTTAAGAAACAGGTTCTGTTAGTATATAAATCTTATTAGCCTGTGATTACCCATATCCACTGGTAATGATTGGAGCTGTATTCCTACAACATTAGGGAATCTAAGAATGAGTACTACTTTTATGGCAGGATGGTACATTATACTAGAATTCCAAATTATATTCCATCCCTTCCTGGATCTTGTATTTACTTTTTCTTTAAAAAAGTAATTCAATTATTCTATTAATAATTCATCATTTGCAAGGTTAAGAAAACTATGAAAGTAGCATATAAAACCAGTATGTATAGTGTTTAAGAGTAGATATTAGTACTCAGCAATAGCACTTAGACTTATATACTGTTCCACAGTGCTTTACAGCATTCTATGGGCAGTTGACAATATTAGCATATTGCCCCCAACAATCTGAGTCCTCATTTTACCAACCTCAGAAGGATAGAAAGCTGACTTAACCTTGAACCGGTCAGGATTGAACTCCTGACAGTGGGTAGAGTCAGCCTGCAATACTGCTTTCTAACCACTGCACCAACATTAAATAAATAAAAAGGTAAATATTTCCCTGTGAATCGTGTCCAACTCTAGAGCACAATGCTCATCTCCATTTCCTGGCCAAGGAGTAAACAAATAAATAAATATAAGTCAATATTCAACAGTGTTGAATGGCTGAATGCATTAGCAAATTAAATTAAAAAATAATTGCTTCAAGTCAGACTCAGCTATGCTGGTAATGGTTCAACATTTTCCACAAGACATTTGGAGATCAATGGGGTATTGATCTGCTTTTATTTATTTGTAATTGTTGCTCTCCGTTATTTCTTATTTTGCACCATGGACATTTTAATTTATATACTGTGATTTTATTCTTCTATCTGAATCTAGATAGATTCAGCAGTATGCAAATCTAATAAGTAATCTGATAAAAGACAAAATAAAAATGATAGTTAAGAATGCTAAACTTGCTGACACTCTAATGTGGTACACCATGACAATATTTCAAAATATTGTGAAAGAGATGCAAAGGAAAAAATTAACTATCTCCCTAAATATCTCCCTAAAAACTATCTCCCTAATTTATTTATGTATGTGATTTATTATAGGCCATTTTGTCACTTTTATGCCATAAGCAGATATTTGTGCCTCAGCAACATTTTTACAAAAAGTACAGAGAATAAAGATGAGCTTGGAGTTCAGCTACACATCTTGTTAACCAAGGTTCGGCTGAGAAATGAAAAACATTTTTTCCCTTTCTGGCAGATAGTCAGCATGGAATTCTGGGAAGTGATAGAAACCTTTTGCCTTATTTTGGAATCTTGATAGAATTACCTTTTAGTAATGTCACTTTCTCCCACTACGTAACGCATATGGACAACCATGATGGCCTAACCCACATATAAAAGGATTAAGGCTCCTCGCACCCTATTGCATGCAACCTAATTACCTGATTATTTACAGTGTATACAATTTGACTTGACAATGTAACTAAAAAGAACAAAAAGAATCATACCTACATGTTTCCTAGGGAAGAGAGTTGACCTCTTCCTCTACATCCTCTTCAACCAGAATGCTTCTCATACTTACAGAAGAGAATATTTGTAATTTAAGGTTCAACTGTGGAGTCCTTGGAGCTCTCTGAGCTTGGTTGTTTTCTTCAGATGTTTCATTACCAAACTAGGTAACATCCTCAGTGCTAGCGGAGGAATTTTGCCTACATATTCCGATGTTACCTAGTTGGGTAATGAAATGTCTGCAAGAAAACAACCAAATTCAGAGAGCATCAAGGACTGCATGCTTCTCATACTTATTCATGGGCTATTCGGTTCCAGAGTAAAGCATCATTCAAACAGGAAGTTACTATAGTTCCTCTTTCTCTTTTGGCATTTTCCAAGTTGGAGTCCTCTAAATGTGTTAATATCCAGATCTCAGTTCTCCTAGGTAAGCTCCATGTGCTTTAGCAGTCCCACATATCTGAAAGCACCTAAGTTGAGGATGGTTGTTCTATGTAATACTGATGAGTTGAGAGGCTGTGAATTTACAGAATTGGAGAATAACATTTCCAACTGAGGACTCCTTGCTTGGCAATCAAAAGGTATTGTTAAGCATTCACATTCTTTTTATAAAATGACTTCTTATTCTGATAGGAATTACAGAAAAACATAAGGAGGTTTCAGTGAAAGAGAACATCATCTGGATCTCTTCTATAATTCCATACCATAAATGAGAGCAGAATAACCGCATTATAAAATAACCTTATATTTATTATTCTAAATGCATCCAGTTTGTGAAAAACTGATCTGCAGTTCTGCAACCAAGTTTCACAACAGATGCAAATCATTAAAATTAGCTTTGATAAATACGTTAGTAGGAATCAAAGGTTCCCATCTGGATGTATCTCGTTTCATATGCTTTGTCTCCACAGCTGATAAGAGAAAAAAAAAGAGGTGAAAATGTGTCATAATATTTTATACCGGAAAGTGTCCTTCGTTGTAATAAATGGAGCCAATAGCACTGCAATTCTATACATATTTTATATAGGACCTCAGACAGCTGACTCTCTGAAAATGCTAAAATGCTGGAATCCAGTGAATGTTGCTGATCGGTTTTCACCCTAAAACAGGTGGTTAACCTATATCTCAGCAGTGTATGCATCCTACAAATTCTCCTGTCATTGCCTCTGGAGTCTCCTTGACCTCAGTTGCAGAAAACTGGCTGCACTTTTTCTTGGCAAAGAGTAAAATAAAATATAGTATAAACTAGTGTTTTTACCCTTTGCAGAACTCCCAGAATTCTCCAGCCAGCCTTGCTTAAAAATTGCATAAAAAATTAATAAATAAAGACCGGATAGCCTAATTTTGTTTGGAGCCCTGCGAAAGGGAATTTTTAATATTTTCCCAAACTAGGATTCCTGTATCAGCATTGATAAAGACACTTATTCAATTTGGATGGGACAAAGGAACAAACTTTTGGAATAATTTAGATGTGGAAAAGTAAAAGGGGATTCAGTGCATGCATGAGGACATATATTTCCCCTGTCAGCACTTCCCAAACTCAAATGAATGGTTGCTTGAAACTGTATGTAAGCCCAGAAAAATAAGACATATTTTTAAGGAATTACTGACAGTTGTGTTGTGGTTTCCCAAGCATATTCCAAATCATCGTTTTTTTTCCTTCCAAACTGCATCCCATAGGCATAACATCTTGTATCCGACCTACAGAAAACTCTAATGTGCTCATTTGGGACAGCATCAGCCTCAGCAACACAGAATTTGGCTTTCTTAAATTTTCTGCAAAAGTACTAGTCGTCTTTTTTAAACGCAGATCTACCACTTTTTGAGAGTACCATTAATTTTGTGTTAAAAATAGGCCTTATGGTCTTCCAAAAGAATGCTAGACTCATGTATGCAAAGAGTTTGGCATAAAGTTTGAATAGTGGTTTGTGTTAGTGCCATTTAGGTGTTACAGATGCAAATGCCTCAGTGGAACGTGGCATCTTATCTGCCCTGAGCCCAAGACAAACTAGCTATATAGATAGTAGCACCCAGTGACTGGAAAGGAGAGGAAATGCCTGAAAATGGCTGATGAGAAGTAGGCAAATCTTAGCACTGATTGCATTATCACCAACAGCTTCAATCTTGTAGAACAGGGGTGTCAAACTGCCAGCCTGTGGGCCAGTTGCATCATATGGAGGCCGCACCCACCCCAGCTCCGGC
The DNA here is from genome assembly GCA_023970755.1 of Azemiops feae. Lineage (NCBI taxonomy): Eukaryota > Metazoa > Chordata > Lepidosauria > Squamata > Viperidae > Azemiops > Azemiops feae. The sequence goes on along the minus strand of JALGBA010004268.1, from coordinate 1,456,968 downwards.
AATGCAAAAAAGGTCATGATATGTCATGACATGTCACGTGACACGGTGAGTTTGACACCCGTGTTGTAGAATATTCGCAAGGACAAATTTGTGTTGGCAGAAAATGAAAAGCACTATTTTTTAAAACTAGCTAAAGTATAAAACGGGAAATGAGACCAAGATTAAATCATGGGAATAGATCCTCTAAAAACCATTAATGCAACATTAACAAGCATGTGGCAGTTGGGGCCAGGAAACCTTTTTCACAATTCATCAGGATAGTCACCTAAGGTTGGGCTACAGTACTGCAATATTCTATACATGGGTCTCCTTTAAAAACTATTCAAAAGCTGCAGCTGGGTTCATAATGAAATTTTCAGTTATGGCCATGCTATGAGCCATGGTGGTGCAGTGGTTAGAATGCAGTATTACAGGCTAATTCTGCTGACTACTAATTGTCAACAGTTCGGCAGTTCGAATCTCACCAGGCTCAAGGTTGACTCAGCCTTCCATCCTTCCAAGGTCAGTAAAATGAGGACCCAGATTGTTGGGGACAATATGCTGACTCTGTAAACTACTTAGAGAGGGCTGTAAAGCACTGTGAAGTGGTATATAAGTCTAAGTGCTATTGCTATTTCTATGGGATGCTCACTTAACATTGTTCTTCAAGTGTTGCACTGTTACCAATAGGCTTCCAGGTACAATTCAAGGTGCTGGCTGTCATCCAGTGGTGGGATTCAGCCGGTAGCTAATTTTTTGTTGCCCAGGCCCAGAATGGACTTCCAGAAGCAGCATCCACACAAAGAACTGGTTGTTCACATATATGAATCCCACCACTGCTGTCACCTATAATGCCCCTTCCATATCTTCCATATCTTCTGCCCATCATATATAGTCAGTATATTTTGGATCCTATTGATCAGACAGTGGGATGGGCCTCAGAAAATGTACCTTTTCCGCAATAGAATTCCCTGGAATTCATATAGCTTGGCCCTAGACATTCATATAGCTGCCACATCTTGACCCCCTTTAAAGAAGCCCTTACAACCCAACTATTTCCCTAGGCCTTGGGCTAGAGTCATTGGTGGAGTTTTTGTGGAATGTTAGTTCTGATCATGTTGATTTATTGTTTTCCAATAAATAAAGATCCTATTTTTTAGGATGTTTGTATTATTCTATTTTGAACTGCCTCATATTATTCTCCATCCAGTCAACCCCACTCAGAGAGATCAGGACTAAATCAAGGACTCTGTGAATGCCAAACAATGTTGCCTGGAGAACTGATGCAAAAAGGTGGCATTCAGATCAATCTCCTTGCAGAGCGTCGTTTGTGTTCCATTGGGTTTGCAATAAAGTTAAATGGTTAATAAAAATAAATGTCTTTCCTAAACACACTCACATCTTCACAGGCTGTGTTCATGTTACAGATTTAACTGGGCTAAACAAGAAGTACTGTGTGATACTGAAAAGAGAATCATTTTAGCTCAGAACAGTTCTGCAATTATGTAGGGCTGAAATTATGCCTCCTGGTCATCCAAATAAGGATTAAAGAGTGAACAAAGCATTAACCTTCTCTGTCTGCTGCTAGTAGAGAGAAGAAGTGCTAGAGTAATTTTACATAAACATAGTGAAACTGGAAAAAAAAAAGGAAGAAAGGGGAAGATATTGCCCTCAGTGATGCATACCCTTGGGCTTTATTATTTTATTATTTTTAATTTTTATTCCCCAAAAGAAAAAAAGAAAAAGCAGGAAGTGGCATTTTCCCAGCTGTCTTCCAGTTATTAAAGCATGGTTCAGCTGGAGTTGTGGGGTGCTCTATCACTGGAGATTTTCCAGAAAATATTGGATAACCATTTGTCCAGGATGATTCAAGGATTCCTGTCTTGAACTAAAAGACTTCCAGAGTCCCTTCCAGATCTCTTCCAGCTCTACGATTCTAAGCATGGTTAGGGACAGTGTTCTAGATCTCAGGTACATGGGAGCACATTGGCCCTCTGAAGTTCTAAGCAATCCCTGTTTATATGTTTCAGAGCCCACCACAAATTCTTTCAGGCTCAAAGAGAAGTTGGGTTGTTTAATGAATAACAAAGATATGCTTGCAAACTGTCTAAAATAATTCTCCCCAATCATTTTGGGAAGTCATCCGTAGCATCCACGTCTGCTAATGTATTATTTGCTTTTGCAGGTTTAATTAGGAGAAACACCACCATATTTAACTGTATTCTTTTTGCTGAACTTTTCTTTTTCTGTCTCCTTCTTATTTTACAGTAAAAGACAGAATAGCTAAGGGTGCAATGATTTTCCCTGATTCCCGGGAATAAGTCCCATTGCTAGAGCTTATATTCAGGAGGCATTATTAGGATTATGAGACAGTGGGAGATAAGAACTGGTTCTTCTTTTGCTTTGCATGCTGAACAAATTATTTGTCTTAATGTTAATGATTAGGAATCTTAATAAAATAATTAATAGGCAGTATTTGGGTTGCTGATTTGTCTGGCAGATTTTCTTCAACAGAGAAAACAGTTTCGTCATTCATTCTCAAGAAAGCACTGTTCTATGTTTCAGAGCCATAATAGGTTGCCTTGGGAACAGCCTTATGTTGCTAACATCTGTTGGAAGCAGTTCCTACTGCTTCTAGAGCCCATTCATAATTTAATAAAAAATGTGATGGCTGCAGAATCTCAACTTCATTCTATAGAGTTGTAGGAAAATTTTAATTTTTGTTTTCTAGAACAAATAGGTTTTCCGAGATAAATACATCCTAATTTAGCTTGCCCAAATGATAGCCATCTATATCTATATCTTCATATATCCACCTATTAAATTTATATAGTCACCCCTTAATGCATGATTCTAGGTGACTAACAGTCAATTATAAACAACCACCAAAAATAATTTAAAAACAATACATGATACTTGGAATGATTGAAAAAATATACTACCAAGCTACCAAGACAGGAGCAGTCAACAACCTAGCCCAGTGCCCAGAGGAGGAACTAGGTGTTCAGCACCTTACAAAAGGCCAGCAGGATGACAACTATCCAATCTTTGGGACTATAATACCCAAATATAATCACTTCATTTGATTAAAAAAATATGAAGTTTATAATCACAACACATAAACATGTGTTACGGAAAATGCCTCATCAACAGATAACTTGCTTGAGATAATCTTTACAGTTGGAAAGTATCATAATAATATTTACTAGACAGGAAAAATGTGAATAGATATTAAATTTAGATATTGTATACTTAAGATATATATATATATATTGTCCTTTATAACACTAAAAATGCGAATCCTGGGAATACACATGTTGATAAAATTCTTACAAGAAAAAAGCGAACACCAGGATAAAAATAAACAAGGCTGTTTAATATAAAGAGGCCTGTAGATAAAAGAGCACTTAGCTTTCGTCGGCCAAACTACCGACGTCCTCAGAGTTGGAGTGGGAGGCATTCTGGGAGCTGGCCTATATAGCCAGATATATAGCCTATATAGCCAGATATAGGCCATATCTCGTGGGACTACCAAGGGTGGCCGCCTTCTTAAAGAAGCCTGGCTCTCTGATGAGAACTCTATTAACCGACATATAGACCTCCTACCGGCTTACCAGACCCTCAGAAGGTGGGAGAGACAACATGATGACCCACGGAGCAGACGGCCAGCCCGCCCTTTGCAAAAGCAGGGGGATGGAATTACAAACGTGGAGGTGGCGATCCCCAGAGAGGATAGCAAACCGGCAAAAAAAGGGGAGGGGGATCAGGAGTCACAACAATTGGACAGCTCCCTGCAGGAGTGGGGAGATAGGGCTATAGGTGAAGCGGCGATGACTGCCATGGGAGGAGATGATGGACTAACAAGGGGTTACGATCGGGCGTTTGAAACGAAGGTGCGGAAGCGGCTTGGAAAGAGTAAAAAAGGGGGGAAAACAGAGAGCAGGAATGCCCGAATGGCCATCCTTCGCAAGGTTGGGGCGAGGGAGCTACGGGTGAGACAACAGCGGCCTTGGGGGAGGGTGACAGCCTCACAGGGCGTCTTAATTGTAGGTTGAGAGATCGCTCCAAAACGGGAGGGGAAGGAGATAAGGAGCAAAGGCAGCTGGACAGCCACCCCCCGAGTGCATGTACGCGCTCAAGGAAAGCGAAGGAGGATCTGAAGGCAACCAGCAAGGCCACTGACAGATTGCCAAGTGTAGACCAACTAAGCACATTGTGGACTATTACAACCAATGGGCCGATGACGCTCTCGAGAAGCCGGGCGCAGAGGCAGGAGGCTATATAGGCCAGCTCCCAGAATGCCTCCCACTCCAACTCTGAGGACATCAGTAGTTTGGCCGACGAAAGCTAAGTGCTCTTTTATCTACAGGCCTCTTTATATTAAACAGCCTTGTTTATTTTTATCCTGGTGTTCGCTTTTTTCTTGTAAGAATTTTATCAACATATATATATATATATATATATGTCTTTGGTAATTCGGGTTTTCTCCCGCGTAAAATTGAAAGTGTCTTGGCGACGTTTCGACGAAGTCTCATTCGTCATCTTCAGGCTGGTGTCTCTTCGGCCTCGTGCTTCTAGATATATATATATATATATATATATATATATATATATATATACACACATACACACACACACACATATACACACACACACACACACACACACCAGACAGTTCAATTTGGATGAGGAAGTTATGCAAACAGAAGAAATACAATAAGTAGTAAGTCAAAGAAATTACATGCATCAATAAGACATTGTCATAAATTTTATATTTATTTGTATTTTTGTATTTGAGCTGTAAGGATGTTTGGTCTGGCACTTGGGGGGAAGGGTATGTTTTTAACTATGTTTTGTGGATTTATCCTTATTTTTATGAAGTAGCTTTCACATACTCATTCCTTTTCCCAATTCCCATTTGATTGTGAGATTAATCTACCTGGCAATACTTGTTCATACAAGACTTATACTCTCTCTTTCTAAAGTCATTCTATTTTCTATTTAGCCCTTTCCTTTCCTATCTGTCTTGCCCATTTTTTTCAAGATCCACTGTTGACATTACCTTCAAACAGTCTGTTCCTCATTCAGAATTTCTCATCATCCTTACATCCTTCACTAGTCTTTCATCCTAAACAATTAGAGTGCTGGATATGGTTCACATGGCAATGAAGTGAGCACAGCTAGAATCCGCATAGTTGAGTGCTGGCTATCCAGGCAGTCAAATCTCAACTATGGTTCATGGACCTAACATGTGACGGGCAACTAAGCACATGTTAATATCAACTGCATTGCTTCTACACTGTTTCTAACTGTGCACAATGGTTTTGGTCTGGAGAAGCTCGGCACCAGGCTCATCCTATCTGCCACTGATTGCTATCAGTACTCTTAAGGACAAGCACCATAAGATCACTCTGCAAAACATCGTTTTAACCTACATAATGTGAAACAGTGTAGATATACTGTAATTAATACAAATAGCTCTATGCCAACCCATTTTAATTATTATTCTGAGCCTTAATTCCACTGAAATTGATAGGTTTAGTAGGAAGCAGAAGATGCCAAGATTCAGTTATAGAAGTTTTGTTTCCTAATACCAAAACTCAGCTGTGGAAATTTTGAGCTGGAGTGTGACCATATTTGCAGAGTGTGATTGAGTAAATACCAGAGCCAAACTAGATGAGATACTAAATACATTATATTAATTATTAGTAGTAATTGCAAAATTGGGGCTATAGCATGAAAGGGATGGGTTAAGCCTATATCAAGATTGTTAAAGACTAACACAATTAAGTTGTTATTTATAGAAGAAAGCTTTCATTAGTGCCAATGGAGCATTGTGGCCTAGGTGTTGGACTAAATCAGGAAGAACTAGGTACAAGTACATTTAACCACAGAGTGGTGACCTATGCCAGTAATTCTTTTTCAGATCAATCAGTTAGGAACAAAATATGAAGAAAATTCTATGTACTGTATACTGCCTTGGGATCTCAGAAAAAGACAATAATTAAATATAATAATGACTTTTTAAAAAAAGAATTTCTACCCAGTCATATCTAGCCATGATTGACTGATTGACTGAAATAACTTCTGCATAATTCCAAATAACAAAAATCAATATGAAATTCTTTTCTATTGGAATTCAGTTGGGTTCAAATAAAATATGTGTCTATATCTCCGGAAGTCTGTTCCATAACTTTATTTCATAAAAATGAGGCTATGGCCATAGCAGGGTTGACCCTAGAGGTATCAGTCCCACTAGGTAGACAGACTAGGAAATCAACTCTATAGAAAGACTAGAACTATATTTTATTGAGATTGGCTATAAGAATCTTGCAAGTTTGATTATGCCATACCTCTGCCCTTCACATATTCCAATGAAAAAGGAAGTTGTCTGCCTGAGCTACTTCCAAATAGCCCTTTGAGGTAGACCAAACTAGGAAACCAAAATTATGAACACTAATACTACTTTTTATTATAAGCTTACAGTAATAGAATCTTGCAAGTCTAGAAATGACTCCTCTCTGCCTTAATCTACAAGGGAACTAATGAGGGTCCTGTCTTTCATCTTCTTCCTGTTCCTCAAGATTATTCTCACAGTCCATTACATTATATCATATTGTTTTCCATGTTCCAACAATCTTTTAGCCCCTTTTGACTATGCTTGTATAGTTTGTCCAGGTAATTGAATTCTCAACAGATATGATTTATTTACTGTGCAAATAATTTTGAATATAAAACCTTTATTTTCTTTATTTATCCAATTTTAGAGGCCGTCTGATTCCTTAATGATTCTAAATGTTATAAGAGTAGGACCCACACAAACCACTGGGGGACATCTTTCCAGAAGGCAGACATGGCAATAGAAAAGGCATTGCTTCCTGGTCCATCAAGATGACATTAATTGACAGAACCAGGCTGCACTGTTCTGCAAAAACAAATGGAAATAAGCAGTCTATCAGATGGTCAGACTCCATGAGTTGAAGGCTTTTAAAGGTAATAATCAGCACTTTGAATTGCATCCAGAAGCTGACTGGTAAGCAGGGCAGTTTGTGAAGCACTAGAATCACATGAACATAATGCAACACTCCTGAAACTGCCAGTGCTGCCATATTGCGGACCAGCTGTAGCTTCTATATGGTCTTCACAGTCAATCCCATATACAGCATGTCAAGGAATTGCACAGGTGGTGTCCAATTGGAGCCAGACACGCTGACACAAACTTGTAGTTTTATATAAATAAATATATTTTACATTTATATTTACAGCAAACAAAATAGTCAGGCACATCACTACATCATGAGGTAAATCATTAGGTAAATCATAGAACAGCATATAGAACACACAGAAGAAAAAGGCAGGAAAAAAAAGAACCTCCCCCTTCTCACCCAGCAACCAATCATAACATAGATTGCCTCATGCAGGACCCCGCCCTCTCAACCAATCAACTATAACTGTGTGTTCTGGCCCATTATACACTTTATTGTTCCAGCTATTAAATTAAATATTTTAACAGACCACAGTACAGTGATTCAATTGTGAGAAGACCAAGGCTTTCAATCCCGGAAAGGTGCAATTTGCACACTAGATGTACTCATGCAAAGACCCTCTTGATCACAGCTGCTTCCTGCTCTTTAAGCAGGAATTGAGAGTCCAAGAGATCCTCACATTGCACACTGATCATTAAGTGCAACTCCATTGACAGTTAATGATGAAATACCCCCAGAACCAGGGGCCACAATTAAGCACAGCCACTCAACCTTGTCAGGATTGAGCCTACTTTTTTTCCTTCCCATTCAGAGCCACAATTTCCATTAAGTCACCACAGGCAGTTTTCACATATATTTTATTGAGTGACCTGATTGAGGCGAACTGGCTTCTATAAGTTGTGAATGTGGATTTTTATCAGCTGACATAATCTTGCATAATCACTACTAGCAGTGTGATATAATTAGATTGCATATCTCAATGCTCACTAACTGAACAGACTCCATTTACTTATTTTTTAAAATGTGAACAAGTGCCTCCCCTAAAAATGAATGTGAAATTGGAAACAAATTGTTTAGATATAATTCAGTTTTTCTTACAGACCTACAGAATCATATAGAATCATATAACATAATATTGGAAGAAATAAAGTAGACATCTACATTCAGTCTCTGGCTCAGCACAGGAATCCAGGCTAAAGCATTTGCACGAATTGCTATGTAGCCTCTGCATAAACCACATCCAATAAAGAGGACCCTAACCATTTCTCTTCTAACTGGGCCACTGTTGAACTACTCTTACCGTCAGAATGGGTTTTGGTTGGTTGGTTTATTTCCATTAATTTGGGATTCAACTTCCTTTGCCCATTATTTTGTCGCCTGTGTTGTAGAATGGTAGAGAACTGGCTTTTACTTTCTTCAATGTGATGTCCTTTCAGGAACTATCATATCTTCCTTTTATCTGTTCTTCTCATTCCCGGTTCTGTCTTTTCTTCTCATTTTCAATTCCTTCAGTCTTCCTTCAAATAAATTATCTTCTTTTACCTTAAACAACCTTCTTCCTGTTCTCTCTTATTCTTTTTTGAACCTTAAGAAGACAATGTGTGAAAAAGAGAGCTTAGCAGAAAGGGGGCAATGTTTTTCTAATAGTTTTACACATTGCTAGATTCCCGCTGTCTGATGAAATGGACATCCAGGGTGTTAGTGATATGGCCCCCTCCTAATATGAATTTGGGCTTGATATACTTAATACATTTTTAGAGATGCTGAACAAAACCCAGATGGATGAAGACAGATGATGTAAGCTTAGTTGTGGCATCTTTTAGGTCTATAGGTATAATTCTTTTTTCAATTAATGACATACATGTTGAAATGGTAGCTTTATTAACATCCAGTTCTATCTTCTTGATCTACAATCAGAACTCCAACTCAAAGAGTCCTCTTGTTTTCAACAAGTGGGTTAGAATTTGATTTCCATTTAATTCTCCAGTTAAACTCATTAGGAAATCATGTTTTAATTTGTTTAGATAGTATTGGTAGTATTTTTAAAGAATTTTCTGTTCTGGAATATTGATGTTATTGGGCTAGAAGCAACCTGACTCCTTTTGATAATTTAGAAGGGCTCAAAATATATTTATTTTTCCCAGGCCTTTTAATGCCATCATTTTAGTATTTGTATTTAATATCTATTCTCATTACTCCTCTTCTTTTACATTTCATGAAGATCAGTGATGTTTTATTGCATCTTGTAAATCCCCAAAAGTTGTTAAAGGAATAGACCTTACTGATTTTCTAAACATATAATGCTGATGAGATGCAAATCTATGCACCTAAAAATGCATAAAAAGTACACAGTTAGCTGGTGCATAGTCTCTTTTAGTATCCCAAGCTGATGGTGAAGTTTCTATCTTCTCTCCTCCTCTCAGAATCAGTCCAGATTCTATTCTAAATGTGCTCTTTTGTTCTAAGCAGCAGCTGTGTTGCCTATCAGCCCCCTGGAGAAGAATGGCTTCCTCCCTTAGTCCTAATAGCATTTCCACATGGGGAAGGGACTTTGAGTGGCTGCATTAGTCTTTCTATGTTCAGCTGCACCACAGTTGCCATTTAGTTTCATCAGCCATTGCAAGGGGTGTATGTGTAAGACTGAACCTGAATCACACAAGACTATTCTTAAAATAGGTAAGTAATGGATCATAGCAATTCATTTTCATTAAAATTTAAGATTCTAATTGCATTCAAGTATATCTTTCTTTAGCAGATAGACAATGTTTCTACAGCAAGAGTAGCTCTAAAAGTTTTCTTTCTATGATCTCGAAAACATAATTGACATAACTGTTTCCCTTCATGGAAAGTGGAAAATAGATGAAAACTAACACAAGTCCTATTATTAAAACAAAAAGCAAAACTGCCTTGTATGTCCTACTCACTTTGTGCTCCTCCCAGCAGGCCCAAAATGGAAAACTGAAGCTTTGGCCTCCAGAAAATTGTCACTTCTATTCTGGAATACTATTTGCATCTGTCTCTGGCCCAAGTTATTTTTTATTTGTCACAAAACTCCCACAAATGTTATGCATTTCAGCACTTAACAAAGACTATCTTACAAAATAAGAAAAAGAAACTTTGCTTTTATTGTGTTTTTAAAATGCCTAAAGCCTTTCAACCTATACCATGTTATTCAGCAATTATAAATATTCAACCAGGAAGAACTCAAATCAACTGGCTTGATGTCAGTTCTACTGTAAATACCTTAATTCAGTTTCTTGATGTTAAGAGAAACTGTGGTTTCCACAAGCCAGGGTAAAACAAGAAAAAATCAAAGAAAATTGAAACCTAGACATACTATGCAAAAAGGAGGTTTTATTCTCAAGAACAAAAGCTCTGCTCTTCTTTGTGTGAACTTGGGGTGTGGTTTGTGTACATGTTGGTCTCAATGTGTCCTTCCTATGCAGTTCAGGATGCCCTTGCTTTGATCTCTGATCCTGTGGAAAACATAGATTGCCTTTGCCCTCAGATATGCAGACTCCATTTCTGGTGTTTTCCCCCACCTTGAGGGAATTCCTGTCTTGCCATGGAGCCAGTGAGGTGCCAAGAAAGGGGGGAAGCAAATCGGAGACCTTTTAAACTTCTAACATTGATAAAAGCACATGGAACCAACAGTGTTAATTGTTTTGAAGCTGATTTGTCAAGAAATCAATTGAGCTAGGGCTCATATATTTAGTCCTTTACAAACCATGCCTCAAAGATAATTTAGAACTCTTTGTGAAGCATTCTCTTCAGTTCTATTGTAGTAACAAGAAAAATAGATTAGAACCAATGGAGCATCAGTTTCACTGAAATAAAGAAGAACTAAATTATTATAATTATTTATTCCACTGATATTAATAGGGGCTACATTTAAACAATATAGCTGGTTTCTATCCAATGAAAAACTGAACAATCATTTCCAAAGATGCTGGTCCCACTTTTTTGTATCATCCAATAAAATGACTTTATGTAAAAACAATGGTGTTTAACCCTCTCTTCCCTATTAACTAACCTAGAAAAAAGAGTAAGGACATTTGCTAACTGTATGAAAGAATCTCATATAATGATAGTATCTTCCTCAAATAATTAAAGAGCAGCATTTCACATGTTGGTCTGTCTTCTCTCCATTCACTTACAGCTGCTCATCTTGCATAGGAATAGAATAGAATAGAATAGAATAGAATAGAATAGAATAGAATAGAATAGAATCTGGAAGGGACCTTGGAGGTCTTCTAGTCCAGCCCCCTGCTCGAGCAGGTGAACTATACCATGTCGGACAAGTGTCTAGCCTCTTCTTAAAAATCTCCAGTGATTGAGCGCCCATGATTTCTGGAGGCAAGCTGTTCCACTGGTTAATTGTCCTCACTGTCAGGAAGTTTCTCCTTAATTCTAGGTTGCTTCTCTCTTTGATCAGTTTCCAACCATTGTTGGAAGCAATCTGAATAAATTAAGGATATGACAATTTTCTCCACAAGGCTAAGAAATATGGGGGAAAATTATCATCTTACCCAATTGCTTCCTACACCCTTCATAATAACATTTTTTTATTTTATCAACCCATTTAGATTATAGCACATAACAAAGAGTAGGAATTAACAAGTAAACAACATTTTATACCATAACATAATTCTTTGAAGTGGGTGATTCAAATAACCAAACTTCAACACAATTTTCTGGCTCAGTAACTAAAATGACTTGACCAACTTTGGGTATAAAGTAAACCTCATTTATTCAGAGCAGACACTATTCCTGAATCATTTTCCAAAGGTGATTTTATACTTTTTCCAATAATGTCAGTCCTCTTGTTTTAAAAACAAGCCTAGAAATAAAGAGAAAAAAATATTTTTTCTTTCCAGAATTGATTAAGGGGTTCTATGTAAGAATTATCCTATTGGGGGAAAAAAATCTTACAATACGTCCCAATTCAACCCCTTTTCCTGAATAACTGATCCCTAACTACAATAGTATTTTCATGTACATTTCATCCCATGGTAATAATTCAGTTGTATTTCTATAACAGAACACACTATTTTCACTTTAAAGCTATCCTGCGACATTCAACATTTTGTCCATGGTTGCAGTTACATTATTTTGTTACTTATTTGCATTTCAGACCAGAAAACATCACTGGAATATAGCTGCCATCTGCTGGACACATGACTTGCTATATTTTTCTATCGGCGTCTGAGAATGGTTTCATCAACCTGGTGGTCACATCAACTGTATGATATTATGCCAACCTTGAACTTGGAGTGCATTAGTCTCCTGTCAAATGGTTAGACTATCACCGTTAGTCTTAGTTGTAGAACAGGGGTGTCCAACATTGGCAACTATAAATCTTGTGGACTTCAATTCCCAGAATTCTCTAGCCAGCATGGCTGGCTGGAAAATTCTGGGAGTTGAAGTCCACTAGTCTTAAAGTTGTCAAGGTTGGACACCCTTGTTGTAGAATATTTCCTCCCTGCTCTGGACTTTCAAGCATATTTACCTTATAAATTAAAAGTACTGTGTTATAGTAGAAAATAGTTTAGTCTTTTCTAACATACGTAGGTCTGGCAGGTAACTTAATACATCATTTTATAAGAAATTCTCTTTAAGTTTAGAGCATAATGTAAATTTCAGCCCTTTTAGCCAGATATGTTCTCATTGTCCATTTGCATATTGTAAGCAAAGTTTTAGCCCCTTTTATCATACATTATTTTACTTGTTCTTCTATCTCATATGTCAACAAAAGGTTATACATTTTAGCAACAAGAGGCTCATCGTTAGCGTACCTGTAGCGCCTAATTCAGTATCATCGATCAATTCATAGTTGACTGGAAACACTTTATAGAGTTTTTGCATGAAATGGGAAAATGCACTTGTAACTGATGGCTTTGATGATTAAAAATGGACAATAGGAAAAGTGAGAGGGGCTTTTTGTAACCAGAATCTAAGAGATAATTTTGTTATATTTGCTGCAGGAGAAATCAGAATCTTCTTTTTATCTTTTTATTGTTTCTCTCTGCACTTTTTAAATTTCTTCTTCTTCCTTTCTTCATTACATTTTATATTAGTGTTGTTTTTATATTTTCTTTAAAACATACATTAAGAGAGTGATGCCCAATCAACGAAGCAATCTGGCTTATCCAGGACACCCGTGTCTGTCTCCCTGTGTCTCGTTGGGGGAGGCATGCAACGGACCGTGCTCACACGACAAACTCAACGATCATGGGGATCAACTCGGTCTGGCTTCACTCCTTGGATAAGCCCAGCAACTGAATTTCAGCATCGCGAGTAAACAACCAGCACACCTGCCCAAGAGTTTCCCGATGCTACCACCGGTGGCGCCCTTCTCCTCGGCTCTCGGCTGGGCAGTGGGAGGAGCGTCGCAGCCAATCCGCTTTCCCTAGCAACGGTATCCGGTTGACCTTAGCAACGCTTCTTGCAAACTGCAAAACGTGAAGCGTTTGTGCACGAAAAAGCGCCGGCGGTAAATCCCGCGCTCGCCCGCTTTACCAAATGGCAGAACCCCCCGAAGAGCAGCCGGTGCCCGAAGATGAAATGCCTGGAGCTCTCAACGTTCCTGATGCAGACGGCGTCCCCCAAGAGAGTCAGCCGCTGGGCCAGGCCCCCGTTCAGCCCCAGCGAAGCGCGACCTACCAGCCCGAGCAGCCGCGGCTGAGCGCCTACGACCAGCAGGAAGGCAGGGGCAACCAGTACCAGCCCCAGCAAGCCAGAGGCGCCCTCTTTCAATCGAGGGGCGTCACGCCGGATTCGAGGGGCGGCGTGTCTTGGCAGCAGCCGCAGCAGATAGGGAGGATGGACTTTCAACAGCCTCCCAGCTTCACCGGAGGCGGGAGCACTTTCCAAGCCGCGGCATCCAGGAGCAGCCAGATCCTGCAGGGTGAAAGTCACGGCCCTTATCAGTCCCATGAACCTGGGTACCTGCCCCAGCTGGGGATGATGAATTTATATGAAGACCAAATTCCAGATCCGGGTCCTCGGACTCTGGCGATAAAGAATGCAAAAGCCTACCTGTTGCGAACGAGCGTCAAAACGGGCGTCAGCTTGTGAGTAGGAGCAGAAAGGGACCCCCTTGGCCAGGAAACCTGTACCGCAGGCGCCCATGGTTCGCGGGGGGAAAGAAACAAAAGAAATTGTAGGCAGTATTGGGTTCACCTACCATGCTCTGTTTAACTTTTGTGTCTGTGGAAAGCCAGCCATTGTGAGTTTTCAAGCAACAGCAGTTAAACCAGAGTTTAACATATGAACCAACGGGTGCATTTTAGAGCTGGATTGGGAAGTGGGGCCACCCAAAACGTAAGAAGCTTAAGTTTCGTGATCGCTGCTGTAAGAAGCCTGACGGGACACTAGATGGCAGCAAAGGGATAAAAGAAACTTCAGCCTTTACATCAAGACCCTGATATTTGCAAATTTATCGGGTCTGGTAAACTTGCAAAATCTGTAACTCCAAAAGTTACAGAAATTAATCTCGTTTATCTCCAAACTCTTTGTTTAAAAATATCACTCGCTCCCAGCTTTAAATATTATAAAATAGCACTGAGCTTTTAAACACATTCAAGCTGAATGATAGTTTTCAAAGCTGTCATTGGATTCGCTTGCTTGAGTAAAAGCTGAGTTGTGTGGCCTGTCTTAAACATTAATACATTTCATAACTCTACTATAACTTGAGGGCAAATATCTGCATCACTGCTAAATGACAACAAAGAGTTTTCAATATCCTTTTACTGATATTCAAATATCCTTTGAAACCCTAAATTTGTTATGGCACACCTCAGGGATTGTGCCATAACAATAATTGATGGATGCATCAACTATTACCCTAAGAACTGGATCACAGACCACAAAGGCTTATATCATTATTTATTTACAATTACAGGTATATTCTGTGTTTTGTACAGGTGCTCAACACAGTGCACATAATGTTCCCACTTATTTCTTCTCCCTGTGAGATTGGTTGAGTTGGGAAAAAGTTTCTGTCCCAAAGTCACCCCACACTTTTGTGATGGAGGATGAACTAAAAGCTGGTCCTCTGTGCTCTGAGCCCAGCATCTTAACCATAATAAAGTTTGTTAAGTCTTCAAGGTGTCATAGGTCTTCTTCTTTGACAAATGACTGATTTTAAAGCTAATGAAGTAACACGGGAGAGAAATGAGCCAACGATTGGTGGCAGTAGTTGATCAATAGCAGTTCTTTTTCATAACTGCATAGGTATGACCATCTTTCTGACATGTTGACAAAGATTCTGGAAGAGCGGCCTGAAAATCCAGCAGATATAATTGAGAACATCAGTAAGGATATAAAGTGTGCTCGATTCCAAAAGAAATTGGACACCCTCCGAGATGAAGTTGAAAAACACCCAACCTTTGAATTGGCTGAAATGTACAAAACTCTGTTCCAGAGGCCTGGTGGTGGAGATGGCGCAGATCAAGAACCAGAAGAGGAATTGGTGAGTTAGTCCAATACAGGCAATCCCTCAGTTACAACCACAATTGAGCCCAAAATTTATATTGCTAAGTGAAACATTTGTTAAATGAGTTTTGCCCCATTTTATGACCTTTCTTGCCACAGTTGTTAAGTGAATCATTGCAGTTGTTAAGTTAGTAGCATCGTTAAGTGAATGTGGCTTCCCCATTGACCTTGCTTTTCACAAAAGCTGATCACATAAGCCCTGGACACGGCAACCATCATA
Source organism: Azemiops feae (assembly GCA_023970755.1). Lineage (NCBI taxonomy): Eukaryota > Metazoa > Chordata > Lepidosauria > Squamata > Viperidae > Azemiops > Azemiops feae. The sequence goes on along the minus strand of JALGBA010004268.1, from coordinate 1,441,287 downwards.
AATATGAACCAGTTGTAAAACATCAGAATTTTGATCATGTGACCAAGGCAAGGGTCGTAAATGTGAAAAACTTCTATGTCACTTTTTTCAGTGCCATTGTAACTTTGAACAGTCACTAAAATGTTGTAAGTTGAGTACTACCTGCATGTAAGCATGAAAACATTCGAATGTTTCCCTTTCTTAGAATGCAAGATGTAAGATAAGTATTTAAACAAAGTATTTTCTCTTTCCTGGGTCCTCTAATTTCCATCTCTTTTCAATTGACTCTTTCAACATACAGAAATCTGAGATATAAACAGATCATGCTACTGGGAAGAGCTATTTATATTTTTTGGGAAGTTGTAAACTTCAGGATATCTAAATTTCAATATCCACCTTTGATTTCCAAACTGCTAAGCCTATTAGTGGGATTGCAATCAGCAGTTGCTTTGTGGAATATTTCTGCTAATGTTCCCACTTAATTATTGTTGGGCTACTGGTAGAAGGGGCAATACTCACTGAAAGCTACTTTAGCTACTTAAAGCTACTTTAACTACCTAAGACTCTGTACTCAACCTTGTTTGTTTTGATTACATACTATGCCATAAATGTGTGTGTGTGTGTGTGTGTGTGTAGAGGAAACCAATCTATGAACCTAAGTTAAATTAGTACCAAATATACTAAAGTGCAGATTTAAATTATTCTTCAAGGGAAGTAAATGTTTGCTATATAGCAGAGATAGGCAATTTTATATCTTTGAAATATTTAAGATTTTTGCTGCCATCAGCTCCAACCAATATGGCCATGGCCATGTACCCCAAAATTTGGAAGGTGTAAGATTGACTGCTCCTACAGATTTGTCAGACGGGTATGATATCTGTGGTGGAAATCTGACTGAGGATTGGGACGGGCCTGTAGATCTTATATTGCTTTCTAAATCAGCCTGTGTGCATTTGAAGACCCCTGGATTTGGAGCATACTAAATTGGAGAAGGCAGTTCAAAGGATAACATTATAAATCAACAATTAGCCTCAGCAGGGAAAGTATTCTCATTCTGCAGAAAGAACTGATAGTGTTACCTTCAGCCTCGTTCAGAATTAATTGCTCATATTAACTTCTGGGCAATCTATGAGGACTAACTGGCATATTTTCTTTGATTGGGAACACGTCCTTCATTTTCAGTTGTTTTAAAACTATACAAAGGCTCATCTGTCCACATTTGAATCTGAAAGTCTTGTTTTTCCTTCCCATTTAGTTGCAGTTATTGCCAGGAGCAGCAAACATCTGCCTAAATCCAAGTTATTAATTTAAAAAAAACCACAACTTTGCGTGATAGGAGTCAATCGCAAATAAAACAAAGATCGTAAGAGCTAAGAACAGTTAAAGCAGTTTTGCCACTGTACCCTTTTTCCCTTTTCTTTAATAATAGAAAACTGCAATATAAGGTACAAGACAATGTAAACTCCTTAACAGTCTCTGAACATAAAACAACAATGCCATTCAGAAAGGAAAATGGATCACTTCCTGTTATCCAAAAAGTCTGTTGAAACAGATACATCTTAAACTGATACAGAAGCTTGATAATCTCCAAACAATAACTCAAGAGAAAGGGAATTCTGTATCAAGATACTTGATATTAAGAATAAATCTTTCCATTTACTATATAAATAATTGTTGGCAGACATGGAACTCTCAAGTGGATTCCATTAGATTTTAGTTAGGCAGATTTGTAATGAGTCAGGTACTCTATTATATGTTGTTTGGGGTCTTTATTCTCAGCCTTCTTTCCACTGTTTTTGAAATCAGGCTAATATAACTACACATACAAGATAGAATCCAAAGTTAAAAATAGGGTAATGTTAGTAGGTAATAAAAAGCAGTCCCAAGAGTTTCATGGTAATAGGCTTAATTAGTGTTGTAGAAAGGGGATAAATAAATAGACAAAGATAGACAAACCTCCTACATGTAGCCCTCGACTTAGGACCACAATTGAGCCTAAAATTTCCATTGCCAAGCGAGACATTTGTTAAGGTGTTACGACCTTGCCACAGTTAAGTGAATCACTGCAGTTGTTAAGTTAGAAACACGGTTGTTAAGTGAACCTGGCTTCCCCATTGGCCTTGTTCGTCAGAAGGTTGCAGAAGAAGGTCACATGACCCCAGGACACTGCAACCGTCATAAATATGAACCAGTTGCCAAGCATCCAAATTTTGATCATGTGACTACAGGGATTTTACAATGGTCATAAGTGTAAAAATGGTCATAAGTCACTTTATTCGGTGCTGTTACAACTTCAAAGGGTCATTAAATGAACAATTGTAAGTTGAGGACGACTTATATCAGTATATCTCAAGAAGATACATATTCATTCATAGATATATTACATAAATGTGGCATTTTCTGCATAATTTTCATCAACCATTCGATAGGATTTGCACCAAGGGTTGATCATAAGTTTCATAAACTGTTTGGTAGGTTTGTACCATGTTGGTCAGCTTGATCAAAAGGAGTATTATCTGCTACTCCAATTAACACAGTAAAATATTCAGGATGGAGCCCCACATTGTAGCCTTGCATACAGTAATTTTTCAGACCTACTAACTGCAGTGAACATTACATGGAAGGAAAGTTCATGGGAGGAAAGTTTCAAGGCTATGTATTACTTGTGAGTGAATCCTATTAAATTCAGGACACTGGGTTAAATTATAAATGTGTTTGGGATTGCTCCAGTAAGAATAAATGTGTCATGGTTCCGATAGATGAAACCCATCAAAAGAACTTTGAGGCAAAATTCTTCCTTAAAGAACATTTATTCGGGAAACAAAGTATCGGCACTACATAGTTGAACCCAAAAACTAAATCCCTTCCCCCAGATACAAAATAACAAAGTACAATTCCCACCCCCAATAAACTGTCATAAGCACATTCCCCAATTAGCTTAGAGCGCAGGCTTTCTCCTCAGCTCCTCAGCCTGCCAAAACGTTATCAGCTTATCCTTGGGTTCCCACAGCAGCGTTATTATTATGGCTAGCTGAGCTTACATCCCAACACACATACCCCCGCTGCACCTGATTTCTAAAAGCAAGAAAAAGCATGTTAAAGGAGAAGAGAAAATGGCTGCATTTTCATCAGTTGTCAGAGCAGGAACATCCAATGTTAGCACCGTTGACAAAATGCTTATATGGGTAGTCCTTGACTTACAACACAACTGAACTCAAACTTTCTGCTGCTAAGTGAGACATTCATTTAGTGAATTTTCCCCATTTTATGACCTATCTTGTCACAGTTGTTAAGTGAATCGCTACAGTTGTTAAATTAGTGACCCGGTTGTTAAATGAATCTGGCTTCCCCATTGACTTTGTCAGAAGGTTACAAAAGGTGATCAGATGACGCCAGGACCCTGCACCGATCATAAATATGAGTCAGTTGCCAATCATCTTAATTTTGTTTACATGATCATGGGGATGCTACAATGGTCATCAGTGTGAAAAACGGTCATAAGTCAGTTTTTTCAGTACCTTTGTAACCTTGAACAGTCAATAAATGAACTGTTGTAAGTTGATATATATATATATATATATATATATATATATATTTGTTTTCGTAGATTTTCACGGGTACAGGTATGTAGGTCTTGGCGTATTCGGGTCTTTTCCCGTGTAAGATTGAGAGTGTCTTGGCGACGTGTCGACGAGGTCCCACTCGCCATCTTCAGGCTGGTGTCTTCGGCTTCGTGCTTGTGCGAGCAAAGCATGATCGGAGTTGCCGTCCTTCTATAAATACTGGAGGGGAGGTGTGGCGTGTTGGCTTTGTAGCTGTAAGCGGGTTGGTTGGCTGTGTTGTTACATCTTGATTGGAAGATGGAATTGATGTAAGCAAATTAGCTGATGTAGCTGTAAGCGGGTTGGTTGGCTGTGTTGTTGCATCTTGATTGGAAGATGGAATACAATAGAGCTCAGAATGTTACCACACAGCCCATTACCCAGGTACAAAAGAACAATGGGCACACAGCCAGCACCTCAGCCACACAGGATGTTGCCAAACAACTAATTTGCTTACATCAATTCCATCTTCCAATCAAGATGCAACAACACAGCCAACCAACCCGCTTACAGCTACAAAGCCAACACGCCACACACACCCCTCCAGTATTTATAGAAAGACGGCAGCTCCGATCATGCTTTGCTCGCACAAGCACGAAGCCGAAGACACCAGCCTGAAGATGGCGAGTGGGACCTCGTCGAAACGTCGCCAAGGCACTCTCAATCTTACACAGGAAAAGACCCGAATACGCCAAGACCTGCATACCTGTACCCGTGAAAATCTACGAAAACAAATATATATACAGTATATATACTGTATATATATATAAAAATTCTATTATGCAATAAAGACTATTCCATTATTATGCTTTCTAACTGAAGGTTTTCCCCCTTAGCCAGAAACTCCTCTACCCAATATAATGGAGACAGCCTACTATTTTGAACAGGCTGGAATTGGTTTGAGCTCAGAAGAATACTATCATATATTACTCGCCCTCAAACAGCTGGTTGCCACTCATCCAATTCAGACATGTCGCTTCTGGGGCAAAATCTTAGGTATTGAAGCCAACTATATTGTAGCTGAAGTTGAATTCCGTGAAGGAGAAGAAGAGGAAGAAGCAGAGGAAGAGGAAACTGCTGAAGAAGGACTGAAAGAAGGAATTGAGGTCAGGGATGAAGATGAAGAAGAAGATGAAGAAAAAGATGAGCCACCAAAACCCAACTACAAGCCACCACCAGTAACACTTAAAGAAGATTATCGGACCGGTGCTAATAAATACACTTATTTTGTTTGCAATGAACCAGGCAAACCTTGGGTGAAATTACCCCAGGTGACTCCTGCTCAGATAGTGAATGCCAGGAAAATTAAGAAGTTCTTTGTGGGAAAGTTAGATGCTGCCATTGTGTGCTATCCACCTTTCCCAGGAAATGAGACTAATTATCTGAGGGCACAGATCGCCCGCATTTCAGCAGCAACACAGGTCAGTCCACTTGGGTTTTATCAGTTTGGAGAAGAAGAAGGAGATGAAGAAGAAGAAGGCGGAGCTGGAAGAGACAATTATGAAGAAAATCCTGACTTTGAACCCATTCCTGTGCCAGAGATGTTGGATACCCTTTCAAACTGGGTGCATCACGTACAGAATATTTTAAAACAGGTATGCTTAGCAAAATTTGCACTTGTTGCTAAGTGGTGTCAAAAAAAAAAAAGTTTCAGAAACCCCATACAGCTGAGGCATCTTATCAATTACAACTCTAATAATTTTTCATTTCTTACACATTCCAGAAAAAAAAAATCTTCCATAATTTTTTTCCATAATTGAAATTAATAAGGATGGAAAGCTTTATTGGCTTGTGCCCTCCTTGATAATATAAGTGCTTTACATGCTCAATAAAAACATAAGAAAACCAACACAAAATAACCTCTTTTCAGCTTGTGTTCTCCAAGCATTCATTCTAAAAAGCATCAGAAATTGTATAATGCTGGAAATAAAACAATCAATTATTATCAAAAAGCCACCAGTTCCCTAATCTGCCAATATTTATGTATATAGATCTTCTATTGATGTGATCTGCCTTTCACCTGTTACTTGCATTGCACTGTTAATAATGTGAAATAGGTTAAGATTGTGATAGGGAATAAGGACAGGACACTCAGCTTAACTTTATTTAACTATGCTATGTAGTTTATTTAAGTTCTGGAATAAGATATATATTGATGTTCCTGGAAATTGACTATTTCTGCTCTAACTTAAAGCAACGAAAATATTATCAGAATGATGGCAATGGGATAATAATTATACATCCGTATAATGGTTTTACATAATTATCCTTAATGTAATTGACAAGATATGCAATTAGGTTTTTGTAGTATTCAGAACCAGGCAAGAATGTTTGGATGTGCAATATTATTATTTTTATCTTTATATATATATGAGTAGTCCTTGACTTACAGCCATAATGGAGCCCAGAATTTCCTTTGCAAATCAGGAGGGTCATAAATCTAGGCACCCACATTATCAGACCTGACTTTTTTGCAGCAATCATTAAGTGAACACTATGATCATTAAGTGAATAAATGTATTCCTATGAGTGGTTTTTTTGCTAGAAATCAGCCAAAAGATTAGAAAACATCAAAAACATTATAAATCACGGTCATGTGACTGAAGAACACTGCAACCAGCCACAACGGTGAGCCTGTTGCTGCATGCCCGAAATATGGTCAAATGACTGCATGTGTGCAGCCATTAAAACTACAGAACTAGGTCCTAAGTTGCTTGGGGGGGGAGGGGTCCATTGTAACTTTGAAATCATTAAGAGAGCAGTTGTTAAGTGGGGACTATCCGTATAACTCAAGGCAGTGAACATACCTTACACTCTTGCCTCCTATTTTGTCCTCCCAATCACCACCCTGTGAGGTGAGGTGGGCTGAGAGAGCCCAAAGTCACCCAGCCAGCAGTAGGCACTGGACAACAAAAATGTATCCACTTTTAAATAGGAAGCCTGATTGAAGATATTTCATAAATCTCATATGTTTATCAGAACATTCCCAATTATATTTATCACACATATATGACCAGAAAATGTTCCATACACTCAGGTATGGCATGATTTTAAAATACCAGGCAGATCACTGATCCTGCAAAAGCCTGATTGAGGAGAGCTAAGATAAGGCACTGGAGACATCCAGTGGAAAGAAGTGTGGCATATGAAAAAAGTGTAGGCAAATGAAAAAAGTCATCGACCTTGCTAACTCTGGTTCCTTTGGGTGCAGGGACGCTGTTCCTGGGTTAATCCCTATCAAAAATCAGAGGAGGAGGAGGAGGAGGAGGATGAAGAAGAGAAAGCAGAAGAGCCAGAAGAGTTACAAGAAACAGGACCTCCTCTTCTCACACCACTCTCTGAAGATTCAGGTAATACAGCAAAAATCTCACCTGGCTGATTCTCTTTTCTTCTTCAGTTTTGGGAACATGGATGTTTTGGCCAGTGAGAAAGCAGATGATGGTCAACATCTGAGTGATTTTGTTAAATCAACTCATCACATGGTTCGTAATTAACTTTTTAATAGAAGAACATATTTTTCTACACACGGGACTATAGCTTCTGATCTTTTTCTGTAAGTTTATCCCGCCATTATAATTTGGTAAAAAATAGTTCTGATATCCCAAAATCGATTTGTTCTTAACAGATATTCAAGGCACCGCTCCATGGTCTTCTGAAGCTTCAACACATTTAGTTCCTCAATATGCCCTTGCTGTTCTTCAAGCTAACTTGTGGCTTGGAGCATACTCCTTTGCTATTGGAAGGTAGGCAATAAGGATCAATGTAATGTTTTGATTGTTTCCAGTCATAAAACCTCTGTTTTGTAATTTTCCATCTTAATCAATGGTTGATTTCCTTATTTATAGAGAACTGACAAGATACTGTTTTTATAGAGTTTTCACTAAAATCAAGCCAGGGGCATCTACTGAGAACTGTAAACATTCATCTTTTCCACAACAAAATTTGGGATCAAGCTAAGCTATTTTGTATACATGAGTATAATCCTTCCTTTTTCAAGCTACAAATTGTAGCACTGATCTGTTAGAAACAAATTAAGAAGCGCAGAATTCATTCTGTCCATCCGCAAAAAAACAGGATAGAATAGGATGGAACTTGCTGTGGGAATCAGAAGCCAACCTTCAAAATAGGTTGCATCCAGCCAGTGTCTACAAAGAAAAAAGTCCAGGAAAAAAACTCCAGTAAATCCATTTATAGGTTAAGGTAGAGAGCAAGGAAGATGACTTTGACAGAGATATGAAGAAGCTGTTGCCTGGGCAAAAGGGGATGAAACATTTTCTAAAAGTCCACAATAACCAGATAACATTCGAAACTATTCAGCAAACACCTTCCTAATTCATTGAACTAAAAGGAGGTACAATGCAGACGTACAAAATTCAGCCAATCTCATTAAAAGTAACTTAGTTTTCCTGTGGAGTGGATTTCCTTGTCTAGTATACCTAGTGGGGCCAACTCCTCCAGTCTAACCCCCCCTCCCACCTCTTTTCTAATCCCATGACACAGGGGAGCCCTATATTTTCCAGTACACTGACAAAACACCCTTAGATGTAACTTTAGTGTATGGCATAGATGTAACATTAGGGGAGGTCTTACTTTTGTTGGTATAGAACTGGAAAGGATTGCAGAAGCCATGATTTTCCTACCTATTCTTTCCAACTGAACATAATGCAGGGAATAAATTATATAAAATGATTGGAATTATTGCCTTGCCTTCACCAGCACAACAACCTTCTGAAAACTGAACAGAGTGGGACCAAATTTGGTGTGAATCTGGCTAAAGAAAGGTTAGATTTTTAAAAACATGTGAATCTGAATTGAGGGTGTGAAGAAAAAATCCAGGAAAAAAAATCTCCAATGAATCTCAATGGAAGAAACACACCTTTGTTTTAAGTCTCCCTCCTTCCCAGGCAAGTGACTTAGCCTGGATGAATTATTATGAAATTACAAAGAATTCCCAAAGCCATTTTCTGCATACATTCCTCAACTTGTTCACACTAAAGCCAAACTAGTTGTACACCAATATACATGTTTTGTTGACAGCTAATAAGCTGCCAGTTGTGTAAGCAGAGGAATACCACTCTGAGTATTTTTAAAGCTATAATCCATGCATCTCTTTTCTGAGAATGGACTTCTTTGAAGAAAATTTAAATAGATGTTCTGCCATGTACACAGAATAGGCAAAGGAGAAAACCTGGTAAGATATACTGTATATGGGTGATCAGTTTTTCCCCTTCTGGCACATTCCAGAAGTAAGGGTCATGTTGGATAGAAATTCTGAGGCTTGGAAGTCCCAACTTAATCAGGAAAGAGTGATATACATTGGGGGGGGGACTGGAGGAAAGAGGCATCACTAATTAGATGTGCATTTTTAATAATGTTAGCGTCTTCTGCTTGTTTTAGGAAATTTGATAACATTTACATTGGCTGGGGTCACAAATACAGTCCAGAAAATTTCAACCCTTCATTGCCACCCCCAGTGCAGAGCGAATATATTATTGGACCTGAAGTCACTGAAACAATTGATCCAACTGTGGAAGAAGAGATGGCACTCAAGGCTGCACAAGAGGAGGCACTGGAAGCAGAAGAAATGGAAGAAATGGAGGAGGAGGAAGACGAGGATGAGGATGATTAAGTTCAAAATACTGTTATAATAGTTTTTGTTAAGGATAAACTTTTCTACAACTGTATTCTAATTAACACTATTGTATAATACATTATTTGTAGTACTTTTGATGAGTAAATTAAAAATAAAACTCTGAAATAGCATTTTTTTAAAAAGCAGTTTGGAATAGCAACAAATCTCAATTTTGAATTAAATTTGTTTCCAGCAGTTGCAATATATCACCAAGACAAAAAAGAGCAATGTTTCTTAATAGCTTAATTTTTATTTCAATAAGGAAACAATTCCTTTAATATGGAACTCATGGCAGTCTTAGATAATCTAACTCACAAACCTTGCTTAAAACCAGATGCAATAAAATTAAAATGGTGATATTGTATGTTCATAAGCCAGTTTTTCACGAATATGAGATGTAAGTCCATATAATTCCAAAGAAAACATTTTACACAAATTTTTACTTTCTTTTCCAAGCTCGTCCTCTTGAACGTATAAATCCTTGCCTTTTTACCAGACGCAATAGACAATCAATCATAGCCAAGTTAATTTTATTTTATTACAAGGTTACTTCGGATTACACATCTAACTACAACAGCATTTCAATTTGACCTGTTATGCTAATGTAACTTATTTGGCCTTCTGGTTCTCTGCATCACGCAATCCCATAAGTTTGGTTTAGCAAACAATGATATACTGACCATAGCTAGGCATGATCAGTTAACACAGCCATTATATGTAAATTGGCAACTGACAGAGGAAGTGGGGACACTATCTGAACCAACGCCCAAACTGGGGCATCATTAAGATTGAAAGACAACCAGCTGGAGTCCCACGGACTTCTTGGCGCACTCTTGTTGTTTTCTGGTCTACCAGACGAAAGCGGCTTCTCCCAGACTCAACTCCCCCGCACTGAAAACCATCTAAAGCCCTCTCATTTTGCAGAGGTTAACATAAGGACTCATTCAGCGTCCACCTTCCCGTTTCTTCATCCTTCTAAGGCCCGCCTTTTTAACTCTTATCACTACTGCCGCTTTTTTGTAAAGGAAAATAATACGATATATATATATATATATATCTCCTTGCTAATTTTTCACATTTCAGGAAGAAAAGTGATCGGAATCCGTGCAATAATGACTTCTCATATAATGATTAATTACGTCCCTTTCCTTCCTTACCACCCCTCAAGAGCTTGGATCCATTCGCCCTTTGCTACAACCCTCTGTGGAATAATGGTTCAGTCCACCTTGGGCGGAAATGGTTCTTGCTTCACCAACCGACCAATCAGAAGAGACCTGGGAGAAAATTCAAATACTGAAGCTCAATTTAAAAAGAAAAGTCCTAAGAAGCGAAGCGAAGCAAGATGGAGGAAGGTGGTGTTACCGTTTGCGTAAGAATGCGGCCACTAATTGCAAGGTGGTTTTATTTTGTTATTATATTAGATATAGATTATCGCTGGTTGCCTTTTTTATTTGCTGTTTCGGGGTCTTTGATCGTCAGTTTTGTAGCCTGCTTTTCCTCTAATTCAATGTAGCATTTGTAGGATTCGCATTTCCAATTTTCCCTTGTAGTACGGAACTTATAAAAGTAAGTTAAGCAGAGGGAGAGACAGAGAAGGAAGGAACTGGCTTTATCCAGTATATAGGGAGGGAATAAGCCCATCCCCATCCCCCTTCCGGGGGTCACTATGGTGAAATGTTTAATATTAACTATGATCTGCATGATTTGGATTCAGGTCTAACTATCTGTTCTATCAAGTTTTCCTGAAAATGCTTCTCTGTCTGAAATGCACTCCTTATGGAGAAAATCTATCTGGTTACTAAGAATGAACACAGACTTGACGGCACATAATTTGAAATGCACCAGAAGACTCCTAATCTCCATTATTCCCATTTATAATTGGGAATAACTCTGTATACTCTTTCTCATGTTAGTTTACACACCAGCTTAGAGCTTAGTATGCATTTTCCAGAAGTTTTGATATCAGAAACCACAAACCTTGTACCGGAGTGAGATTCACCAACTTAAAGCTCATTAAGGGGCATATCAGTTTAAGGGAAAAGGTTTCTCTCTATTCCTGAAATAATCTACTGACCTGAAAACCCTGATTCGTTCTTTAAGAGAAAATGAAGATCTTGATGAAAAAGGACAGGTTTCATGGAAAAGTGAAGACTGTATTGTATCACAAATAGATGGAACCAGGTCATTTGTCTTTGGTAAGCTTTGATAACTCCTGAAATGTGTATTTGTGTGATTTTCAGCATAAGTATACTAATGTACTAATTACTGTGGTAATTATACTATATACTATACATTAGTATATAGTATATACCTAGTACTATATTACTATAGTAATATAGTAAGTAAAGTAATAGGAGAATTTATAAATGGAATGTCTTGATTAATTAAAAATGCCATACTAAATTTAGTAACTAACCCTCCTGATCTTTATGCATTTTCTATGTGTACAGCAAATGCATATTGATTTTTTTTTAGGAGACGCATTGAATACAATTCATTGTTTCAGTACTCTAACCTAGTCTGTTTCTCTGGTGGCTAAAGGAAGGAACGAAGGAAGTATGTCACTCTTCTTTCTATGCCCAGAACAATGTTTCTTGTAAATGTAAGGATAAATAATAATATTTTGACTTGTTTAGTTGCACTGCATGCCACTGTTATACCTTCTGTTACTTGTGTTCATGCTACATTCTATATTACCTTTAATTTTTAGATAAGATAAGATAACCTTTATTGTCATTTTTTTTACTGTGGGCACAACGGCACACCTCAAAAATGAAATTTAGTTGCCCGCTCTCAAAGTGAAACACATACATGACACACACCTAAAACATACTATATACAACATATGTATAGACCCACACCCCTACATATACATAACAAATAAATATTAAATACTGTCCATCTTGAATATATAACGGAAGGAGGAAGCTTGAGAGTTCACAAGGTTAATGCTGTATGGAATGAAACTATGGCTGAATCTGGATGTTCTGCTGCGGATACCACAAAGCCTTCTCCCAGAAGGTAACAAGGAAAACAGGTCGTGAAGAGGATGTGTGGTGTCCCAGATAATCTTACGGACCCTGCTCAAGCAGCGCTTCTGTGCTATGTCCTGGATGGGAGGGAGGGGACTGCCAATGATCTTTTCGGCCATCCTCACCACTCTCTGCACCGCCTTCCTGTCTGAAGCAGTGATGCTTCCAAACCAGACTGTGATGCTGTATGACAGGATGCTCTCGATCGTCCCCCTGTAGAAAGTGGTCAGGACAGGGGAAGGAAGATGTGCTTTTCTCGTGCGATGCAGAAAATGCAGGCGCTGCTGTGCCCGCTTTACCAGTTTCTCACTGTTGAGCGACCAAGCCAGCCTACTCGTTAGCTGCACACCCAGGAATTTGATGCTGGTAATCATCTCCACAGGTGAATCATTGATGCAATCATTACCTCCAAGACGTAGCTGTTTTTTTGGATCTATTAGCTCTAAAAACCAGGAAACTATGAGTTCTAGACTTGACTTGGGCACAATAGTTGTTTGGGTGTCAGTGGGTTGTCACTTCTTCTTAGCCCAACCCATCTCACAGCATTGTCATTGTGGAGATATGATTGGTAGATAGATAGCAATAGGTTTTCCTACTGATGACAAAAATAAAGGCGAGACAAAAAGTTAATTAATCAAAAAGGTGAGTAATTTTCTCTATTGATGCTTAAACATCAGAAGACCCCTTCTTGGAATATGGTAGGTTTTTACAGAGGCCATCATTTTGGTGATACAATTGCTACTTTTCGCCTTGTTGAGCAACCTAGTTTTCTCTCTTGAGTTTTGCCACTAAACATCATAACTGTTAAGATTGCTGCTCTGTTCTATTTTCAGCAAATTTTTTAAATTACAAATGAGATTTTCCTGTTCTTTAAGTTTTTATCTCTTTTTCAGTTTTTCTGCTCTCAAACTGATTTCATTTTTCAGCAGTTCCTTTTCTGGAAATTTTCGGGTCTCAATTTTTGTTCTTCTGTCTGGTGAATTTTCATACATTTTCATTTGTCCTCAGAAAGATGCATATAGTCCATTTCCCAGGTTATATTCAGAATAAAAAACTGTATAATCATTAAATGTAATACTGTATTAAGGATAATACCTGTGATTAGCATAAACCAAATAAGTATACAAATGCTAATACCTATTATATAGACCATTCACAATTGTTGCTCATTATTGGTTTTGAAAAGTTGAGTGTGCAAAGCTGCTTCAGTTTACAAAGTACTAGTAGTCCTTGTCTTACGACCACAATTGAGCCCAAAATTTGTTTTTAAGGAAGACAAGTGAGTTTTGCTCCATTTTACGACCTTTCTTGCCACAGTTGTTAAGTAAATCACTGCAGTTAAGCTAATAACATGATTGTTAAGTGAATCTGGCTTCCCGATTTGACTTTGCTTGTTACAAGATCACAAAAGGTGATCACATGACCCCAGGACACTGCAACGATTGTAAATATGAGTCAGTTGTCAAGTGTCCAAATTCTGATCCTGTAACCGGGGGATGCGGCAACAGCCGTGTGAAAAATGATCATAAGTTGATTTTTTCAGTGTCATTGTAACTTCAAATAGTCACTAAATGAATGGTTGTAAATCAGGGAGTACCTGTATTAGTCTGATGATTTTCAGGGACTGGGCACAGTATTTACAAATTAAACTTTCTGCTTTCTTTTGAAGATCGTGTGTTCCACTCTAACAATAGTACAAAGGAAGTCTACCAAGGTGTGACTGCTCCTATTATCAAGTCAGCGGTTCAAGGATATAATGGTACTTTAAATAATCATCCTTGTGCATATTTCTGCAGGTGGCTATTCATTTGAACTAATCATTCTGCTTATTTTTAGGGACTATTTTTGCTTACGGTCAGACAGCTTCAGGCAAAACGTACACAATATTGGGTACCAAAGATAGTCCAGGTATCTTACCCATGGCAATTAATAATGTCTTCAATACTATCTGCAGAGTAAGTGATTCTACTTCATGTTTATATTTCAGCTAACCAATGCTTTTGCAGAAATAAATATGACTGGCATTGAAACTGCAGCTGTGAGTTCCTAACTTCTCATGCAGGCCTTTTACAGGCTGTATCTCATGATTGCCATCCCAGAGGCTACAAGAAAAATGAATGGAAGGTTATCAGAGAGTCCCTCCCTCTGGTTTCCCAGCTCCATGCAAAAAATATGCTGAGTTCAAAGCAACTTTCCAGAGCCCATTGTAGAAGCTGTGAATGTTCTTTTGATTTAACATTACTTATATATCTTTTAAAGGCATAATCAGAGAGACTTCTGTGTAAAGCTCTGGCCATTTGTCCCAAGCTACAGTGTGCACAGAGGCTTATTGTGGAAGAGAGGCTGGGGGTATATCAAGGGGGGCTGCCAGAGCCAAATTCAAACTACAATGTGCTCAGAACTCTCACTGGGAAGGGTGCTCATCTGCTCACAAAGAGTTGGAGTCATAGTGATCATATGGGAAGGCTAGCTAAAGAAATGTGGAGTAAAGTCATTGGTTTGCTTTCAGATGTAACTAGCCATACCTGGAAAATAATTTTGCATGAATGTCCACAATACAGGTTGTCCTTGACTTACAACCATAATTGGGGCTGGAACGTCCGTTGCTAAGCAAGGCAGTTAAATGAGTCGCCTATGATTTTGTGACCTTTTTTGCTGCAATTTGGTAAGCAAATTTGGCTTCCCTCATTGACTTTGCTTGTCAGAAGCTGACTGGGAATATCGCAGATAGTGATCATGTGACCCCCATTATAAATTGCCAATTGCCAAGCACCAGGATAATAATGATGCTGCAATGGTTGTATGTGTGAGAATGGTCATAAGTCATTTTTTTAAAGTGTTGTAATTTTGACTGGTCGTAAGTCAAGGACTACCTGTATGGTTTTAAAATTCAAAATAACAACTACAAGCTTCTTTCACCAAGTTTTTTAGTCACATAAAAATAGTAGCGTTTAAGTTCAGTATCTAGAGGAGCACATTCTTGGGACTGTCACAAGTTGAATTAAAAGACTTTTTGACCAGAAAATTCTTATGAACAAGACTGTGTTATCAATGTATAAATTTGCCTTTCTTTAACCATGAGTCCTCTGATGTTGGACTTTCATCATCGCTGACAAATATGACTTGATGTAATTAGAGTTGTAGTCTAATGAGTAATAAAACATGGCCTGGGAATGCAAATAGGAAAGCTTTATGATTAATGGCATTGACAATAAAAATGTATCTGTGGAGCAAGTTGTCTTCAAACTTATTGATGAATGTAATATCTTATAACTTTTAGATTCCAGATAGGGAATTCCTACTCCGTATATCATACATGGAAATTCATAACGAAACTATACAAGACTTGCTATGCAGTAACATTAGGAAAAAGAAGTCATTAATGGTTCGTGAAGACATCAATGTAAGTACATGAGGCTGGACAAATCCACACTTCTAGTGCTACTCTCCAGCAAGCTTTCCCACTGCAGCCACTCCCTTGCTAGTCTCAACTACTCTGGAGTGTTCCTGGGCTGGCCAGGATTTTCTGAGGTTTTGTTCATGGTTGAGCCATTGAGCCTAATTATATGTGCAAGTACAAGGCACAATACTCACAACTGATAATGTTGATTGGCATAATAATAACCGAATGTTTCATTCTCTTGTAGAGGACAATCTATGTTGAAGATCTGAATGAAGAAGTAGTGGTTTCTCCAGAAGAGGTTATGAGCTGGCTAAAGAAAGGAGAAAGTAAGATTTGCTATCCGATAATGGTTTAAACACTCCAAGCATTATATGTAAATCTCAGATTTCTAGATCTGTTAAAAGTCAGGCCTCCGTATCTGCAAATGAATACATACCATCTTCAATACACTTTTCTTTATTGTCTCCTCCCTGCAGATGGATATGCCTCCATACACACAATCTGCCTTTCTTGTCCACATGGGCAACATACTCATGTATGTTCATATATAAACTTATAGCACTTAGACCTATATAGTGCTTTACAGCCCTAAGTGGTTTACAGAGTCAGCATATTGCCCCCAACAATCTGGGTCCTCATTTTACCGACCTCTGAAAGATGGAAGGCTGAGTCAGTCTTGAGCCCATCAGGACCGAACTCCAGAATGTGGTCAGAGTTTGCCTGCAATACTGCATTCTAAGTAGTGTGCCACCAGGGCTCCTATATAACTTCCTTTCTCCATCCCTCAGGCACACATGGAAACGTGCATGCACATAGCAATGAAACCACTATGCTGAAATAGCCATTGGTGTTATAGTACATTTTAGCCCTTTCCTTGAAAATGAAAGATGAGGAACTTGCTGGGCTGCTACCCAGGTTCACAGTGGGATTGGGATGATCTTCTGCTCTTTGGGGGGAAATAAAGAACTGCTGTGAAAGTTCCCAGAAAAGAGGTGCAAAATTGGAGGGGTTATTTCTTCTTTCATTTCTAACAAAATAACAAAGTTGGAAGGGAACTTGGAGGCTGTGTAGAAGTTTAGTGGGTATGGTAGGTGGGGAAGGGGAGTCAGATGTGTTTGTAGGCACCATTTGTTGAGCTCTATTTTATGGGAAACAAGTCAGAAGAGAAAACGAGGTATAAGAATAATCTCTATCTAATTTTTCTTCTAAACAGAAAACAGACACTATGGTGAGACAAAAATGAATGAAAGAAGCAGCCGTTCTCATACAATTTTTAGAATGGTAAGTGATTGCTAATTTTTATGTTCCTGGCTTCATTTAGTTCATGCCACGGTGTTCAGCAGCATCTGCCATGCAGCTACTAAATAAGCCCATTATACAAAAGATTGAATGGCACATATCTTCCACCAAGTAAATGAACCTGGGCCGAAGACCATATAGATTGAGGCCCTTCAGTTTTTAGTGACTCCTGTAGGACAAATAAGGCCACAGGTATGATGAAGAAAATGCTGACCCTGAGGTTTTAGAATTTATGATGATAAATTTAATGCTCCCTTGGTGATTTTGAGGAGCATGTTCTTTATTTTTATTTGGCCAAACCAGAAATCCTGTTCCCAGACAAATGGCTGTTCAGTTTTGTTTGAAAACTACACTGACAGAACACCCTTAATTCTAGGAAGCAGGTTGTTCAATTGATTGACAGCTCTCAACGTCAGGAAATTCTTCATTATTTTGAGTTTGATTCTCTCTGTGTAAAGCTTTCATCCATTGGTTCTTGTCCTATCACTCTGAAGAATCAATCCACATTCCTGCTAATAGTATTCATATCTCCCCTTAGCCTCCTTCTTCAGACTTTGATAGGGCTTTATCTTTTAACAATATGTAGGAACTAATAAATACAATCCCTTGTGGGGAAGCATATACTCCAAATAGCTTCATTCAGTTGTATTGAGACAACATGGCTTTTGAATGGTGTCAGGCTAGGAAAAGTTGCCTCCTGTCCCTTAAGGTAGGGGAAATTGACCTGGTACACACGGTGTACTAAAATTAATATGATGTGTGATTTCATTTTAATTTTTGTCTAGCTTTGTTCTCTAATGTATAAAAGTGTTGTTAAATCTGGTTCATGATATTATCTTTTTTTTTTTTTAAAGATCATTGAAAGTAAAGAAAAGCATACTTCTGGCTCAAGTTATGAAGGAGCTGTAATGGTTTCTCATTTGGTGAGTTATTTGTAAGATGGCACATGGGTTATAATAAGTGGGATATGATAGTACGCTGGTGTAACTTTATAAACATTAAGTAACAGTTATGTTCTGATTTATACTCAGACTGGATAGGCTAATAAATTTCTAAAATGCATCCCATCAAATTGTTTATATTTTAAAAAAAAGTGACAGGAAGTTCATGTAAGACAAGGTAAAGATGATGATGGCATAGAAGCATGGCGGACAAAAGCTGGAAAAAGCTCTCTTGGGAGAAGTAGTTAAGAAGGAACCAAGTTGTTAAAGAAACAAAAAATGTCACCTGAATCAGACAAGAAATTGGGCCTGAGCACATAGGAAAACCCTCCCCATCAACAGCTACCAGAACAAAGCAAGGACTTGGGGAGATAAAATGTGTCCTCAAGCCCACCCACTCTTTGTCGTCTTTGGACCCAGACTTGGAGACTTCCGTCCCTCTGGCTGGTGCCTGCCAAACTAATTGAGGATGTGGTTAAGTATGTATGAGTGCACATGTGTGAAAGAAAATATATACATTGTAGCCAGTAAAGTTTGCTATTATTTTAAATCCAGTGGGTCTTTGTGTATTCTAAAGAACAGTTTGTGCCTCAGTGTTCGCTTGAAAGTGATTTGAGTGAGTGTGTGACCATGAGCTGAACTTGGGAGCACTGTGTAATGCTTGCTTTTTTAGATTGGTGCTTTCTGAATTTCAGTAGTTTGACTCATCAGTTCTAATATTTGATTGTGCTCTTCAGCAAAATAGTTTAAATAAAACTAAGCATAACAAATGTCTGTCTCTATTTTTCAGAATTTTGTAGATCTGGCAGGAAGTGAAAGAGCTAGCCAAACAGGGGCTGAAGGTATGTGTTTACTCTTCAGTGAGGATTTTCTATAATTCTATAGTAAGTTCTTAACTTATTGTCTTAAGTCAGGGGTCCCCAACCCCTGGTCCGTGGACCGGTACCGGGCATGCCAGCAATCAGTCCACACAAACAAGCAAAGCCATCCTTATGCCATCTTTAGACCGGCATAACAATACATTAGAATTCTCCATTTGTTTTCTCTAAAGTAAAAAGATTCTTCCAGAGAAACTCCTGTTTTGAATTACAGGTAGTCCTTGACTTATAATAGTTCATTTAGTGACCTTTCAAAGTTACAAAGGCTCTGGAAAAAGTGACTTATGACCATTTTTTACTTACAACCATTGCAGCATCCCCATGGGGACATAATCAAAATTCAGATGCTTGGCAACTGACTCATATTTATGACGGTTGCAGTGTCCTGGGTCATGTGATCACCTTTTACGACCTTCTGACAAGCAAAGTCAAGAGGGAAGCCAGATTCACTTCACAATCATGTTACTAACTTAACAACTGCAGTGATTCACTTAACAACTGTGACAAGAAAGGTCGTAAAATGGGGCAAAATTCACTTAACAAATGTCTCACTTAGCACCAGAAATTTTGGGCTCAATTGTTGTAAGTCAAGGACTACTTGTAAATGTAGTCATGTGGGAATAAAGAGATTACACATAATTATCCATTCCTAAATGAATGGTTCTTAATAGAGGGCACATAATGATCATTAGCAACTGTAATGTTATATTTGCATCAACTTAAATAGCCATTGTTGGCTAGAAATGTAAGAATAAAATCACAATACAGATATTTTTAATCTGTGCTAGATTATGTTCTCACTTCTGTAATCATTAAAGGTTAGATATCCTAAACTATTAATGCCCTGCTATCAGAAAGGACAAGTTTAAAAGGAAACTAGACGAATTCATGGAGTGCAGGTCTATTAAGTGCAGTTGTGGCTATGTCATCTTTATTGTTGAGGTCCATACTTCCTAGTTCCAATTGTTGAAGAATCTGAATGGAGAATTCACTCCTACTTTCTTGTAGGCTTCAAAAAGGATCCATTTGGTTACTTGTTTTTTAAAAATACTGGACTGTGTAGGCTGTATATTTGATTCAGTACAACTCTTCATATGGCCTTAAAATAAGAACTGATTTATGATGCCTTAAATTGATACAGCAGTGACTGAAATGGTGCTTTTTATGTATGTGCTTAGGAATTCGACTTAAAGAAGGGTGTAATATTAACCGGAGCCTCTTCATCTTGGGCCAGGTTATCAAGAAACTTTGTGATGATCAGTCTGGGTAAGAAAAAAATAATTCCTGTTTCAATTGGAGCAGCAAAAAGTTGATGAGCTCTGAATCGCCCCTTTTCCAACTTCAATTTTTAACATGCGTCTTTTCACATTTTTTCATCTGGATAGTTTTATTATGGCGCTGATTAGTGTTCTCACTTTGTCTAAAGATAATGAGTTGGCTGTTGAACCAATTTTCCCTCAGCCTCAGCCATAATATTTTATTCTTCTTTCTCTCATCCCTTTGCACCAGAGGCTTTATAAACTACAGGGACAGTAAGCTAACAAGAATTCTTCAGAACTCTTTGGGTGGAAATGCTAAGACTGTCATCATATGTACAATTACACCAGCATCGTTGGAAGAAACTCTTAGCACGCTACAGGTAATTTTTAAATGTTCTTGCTAAAAGAACATTTTGGGTATGGATAATCACAGGCAGAAAAGTGCAAAAGGCAGTTATCACTTCAAAATTATGTACCACAGTTATTCTTATGATTTTTTATATATATATTCTCCCCAACTGTTGTGCTATGTGGAAAAATGTGAGTATGTTCTACTTTTTTGGTTGATTTGTTGCATTTTTGTTTACCTTCCAACATCAGCCTCACTACAAGTCGTTTCTGAAAGCTTGTAGAAGTGAACTGCTTACTCCTTAGAGACAGATAGCTAAAATGTATTGGGGTAACAGAGCTCTGTACAGGATGTGTTCATACATAGACCTAAACATAAGAGTGTGCCGGATAAGAATTTGTGGCGTTCCAGGGCCAGTCTATGAATTAGTCTGATGAACTATTGGCTGATCCTTTCTTGGAAGTCTTGCATAGTAAATCATCAAGCAGCAGAAGTAGCCTCCCATGGTTTTACCTATTTCTCAATTTTGTTTACACAAAGTGCTATCAGAGGGGGGGGCAGAATCTTCATAAAGAAAGAAATATACATTAGAGTAGAAATATACAGTAAGAATAATATGTTTTCAATTTATGGATCAAACAAGATTTTAAAAATTATAGTGATTTTTTTTATATTACTGGCCTTCTCTACATATCTTGTCTCTTCTAGTTTGCTAGTACAGCTAAAAAGATGAAGAATACTCCGAAAGTCAATGAAGTTCTTGATGATGATGCTCTTCTAAAGAGATACCGTAAGGAAATAGAAGATTTGAAACGCCAACTGGAAGAAGTAAGTTGCCTGGTCTAAATGAAGTGGGTGGGGGTTTTCCAGGCCAACAGGCCAAATCCATCTGAAAGCGTGCCCCTTGAAAGTGTCCCTGTTCTAAAAACCCATAGGTTTCATAGGAATGATACATGTCACACAAACTTTCAAACGCTGAACTTCATTGCCTTCCAAGAGAACCAATGATTCATTATGTATGTTTAGATGCTAATTTCAGTTGAATCTGGCAAAAGTATTAGGACAAACTGAAAAACTGAAAAAAAAAATGCATCTAGGGATAGGAGCAGGAGTACAACCTGAACAGAAATTCTAAGAACCAGTGAAGAAGCTGGACAGAGTTATTTAGTAGAACTGCAACACTTGTGGGCTCCTGACAGCCACAAGGGAAGGGAGAAGCTTCTTATGTTTTAGTAATCTGTAGCTAACTCTTTTTATTTCTCCTCTAGTGACTTTAATTTTTAAATTTTCCTCTTTGTTGGGGACACTGGGAAGCTGGAAGGTGTTGATCCACTGGACATTTGTCTTGATTTAGAAAGTAACTGATCTTTCTATGATCTCCATCTGAAGAACTCAAAAATATCCTCTTTTTCTTTGGATACCTTACCATAGATAATGTTTCCTAGGCTATCTTTCCACAGATGTACGACTGCAGTCTTAAGTTATACCCTATAATATGAATATTAATGGTCAAATTCTTCATATTTATTTCCTTGCAGAACCAAAGTTTCCATTTGATAAGCAGCATTGGTATCTTCTGTTTTAGGTTTCATCACATTCCCATACCAAAGATCAGTTAACACAACTCTTGGAAGAGAAGAATTCTGTTCAGAAAGAGCAGCAAGACAGGATAAGAGCCCTGACAGAGATGCTGGTGACTGCATCCTCTTTTTTGCAAGAACGGGAGCTAAAGGCAAGTATGAAGATTAAATCTTGCAGAAATTTAGAAAACATTGCTTGTTTTGGAATTGTTATGTTTGGGAGGATGGGCAACGTTTATGTAAACATAAAGAACTCCCATTCTCTTAGCCTTTCAGAAGGGCATTAAGATTTAGCTTTTTATTCAGGCACCGGGATGCAGTGAGTATGTCTGGAGTAGGTTGTTGGACATCCCAAGGGGGTGATTAAGAGGCCAGGTTTTGTTTAGATTTTTGTAGTAATGGCTTTTATTCTTGTGATGATACAAGAAACAAGATAAATCTCAAAACAAATAGCATGTCTTAAATTCTAGATCTTTTAAATTCTAAAAATGACTCTAATGTATTCAGGGTAAATCAAAAATTGATACCTAAAACATGAGATATATTTTAAGGCACTGTTGATTTAGACACTGAAATAGCAAAAATATGGAAACTCTTCTTTCCCATCTTGGTGATAGAATAAGTAGCTGCACTTGTATGAAATGGTATTTTTGATGGTTCTGCAACTGTTTGAGAAAATAGTAAAGACTCCTCTAATTCAAACTCATCTGCTGTCTTCATAAAACAGTCTTCAGTTGACAATTCATGTTTGTCAGAACTCTTATCTCTGTTTCTCAAGCTTATACACTAATAGCATATATCACCTCTAGACAAAACTTTAGCATTGATTGTCGGGCTGCTCTAAATTAAGACTAGTAGGTCATAATGTCAGGTGCTGTTACATTTACAACTGTTTTACTCCTTTCCTGTCAAAGTTTTCTTCAAAATCAACATTGCCAATATGTTTGCCAAAACTCCAACAACAGTTTCTGCTAGAGCTCCTGACTACAGAGAACAAATTTCAAGTCCTTTTATTTATAATAGGTATAATGTACTTATTATATCAAGTCCTTTCTCTAATCTGTACAGGTTTATTAAGACTTCATGTCTCAGAATTCCTCAACCTTCATGCTGGCTAAGAAATTCCCACCATGTTTGAAGTGTGAGAAAGCTTGGCCAACTTATTGTGTATGTGTGTGCTTATTTTAATTTTATTCTTAATTTAAGGCTAAAAAGAAGAGGCGTGTGACCTGGGCCCCTGGGCCTCTAAGCCAAGATGGGGGAATGCCTTTCTTGGAAGAGTTTCCTAATAGAGCTAAACGCTTTAAAACTTCTCTATCTAGTTTCACAGAGATGGAAGAATGTAAGTTCTTTTCCCTAAGAAAATGATTCAATAGACTCCTGTATCCTAAAAGGAATATACCAATTAATTGTGGCTTTGTAGCAAATCAAGATTTGTCATTTGTAGAAAACTGGTAATAGTAAATGCCATCATATGCCTCTTTAGAAGACGTGCTTAGCCTACATGTTAATTGCCTGATGCTGTTGACTTCTGTTAAATATGAGATGGACTGTGGAGGATGAAATTCCAGGCTTAAACTACAGGTGGTCCTCATTTAACAATCTTTTATTCAGTGAGTGTTTGTACCTACAGGAGGTAGTCACAACCAGACCATGTACTTATGGCCATTGCAGCATCTCCAGAGTTATATGATCATGATTTGAGACCTTCCCTGCTGGCTTCCTACCAACAAAGTCATTTGGGAAGCCAGCAGGAAGTTGGAAGTTGAGGTCAAGTGTGGTCCTCGCTTAACCACCTGGGCAGTCTTCGCTTAACAGCGACTGGGACTTCCAGAACTGCTGTCACTAAGCAGCATGGTGGCTTTTGACTTTGCATCGTTTAGGAGAAGCCACACAGTCATGTGGTTTTTTTTTCTTTAAGTACATCACTTAACAGAATTTCTGGTCCCAATTAGCGTTGTTAAACAAGTTCAGTTTCTCTCTTAGTTGCTCTGAAAGAAATCTGAATCTGGCAGCTGTCTCCAGAGATTGAAAAGACCTGATTTTCCAAATACATTGATCTGGCAGGTGCTTGTGCCCAAGGCACTCAGCATAACAGGGCTAGCATAAAATCTGTATTGCTCACTAAGACAAAAGCTACTTCATGGAGTAAAACATCTCTCCAAATCAAATGGGATGGAAAAGTGCAAGCTTAGGTTGCATAAAATTCAGTTATCTGATATAAAAACAATTTAGAGTCTAATGGAATGGTTGCCACTTGGTGACAATTAAGGAGGCCAAAAGTAGCTATTTTCTATAAAAAATATTTCATAGAATTTCCATTTAATTTTATATATTTTGGGGTTGGGTATTTTTAATTCTTAGCTGTCTCCTCGGAATTCTCAGAATATGATGATCAATGCATGACAGCCAGTGTTATAATGCCTGAGGAAGAATGGATCCCAAGACCTGAAATAAATTTTGTAAGTATTAGGGACTGATTGGGAAAAAAACAAGCAGAATTTGCTGAGAGAGCTGGATGTATTGTCGAACCAGTTTTTCCCATGCAGTGGGCAAACATGCTTCAGTGGGGTAGAATTGCACATTAAGGGAAAATACAGCCTCTCGAAAGCTCTTCCCCAATGTATTTTTTTTTTATGCCAGCAATGTCTTAATAGGCCTGTAAAGGAAGAAAGGGAACAGGTTTCACTTTTCTTATTATCTTTATTCCTAACTAGATCTATATGATTACAAATCCAATAAAATAAATGTTAGTTGCATATTATGTGTAAAAAAATGTGCTTTTCTTCCAGTTGGGAACATAATTTGATGATGAAGCAGAATGGTTTTAGGCAACAATCCCTTTTAAGTTCCATTATATTTGATATTTTGCAAAGTAGCAGAATGTTTTTGCCCACTGAAATGTTTTTTGTTCTAGACTTCTAAAGACTTTGCCGAGTCTGTTGAGCTTTGCCAAAGCCTCTTAGAAGAAAGGGTGAGTCCTTTTTGTAGGTTGCAGGATATTCAACCAGAGGTTATGGGTAAAAGATGTAATTTCCTCCATTCCTTTCTTGGCCAGGATAATGCTGTCACTGAACAGCAAGCCATAAAAGCAAAACTTGATAGTGTGTGCTTGGAGAAAGAACAGCTGGCCTATGAACTCACAGAGCTACGTGAGAAAATATCAACCCATGAGTTTGTGGCCCTTGAGGAACAGACTTCTAAAGAGCAGGAGGTAAGGAAAAAAAAAAAAGAATTATTTGAAAACGAAACATTTGTATGCAAATGAAATATTTGTGTAAGTTTTAAAGACATACTTTCATTGTGAAGTGAAGCGAATAGACCAGGGGTGTCAAACTGCCCGCCCGCAGGCCAGATGCATCATAGCCAAACCGCGCCCACCCCATTGCCGGCAATGGAAAAAAAGTCACGACATGTCACAACACGTCACGTGACGTTGCAAGTTTGTCAACCCTGGAATGCCACTGCAGTTCTTTCAGAACATGTAAAATTATGAGATTTTTTCCCCAACTATTTTACAGTAACTGGAATTGTTTTTTTAGATTTGATACAATGGCAAAATTTGTGTATTTCAATTTCCATTCCGAGAATGTTCAGGATGATGACATTTATAGTAAGCCATCTCTAACAGTAGCAATAATAAAATCAGAAAAAATGCAAATGTATAATATCAAAACATTTTTTATCTTCAGATGTAGCTTTATCTCTTCCTTTGAATGAATTGTTTTCATGTTTTATTACTTTTTCATATGTTTGCACCTTTTTTCTGCCTTGAGATGGCAAAAATAATCAGTCAGATAAACTAAACAGCATCTCTTGAGATGTGAGCCTTATCTTTCAGGTAGGAGTAAAATCCCATCCAGAATTAGAGAAACATCACATTCCATTGAATCAGGAATATTGATTATTATTGTACTAAAAAGTATCCTAGTTAAATGGTTTCCTTGGGAAATTAGTGCAACCATGCTATAACTATAGATATCTATACTTCTAATGCATTCCAGTTATTTTTCCTAAAGGTGCTTTTTTTCAAGAGGCAACTGGACTTTCTTGTTTTTCTTTGAAGACGTTTCGCTTCTCATCCAAGAAGCTTCTTAAGATCTGACTGGATGGTGGGGAATGGCAGTCAGAGCTGAAGAAGCTTCTTGGATGAGAAGCGAAACGTCTTCAAAGAAAAACAAGAAAGTCCAGTTGCCTCATGAAAAAAAAAAGCACCTTTGGGACAACCAAGACCTGGATGACAGAGAATCTCCATAGACATTCCAGTTGTTTAGGATCTCAGTTCCCAGATTTCCTCACCAACACATCTGAAGACAGTGCTGGATAGGAAATCTGGGGTTGAAAGTGTTATCTGGAGGATACAGACTAGAGCAAAGTATTTGAGGCACACTGCACTATAACCTTGCTCTGCATCTTGCTCAAAGATCATCTGGGAATATGCATTTTCTCTCCCTCAATTTCCATTATGAAAGAATGGGACATAAATGTACTAATTTTAATGGAATATAAATTACTAAAGTAGAATTAAACTTCTTGTGACCAACCATGAAATATTAATCTTGCAACCAAGACATTCTACTTTGAAAGACTGAGAAGTAATAACAATTACTGGATTTACACATCTTACAAAGCTAAGCTTTGCTTTTGACTAAGTACACATACTGTAATACATTGAGCCATGGTTCCACAACCAACCACAACGATTAAGTTTGAGATGAGCCAAAACATGGCTTATTTAATTTTGGTTTAGTGTTATGCATAAACCAAGTCATTATTGCACTGTGCCATGTACAAATCTAGCCACTCTGGTATTGAGGTTGAGATTTTGTTTCCTAGATTTTTTCTCCAGTTTAAGATATGCATAAGCAGTATTTCTTGCAGTAACAACTAGATGCTTATCTAAAAATGAGTGGTTCTAACAGAATCTTTTAATGCAAAGGCTGCTTATCTTTCTTATGGTGATGGATTGTAAACTAAACTGCTGGGTGCTTCATAACTGCTTTGCTATTTGCTTCACTTGCTCCACAGATGCAACTAATGCATGAAATTACCAACTTAAAGGATATAATTTCAAATGCAGAAATATACAATCAAGACCTTCAGGTGAGGTGGTGGTGATGATTGCCTGGCTTCCCTATTTTTTTTTTTTTTTTAATGGAATGGTGATATGAATGGGGACAATTCCTTTGTATTTAGTATAGCATGTATTGAATATGTTTGAGGTATACCTTTTTGTGTGTTTTATAGCAAGAAATAAACTCAAAAGATATGCAGTGCAAGGAACAAGAGGAAAGAATCACAGTATTGGAAAAGCACAATAAGAAACTTAAAAGCTTTGTAGAAGAGTTTAAAAAAGACAAAAATGATACAACCATTTTAGTAGTAAGTCTGAATCTTCTTAATATTGTATTTAATAAGTGAACTATGAAAAACATATTTTTGTGTATTTTATTCCTTCGTTACTAGTCGAAGTTCTTATGAATAGCTACATAGAATGGTAGTTATTTCCCTGTTGCCTTTTCTAGTCTTATCAAGTAGAATATCAAGTTTTCTGGGCAAAGCAAATAATTTTGTAGAAGTTACAAAAGTTACACAAGATGCTAATAAGAACTCTTGTCAGTTGACATATTTTCACAATTTTCCATGAGTGATTGGAGAATGCGTGATATTTCCATGTGGTTAAATAAACATGCATCACTGTCTAAAAGTTTGCTTTGCTAGATGGATAGAGAGAGATGCAAATTCTTATGTTATTATCTCATTGGCCAGATTCACAAGGAGAGATCATTCTAAGCTATAATATAATTTGTTTGGTTTGGGTTTAGCATATTGTATGAAGCTAGCAAACTGTTTCTTATTTAACAAAACTTGATTAAGAAAATCATGATTTTTCATGTCTAAACCCAATCAAATAGAAACATGTATTGCATTTTCCAAGTAGTCATTGGAGCCAGTATTCCAACAGTTAGCATTCATACTCCATTTAGCAGTCTTGGAACAATTTTGTAAATACAGTTAGTCCTCGACTTACGACCACAATTGAGCCCAAAATTCCTGTTGCTAAGTGAGACATGTTAAGTGAAATTTGCCCCATTTTACAACCTATCTTGTCACAGTTGTTAGGTGAATCACTGCAGTTGTTAAATTAATGACTCGATTGTTAAGTGAATCTGGCTTCCCCATTGGCTTTGCTTGTCAGAAAGATATAAAAGGTGATCACATGACCCTGGGACACCACAAGTGTCATAAATATGATTCAGTTGCCAGGCATGTTGATCATGTGACCATGGGAATGCAGCAATGGTCATAAGTGTGAAGAACGGTCATGAGTCAGTTTTTTCAGTGCCGTAACTTTGAATGGTCACTAAATGAAGTGTTGTAAGTTAAGAACTCCTGTATACAAATTTGGGGGCAAAACTTTTTCTACAAATCTATGTGATTTTTTTCCATATAAATATAATGGTATTAGTTAGCATATTATGGCTGAGGATGCATTTCTAAAGTGATTTCGACTTTCAAAGTTGTAAAAGTGATCAGAATTTCTCTAAAAAATGAACATTTTGCTGATATCTTGTCCTGTTTTGAGATAACCAAAGTAACAAAATGAAGCCAGTATATATATATATAACAGGACAAGATATCAGCAAAACAGGACAAGATATCAGCAAAATGTTCACTCCATATATATATATATATATATATATGCTTTACCTCTGGTTTTGGAAAATTGAAATTCATCATGATATGGAAACTCTGAAAATAAATTTATGAATCATCTTTGACTTTTCTGATCACAACCCATCAACCTTACAATAAAATTAGCTTTTATTTTTCATTGATGGAATATTTATCTCTGCTTAAACCACACTATCATAATCTTCATGCTTGCAGCAAACTCCAAGGAAAAGCCTGGATGAAGTGCAAGAGTTAAAGCAGTCCCTTAGAGATGCTGAAGCAGTTGCCCTGGATGCCAAGAAGGAATCTGCATTCCTCCGAAGTGAAAATCTAACACTGAAAGAAAAAATGGTAAAAAAAAAAAAAAAAAAAAGTAAAAATTAGTAGCATTAGCTGCTGAAAATCAGTTCTATATTTTTTTAAAAAAAAACAACAACTTCAAACTCCAGATCATGTTTGTAAAATAGCTATTTGTTTCTCATTAGAAGACTGTTATGTAAATCAGAGGTCCCCAGCCTTTTGGGCACCAGGGATCGGTTACGTGGAGAGAGGTTTTTCCACGGACCGGAGGGTGCGTGGTTTTGTGTGCTGCCTGCATCCCGCCGATGGGGCTTTGCTTGTTTGTACGGCCGAGTTGCTGGCATACCGTGGCCCGCTACCGGTCCATGGACCAGGGGTTGGGGACCCCTGATGTAAATGGCAAGTGAATCGATAAAAAACTTGAGGCATCTTTCCCCAGGATCTGATGTAGATGCAAGAAGAAGATAACATTAAGGAGCCTATTGCAATAGAGATTTAAATTTAAGATCTCATATCATCTTGTAGATTATGCTGCCTTATAATTCCTAGAAGGAATCTAGTGACAATTTGAGGGGGGGGGGTGAGACAATGCTGCCTAAGATGGTTTTCCTGTAAGCCAGAAAGCGGAGATCACAGAACTCCCATGACAATGGTCCTCAGATATACAAGTTTGTTGTTGAACATTGCCAATTTGTACTTGGATGTTCATGTTCGTACTATGCTAACTCATCCCCACATAGAACCAGCTCTCAGATACTTACAATCAAATGGAAAAAGACCTTGGAAGCCTCAAGACCCAGTTAGAAGCTGGAAAAGTCACCTATAAAAAAATGCAATCTGATCTCCAAAAAGAACTGCAATACTACTTTCAAGAAAATGCAAAGCTGACATCACTGGTGGAAGTTAACAATTCAAAAGGTACTATTCACAGAAACCATTTCCCCTGCCCTTTACACAACCCCCAAATGCTGAGAAAATGTTTTATAACTTAAAGTCAGTAGAATGCTGGTAGGAGTATTGGGAGTTGTAATTCCAGCACATGTGGAGTATACATCGAGTTGGGAAAGGTTGCATTAAATTAAGCTGCATTGATCAGGAAGGCTTCTGAGAAGTCGGAATGGGAAGGTGTCTTATTTTTTCTGTCTTGTTGCTTTACCTTTATTTTTTTAGGTTTTGTTTGTTTCTTTATTTGACTTTGTTTTTGCAGTTATTTCTTGTGCAGAGTTTGGGCCTCCTCCCCTTTCCAAATTGAGATTTTTTTAAAAAATCTAGTGAAGGTGATATCTTGGTTTGTAGTATTTTAAAACTTATCCAATATACTTAGGTTGTCATGGTTCCGATAGATGAAACCAGTAAAAGAACTTCAAGGCAAGAATTCTTCCTTAAAGAACATTTTATTAGGAAACAAAGTATCGGCACTTACATAGCTGAACCCAAGAATGAGATTCCCTCCTCCCAGATACAAAGTAACAAATTGCAATTCCCACCCCACAAAAGCTGTCATAAATCACATTCCCCAATTAGCCCAAACCAAGGGCTTTTCTCTCTAGCTGGCTCCTCAGCCAGCCAAAACCTTATCAGAACACGTCTTTGAGTTTCCACACTTCTACATTGTTAATGCTAGCTAAACCCTCAGGCATTTACCCCCTTCCCCCTTCTACATCTGAACTCTAAAAGAATAGAAAAGGCACATTAAAAGCAAAAGTAAAAATGGCTGCTGGTTCTCAGTTGTCAGAGCGACAACATCCAATGTCACAACGTTGACATAGGTTTTCATGTACCTCATAAACATTTGATGAGACATTTAATTTAGTTGCAGTTTCTCTCAAGAAAACCATTGCAGCTACAATGAAAAAAAATACTCTCAGGTATTTTTCCTCTTAAAATGGGTTGCATGTAGGAAGGACACTGGAATCCAGTTTGTACCTGCCTTCCTATATTTAACAAAAAGAATATAACTGCTGCTCTGGAGTTTCAAAATTAAAGATTGCTCTAAAAATCAGAAGTCATATCAGTAGAATAGGAGTGAAACTCAAAATGGAGAAAGGAAACTGCATAACTGAGAGGAAATAAACCAAACTGTATGAGCAGCAAAGCTTTAATTTTCAGGGATGCAAGGCAGTGTGACTTTTGTTGTTGTGTCAGTATTTTCTGTTTCTTTCAGCGTTGTCATTTGCAAAACTCAGGATATAAATTACTCTATTTTAACAAGAAATTTCACCATACTCAAAATGTATAAAAAATAAAAACTAGGGTTATAGCTCAGAGATAAGATTCTTTACTTGTGGAAGGGCCAAGATTTAATCTCCAGTATTTCTAAGTAAGGCTCTAAAAATGCATAAAAACCAAAGAGCTGTGAATGGTATGGGATCCCCATGATGTAGCTTCCTGTGTATAGAACAATCCAGTCAGCAGCACAGTTGTCATTCATTTCTGTGATGAGTTTGGCCTCTCTCTCTTTTCCAGACTTGCTACCATGTGTGGATTTGGAAGGGAAAATGGAGGATTTAAAAAATGACCTACATAAAGCTTTGGAAGAGAATGTGACTTTAAAAGAAAACATGACTGCTTTATCAGAAGCAAACTCTGGATCAGATCTGGAAATCTTACATAAAGAGGTAAAATTATTGCATGAATCACTGGAAATTATTCAATACCATTTTCTATGGCACTATTATATTTTCAAGTGAAACGCTTTCTCTTTTCAGAATAAAGTTTATTTTCTTTACTGTTTCCTAAAGCAGACTTCTAGCACTAGTGAGCTATTTCAGCATTGTAAACAATTTTATTGACTTTTAGCAGAATTTGTGTCCACCAGTAATTAGTTGCTAGGGCATTACATAGTGGTTTCGGAACTTGCTCTCAGCAAAATAAATAGTTGTCTCCTGGAACTGCTTCCAAAGCAGTTACCCAATCCTGAAAAAAGAGACAGCTGCTTTAATGATTCAAAAGCAATGTTATTTTGTTGCATTATCTCCTGATTTCTTTCATATTTTGAGAATGGAATTTTGGGTATTAGAGATTGCTAAAATTGGGGAATCCAGAATTTGTTAGAAGATAGGATTGATTGGCAATACTGTGATGAAGTAGTAATAGACTTCAGCTAGGAAAATAAAGCAAGTCTCTACAAGATTTTCTTTTAATATTAAGGCAAGATAATGATAGATAACCTTTTGATTAGTTTTGGAATAATGACAGACATCAAATTGATTCCAGTTAGAGAAGCAAACCTAGAAACCCAAAAAATTATCTTCCATTATTATCTAGTTAACTTTTAAAACATAACAAAGGCTGTAAGAGCTGTTCTCCAGTATTTTGTTCATAATGTATGCCTTTGGTCTTAACAGATTGTTGAAAAAAATGAGACAATTGCTTTGCTGATGTCAGAAAAAGAAATGTTGCTGTCTCAAGTTGAGAGAATGGTTCATGAAGCAACTCAAGCACTGGCATCCAAAATGGATTTAGCAAAGGATGAAGTGATAAGAGAAAACACCATAGCTTTTGAAGAACTCAGACAGCCGTGTGATAAATTGGAGCAGATATCCTTGGCTGTGGCTGAAGAAAACAAATCCATGAAAACACAAATAGATTCCTGTTCCAATGGAAGTCTCAATACATCCATCAGTTATATCATCCAAGAGGTGGGTGCCCATTTTATAATATGATAAGTCAATGGATACATTGTCGGATTTTTTGATGCTTCATCTTTGCCCATACCTGCTGATGTTAAATATATTATTACTCATATATTATTGCACAAAGGGTTGGGTTATTAATATTGCATACTTAACAGGTCAGTCTGCAAATACAGGTAGTCCTCAACTTACGACCACAATTGAGGCCAAAATTTATGTTGTTGAGACATCTGTTGTGAGTTTTGCCCCATTTTACGACCTTTATTGCCACAGTTCTTAAGTAAATCAGTGCACTTGATAAGTTAGCAACCCAGTTCTTAAGGGAATCTGCCTTCCCCACTGACTTTGCTTGTAGAAGGTTGCAAAAGGGGTTCATGTGACCTTGGGACGCAGCAATGTTCATAAAAATGAATCAGTTGCCAAGTGTCTGAATTTTGATCACCTGATCATGGGGAGGCTATAAAGGTCATAACTATGAAAAACGGCGATAAGTCACTTTTTTCAGTGCCATTGTAACTTTGAACGGTCACTAAATGAACTGTTGTAAGTCGAGGAGTACCTGTGCTGCAATTTATGGCACCCAGATCTTAGCTGGAATCATTAAACTATTTTGTCTTGGCCTTTAATATCTGGGATGTCATTCCAGAAAGAGTTGTGCTGTTAATTGCTCGATGTGCTGGCCATTTCAACAGCTGCAGAAGTGCACGCAGCCTTGCCTCCATCAACAGAAATAAGCTGGAGTAGTATAGTATGCTCATCTAACATGAAACTGCTAATTGTTTTGCCTTAACCTAGTTCATAAATGCTATCATGTTAAACTATAACATAGGGGTTTTTTTTAGACACAGCATGTTATGCGAATATAGGAACTACAGCATGTTCGGTTAAATCTAGACTTGGGATTTGGAGCATTGTATGAATCCATACATTGTATCCAGGTTAAAGGAAGTATTACACCCATTATACTTTGTGTATCAAATTGCATCTGGGAACTCGGCCTACTGCGTTGGAACCTAGATGCCTCTTGGTTATCAGTTTTCCAATTTCACACAGAAAGCGAAATGGAATTGTCTGCTGCTCCTTTAAAGGAAAAGATTTTAGCAAGAAATGTCCTATAGCAAAACAATTGCCTTTTATACCCAATATACTGAGAATTTATTAATCATGGGTGCAAAACAGACAGATGCATAAATTGAATTATCAGCCTGTGAAATACCTTTCCTGTTAAGTCCTCAGTATTAGCATTAGCCCCACATATATTCCATGGCTGTGCTATGCATCTACTATTTTTTATACTACAAGTTCAAGCAAGGGTTAATTATGATTCTAGCCTGGTTCAGGGTATATGCAAGGCTGCTAGAAGTCTTGAATCTTACTCTCTCCAGGGTCTTAGCCATTATACTACATTAACTATTGATACAAGATCATTGTTTAAGAGAATGTTGCTACAATACACTTGAAAATGTCTTTGTGTAGCAGCATCACTTTTACATATTATATACATACATACATACATACATACATACATACATACATACATACATACATATATATATATATATATATATATATACATATACATATATATATATATATATATACATATATATAAAATATTGGAATTGGAAATATATATATATATGTTTTCTGAGGTTTTCACGGGTGTTTGTATGTAGGTCTTTGGTAATTCGGGTGACTGGGATAACTATTTCGAGCTAATTAGTTCTCATCAGCCAGCCATACCCTTCTGAGATTCGAACCTGGGCTGCTTGCACGTTAGGCAGCTGTGTTGACCCTAAGCCACATGCTCTTTCTCACTTTGTCAGCTGTATCAGGGAGCGAAGAGACCATACACACACACACACACACACACACCTACATATTTGATGGTATAAGGAGAATATAGAGGAGAGGAACTGATTCTTAATCATTTGCAAGCAGTTCATTAAGATTATTGCAAAAGAAAATTAAATACCATTACAAAATTTGACAACTTTTGATGTTGCATTTTCAATGTATTAAATTGTGTTTAACATATATACTATAATCTAAAATACCAAAGCAATCTAGCAACAATGGAGAATTGCAAGAGAAGGACTTAGAGCAAGAGGTGCTACCTACCCTTAAAGAACAACTGGATGAAGCTCATCAGAAGCTGGATGAAATGGAAGAGCTCAAAGATCAGCTGAAGGTTTGGGAGTCTAAAATGGAAACTGAGGAGGCACAACAGTTAGACCTGATGCAAAGACTTCAGGAGGCTAAAGAAAAAATAAGAGTCTTGACCGAAGAAAGAAATGACTTCAAACAAAAACAGGAAGCCCTTGAGAAGGAGAGAGATCAGCTCAAAGAAGATATACAAGATACTATCTGTATGGTAAGCTAAACACAGCAGAGAAACAGTAGACAAATAGCAGGTGGCTTTAGAGTTATGGACCCTATTTATTCTTTTGGAACTTTTAATTGATTGGGTATGGTTAGGAGTCAGCAAGGAAGAATTGTATTCCGTGATATCACTAAGTGCAGCCAAAAATATTGGTCTTTTAGGGAAGTTAAGAGTGATAACAGGCACATCGTGCCTCACAAACGCTGAGCATGGCCATTTCCATTCTTACTTTACATTCATTTTACATGTGCTTTTCAGAAAAATGCAGCCAAACCTTGCCTGTTTTGCTGTTGAATCTTCGTACTCGATCATAAGGGTTTTTTGGAGAAAAATTAGGCAATTAATCAATGGAACAACTTGCCTCTAGAAGTTGAGGGTGATCCAACCCTGGAGGTTTTTAAGAAGAGACTGGGCAACCATTTGTCTGAAATGGTATAGAGTCTCCTGCTTGAGCAGAGGGTTGGATTAGAAGATCTCCAAGGTCCCTTGCAACTTTGTTTTTCTATTCTGTTACCACACGTAATATCAAATTGTCCATCCTTGTATCAAGAAAGCAATCAAGTGTAGAAGAAAATATTTTTTTCACCCCACAATTCTAATGCATATATATATGTATATTTTTTTCTATCTTTTTGTGAAAGAATATTGAAGCTCAGGAAGGGTTCATGAATGCTCAGAATTCTTTGAAGCAGGGTCAAAAGCACATCAAAGAACTTGAAGAAACCATTGCAGAGAAAGACAAACAAATTTCAAGAGCTAAGGAAACTTTTGAAATCACGACTGATGATCAAAAACAACAGGTAAGAGATATCTAACAGAAATGTATTGACAGAATAAAGTTTTGGTTACGTTTCTTGATACAGGATGTTCATTTTCCGTTAGATGAAAGGCTGCTCATTTATTTTCTCCAAAGAACTTACGGAAAAAAATACATTCATTGCAGATATTGAAGATACTGCAGGTACTAAAATCAGCAGACAACTTGGAAGACGTCTCAGTAAAGAAAACTGAAAATGAAGAAGATATAAATCAGATTGTGCTAGATGTCAACAATGAAGTTCAGCGGATCAAGGAGCACATTACCACTCTCCAGCAAGAGAAGATGGTATTGCAGCATCAACTGGAGAATTTGGAGAAGGAAAAGAATCAGTATCTAGAAAGCAGCCAAATGGTACATATAAAATCAATGTTTTTATTGTTCTGACCCACCCGTTGTAACAAATAAGATCAAACTTGCACCAAAGTGCCCAAACATTAATAAAATACATTAAAATGTACCAAAATCAATAAAAACATCGAAACAGTATTACAGGAAATGATATAATAGAAAACATTAAGAATGTTTGATAAAATAGTTTCTCTGTTTAATAGCGTACCATGCAAAACTTGCTAATTTGAATGAATGCTTGATGACAACTTGTAGACTGGAAAATTAAAAAAAAAAAACCCAACTCCGCTGACATTTGTGGCACTGCCTATTTCACAACCAGCCTGCTGATATAGATAGCAATAGCACTTATATACTGCTTCATAGTGCTTTACAGTCCTAAGTGATTTACAGAGTCAGCATATTGCCCCCAACAATCTGGGTCCTCATTTTACCAACCTCGGGAGGATGGAAGGCTGAGTCAACCTTGAGCAGGTCAGGATCAAACTTCTGGCAGTCGGCAGAGTTAGCCCTCAATACTGCATTCTAAACACTGCGCTACCACGCAGTGAAGTCACGGTTAGATGACTTCTAACCATCAAAAGGTTGCTAGTCTTTTCTCTGAAACCATGGCATATTCTTTCTTTCCTACCTTTCATAGAAAATTAAAAAATCAGAAACATATGGATCATTTGATCTTCATAAACATTCTTTCTCAAATCCAACAGCTACAAACAAAGTCCTTTGACCTGCAGCAGTCACTCCAGATGAATCAGCAGAATGTGGAAAATTTTGATGACACAGATCAGCTAAAAATTAGTCTTGAGTCTCAAATGGAAGCCCTGCAGAAGGAGAAAGCCGAGCTGGTTCAGAAGCTTCACAGCACTGAAGAAGACATCAAATACATTAGCCAAGAAAAAGAGCATCTGAGAATAGAGGTAGAGGTTCTTCAAGCTGAGAAAGATACCATGACTCAAACTGTCCACCATCTGGGTGAGACTATAGAGAAGCTGATTCCAACGGTAAGAATTCAATTGCTGCCACCTTTGGGGTAGATACTTTTTGTTGGATTAGGATTTAATTTAAATGTGGTTGACTTGATATCATGTGGCTTTATTTTTGTTAAAGAATTTGGAACTGCAGGAACAGTTGAAGGAGGCTAATAATTCTCTCGGTGAACACAAGGAAATGGTAGAAGAACTGAAAGGAAAAATCATAGGCACAGATTCTCAGACTTCAAAAATCCATGAGGAGTTGAAACAAAAGGTAAGAAAATGTGTGTGACATTTTAAAAGCATTACTATTATTTATTGGATTTAAAGGCCGCCTGCTTCCAGAATAATTTTGTTCAGTTTATATTTTTTAAAAGAGAACAACAAAGAAAACATTGGAAGCGTTTGGAAAACTATATCCCTCCCCAAAAATAAAAATAACAATTCCACCACCAACAAGGCTCCTCAAAACCCTTACTGTAAGGCCTTTAAAGATTCTTCAGATATCATCAGGGAAGGAGCTACATGGATCTCGGGAAGGATAGGCAGAAACCCTAAGACAGTGATGGCGAACCTTTTAGAGACCGAGTGCCCAAAAACTGGCCACGCCCCTGCTTCACCCCCTGTCCCACCCCTGCTCCGCCCCACCCCGCCTGCCCGCAGGGCCACTCACCGCCTCCAGGGCCCGCTACAGATCGCCCAGCAGCGCCATGGCAGCCACGCCCTCTGCCCACGCCCCGCAGCATCAACTGTGTGTGATGGGGCGTGAGGGCAGAGTCTTGTCTACGCTGCCTGGCTGCCATGTCCTTGACTGCACTGCTCCACATGGGCCACGCTCGGGGGTGACCCTTCTCCAGGAGGGCTGCTGGTGAGGGTGTCATGGGGGAAGGCAAGGCTGGGGCAACGGCACATGTGCCCACAGAGAGGGCTCCGAGTGCCGCCTCTGGCACCCGTGCCATAGGTTCGCCACCACTGCCCTAGGAGATATGCAGATACAGCTTTGTATATTATAAACAGCACTTTGAATTGTACCTGGAAACTCATTGACAACTAGTGTAGTTCAGTTAGCCTTAGTGTTCCACGGGCATTCCAAGGAATTTTCAGCAGTGCCCCCACTGCTGCATTCTGAACCAACTAGCTCCGAATTGGTCTTCAAAGGCAGCCCCACCTAGACTGCTTTGCAGTAATTCAATCTTAAGGTGACTAGGACATGGGAAACCACTGAAGGGTTTCCTGATCCAGGAATGGATGCAACAGTGACACCAGATGAAATTATGCAAAGATACTCTTTATCATACTTGCTACCTGCTCTTCAAGTAGGAGCAGCATGTACCACATGACCCAGAGATTAGGCACCAATCGTGAATAGGGGAGTGTAATCTCATCCAAGACTAAAGATGGAATGAACTCAAATCTGGGGTACTCAAAAGTCCACAGCCACTTGGTCTTGTCAGCATTGAACACGATGCTTTAAACATCTGTCATTTAAAGTTCTCCAGTGCCCTAGCCAATAATTTTTATTCTAAAGTTCACAATTATTGAAACTTTTGGTGTTTTCTTGAATCGCATTATAACAAACTGATGTGCCGACTGATTTTATTTCATGATGTGATGAGTTTTTTTCTTTTTCTAAATATATATTTAAGGCTGAAGATACTCAATTAGAACTGGAGAAATTGTTAGCATATGTAAAATTACAAGAACATGAGGTTAATACACAGAAGAATTTAGTTCTTGAGAAACAACAGATGTTTCAGAAAATTGAAGAGGAATTCAAAGAAGAAACAAAAAAACTAAAAGAAAAAGTAAGTAAATGACAAGTAGAATAATGTTCATAAATATGGCCTAAAAATTCAAAATGATTTTTTTTTGAAGTAAGTTCAGAGTTTTTTTTGACAATATGTCCTTTTATATTTCAATTTCTAAAAGCCTCTAATTTTAAACATTCAAGATTGTACAGATGAAAAGGAATTCTTATGCCAAAATTACACAGAACATATTCAGAAAGTAGAATTGATTATGAATTGTAATGATGTTGTAGCTTTGAAAATGGGATTAATAGAGGAATGGAGCATTTTTCCAAATTACCAGAAGATGAGCATGTTATCTTGCTGATGTCTTCTGAGAGGAATTGGTCTTAAGGGAAGAGAAAGCTAAACTGGATAGGACTTTGATTTAATCTACCATGATTCTTCCACATTCAGAGAAGTTTGAATTTTTCTTACAAAATCTATAAAAGAAATTAAAACTTGGAGAGAGGGGTGTATTCTGTTTCATATTTGGTGTTTTCTTCCTGTAAACCACCCAGAGTCGTCATAAGTTCGTTGGGCAGCCATATAAATTTCTTTAATAAGCAAATTTAAATTTTGTCCTGATTCAACTGATCAATTTTCAGTTCAATC
The DNA here is from genome assembly GCA_023970755.1 of Azemiops feae. NCBI lineage: Eukaryota > Metazoa > Chordata > Lepidosauria > Squamata > Viperidae > Azemiops > Azemiops feae. The sequence goes on along the minus strand of JALGBA010004268.1, from coordinate 1,401,799 downwards.
TGTACTGAAAATCCTGCTGCCAAAGTCATTTATAAAGCAAAGTTCTAACCTGGAAGGATGTCAACCATGGTTTGGCCAGTTCCTGTTCATTTTGTTTCCCATAAATGTTATGGTGGATCACTTAGATTTAACTTTCTAAACACATCTCCTTTCAACTTTACGTAGACGCAGAGGAGCACTGGTAGCTCTGGTTCAATTTTGCAGGGAGAATCATTTGGACACAAACCATCATAGTTCCAAAACTCTGTTATTTGCCAGAAGACCTAAGGGAAAAATGAGTTAAATTCTTGGACATGATCTTCCATGATAGCTCTAAGTAGGTCGTGGCAGGTATCTTGCCCCCAGAGAAGTACTACCATCATTCTAAAAATTTTGTTAAACTGATATTTGCAAACCTTAAACTATAAACTTAAGCCAAGTCTGTGGCAAAAAATTACGGTATTCGGTTGTGTCTCTTTTCAAGCTCTATGCCAACTCCTCTCGGAGCTCAACTCAAATTCTAAGTCCAGTGTTCTAGATTTCCAAGTTTGGCTCTTAAAATGGTCGGCTGAATGAGAAGGCCAGAATATGTTGTCTGCATTCAGGTCTAGCCATTCCTGCATACACACTACACCATTGCCACTGGAAAATGGACACCAGACTACTTGTAACAATTTTTGCTGGTCAAACTATTATCCTTTGAGCTCTCCCCTCCACCCACAGCCACCTTTAAAAAAAAAACACCTCTATATTACAAATAGACCATTCTTTATGTGGCACATAGTTGACACAGGGCACCAAACTGTCTTACACAGGGCTCTAAATCTCACAGTCACTGAAAATCTAAAATATATAGTAATGCTTTCTTACACATGCTTTCTAGAACAGCTTTCGGCTTGCTGCAATGCCAGCTTTTTAGCAGTATTAGATTAAATAGCCTAATTCTTCTTCATGAAAATCATGTTTCAGATCCAACACCTGGAAAACAATTCCCTGGAGCTGCAGCAACTGCTCCACCTGAAAGAAGAGGAGAGTCAGCAGAATGTAGGGAGCATGAAGGATGCAGAACAGCTGGAAGTTATCCCTGACTCTCAAATGGAAGCCCTGCAGAGGGAGAAAGCCAGGCTGGTTCAGAAGCTTCAGAGCACTGAAGAAAACGTCAAATACATCAGCCAAGAAAAAGAACATCTGAGAACAGAGATGGAGGTTCTTCAAACTGAGAAGGATAACATGGTTCAAACTGTCCACCGTCTGAGTGAGACTATAGAGAGGCTTGTTCCAGTGGTAAGAATTAATTAATTAATTAATTAGTTAAATTTATTTGCCGCCATCTTGTTTCAAAGCCACTCTTAATTTGCTACCACCTTTGCCATCCTTTTTGTTAGATTAGGATTTTATTAAAATGCGGTGGTCAACTTGATTGCATGTGACTTTATTTTTTGTTGTTGTTGTTGTTGTTAAAGAATTTGGAACTGCAGCAAGAATTGAGGGAGGCTAATAATTCTCTCAGAGAACATAAGGAAATGGTAGAAGAACTAAAAGAAAAAACCATAAGCACAGATTTTCAGACTTTGAAAATTCATGAGGAGCTGAAGAAAAAGGTAAGAAAGATGCAATTTTAAATGTTTTAATACTAAGGAGTGTCTGCTGTTTAAAACCAACACCACCCCCTTTTCCCTGGTCAAATTTCCTTATTTAAACTAAAGGAATTGGAGGAATCACAACTGCAGGAACTCTTAATATTTCTTTGTTTTGTTCAAAAGGAAATGCAACTGATGTCCTGAGTTGTTGTATTTCATAATATGATCTCTTTCTCTCTATCTGTCTGTCTCTCTCTTTTTACACACACATATATTAAGAGTGAGGATAGTCAACTTGAACTGGAGAAATTGTTGATGTATGTAAAATCACAAGAAGATGAGGTAAATACCCAGAAGAATTTGGTTCTTGAGAAACAACAGATGTTTCAGAAATTTGAAGAGGAGATTAAAGAAGAAAAAAAGCACTTAAAAGAAAAAGTAAGAAAATTACAACTCTCAATTTTATTTTATTTTTTTAAAAAAGAAGCCTGGATAGGTAAAAAGGAACTATTTTGTTAATTTACATAGCACATATTCATACTATGAAACTGAATCTGAACCAGGATTAACCAAATTTGGAGGCATTCAACAGCTATTAGAATATAATAGTTTTGTGCTACCTCCCATTTCAACAGCAGCCTCTTTCTGAAGACTAGTGTCAATTGGACACATTATCCTGCTCATGTCCTTCTTGTGGGCTTGCAATCACGATCTAATTGGCTTCCAAGAGACTGGATTTGAGTTTGATTAGATTGGGCTGGACTCTTTCATGCTCTTAGAAGTTAGACAAAATTACAAAAAATATAAATTACATTAAAACAAATTTAAATTTTGCTTCATTTAAGTTTAGACCATGCAACTTGAAAATCAAGTGAGATCTTATCTGACAAATGTTTATGGTCCTGATCCATACCAAACATTCTGCCCCCAAGAGTATTTATCTAAGATGTCAAACAACATTATTTACTTCCTCCACTCCTGTGGACTTTTCATTAAGTTCAAACTGGGTCACTAGAGGGACCTAAACTTTCACATGTGCATAGACATGCACATACCATGTTGTTAGAAAAACACATGCCTATTCTGCTTTATGCAGACAACTCTCTAATTCACTGTACCAGTGCAAGTGTGGTTTAACATAAGAATTAACTTTTACTGATTAAAAATGAAAGAAGGATTATTTCAAGTATTGGTTAACCATTATTTAATCTTAAAGACTGTTTAACTGAAATGTGGCCTCTTGTTTAGGGAAAGTCTTAAGAAATAAAATGAAAGCCAAGCTTATTCTGATTATAGGGGTATCTGATGGAGGAGGTGGTTAAACAAGAAGATGATGGTGGCTGCAACTGTGCAATCATGCACACACACAAAATGAAACTCTTTAATTGCATAATCACAGCTTGCATCTTGACTTTTAGGAACCCCTGCCAATACCCCAAAAGAATTGAGTTGCAGTAGGGGAAAATTTAGAAATTCTAGAAATTTAGAATATCTAGAAACATATTGGAATGGAATGGAATGTATAATCTAATTAGACAAGTGATTACATTTTGAAGGTTGCCAATTTATGAATTGCAGTGATTATAGTAATGTTTATGTTTGTACAGTCGTACCATGTATTTTAAATATTTACTGCGCTGGAAAGTTAGGAAAATAGCATTTATGAATCAAAAATAATTTGAAATATTTAAAAAGAGCACTCTAAGGGCTTCAGCTGTTTAGGGAAACAAAGAAATTTTAATTTCCTTATTGTTTACCATAAATCTTGACTTTGATTTAGTTTTCCCTAACTGTGCATCCTCCATATTTTGACTGTGAATGAAGGGAGTTAAAAAACTGCTGTTATCTCTCAAAAGAACTAGCTGGGGAAGGCTGCTGTGGTAATGGTGTAACATTTAATTTCTTAGATAATAAAATCAAATGAAGAGGTAAGCAGCCTTACTGAGGAAAAGAAACAATTGACAGCTGAACTGAGAGAGCAGGAGACATGTGTCCAACAGCTACTGAAAGAGAAGTCCTTGCTTCAAAAAGAGAGAGATGATCTTCAGGTTATGCAGAACTCTGGAGAAGAAACTCAAAGCCAACTTCAGGAGACCTTATCTGAAAAAACTGCAAAGGTGGGGGATGTTTTCCAGTGAAAGGAATTATCTTTGTATATCAGTATTTTAAATATTTACTGAACTGGAAAGTTGGGAAAATAGCATTTGTGAATCTAAAATAATTTGAAATATTTCAAAAGAGCACTGTAAGGGATTCAACTGTTTAGGAAAACAAGCTCATTTTAATTTCCTTAGTATTGTTTACCATAAATCTTGATGCTACACAGAGTTTGATTTAGTTTTCCCTAACTGTGCGTCCTCCATATTTTGACCTTGAATGATGGGGGTTTAAAAATTGCTGTTATCTCTCAAAGGCACTAGGTGGGGAAGGGTGATTTAGTGTTACATTTAATTTCTTAGATCATAAAATCAAATGAAGAGGTAAGCAGCCTTACTGAGGAAAAGAAACAATTGACAGATGAACTGAGAGAGCAGGAAAAATATGTCCAACAGCTATTGAAAGAGAAAAACTTGCTTCAAAAAGAGAGAGATGACCTTCAGCAGGTTATGCAGAACATTAGAGAAGAAACTAAAAGCCAATTTCAAGAGACCTTATCTGAAAATACTGCAAAGGTACGGGATGCTTTCACGTGAATGGAATTATGTTTGTACATCAGTATTTTAAATAGTTACTGAACTGGAAAGTTGGGAAAATAGCATTTTCTAGAATAATTTAAAATATTTAAAAAGAGTACTCTAAGGAATTCAAATGTTCAGGGAAAGAAGCAAAATTTAATTTCCTTAGTATTGCATTGCCTTCCATTGAGGACTTGAATACCATACGGGTAGGAAAGAGGGCTGAGAAGATATCCACAGACCCCTCACATCATGGACATAAACTGTTTCAACTCCTCCCCTCTAGATGGTGCTATAGGGCAGTGGTTCTTAACCTTTTTGAACGAATCGCCCCCTTGAGCCAATGAGGAAGTTGTCATCGCCCCCCTCCCCCAACATAACCTCTCAATCACAACATAGGAAATAATTCTTCAATTTATGCAAACACTTTTTTTTTCTTCCTCTCTCTTTCTCTTTTTCTCTTTCCCTCTCCCTCTCTCTTTCCTCTCCCTCCCTCCCCCTCTCTCTCCAGATGAGGAAAGAGAGAACGAAAGGCAGACGGCGCCAAAGGGGCGGGGAGGGGGGGCAGGAGGCAGCAGAAGGCGCCCGTGGCACCACGGACCGGCCCAGGGAGACGCGTGGCCGGCTCGGCTGCCCAGGGAGCGGCCTGGAGACGGCCCAGGGAGCAATGCCCCCGTCGGCCGCTGCCCCAGCCGGGACTGGAGCAAGAGACAAGGCTAGGGAGAAACACCTGTGCTGGATGGCAGCGGAAGGGAGGCTGGGTCCCGGATGGCTGCTTTTCACGGTCAAATGCCGGATGCTGGGCAATTGACTGGGGCGGAACAGTGGGGTGGGGGGAGGCTATGTAAAGCGCGTCTCCCCAAGCCAGTCCGGTCGGCAGCCCCAGCTGGGGCATCGTTCCCTGGGCCATCCCCGGGCCGCTCCCTGGGCAGCCTCCCCCCACCCCGCTGTTCCGCCCCAGTCAACTGCCCAGCATCCAGCGGCCATCGCACAGCCCGTCGCACAGCCAGACGCCGGTGGGTCGCAGATCGCTGGGAGCGCCGCATGGTGCGGAGTGGCCCGAGCTCCTCCGGCGCGACGGACCTACCGGCGGCACGGGAATCTCTGGCGTCGGTCCCAGTGGGAGGCAGATCGTTGCCCTGGTTCCGACTGAGGACACCAGCAGCGCAGGAGAAGATTTGGCAACGCAGCTGACAGGGGGGGCGTTCCACAGATGCCCCACGACTTGAGCCCGGGGATGCCGGCGGCATGAGGGGAGGCTTGGCGACGCAGCTGATGGGCGGGGCATTCCGCAGATGCCCGTGGCCCACGGCTTGAGCCCGGGGATTCCGGCGGCACGTGGGACGGCCTGCCAACGTGACTATGAGCCGGGGCGTCCCCGCAGGCCTGGCGGACAGCGGAGCTGGGTACCTCCAGCGGCGACGGGGTCTGGCGAGGCCACCACAGGCTAGGGGCGGGCCCGCAGTTCGGAGCGATGCTGCCCAGGGACGGCCCAGGGAGCGATGCCCAAGCCGGGACTGCCGCCCGGACCGGCTCGGGGAGACACGCTTTACATAACCTCCCCCCACCCTGCTGTTCCACCCCAGTCAATTGCCCAGCATCTGACATTTGGCCGTGAAAAGCAGCCATCTGGGACCCAGCCTCACTTCCGCCGCCATCCAGCGCAGGCATTTCTCCCTAGCCACGTCTCTCGCTCCAGACTGCGGGCCCACCCCGGCCTGCGGTGGCCTCACCAGACCCCCTGTCGCCGCTGGAGGCACCCAGCTCCACTGCCCGCCAGGCCTGCGGGGACGCCCCGGTTCACGTTGGCAGGCCGTCCCACGTGCTGCCGGCATCCCCGGGCTCAAGTCGCAGGCCGTGGGGTATCCGCGGAATGTCCCCGTCGGCTGTGTCGCCAAACCTTCTCCCATACCGCCGGCGTCCTCGGTCGGAACCAGGCAACGATCCGACTCCCGCCAGGACCGACGCTGGAGCCTCCTGTGCCGCCGGTAGGTCCATCGTGCTGGAGCAGCTGGGGATGCTCCGCACCGTGCGGCAGTCCCGGCAATCTGCGACCCACCGGCGTCTGGCTGTGCGACGGGCTGTGCGGCAGCTGCCGCCTGGAGCATGCTTCCCCCTCTTCCCATGGATGTCGAGCCCACGGGGGCTTGACAGTGTGGCCGGCTCGGCTGCCCAGGGAGTGGCCCGGGGACGGCCCAGGGGGCGATGCCCCCACCGGCCGCCGCCCCAGCCAGGACTGCCGCCCACGGGGCAGCAGGAGGAAGAAGAGGAGGGCAAGGAAGCCGGCGCCGGGCCCCAGGAGGAGGCGCTCCCATGGGTCCGGCCGGGGCTCTTCTGCTGCTGGTTGGAAAATGCCTCCCCCCTCCCTTTCTCTGTCTCCTCCTCCCCATCTTCTGCTCACCTCACATTCTTCGCCGACAAAGCAGCCGGGACTCCGGCGCACCTTCCCGGCCAGCTGGGCCAAGGGTCCCGCCGGCTGGGGATCGCAGGGGCTGATCTCCCTCATGGCCGCGGCTTGCGGCAGGGCTGGCCTGCTCAGCTGAGGCTCTGGTGGGCCGCTCCCAGCGGGGATCCCGGGGCTTCCCCGTGCGGCTCCCCGGCCACGTGCACCTTGGACAGGGCCAGCCAGGGAAAGAGACTTCCTGGCCGCGCTTCCCCCAGGGGGCAGGGCACCGGGGCGCAGGGCCAATCAGGAGCCCTGCGAGGGGGCAAGTCCGCATGAGAGAGAGAGAGAGAGAAGGGAAGCGTAAGTGCCTCTCTCTGTCTCTGTCTCTGCAAATGGAGGAGGAGGCTCGGAGCCGCAGGGGAAGGCTCAAAAGTGTCCCCAAAACTTCTAGCTCCATCGCCCCCTTTTCGTTCCTTCGCCCCCCTGAAAAATGAAATCGCCCCCTGGGGGGCGATAACGCCCAGGTTAAGAACCACTTATAGGGCATTGCATGCCAAAACAACTAGACACAAAGACAATTTTTTCCCTCTGCTAAACATCTAATCCTCACAGAACTGTCTTATGACTAAGAATATTTACCCATCTAATAAGGCTGTATTACTATTATCCTTATCATCTTTGCTACTACCTTCTCCTATTGGTATCTTAGGATTATATTACTTTGTTGGTTTTATGTACACTGAGAGCCTGTGCACGAGAGACAAATTCCTTATGTGTCCAGTCACATTTGGCCAATATATTCTGTTCTGTTCTTTAAATAAAGCTTGATGCTACACAGAGTTTGATTTAGTTTTCCCTAACTGCGCATTTTCCATATTTTGATCCTGAAATATGGGGGTTCAAAACTGCTGTTATGTCTCAAAGGCACTAGGTGGGGAAGGGTGATTTAGTAATAGTGTTAAATTTAATTTCTTAGATCATAAAATCAGATCAAGAGGTAAGCAGCCTTACTAAGGAGAAGAAACAATTGACAGCCGAATTGAGAGATCACGAGAAATACGTCCAACAGCTATTGAAAGAGAAAAACTTCCTTCAAAAAGAGAGAGATGACCTTCAGCAGGTTATGCAGAACATTAGAGAAGAAACTAAAAGCCAATTTCAAGAGACCTTATCTGAAAATACTGCAAAGGTACGGGATGCTTTCCAATGAATGGAATTATGTTTGTACATCAGTATTTTAAATAGTTACTGAACTGGAAAGTTGGGGAAATAGCATTTTCTAGAATAATTTAAAATATTTAAAAAGAGTACTCTAAGGAATTCAAATGTTCAGGGAAAGAAGCAAAATTTAATTTCCTTAGTATTGCATTGCCTTCCATTGAGGACTTGAATACTATACGGGTCAGAAAGAGGGCTGAGAAGATATCTACAGACCCCTCACAGCATGGACATGAACTTTCAACTCTTCCCCTCGAGATGGCGCTATAGGGCATTGCATGCCAAAACAACTAGACACAAAGACAATTTTTTCCCTCTCTGCTGAACATCTAATCCTCACAGAACTGTCTTGTGACTAAGAATATTTACCCATCTAATAAGGCTGTATTACTATTATCCTTCTCATCTTTGCTACTACCTTCTCCTATTGGTATCTTAGGATTATATTTTGTTGGTTTTATGTACACTGAGAGCCTGTGCACCAGAGACAAATTCCTTATGTGTCCAATCACATTTGGCCAGTATATTCTGTTCTGTTCTTTAAATAAAGCTTGATGCTACACAGAGTTTGATTTAGTTTTCCCTAACTGCATTTTCCATATTTTGATCCTGAAATATGGGGGTTCAAAACTGCTGTTATCTCTCAAAGGCACTAGGTGGGGAAGGGTGATTTAGTAATAGTGTTACATTTAATTTCTTAGATCATAAAATCAGATCAAGAGGTAAGCAGCCTTACTAAGGAGAAGAAACAATTGACAGCCGAATTGAGAGATCACGAGAAATACGTCCAACAGCTATTGAAAGAGAAAAACCTGCTTCAAAAAGAGAGAGATGACCTTCAGCAGGTTATGCAGAACATTAGAGAAGAAACTAAAAGCCAATTTCAAGAGACCTTATCTGAAAATACTGCAAAGGTACGGGATGCTTTCCAATGAATGGAATTATGTTTGTACATCAGTATTTTAAATAGTTACTGAACTGGAAAGTTGGGGAAATAGCATTTTCTAGAATAATTTAAAATATTTAAAAAGAGTACTCTAAGGAATTCAAATGTTCAGAGAAAGAAGCAAAATTTAATTTCCTTAGTATTGCATTGCCTTCCATTGAGGACTTGAATACTATACGGGTCGGAAAGAGGGCTGAGAAGATATCTACAGACCCCTCACAGCATGGACATAAACTTTCAACTCCTCCCCTCTAGATGGCGCTATAGGGCATTGCATTCCAAAACAACTAGACACAAAGACAATTTTTTCCCTCTCTGCTGAACATCTAATCCTCACAGAACTGTCTTGTGACTAAGAATATTTACCCATCTAATAAGGCTGTATTACTATTATCCTTCTCATCTTTGCTACTACCTTCTCCTATTGGTATCTTAGGATTATATTTTGTTGGTTTTATGTACACTGAGAGCCTGTGCACCAGAGACAAATTCCTTATGTGTCCAATCACATTTGGCCAGTATATTCTGTTCTGTTCTTTAAATAAAGCTTGATGCTACACAGAGTTTGATTTAGTTTTCCCTAACTGCATTTTCCATATTTTGATCCTGAAATATGGGGGTTCAAAACTGCTGTTATCTCTCAAAGGCACTAGGTGGGGAAGGGTGATTTAGTAATAGTGTTACATTTAATTTCTTAGATCATAAAATCAAATCAAGAGGTAAGCAGCCTTACTAAGGAGAAGAAACAATTGACAGCCGAATTGAGAGATCACGAGAAATATGTCCAACAGCTATTGAAAGAGAAAAAATTGCTTCAAAAAGAGAGAGATGACCTTCAGCAGGTTATGCAGAACATTAGAGAAGAAACTAAAAGCCAATTTCAAGAGACCTTATCTGAAAATACTGCAAAGGTACGGGATGCTTTCACGTGAATGGAATTTCACTGATATATTCTTATTCTGTAAAACCATTGGTGCCAGATGTGTAGGTCAAGCTTTCAACCTAAACATCACATTGTAATTTTCCTTAAATCTTAATTATAATTAAGGCATCCTTGGGGAGGTGAATGCTTTATGTCAAGTTTGGACATCCTTCAGGTAGCAATAGCACCTAGACTTATATACTGCTTCACAGTGCTTTACAGCCCTTTCTAAGCAATTTACAGAGTCAGCCTATTGCCCCCAACAATCATTTTACCGATCTCGGAAAGATGGAAGGCTAAGTCAACCTTGAGCTGGTGAGACTCGAACTGCCGAACTGCTGACAATTGGTAGTCAGCAGAATTAGCCTGCAATATTGCATTCTAACCACTGCGCCACCATGGCTCTAAAGGTAACCTTTAATATTATTAGGATGGGCTGAGGATTGATGTTCAGTAAAACTATATCATGCAGCCAGGTACGAACTGGATTTTCTGGGATGAGGACATTCTTACATTATTGGAATTTCACATTGAAAAGGGTAGAAAACAGTGCCACTGTTTCTTCAGCTTTTTTTCAGTGGTATAATCAGTGAGTGCTATGGGGTATCATATGCATTTTGTTCAGAAATTATATATAACTATAAAGTATAAAATTATACTTTGTCCAGCTCTGTTTCACCAACTGGAGCAGAAAAATCAGACTTGTAATACTTGTTTTTAAATCCATTTGATTCGACAATGCCAATTTAAAAGAAATTAAATTAGACTTTCTGAATCCTGATTTATATTTAAGATTCACTTTGTTGATAGATTCAGAAAGTAGTTACTGAGTCAACAAATGTAATCAATATTTACTAAGGAAATAAATAATAATGGAAACAGCATCAACCATGACAAAGCAAACCCAGCTTGAAAGTTGCCTGCCTGTTTCCTATTTCAATCTCTGTTTAAAGTTGTTCTTTAAGCACATTTTTTTTAATGTGGAAGAAAAGTCTGTTGATTCACTATTTAATCATCATCCCCATTTTAGACAACTCAAAATAAGTTGAGCATTAATTTTTCACATGAGTCTTGTCCTATTTTTTTTACCAAAATGCATATAATAAAAACTTGCAGATAAATTTGGAAAGCTGATAGCCCAGGCTCAAGACCCGAGCACCACGCAACGGGATGAGCTGCCATTACTTGCCCCAGCAACTGACCACCTAGAACAGTGATGGCGAACCTTTAAGAGACTGAGTGCCCAAACTGCAACCCAAAACCCACTTATCCATCGTCGAGTGCCGGGTGGGTGTGGCCCATTGGCTGGGTATGGCCAATTGGGTGGGCGTGGCTGCGGTGGTAACGGCAGACTGGGTGGGACTAAAAAGTTCAATCAATCAATTCCAACTTTGCAAGATCTTTTTTTTTCCTGCGAGAAGTTGAAATTGACTGATTGAACCTTTTTTTTTTTTTTGCACATGGCGGCGGAGGCCTAAAGCGAAAAGGTTTTATAAAACCTAGCTGAAGGCCTAGGACTGGGGCGACGGCGCGCGTGCCCACAGAGAGGGCTCTGAGTGCCGCCTCTGGCACCCGTGCCATAGGTTCGCCACCACTGACCTAGAAGTTCAAAAGCATGCAAATGCAAGTAGATAAATAGGTATCACTTTGGTGGGAAAGTAACACGTTCTGTGTGCCTCAGCATATAGTCATGCTGACCACATGACCACAGAAATATCTTCAGACAACGTTGGCTACCTCAGCTAAGAAACGAAGATGAGCACTGCCCCTAGAGTCGAACTCGATTGGACAGGGGAAACCTTGACTTTTATATACTAGTCATTTCTATAACAACAAACCTATCTAATCAGCAAAACCCAAAGTTTCATTTTTTTCCCATTTCAAGCACAAAATTCAAAAGCAGTTTCCAAATAGAAACAAAATTAATTGTATTCATTTCTTTAATCAAAGCAGTCAATATAGCCATCTCTGCTAACTCCATCCATTTTTTGCAGCCATTCGTCCATTGCAGGAATCAAAGTGTCTTTTCATTTTTAGAGTTCTATTGATTATCATATTTAGTTGGACATAATCTGCTCATATTGAGATACTAGCTTACTACTGAATACATATTCTTTCCAGGATTCTGAAAGGAATGTCAAAAAGATGCAAGACAGCTTTAAAATCTTGGAAGAAAAAATATTCAGAATAGTGGTAAGAGCTATCACCATTTTACTCTTATTTCCCATTGATTAAATCTGCATTAAGTGGCATTCTAACTTCTCTCTTATCCTTCCTCTGCCTGTTCTCACACAAAGACTGAACTCCATTTCCAGCTGTACCCAATCTATCAGTGAACTCGTATATTATTGCAGAAATTAGAGAAACACCTGTTTGGGGATCCAGGAGGTTTTGATATAGAAAGATGAGTTATAAATCTAGTACAGGGGTCTTCAAACTTGGCCCTTTTATGACTTGTGGACTTCAACTCCCAGAATTCCTCAGCCAGCGTGCCTGGCTGAGGAATTCTGGGAGTTGAAGTCCACAAGTCATAAAAAGGCCCAGTTTGAAGACCCCTGATCTAGTAGGTTCCTCAGAATAATTGCTATCCCTAGAACTCTCTTGTGCCGCTGACCTTTGTAAAACAAACTGCTTTTAAGACCCAAGAAAACTATTCTATGGGTAAAATAAAATATTTTTTCCAATTCTTTATAAGAAAATTCTCAAGAGTTGTCTCTTTAGCCAACTTGCTAGTGTATTTCTTCCTCTGAAGGATGATCAGGAAGTTCTTTTTTTTTCCTTTGGCAACTCTAAACAGATGCTGCAAACTGGCCCCATCTATTCTATTTGGAGAGTTTTTCTGGTAGTCTCTCTGATCAGACTGTTGGTGAGGCTGCTTGGCATAATGGCAGGGCACCTAGAAGCAACTACATACTTTGGAACATTTGGTATCAGGGGTATCTTCAGATTATGGTAAAAAAAAACACACCTCACAATGGCAGTGGTAACAGTGTGACTGAAACTCCATTTCTTTTTTAGAATATTGCACTTAAAAGATAGACAGTGTTGATCATGCCATTGTGGCTGCCATTTTGGGGTGTGTGTTTTTTTTTTAATCACACCCTGCAGAAATCTTGCACAGCTCCTTTTCCCCAGCTGCCTGTGAATGTATAATGAATGTTCTGCTCAGAAGACCAATGGTGAGGGGGAGGATTAGAGCAAGGACAGACCTAATGTTCAAGAATGGGTACAGTAGCTTGTTCACATGAATGCAATTCACAAAATGTTGGTTGATCAAGACATGTTTCTTAATAGCACTAGATTATGATCCTGTTGACTATGAAATTTTGTTTTATTCCTGCTATGACTTCAGTGATTTTAAGAAAATCTGATTTTAAAAGATGAAAACTTCAGTTAATTCCAGCCTGCTTCCTTTTTATTTCAGGAGGTCCTGAAGAAATTTCCAGAGCTGGAAAAAAGATCTGAATATTTCATAAACATCTCTCTTCAGATCAAGAATCAGTTTGATAGCAAGAAAGCCCTAATAGCCAAGTGGCTTCCTGACATTTCTCCACGGGAAGCCATTCACATCAGAAGGCTTCAAATAGAAAGTGAGCGCATAAGTAACAGCCTCTATGGCTTGTTGAACAAACTTCAGGTACTAGTTTTAAATAGTATATTGTATCACATTTTAAACTATTGCGTGGTTTGTTTAGTTTTAGTTTTGTATGTACAGGTGGACCACGGCTTACAACTGTAATGGAATCTGCCCATTCAGGTCGTAAATTGTGACTGTCATAGAACAGGTGATCACACAAGTGACCCAATTATACAATATTTTGGGACAATTCAGTAAATCACCATGGTCATTAAGTGAACCTTGGTCATTAATTGAATCCATTGTTGTTAAGTAAACTTAACAGAGGTTGATGCTAGTTTCCAGCATAAAATGTGATAAATCCCAGTCATGTGACCATACATCATTGTAAATGGCTGCAAACAACTGAAATGTGGTCACATGACTGCGGGGTGGCCATAGCCGTCAGAAATTCACAGCAAGGTTGTAAATACCATTGGGTTTTGTCTGTGGTAACTTTGGTCACTAATGACTGGTCATAAGTCAAGGACGACCTATATCTAAATCTATCCTTTGGTGTTAAACTATGATTTATGGCTTAGTGGGCCTTACAAACTCAGTTGTGGCTTGATTAGGAAATTTGGTTAGATAAATTCCTAGATTAAAATCATGTGTGAATCTGTTAGTTGCTGTCAGTTCTTTTGTACGCTTTTCATTACAGGTAGTCCTCCACTTACAACCACAATTGAGCCCAAAATTTCTGTTGCTAAGCAAAACAGTTAAGTGAGTTTTGTCCCATTTTACGACCTTTCCTGCCACAGTCAGTGAATCGTTGCAGTTAAGTTAGTATCACAGTTAAGTGAATCTGGCTTCCCCATTGACTTTGCTTGTCAGAAGGTCGCAAAAGGTGATCACATGACCCAGGACACTATAACCGTCATAAATATGAGTTAGTTGCCAAGGGTCTGAATTTTTATCACATGACCATGGGGATGTTGCCATGGCCATAAATATAAAAATATGTCACTTTTTTCAATGCCGTTGTAACCTTCAACAGTCACTAAGTGTAAATATGTTCAGATTTTAAAGACGTCCTGTCTTGTATCAGAGCAGAGGTCTATCTAGCTCAACCTTCACCAGCATAAGGCTCCTCCAGCCATGAGCACTTCAGCCTCCAGAATTCCCTAGCCAGCAATCCTTTGTTGAGAATTTGAGACAATGTCTATATATCTGGAGGGCACCCAGGTTGGGAAAGATTGATCCAGTCCACAATTCTGTTGTTCGTAGACAAAGTGGTGTCTTAGGAACGGTCAATTCTGCACCTCAGGAACAAAACAGCACTAACTCTCTTCAAAGATGAGCAACCTAAGGTTCAATAAGTGGAAAAACAGGCCATTGCAGTTTTTAATAGGGACAGTAGCCCATGTTAAACAAGCCCAAGTTTTGTGGCACCTTTGAAAGCTGACCAAACTTATTATAAAGTTAAAGTTTACTTATGGAGCAAAGCTAATATGGTGTGCAGCTTATCCCAAGATAAATGACTAAACTCAACTAGATTTTGAGCACTTATGTTCGGCTAATTAACCTTCATCTTCAACAGTACTTTTTTACCTGCTTGTGTGACAAAAGAAAGGAATACTACACAAACGTCAGCAACTACACAAAGGAGCTGCTTGATGAGCGAAGAAATCAACATGCAGTGCAAATGCAAGTTCGGCAACTCAGAAAGCCTCGCTTGGAACAGCAGGGAGATGGATCCCAGCAGTCTGGTGTCTCTGGACTGATCCAGAGCGTGGATGGCCTCACAGAGGTAATGCTTTGCCAAAGGTTGCCTATGTGGTGTTGGGGAAAGCAACATTACCAGGACATTGCTATATCTCCAAGCACCATTTACAAACCTCTCCCTCAATTAAACTACAGTTCAAAAGAAATAAATGGCCAAAATAACATGCGATTGGAAAATCTCACACAGTCTCACATTTGTATAGGGAAGCATCTTAAGCATTGCACAACAGGACCTGAAATATTTGCTATCCTGTGTTGTAGGGTGTGGTAATAATTTCCATCATCTACTGATTTGTTTTTTTACTTTTATTTATTTATAAAATGTGTATTTGTTGCTTATACAACAATAAAAACAATATCCTTGCAGCCCCCTGGTGACAGCAATCAGTCAAACAAGCCACTTATTGGGTTTTATCCCACTCTGGGTTCCCCAGGCCTGTTGGCAAAACCAAAGCTTTGTGAAAGAGTGTCAAAGTGGGGGCCAGGCTAATCTCTGCAGGGATTATGAGTTAAGGTCACTCTTTAGGACTGTTTCCTGGAGACTTGTGTTCCAGAAGCCAATAGACAACTAAGGCTGATGTCAGAAGATTCTGTCCCTGATCCACAGTGATAATGTACAATGCCATTCAAAGGCCAAGGTCTATCAGAAGTCAGTGAAGGACTAAGAGCTACTGGCTTTGTTTTGTTTTGTTTTGTTTTTTGTTACTAGTCATTGCATCTTTCTCATCTGGATTCAGAAGGAAAAATACCTATGCTTCATTGAATATAGGTTATCAACAAAGTTAAAACTTTTTACCTTGATGTAACAATTGATATCACTGCTCAATCTTGCTTTTCTTTCCAAGAGAGCTCAGAGCAGTTTCTGAGAGAAGAACCAAAAAAATGTAAATGAAATCATCATATAAAAAGTTGAGCATTCTATTTGACAAAAACAAAGATGTGTATTTACATAATTCAGGGTGTGGGCTACCTTGCCAATTATATTTGAGATGGCACAGCAGAAGAAATACTAAAGCAGACTTAAGAGTTTTTCCTAGAGGCTGTAATTCAAGGTAGAACATTTTCCAAAGTCAGTCCTTGGCATGTCCAATTAAGACTTGTAGGAAGAAAATAATTTATCTGTTGATATTTTATTCCTTCTATGATGTACTGTGCACAGGTGGGAAGATAAATCAGATTAAAGGTTTCCATTCCATTTAGTGAGTTAGAAGGGTTAATATTGTATCTTTGTTAAGAGGTTTCTGCATAAATTTCTTCTCAATTACTATGCTGCATAGTAGACAAAAAATAAGTCACGGTATGTCTTGACAAACCGGCTCATTTTTAATGTATTTCTTTGCACAGCAAATTTCAAAAGAAGTTTCTGAAATGGAAGAAGAACTCAGTGGCACAGAAGTTACGTTACAAGAGTTGGAACGTGAGAACATAAAGATGGAACAGTATTTGGAACAATGCTCAGATCATTTTGATTTGCAAGGCTTTGAGGCAACAATAAAGCAAAATATTGAAAAGCTTCGGTCCATTAATCAATTCCTACAGCCCAAAGCTCAGGTATGAAATGCAGGTTTAAAATGTGTAGTACAGTATTATTGTTTGTGTCTTGTTAAGGGTGGGCATGGAGATAATGCTGTACATGTAGTTGTGTGTTTCTTATAGCTTAATAATCCAAAGTAACTTGGACTATTGGACATGTTGATCTAGAGTTTATAGAAACTGACTTCTGATGTAATTGAATGACTCTATGTAAGAGATAGCAATGTAACATACCTGCCCCAACATTTGTTACTGCCTTTATATTACAGCCCTATTTTCAAGCTAGATCGGAGCTGGAAGCCATAAACACCAACTACTGCAGAGAGATTGATGCTACCCTGAAAGCATGTAGAAAAGAAACAAAAGAATTGATTCTGCAGTTAGATATGTTAAAGAAAGAGCAAAAATCCTGTGGTGTTGCTAATAAGAAACTAGAAGAAGAAGACCATAAGCTAGGATATAAACTGAATGCAACAGAACAAGATTCAAAGGTGTGATTTTGTTAAAACTCCTATTTGGCACCTTAGTCTGATGTCTCTTCATTTGTCTAATTTGATTAATGCTTAGTTCTTTTCTATGCAACTTTTCCTAGTATGCCATTTATTAAATTTCTATTTAGTCTCTGCTTTCCCAGATATGTGATGTTCCCAAATCCATTCTAATTCTTAAACAGGTTTCCTGACAATATATTAGTTTTATCCAACATTTCTAGTTGAAGAGGGCAGATGGTAGAAAATTTGGGTCATTAGTGTGGCAGACTTTGACAAATCATGACAGTTTGATGTTTAAAAAATCTACAGAACGATGCTTTTAAATCTATGGTTGCTGGAAATATGATGTTGGTAATTTCTGCCATGTGAAAACACAAAGAAAGAGGTGTTTCCCCAATAGATGCATGAAATGGCACTGAGTTACGTTTTACAAATGAGGAAGTGTACTTTAGTTTTGCTTATATTCATTCTCTTTGATGCTGCAGCTCTAACTATTCTAGTACAAATGGTCTGTTTTTCAGGCCACACTTTTCTTATAAAGAGCCCAGCATTCAAAATATTGGAGTTATTGTGATTGATCTTCAGAGCTTCAGATCCAATTACTGTAGCTCTGCAGGTTTCAGGGTTTCCCCTTATCACCAATAACAGCTAAACATTTTCTCCACCTTAGAAAATAAAATCTGGGAGAGCTGTTCCATCTTCCAATAACAAACTTCTTTTGTTCAAAGAATCTACAGTTGAAAATCCAAGAACTAGAAAGCATAATAAATGAAGGAAGAAAAAATCTCCAGGAAAAGGAGAAAATAATAGCCACACTAGAAATGAAACTTAAAGTGAGAGCTTCCAGGAGCGAAGTCGTCAGGCTTCAAACCGCATTAGAGGAAAAAGAAAATTGCTTAAGAAATGCATTAAGCGAGAGAGAAACACTCAAGGTACTGTGTGCATTAACATAAGTGATATCTTTGCTTTGATGTTTCATGTTGGGAGTAAAACATTCTTCAAAATTATTTTTAGATTCATGGGATTCACACAAATCCCTTACACCTTCACACCTCCTCTCTGCAATTCCCGTATAAAACTCATGCAATGTTGCTCTGGGTTGCTGGACATTGGAAGGCAAATTTACACAAAAGGAACCATCAGCTCACAATGCTATGCTTCCTCCCAGCCTTGCCCTGCCCAACTCTTTGAGGCTAGACATACTCCTCCTTAAAGAAAATTAAAATCCTCTACATCTTTGGCCTGTTCTCTAGTATTCTCTGGCGTTTTTATGCAGTTCAGTTATTTGTCGAACAAAACCATGGAAGCACAATTTCCTGCAGATCAATTATGGCTTTGCTGGCATGGCGAATTTCTAGCTGTTTCGGGACTGTTGGTGAGACCGTTAATAGTCGTTGGCACTGTTTGAAATTGTTCTGCCGGCAGCAAGATCTGACTGCTGGCCCAGCGACGGATTCTATTGCAAATCAGGGCTGTTTCCAAAGGAGGCAGAGGAGGAGAGGTCCCGGGGCTTATGGAGCGAAGGAACTGGATGAGGCTGTCGGCAGGCCCAGAGGATGGGGGAGAGGCTTTGGGGGGAGTTGGTGGCGGCGGCAGCAGCATTCTCCAGGGGCGAAAAGGAGTGAGGCCCCTTTAAGGAAAAGGTGGAAGAGACAGGATCAGAAAAAGGAAAGGAGGCGAGGTTGTCTGTGCAGGAATACAAGCTAATTTGAGGGCTAATCCACATGGAGCTCTGTTTCCATCTGTTCCATCTCCCTAGAGACTAAAATGGAAGATCTGTAACTTGAACTGGCCACGAACAAAGAGTGTATATCGGAGGTGGTGATCCTTTGAGAGCTGTATGCAACAAAATTTCATTTTGATGTATGCCGATTGGTGTACATTCAAAGTGACAATAAAGTTATTATTATTATGGCACCAACTGATTTGACAGGATGCTAACTGTGCTCTCTTGCTGGATCCAAACCTCCATTTGAAAATGGTCCTAACATTATTACTTTGATGTAGTGTTCTTACTAAAAAGTTGATTAATTTGTAAAGATCATGTTTTGTTTTTTCTTACTAGGCCCAGGTGGATAAAGGTGTTGGATTATATAAGGAGGAAATTGAAGATCTGAAAACTCAGCTTGCTAAAGCTGATATGGCAAGAATGAAGCAATCCAAATTGTTTGATCGAGAGTAAGTTCCATTTCATTGAAAAAGGCAATTCTATAGAGTAATGGATTCCATGTTTAGACAGACCACCACCTAAAGCAAGAAGCATTAATCCAATACCTCTTGGCATCCTGGAGAGGTCCCTTGAGATGGCATCTGTAGGACTTCAATTTTTTTTAAAATAAAAATAACAATAATGCCTATATTTTTTCATGATTTTGGTCTTCTCACCTGAAATTCCAAGATAGAACTTTCCAAATGTCACAAGATCTCAGCTGTTTTAAAGGTTTGTTTTAATTTCTGAACCTGAGCCACTAAGTAGAGACCTTTGCAGATCACTTGCTCGTAATCAAGTGCTTAGGGCTTACCTGTTCAAAGAGTATTGTGCTACTATGCTTTAACAATTATTTATAGTCCCAAATTGTTCTGCATCCTCCATTCACAATCATTCAGTTATACTAGAGGATTCAAAAGAAAACAAGTCCTTTGTGCAGGAATCTCACTAAAGTCCTAACTAACAAGCTACATGTGCTGTGGACCAGGCAACCAGACATTTTGATATTGCCTCCAACTCTTTGAAACATTCCTTACCCCACACTTCCAGGAAGTATGCATAGCCCAACCCTACTTATTTTTATGTAAACAAAATGAATCTATTCTGCTTGAACACACTTTTGAACCATAATTGTTTTGGGGCATCCAATTATAAGGTTCTAATTTCTATTTCTATTTTAAAAATATAAATTGTATGTTTTACTTTTTGTCAGCCACTCAGAATCATCAGGGTCTAAAATTAAATATCCTAACTATAACCAGGCAATCAGGCCAATCTTTGGGATTTGCATGGGTCTTTATAAAGGTAGGATCTAGTTAGGATGTAGCTAGTTAGGATGTAATCTCCTAGGCCAATGGCAACAAAGGCCCCATGTCTTTTACTCATTGTCCAATTATTGTTTGTAGACAGGTACATAAATAAGGCCTCTCTGATCATGTTCACAGGTATAGGTCAAGGTGGTCCTTCAAATAATTTGGATCCAAACAGTTTCAGGCTGTTAAAGGTGAATTCTAGTACTTAAGTTTGGGCTCAGAAACACACACTGAAAATCAGCAACTAGTCAACATATGTTTTACATAATCAGGTCATCAGCTGCAGCAATAGCTGATACCTGTTTCAAATTTGAAATGTTTTGCCACTCTTGTGCTCTGCCTCTTTAGCCTACTGTAGCCTTTAACTGAGGCCACCTTAAAACAGAACACTACTATTTATTTTTTTAAGAATACATAGAGGAGACAAATCTAGAAACAATGTTTGTATTTGAATCAGGAATATTTTTTTTGGTCTCTTCTATTTAAAAATAAAAATCAAATCAAATGAGACATGAACTCTTGAGCACATTGTGGATCCATAATTGACATATTGATGAATAGATAGTAATTTTTCCAACATATATTATGGTACTGGAATAATCTTAGATTGTCAACAGGGCTTTTAGGAAATTTGTAGCTGAATTCAACCTTATTTATTTTTACAAAAACTAATTGTAGACTAAGATCATTGATAATTTGATTTAAAACTGAATTTTCACTGTTCTAGAATGGCAAATGCCAAAGCTCTGGCAGATCATCGGGAAGAGCAATTAAGAAAGTTGAAAGAAGAACTTCGTAAAGCACAACAAGAACAGGATGTAACAGGTAAATACAAACCAAAGTGCTATCTCTTGGCTGTATGAAATAGGCATTTAAGGTATAGCATTACACAAACGGTAGTCAAACAGGAAAACATTTTCATCTTTCAAGCACATTCTTTCATGTCTTCCAAAAGTGCTAAGAAATACTTTCAGGGTTATTTTGACAAAGTCCTATTTGAATATATTTATGTTGATAAATTTCCATTAGTGCTAGCTCCTTTTAATCACCTCAGTCATTTACAATCATAAAAGTTGGAAGCCTCCAATCCTGTGATAAAACCTTCAACCTGAACCACAGTTTCTTGAATGTGTGGTCCCAAATTATGCCATGTAATGAAATGAGGTGATTTTGAAAAAGCTGTGAGGTTTGGGTGGTAATATTGTCATTGGCAAAAGGCTTACAGTGCTGGATCTTTTCATTTTCAGTAATGTCTAACAAAGACCTTCCTCAGCCATCTCTACCAATTACTTGTGGTGGCGGTAGTGGAATTGTACAGAATACCCATATGCTAGTGTTAAAATCTGAGCATGCAAAGCTGGAAAAGGAATACGCTCAACTCAAGAAAGAACACGAGCTACTGTTGACGTAAGTCATCATATTTCACCTGGAAACATAGCTTACAATGATTGTACGTGTATGGATTTTTCACACAGAACAAGTAAATTTGTCTAAAAGTTGATTAAGCTGTCCACACGTTTGAAGATATTGGCCTGGCAAGATCCAAACATAGAGGGCTTCGTAAACTATATTGTGGAGCTGGTGATTAGCCTTGGCATGCTTCCCAGTTTTATCAGACTTTTGGGGTTGTTTTGCACAAGCAAATGAACTGTTGACTTTCAGGAGAAAAAAAAAACTTGGGTTTTTTTAGTGTTCACATTTAGAAAGCTGATGTTTTGGATGTCTTCTGGTGAGGTTCATCCAATAAAGTTAGCATTGGATGATGCCAAGGAAAATGTCTGTGGGTACCTTGGTGCCTGTGAGTGAGGACCATCACTTTTTTTAGGATCACATCGTAATTAGTGTTTAGTAAGCCCTGGGGAGTTTGAAAAAAAATATATTAAAGGTTTCCAGTAAAAAACAATATTTGCCCCAAGTTCATGATCTAATTCAGAATGGCTTTTCCTGGGATCACATTTCTTACTTGCCAGCTATCCATATTCTGAAAACAGGAAGTTAAATTCTAAGTGGACAATGTTTTGCTGGCTGGTAGCTAAACTTAAGGGGCTGAAGATTGCAGTAGATTGACTTGATTCAGAATGGGCAAGAGTTACGTTTTCCCATTTCTTCTGAGAGTTGGGGGTACAATTCTTTTTTTAAAAAAAAAATATATGTATTAGGACTTAGAATGAAATCCTCATTACAGGTAGTCCTTGACTTACAACCATTTGTTTAGTGACCATTTAAAGTTACAACGGCACTGAAAAAAGTGACTTACGAAAGGTTTTTACACGACCGTTGCAGCATCCCTGCGGTCACGGGATCAAAATTTGGGCACTTGGCAACTGGTACATATTTATGATGGTTGCAGTGTCCCAGGTCATGGGATCCTGTTTTCCGATCTTCTGAAAACTAACGTCAATGGGGAAGCCAGATTCACTTACAACTGTGGCAAGGAAGGTTGCAAAAACTCACTTAACAACTGTCTTGCTTAGTAGTGGAAATTTGGGGCTCAGTTGTGGTCGCAAGTCAAGGACTACACTAGACCTGAATTTACAACAGTTCATATAATAATAATAATAATAATAATAATAATAATAATAATAATAATAATATAAAGTTGGAAGGGACCTTGGAGGTCATCTAGTCCAACCCCCTGCTCAGGCAGGAAACCCTATACCATTTCGGACAAATGGCTGTCCAGTCTCTTCTTAAAAACTTCCAGTGTTATAGCATTCACCGCTTCTGGAGGCAGGTTGTTCCACTTGTTAATTGTTCTAACTGTCAGGAAGTTTCTCCTTAGTTCTAGGTTGCTTCTCTCCTTGATTAGTTTCCATCCGTTGCTTCTTGTCCTGCTTTCAGGCACTTTGGAGAATAGCTTGACTCCCTCTTCTTTGTGGCAGCCCCTGAGATATTGGAACACTGCTATCATGTCCCCCCTCGTCCTTCTCTTCATTAAACTAGACATACCCAATTCCAGCAGCCGTTCCTTATATGCTTTAGCCTCCAGTCCCCTAATCATCTTTGTTGCTCTTCTCTGTACTCTTTCTAGAGTCTCAACATCTTTTTTACATCGTAGTGACCAAAACTGGATGCAGTATTCCAAGTGTGGCCTTACCATGGCATTGTAAAGTGGTATTAATACTTCACGTGATCTTGATTCTATCCCTTTAGTGGCCATTTGAAGTTACAACAGCATTGAAATAAGTGACTTAGCATTTTTTACACTTACGGCTGTTCAGCATCCCCAGGGTCACATGATAAAAATTCAGACACCTGGCAACTGACTCCTATTTATAATGGTTGCAGTGTTCCCAGGGTCTTTTGCGACCTTCTCACAAGCCAAGTCAGATTCGCTTCACAACCACATTACTAACTTAACAACTGCAGTGACTTAGTTAACAACTGTGGCAAGAAAGATCGTAAAATGGGGCAAAATTCACATAACAACATACTTGCTTAGCACTAGAAATTTGGGGCTCAGTTGTGCTCATAGGTCAAGGACTACCCAAATAGTAGGAAATTATTCTACCAATTTTTAACAATTATGCCAAGGGCCGGCACCAAAGTTCACAAAAGGGAGTTTGGAGGTCACAGGTTGCCCATCTTGTTATAAGTCATGAATGCATGGATAACAAAAGGGCAAGCATTAAAGTCTGGCAAAAAGCCAAGTGTAAGCATTTCTTAGAAAAAGAAAACGAACAGGCTCTGCAGGATAAGGGGGGAAAAAAACATTATCTGGGCACCAGGTGATTAAATATATCTAATCTATGTTTTAAGAAATGAGCTTCTCTTGAAAGAAGAAATTAAGAAATGGAAGGAGCGAGCTATGAAGAGGAAGGAGCGTGCCTTGGGAGACACAGCTGAGGAGCATAAAACCAAATCTCCAAGGAAAGTGCCAACTTCATCTCTTTCGGCATTGCCAGCCTCTCCCTGCAGGGAGCGCTCCATGCAGCCAATTTTGCCTTTGGACACGCCACAGTTGATGCCATCGAACAGCCAAGCAAATTTCTTTGATAACTCACGCTTAGGTATTACTGCCAGTAAGTAACAGCATAACACATTCTTAGATGCTAAGACAAAGATCCTATTTTAGAGTAAGGCTGTGTTGTGATCACACAAAAAAACCTGCTGCGTTTACCAGCTTGTTTTGGAAGGGTAGATTTCTGATCCATTTGCTTTTTCTATGGATTGCAAAAAAAAAAAAAAATCCTACAAAATGTAATGACCAATAGTAAAAAAAAATTCAGAAAATCATAGGATAGTTATTGTTTGTTCACTGCATGAGATAGCCAAGAGTTTACGATTTTGTGAAATAAGGCACTGGGTTTTTATATGTTTAGAGGCTGTCCTGTTCCGGCAATCCCTCACTTGATAACTGATGTACCTACATGATAACCTCATGTAACAATAGAAACCAATAGGAAAAACATACAGCACAAGACAGTTCTTGCATATAGTAAGATCGGATTGTCATAGTTCTCCTGAACAACTTAGGAGATGGTTAGGATGCTGCGCTGACAATCGACAGGCTCACATTCGAGACCCGGTTGCTACTGCGAGATGGGGTGAGCTCTTGTCACATGCTCTGGCTCCTGCCGACCCAGCAGTTTGAAAGCGGGTGACCATGAGTAGATAGATAGGTATCACTTTCATGGGAAACATAACAGGGACATGAAAGGAGCCCCTAACAGGGTGTTTCCCAGGAACGGTGATATCACCGTTCAATCCTTTCAACCCAAAAGTACTTTGGTGCTCTTGACACGAATGTAGTAATAGGTCTAAGAGAGCCATAGTTTAATTTGCCATTTAGCAAATTACATACCCAGGAAGTAGTGTGCTACCATGTGATTTAAATAATCTGCTCATCCAATATGGTTATTAATCTCAAGTTCATGAGAATTAATAGTGTGATGTTTTAAAAATGGAAGTCCTCCCAAACATCTATCATCTCTTAATTTAACCTATTCTCTTGTAGTTATCTTGAGTTACTCAGATATTTGTAGTTATTTTTATTAACTTAATTACCAACTGTTCTTTCTAACAGACACAAGATCTGGCAGGACAGAATCCGAAGAAAACGACTTTAAACACTGGCTTTCATCAGAAGATAAAGGAGATGTTTCTAATTGTAAGACTCAGTGACAGTCAGATTCTTTCATAGATGCTGGGCAAGACTGACAGATGCCACTTCATTTTTCCTCTTCTGGCAAGATAAAACTGGTGGTCTTTGAACATACGTTCCATCATGCTCATATGTATTTCTTACTTTTATTTGGTATATCCATTAGAAAACTCATTTTGTACTGTATTTTTAAATGTATAAATAAAATACCTTTACATACATATTTCTACTGGTTAGCAGTGTAATTTTCAGTTTGTTTGATTATAAGTGGGTTTGTTTATTTGCTTTTGTAAAATGAAGTCTATACTTCCTATTTGACCCCTAGAATTCTCCCCAAAGCCAAATTAGATCTCAATTTAAATACTTTCTATTTGATTTCTAGAATTCTCCCAAAATCCAAGTAAGGTCAATGTTATTAGATCTCCCCAGTGGGTAACATTTCTCAGATGTCTATATGTGCAATGATACATATGCATCAATATGCCCCCCCCCCCCGCCCAAAATGAAAACTGCCTGATCTTGACTATAGCTGAAATAATCTTGATAAAATATTAACAGTAGACTCAAAATCCTAAGCAGACATTTCACTGGATAGACAGGTTAGGAGTATGGAGTCCTTAGTGCTCTCTGAGCTTGGTTGTTTTCTTGCAGATGTTTCATTACTCAACTACTGTAGGTAACTTTTTCGGTACTAGAATGGGGTTTGCTCTCTGTTTATAAGTATTTTGCCCTGTTAAGTGTTGGTGAGAGTGTTGTTTTCTTGGTAGTTTCTTTTTTGGGGGTTGCTTACTGCTTGACTGTTGGTTGTTGGACTGATATTAATCCTGGTGTTAATTCTTGCTTATGTGGGTGTTGATTACTGACGAGAAGCAGTCTTGATCTTTTTCTTCCCTTTTACCTTTTTTATTATCTTTTCTGAGTGGTATATAACTGTTGTTTATCTCTATGTGCCTGTTGATAGCTGATTTGTCTGAGTGCCAGGCTTCATGGAATTCTTTACTGTTTTTGAACTTAGCTTGGTAGAAAACTCAGTTTCACAATTGAAACTATGGTTAAATCTTGCTGTGCAATTAAGAAGTTTTCATCATATCTTCTGACAGCTAGTTGGTATATATGGATGTGCTCTACTAGTCTTCTGGCTATCTCTCCTTCATAGTGTCTGTTAAAGTCTTTATACTGTATGTTCCACATGACTCATGTTTTTTCTTCTGCTGCTACTATGTTTTTTGGTTTACTTAAGATGCTTTGGAGGGCTATAGTTGATTTGTGTGCTACAGTAATGCTGTGTGATTATAATAGTCTCTTGATTGTTTCTGAGATTTTATATATATATATGGCAGTGGTATCATGCATAGCTTGTGTTGGTTGTGCTGTAGTGTTTGAGTGGTCAGGCACATTTTGGTAAAGTTCTGTGGATATCCATTTTGTCGGAAGAGTTGTACAGATGGACTGTTTCTTTCTCTTGATGTTCAGGGTTGCTGCATTGTGTTTATGCTTGTCTAAATAGTATTCTTACACAGTTTCTCTTATGGAAGATTGGGTTGTTATTTTGATCATGAATCACTTAGTGTGGGTGGGTTTTGCAATAGATTTCTATTTCTAATTTTCCGCCACTTCCTTTGCTGATGAGAATATTAAGGAAAGGTAGTGTGTAGTTTTCATCTTCCTTGTGAATTTTATTCCTTTGAAGAATGTTGTTATTTCATGTGTCTTCTCTAGTTGTTCTTTTTTATAATGACAAATGTGTCATCTACCTAGCAGATCCATATTTAGTTCTATACGTGGGGATTCTATAGTTTCTAGATGTAGCATTATCATCTCTGCTGGGAGTCCTGAAAGTGATGATCCAGTGGATCCCGTGAGATTTAGGAATGTTGTTCATTAATTTATTTTCTTATTTTATGTACCCACCAGAAGCAGTCTTCTTAGCTTTTTGAGATAATGCAAAATTGGCTAGATGATGCCACTTAGCTGAGTTTATAGGGATAAAAAAATAATTGACTGTTAAAGCCTAGAAGATCTCCTAAAGGTAGAAGAACCATGTGCCAAAAACAACAACCAAGGGAATAGGATTCCATAACTTAGGAACAATGCAAAGAAAAACTGTTTTGTACATGCTCGATCATTGGACTTCTGAGAACAAGGATATTGTATGAAGGGCCTCTCTTGCTGATCTTAAAATCAAAGTAGGACTTTTAAGGATTTGTGGAATCCACAGAAATACTATTACTTGATAATGTAGCCATACAGCTCCCACCCTGATGAGATTCCAAAAGTCTTTGAAAATCTGGCTATTCTCCCAGGCCTGGGGTTACAGTAGAGGTTGTGCTCCTCTTAGTAGTTGGGATTCTTTTCAACATTGCATATTGTTTTCGAGACATGCGTGGTTCCTTTCAGCTTGTTTTTATGGTTTTCCCTTATTTTTAATTGTACATCACCAGGATCATCTGGAGCCAGATGATCTAAAGTTAATAAATAAACCAGTAAGAATTTTTTGTCCAACTAGGTGCCAGCATCTGACAATAGCTGATCTAGAAAGCTAAACAAGATTAAATGGGTGACCTCCGGGGAAAATCCAGAATTTTCCATAGACCGAGAACAGAAAAAACAAGCTGTAAGTGCAGTGCAAAATATTCTCTATCGCAGGGCTTTTCAACCTTTTCACCCATTGTACCACTTTTAGGATATGGCAACATCCGAGTACCACCAGCAAGGTGTCAAAAATTTGATGACCAAAAAAAAAAAAAAGGAAAAAAGTAATAAAGTACAGGTAGTCCTCGACTTACAACAGTTCGCTTAGTGACTGTTCGAAGTTACAATGGCACTGAAAAAAGTGCCCCCCAAGCCACAGCCGAGCAAGACACCTGCCTGCCCGCCCGGCGGCGCTCTTCCTCCTGTCCGAGGTTTTCATTGTTGTGAGCATTTCTGTTGAGGATTGGCAGCAGGGGTGGGGTGGGGGGTGTTTGGGTTTTATTCCCCCCGTCTGCTGGGTGATTGCAGCAGGTTTTGGTCACTTCACATGACCCTGGGACACTGACCGTCATAAATATGAATCAGTTGCCAAGCATCTGAATGTAAATCACAAGACCCTGGAGATGCTGCAACATTCCAGCTGATTGGTGCTTCTTCAGGGCTCAGCAGAAGTACCAGGATCAGCGCCGAGCTCCAGCTGGAGCCTGGCACTGATCCTGGCGCTTCCACTGAGCCCTGACAGCCCCGAAGAAGCGCCGATCAGCTGGAAAGCGGCACTGATCCTGGCGCTTCCGCTGAGCCCTGACAGCCCTGCAGCTCCAGCCATCTCTCGCTCAGGCTTGTGGTGCTGCCACCGGTTCAGCTCATTCCCCTCCCCCGCTACTACTTTTCTAGGATGGTTGCGTACCACCTGCCAGGTGCCAATCTACCACAGGTGGTACCCGTACCACTGGTTGAAAAGCCCTGCTCTATCGTACCAAGAGTCTGGCAAGAATCAACCATGACTAGAAAGTTGTATTAGAGCAGTGTTTGTCAACCTTGACCACTTGAAGAGGTATGGGCTTCACTTCCAGAACTGAACTCAGATCTTTTAAGAATGTCATTTTCATTTTCTTCATTCAGTCTTCTTCAGATTGCTGTATTCTTGCTATACAAGTAGCTCTCAACTTACTGTCATGGCCTCCCTCAGAGGCTGGTTTGGAGGAGGAGAAGAAAGAGTTGGAGCTGGAACCGTCCGACAGGGAAGGCATGCCAAGGGCTGACGTTGATGCTGTCCTGTGGGAGTCTCTCAGGCATTGGGGGAGGTGGTCGACCAGATGAGAGCTGCCTGCCTGCACAGACACGGGGAGGATCAGTTGCTGACAGGCAGTGGTGCTGATAAGCAGCAGATCCCCTCTGATGAGGAAGAGCTACCTCCTCCACTCGATCCAAGGGCATGGAGAGTGGAGCGTAGGCAAGCACAGAGAAGGGCTGCAAGGCTATTCGGGAGGAGGTCGCCTCACCCCTCCTCACACGGGACACCTGGAGGGGAGTATCTTAAGGAGAAGCCGGGGGTGGGGTGTAGTCTTTTCCAGGAACAATTGTTTGCTTTGGCTTACACTCCTCCAGCTTTTACTGGTGCCTGTTGCTGTTTGCCTTGCCTCACTTTGAAGCTTGCTCTTCATATTTTGTTTTGGACCTCACCCTTCTCTGGTGGCCATGTTTGGCCTTTGCTTCACTGGGGCATTGGAACTGCTTCTTTTCTGGGACCTGTTTCTTGTCCTGAGGACTGTCCTTGTATTGTGCCTGGACCCTGCCTGGTGGATGGGATTTGGAACCCTGGACTTTGCCCTGTGAGCGTGCTCCTCCTCTGTGGGCTTCCTTTGTACTATTTGGGGCTGTGTTTGGGAGTCTGAGGGTGGAGCCTTACCA
This sequence comes from Azemiops feae, assembly GCA_023970755.1. Taxonomy (NCBI): domain Eukaryota; kingdom Metazoa; phylum Chordata; class Lepidosauria; order Squamata; family Viperidae; genus Azemiops; species Azemiops feae. Next base: position 1,372,220 of record JALGBA010004268.1, on the reverse strand, counting down.
GTTGTTGGAGGACCATTGGCTGGAACATTTGTTAAGAGAAATAAAGGAATCTCTAGAGGCCTGCCTTGCCTTGACCACCTGGGTCATAACACTTACAACCATTCACTTAATAACCATTCAAAGTTAAAATGGGACTGGAAAAAGTTACAACTGGTCCTTGCACTTATAATCAATGCAACACTCCCATGGCCAAAATTCAGGTGCTTGGCAACGGGCACGTATTGACAGTTGCAGCATCCCAAAATCATGTGATTGCCATTTGTGACCTTCCCAGCTAGCTTCTGACAACCGAAGTCAATTGGGGAAGCCAGATTCATTTAATGGCCATAGTGATTCACTTAACCATAGCAAAAAAGGTGATTAAATTGGGCATGACACACTTAACAACTGCCTTGTTAACAACAGAAATTTTGTACCTAATTGTCAAGTCAAGAACTACCTGTAATATGTCAGACTACTGTTAGAATGTTTAGAAAGAATATTCTGTTTGCACATTTACCCTCTTATTAAGGCTCAGAAACCATACCTCATTTTGTTTTGTTTAGGATTAGGTGGCCTCCTTACTCTTGACAGGCCTTGAAAGTAGCTTACCCTAAGTAAGCGAGATAAGGTATACATAGCTTTTCCTTAGATAAATTTATTCTCGGAAAATTTAGAGGTCTGGCATGAGGGCTGATTGTAATGTATATAACCTGGGACTTTACAGTTAGGTCTCTAATAGTTTGCTGTCATCCCTCTTGGCTAATGAATAAAGAACTTAATTTCATGAAGCTGCCTGGTCTTTTCTTTATTCCAGCTCGGGATAAAGAACGGACCTGGTAAGGAATAAAAATATTACAATACTGCAATCCCAGCCAGGGAATTCTGGGAACTGATGTCCATATGGCTTCAAGTTGCAAGATTGAGAAACATTGTATTAGAGTTTGAGAACAATGATTAAGGAACCTGTAAAGGAAATCTAGCAAACTGTAAGATGCTTGCTGGAAGGTTGCTATTGTGAAAATCAGGAGGAATAGCACTCTTGGTAATGCAAAAAAAGGGGGGGAGGGAAACATTATTCACATATAAGGAAACAGGTATATTATCCGAGTGACATGGGAACATGTCAGTGCCATGATAAACTGCATCTTCTAAGTTTTTCAACTGTTAAGAATTCCTAGCAGGATTCTTACTGTCTGGGAACTCCAGGGATAGTACTTTGGTCGAACATACTATAGCAAGAGTATAAGAGTTTGAAAAAGGCTGGATGGAGAAAATGGGAATGACATTCTTAAAGGTGGTGTCCTAGTTCATTTCTGCATGAGGGGTGAGGTTCATTCTTAGCTATCCACATCTTTCCCAGTTTCATTAACCAACACTTCACTAGATGGCAGTATAAACTCTACTGTGCGGGAATGCTAAAATAATCTGCCACCTTCTTCACTACAAATCCCACCATGCTTCAGAAAACAGAAGCCCGCCTCCTGGTGAAAGTCCTTGCTGGATTCCTGCGGTGAGTTTCTTCTTTGCATTCATGTTGTTGGTTTTTTTAGTGCTAAGAAACTCTATGAAAAGCATGCGAGAGTAATTTTGGTTTTGCAGAGTATTTTTTGTACCTCCTGAGGAAGAAAGAAGTTTGAACTGCACTAGGCTTTGCCATGTAAGATATTGAAAGCCAAAGCAAACAGCTTCACCCAGACTTCCTTATGCCTAAACTACGTGTTTTCTCCGAAGAGCTGATGGAAACCTTGTTTCCAGTCTTACGAGAAAGGTCCCCAAAGATTAAGCTGCATAGTGAATTGCATCAAGTCATCAAAGACTAGTAGATATTTAAACCCCCATTTGCTCTTTTAAAGGGGCAAGCAAAATGCAATCAATTTAGAGCTGTGTTTGCTCAATACATTTTCTCACTGTTAACCAAACTGTGCTCTATTCATTCCAGTTTACTGTGTCTGCTGATTCATAAGCTAAAGGAGGCTGACTAACCAGAATTAGCATGAAACTTTAGTACTAGTTTTGTTCAGCTTGCTTCAGCCCGGTGCCGTCATATTTCCATTCCTATAATCATTATTTGAAGGATTTATGAGAGGAAGTTGGAGAAAATCATATTGGAGAAGATTGTTTCAGAAAATATTGCCACATTATTTTGCATTTCTTGGCTGGTCCTGGGATATGTGAACTCAAGCATTTGAGAGAGTTAATATTTTTATTTTATAAATATTGATTCATTAAAGTTTTTCAATGTCTTTAATTAGTGATTTTGTGAAGTCAGCCAGTACAGTATTCACAAAATAATGAGGTATCTGAAGCAAAATCAAAATTGTCATATGAATTGTCATATGATGCAAAGGTGTAACTCCAGCCGTTCCCTCTCTAGGTTAGGAAATAGCTTTGTTCTTTTAAAACCAGAGACAGAATTTAAGAGAAATAGATGTTTCTTCCTTATGAAAAATAATTTCATTAACAGTTTATCTGTAGTGCCTCATTCTTTGAACTAATAAATCCTCATCCTTTCTTCTTAGCTGCTCCTTTGACTTTTTGATCAATAACTGCTACAAATATTTGAAAAGTTGCTTTCAGTCAGGAAGACTAACATACCATAATGATGCAGGTCACAGTTATGTATAATATACATCAGTGGTTCTTAACATGTTGTCCACAAACCCCCGGGGGCCGCAATGTTGTCACAGGGTGTCTGCGAAGGCTTGAAGAAATGCTATGATTTAAATCTTGAATCTTGGTGGTCCATGGCCATGATCCAGGCCACAAAAGATATTTAAACGGGAGAAAAGGTTGAGAACCACTGATATACATTATCTATGTTCAGTTTTGCTTCTGAGGGAATACCAGTGGAAAAGATGTATTTCTTTTTGTTCCCTTTTCAAATTCTCAGGTCAAGTACAAACCCTTCAGAGCATGTTTATCAACTTTAAAATGTGTGGATTTCAACTCCTAGAATTCCCCAGCCAGCATGTTATTATTTGTTAGAAACCCCCTTTTAAACTTCCTTGCCAAATACAAAATTCAAACGTCAGCATAAAAGGGCTTTTTGGAGATAACTACAAATTAAAGAGTGGACTGATCTGCTTCATATGAAAAAGAATAAGTTATGCATTTAGATACTTAAGTAACCCACTCTGAGACTCAAAATCTTCATATAATGTGCAGATAAATGAAGATCTGGATTGTTAATGAGGAAGTTGACAACTTCCTTACCATAGTTACTATGGCATAGTATCTCTCTAATAAATCTGTAAATTATGTTCTAAAATCAGCTTTATAACTGTAACAAGTACAAAAGAAGCATGGGGATCTATTGGGCTACTATATAAATGGAGATATAATGAACATATGTTACCTTGCAGCTGTAATCAAGACCAATCCAAAAGGCCCTGCAATTGATTTGAGCTGCTTCTAAAATGGGGCGGCTTGAGGGGAAGGTAATACTACTCTCTGCTGCAGCCCAAGGAATTGGCCAAGCTGTGGCTAAAGTAAGTGCAGAATTATTTATTGAATATCATCATAGGATCGTGCACTTGATTTTATAAGTTTCAGGTACAAAAGTACCTTCCCTTTAAGTGTGGGAGCTAAAGGCTATGTGCTGGAGGAAGTGGTGAAAATAAAAACCTGAAGAGAAAGGATTTAATATTATCAGAATAATAATCATGCTGCAGATGTTTCATCACAATCAGAGGCCAACATTTCTTGACCTTGGCTGATCTTGAAAAAGCTAAACAGGATTAGACATGGTTATTTCTTGGATGGGAGACTCCCAGGAAATCCTTGGGCAAAATTTCCTTGGCCAAGGAAATCTTGGCTGGAATCCAAATTAAAAAATGAGTCTCAGAAGAAAGCAGTGGCAAATCACTTTAATATTATTGCAAAAAAAAAAAACTGTGCACCTGTCCATATATAGGACCAGAAGTAATCTTCATCTAGAGTTGTTACAAATGATGTAACATTTGTAAGTTCACTGGTTTTGAAATTAAATGTATTCTGTATGTGTTTGTGTTCTTTTATTTAAGAGATGGGTATTTCATGCTACTATAGGCATAAAAAAATTCATAACTATAAGAAGTAGATTTTAAGAGCCAGCTTTAGAGTATATACAGAGTCATTTACTGAGATGGAAATTGAACAGATAATGCAAAAAGCAGCTTTACTCAGAACAGCTTACATCCTGTGACGATACCTCTAACACCACAAAGCACGAACATCTGCCTATCTCAGATCCTTGGGAAGGACTCTAAAGGTGGATAAAAATTCAAAATCTGAACATTTGACTGTGTAATGAACCATAATAATATAAAATCATGCAAGATAAAAAGTCAGTCCTAATTTTAAAAACCAGGCATCTTACACAGAGGAAAATATTATTATCTTGGTTTGTTCCATTTATACATATTCCATTTCCCTGTCTAGGAAGAAACTTGCATGAATCTTTAAAATAAATAGTATTATATAAGTAACAATATTTAAAATATATTTAGCTGGGATTTGCAATAAAAATCCAGCTAGATGGCTAGCTACAGCTACAGCTTCTTCCAGAAAATCTATTCCATTCCTACTCCCAAGTTTCACTCTTTTTAAATCCCCCCACTAAATAGTGATTAGGAGGAGAAATTTTAAGATTTTTTTTCTTGTGCATTTTTCTAATTTTTGCAAACCGTCAGCATCCTGCAAATATTCAATTTCTATGACTGCCCATCTCAACAAGTAATTCTGGATGGCAAGAAATCTTAAATTAAAAACAATTCCCATCATAAATACAAAGATTAAAATACACAGTAACCAAGGAAGATGTCACACTCAACAGTTATTAGCACAACCAGGAGAGAGCACCCTTCTCACATCTGGGGCCTCAGGCCTGGACACATACAAATATGCTAATACTTCCCATTTCATGGGTTAAATATCTCATCTCACACCTAATTTTAGTATATCATGCATTTTTTTTGCAGGCAATATATTTTGGTTTGTCTTCTGAATATAAAAATTACAGTATAATAAATCTTTTCATTTGATATGAAAACTCTCATTTTTCTTAAGTAGATTGTTAGTTTACAGGATGATTTGCAGACGACATTATGATTTTTTTCAGCAAATCATTTTTTCAGCAATTTCAGAACTTTTCACTGTGAAGATGCTCTGGTATTTCAGAACATATATCAGAAACAGTAGTTTCAGAGTTGCCAGAATATCTCTGGAAGAATTTAGTTCTTAACCAATTTTGTAGGTATAATTCTTGGTAATTGCTGTAATCTTGAATGGTGGTACTATTGTTATATTATTGTTACTGTTGTTGGTTGTTAGCCATTTTTCCAGTGGAACCCAGAGTAATGCACAGAAGAACATGATAATAACAATTTAAAATAAACATAAATGCTATTAAAAACAAAAGAAAAATAATGTGCTTCTTTTATCTGTATGGCTATAGTTTGTAAAAATGAACATATATGTACATTTTTGTTTTTAAAGGCTTTTGCAAAAGAAGGAGCTCAAGTTATTGCTACAGATATCAATGAGTCCAAACTTCGAGAACTGGAAAGTTATCCAGGTATTCTTTGAATTACTTAGAACCAGAGCTTAGCAAAGTTTATTATGTGATCCCTCATTCTTGTGGTGGTCCCATCTCCAGTCCACCACCTACAGAAGGCAAGTAGAGAAACAAGTCTGTTACATTTTATCCCTATGGCTTATCTGTAGTAAGTACCAGTTGCCATTTCTCATATTGTATGAGGTAGTGAATTCAGGGTAAAACCTCAGGATTCAAGGTAGCTCTGGGCAGTGAGCAAAGCAATCAGCAGAGAAAGCAAAGGAGCTACTATGGCCTTCACATTTACTATCTCCTCTCTCTTAAAGCTCTAACAAGCAGCAAGGTTGTGGCCCAGAAGACCTACACAGAAGGCTGCCATGCAGATTAGAACCTCTGGCAGCTTCTGCTCATGGGAGGGCTATCTTGAGAGGATAAATGAGCAAATCATAATGCAGTTGTCAAAAGTTGTGAGGGTGTTCTGCCCTCTCCTCCTGGCACATTCCAGATGTGTGGATGTGATGTCCTACTTGTCTCAGCAGAGATTATGCTGACTGGGAATTCTGGGAGTTGAAGCCCAAATATTCGGATAGTAGATGGAGAAGATTGGACACCTAGATTGGAGGAGGCTGTCATAAATGACTCTCCCAAAGTCCTAGGTCTCAGCAATTGTCAGCTGTCATTTGTTTAGAATTATGAGGCCAAGTTCAGGTTTTCTTCATTCCATTAGATCATTTCAATGTAAGTTTCCAACCTTGTGCTTATTTAGCAGTGTTGCCAAGGCTTGCTTTCAGCTATATAGGTCAACTGTATCTCTACTATGAATCTTTCTTCATTTGCCTCTGATTTCTCTAGAAATTCCTTTCCTTTCCTAGATCAAGAAAGTTTCAGAGTAGTTAACCTGAATGGACTCACAGCTGACTTCAACTGAATTAAAGTTTAATATCCCATTCTCTCATCGGTGTTATTGTCAAAAAGCTTTATACAGACAGCTGTGGTCCAATTATTTCTGTATTTGATTTTCAGTTGCACATTTTCCAAGTCAGTCAGAAAATTATTCAGTGATTCAGTGGAAGATATAAATGTGGTGTCTGTGATTCTGAGTTATAACTGCTGGAACATAAAACGTTACTCAGCAAACAGAAATAATTTGTAACTGGAACGTTAATAATGTAAACTTGTTATTGCGAACAGAGCAACTTTAACATTTATGATGTTTTGTGTATGCTTTCAAAGAAGCTGACACAGGTAATTGACTTTTGACCATGATTGGGTGCAGAATTTCCATTGCTAAGCAAGGCAGTTGTTGAGTGATGCCATGGTGGTTGAGTCATGTGGTCATTAAGTGAATCCAGTTTGTCTAACTGGCTTTGCTTGTCGGAGGCCAGCAGGGAAGGTCGCAAATGGTAATACATAACCCTGGGATGCGGCAACTGCCAAGTGCCTAAATTTTGATCACATGACTGTGAAGATGTTGCAATGTGCAAAGACCAATCATAAGTAACTTTTTCTCAGTGCCGTTGTAACTTCGAGTGGCTGCTAAATGAATGGTTGAAAGTCGAGGTCTATCTGTATCACATGTAGATGATCTCATAAAGAGATAGATCCATGTAAAAGAAAATTTTCCACAAATGAACGTTGAGGACTATGTCAGACTAAAGCTTATAAGATGCTATTCATAATTCCAAAAAGGAGAACCAGCATCAGTAGCATTTGGCTTCTCTATGCAGAGCTACTGCATGTGATTAGGAAGTATGGACAGTTCTGTTCTACCTTCATTCATTCATTCATTCATTCATTCATTCATTCATTCATTCATTCCAACATCGTGCAGGGTGCTGATGTCAAAAGACATCTTTTTTTTTCTTCTTGCTTCAGGAGTTTGCCTGAACATGTGACTACCAAGTAGAGATAGGTCTGCAAAGGCTGATCCCAGTTCTTATCTCTCCAGAACATATCTGCCCCCATGAATTCTCTTTCATGAGATAAAGCAAACACCTTGGTTGTAGATGGTAGAGGGCGGGAGTGACATCTCCCAGCTGTTGTCCTCTTTTGGAGGAGACAAAGAGAAACAGGTCACTTCTCATGTTCTGCATTTATGAACCATCCTTAGGAATCTTGCTGGTTCTGCAAGAGAAAAATCAAGTGGGTACTCTCAGGCAGCAGGCTATTTTGAATTGGTTCTCTCTGTCTCCTTCTTCTCGGACTTTGCCTTGCTAAGATGACGTGGGCCAAAATGTTTTCTCCTTTGAATGGACGTTGAACTCGTGAAAGGCTTTTGTTTTCGGAAGTACTGTATGGTCCCTTTTCTTGTATGGCTCCCCATTTTCACCTTTGTAATATGGCTGCTTTTTTAATTTTGAGAACACCACACATACTCATCACAGCATAGATTATGTGGATCTCTTTTAACAGGCATTCAGATCCAGGTGCTCGATGTCACCAAGAAAGAGCAAATTGAAAAGCTGGCCAAGGAGGTGAAGAGAATCGATGTTTTGTGCAATATTGCAGGGTAAAATGTTGCCAGATTTTTAACTGTTTTTCTAATCTTTCTCCTTTCTGAAATCAGACTTTTGTTTCCACTTAGGTTATTAATAATCTGAATCAAAGATGATTTGGCAATGCAGGGTAAATGAGCAACAGCAAGTTGATTCCATCTACTATAATCTTGATTCTGCCTATCAGATGGGCACTAACCCTTTAATATTATATTAATATTATAATAAAAATATGGATATAATATTCTACACTTGCTTCTGGTAGTGAGAAAGCATTGGGTTATCCAAGCCATTTACTGTGAGTCATTTCTTTATATACTGTATTTGACTGCTCTGAGAATCCCTCATAGAGGTGACTTGCCTTTCATATTATAACACTGAACACATTGTGCTGACTGACTGTCTGCAATTCCACTCCAGATGTTGCTTCAATTTGGGTTATTGAATTCATATGATTTAAAGCAGCACTTTGATTTGGAAAAGTTGATCTGCTTTGAACTGCCGCATTGAAGTAGATCAGTTTGCTTCATGGGTCTTTTGCTCCTGTGTATCTTAGACTCTTTGATCTAATGAAGCATTCCTGGATATTGATTCACTTTCAGTGGGTGCATCATTAAAAGACGTTGAATTGAAATATCACTTCAAAGTTCACAGCAACCTTCATAAAAATAAGCACAAGTGTCAGTTTGATTAATAGCACAGGAAAAGAAAATATCAAACCCTTCCTTACTGCCATAGTCCAAAAGCATCCTGTGAGCATAGGTATCCTCCTGTAATTAATTATATGTATATTAGAGACCATGATACCTCTGCAGTTCCAATTTTGTGCCAGTGTGTTTGCCAATACATACAAATTTACTTCTCAAAAGATTTAAATGTGATTGTCTACTTTGTGGATCACACGTGTTGTGCAAACTCATCATCTTTGTAGTACCGAAACAACAGTCATGATTTCAGCATACAAGGCCTTGTCCTGAATCTTTAATTTATAGTTTTATCCTGTCACTTGACAGTTTATGTGCTTCAGAAAGTAAAGCAAAACAATTGTGTCTTCTGCTATAGTTTTGTTCATCATGGGACTATTTTGGACTGTGAGGAAGAAGACTGGGCCTACACAATGGAAGTCAATGTTCGTAGCATGTATCTCATGATCAAAACATTCTTGCCTAAGGTAAGATTGAGACTTCTCACGTCTGTAGAGCAACTGAGTAAGATGAAAAGAAATTTGGAAGTTGAAAAGTTCTCAAGCCACCTAATATGTGTTATCTATTATAGAGGTAGAAAACCTTGGTACTTTGGAAGGATATCTGGAATCGTTATAATAATCCTATAAAGCAGAAGCAGCTGATACCTTTCATATTTTCAGTCTACAAATTTCATAATGTGTTACAATTGGCCATGGTGGCTGGAGCTAGTAGAAGCTGAGATCAAAAAGTGTGTGATTGTTGGCACAGAGGCTTATGGGATTAGGCCAAAAGCATATAGGATAGTCATTCTGAACTTGGAATCTCATATATTTTCAACTACAGACCTCATAATTCTCAACCAAAATGCTGGCTGAGAATTATGTAATTTGTAGTTGAACATTGCAGAGTATACCAAACTGAAAAGCGTGCATTTCTGTCAAATATTTGTTGTGCCTTCTATGATTCTTGCACATGAAAACAACTCATTCTTCAGATTACATAGTACTTTTAAATCTCTACTTGTAAATCAGTTTTTTAAATAAGACACTTAAAACATCACAGGATAAAACATTTCAATTTTTGAACAGATGCTTGAGCAGAAATCCGGTAACATTATCAACATGTCTTCTGTGGCATCCAGTATCAAAGGTTAGTGGCTGATAACAACTGGTTCCAGCTGGCATGAAAGGGAGTCAATATATATGCTGAAAAAGATGGACAACAAAGACTTAGCTAACATTTGTATGTGTACTGTATGTTTCCCTCCCAAAAAAGTAGGAAAAGGGAGAAAACAAGTAGGAATGTGTCCATACAATTAAAATTCAGGAATGTGTATAAAGCAGAGAATTGGCCCATCTACAAAATACTCCTTGTAAAAGATAACCAAACAGAAGTCTGGAGCAGATCAAGACTATTCAAAAGAGCCATTATGGAGATGGGGGCCAATAGTGAATGAAAGTGATCTCTTTTCATATGCTTTAGTTACGTACCTTGATTGCTAATCCTTTCTCCTTCAGGGGTTCCCAACAGATGTGTCTATAGTACTTCAAAAGCAGCAGTTATTGGTCTCACCAAATCTGTAGCTGCTGACTTCATTGAAAAAGGAATCAGATGCAACTGTGTTTGTCCTGGTATGTAATATTCTACAATCTCTGTTTTGGGGGTTTTGCCCTTCAGAATTGTGCAAAAGAATTCAAACTGTAGCTCAAAGTTGAAGAACTTTACTGTCTAAGAGATTATGTGCTTACAATGTATCAGCTACATTTGATTTATAGTACTAAGTACCTTTTTTTTTATTTAGTTAAGAGTCTAATTAGAAAAGGACCCATCTTTGTTCATGAACCGCATGGTGTCGTTTTTAATTAAGGTTTGCATATGTTTTATAGGCACCGTTGACACTCCTTCTCTGAGGGAAAGAATCCAAGCAAGACCTAATCCAGAACAGGTATATAATGCATTTTATTATAATATGCAAGTGCACAATGAAGGAACACATATATAGCAGTTAGTTCTATAAGACCTGTTTCCCAAATATTTGCAGGATTTTGTGCTGGAAAGTTCCTATGCAAAGACACCATCCAGTGAGACATTTGAAAAGGCAAACAAAGTGCAATTAGAAAGATAAATAGGACAGTTAAACTTTTTTCCTTAATTATATACCTAATTATAAGCCGCCATGAGCCTACATGTATTTGGTAGCATACAAAACATAATAAAGAAATGAAACTTCACACAGAAATCTAGTTTAGACTCTTCCCGGTATTTTCTTCCAGAGTTATCTAATAAGCCAAGTATATAGGTCATTGCTGTTGATGAGTTGACAATCAGTCTTTCAGTGGCCAAAGAAGAGGAGGTCAGGAAGACCACAGCAAAGGGGAATGTGTGTGCTGCCTTTCATGGTATAAAAAAAGGTAAAGGGAGTCCCTGCGGATTTTACTCCGCTAGTTGTTGCTGACTCTACGGGGTGGTGTTCATCTCCGTTTCAAGGCCATTGAGCCTGCACTGTCCGAAGACATTTCCATGGTCATGCGGCCAGCATAACATCACAGGGCGTTGTTGGGTGGCTCAGTGGTTAAGACGCTGGGCTTGTCAGCTGGAAAGCCAGCAGCCCAGGTTCAAGACACGAGTTCCACGCAATGGTGTGAGCTCCCATCTTTGCCCCAGCTCTTGCCAACCTAGCAGCTCGAAAGCATACAAATGCAAGTTGATAAACAGGTACCACTTTAGTGGGAAGGTAACAGCGCTCTTCCTGGTATAAAGGAAAAAAATAATTAATTTGCTTGAGCTGCTATTCCATATAGTTACAGAATTACAGCATGTTTGTAATAGTTCTATCTTCAACCGAAATCAGATTTCTGTACTTTGATGGCGGTAGAGATGTCTTCTTCTGTTGTAGGACCTCATGGAGTCCTACTAGAGCACAGGTCGGCAACCTGTGGCTCCAGAGCCACATGTGGCTCTTTGAGCCTTCTCCTGCCATTTGCAGAGATAGACAGAGACAGAGAGAGGCACTTGCGCTTCCCTTCTCTCTCTCTCTCTCTCTCTCTCTCTCTCTCTCTCTCTCTCTCTCTCTCTCTCTCTCTCTGTCTATAAAAAAGAGAATGGCCTCACCCTGTTCCACGAGCTGACAAGCTTACTGGGCGGGGCTCCTCCCTTTGCTGCGTCTCTGCAGGAAGCAGGAAGGGGAGGAGAGAGCTAGCCTGTTGCAGAACAGCTTGAAGCCAGCTTGCCAGGTGAGCAGAAGATTGGAGACAGGGAGAGAGGGAGAGAAAGAAGGGAGAGAAAGACAGAGAGAGGAAAGAGAAAAAGAGAAAGAGAGAGAAAGAGGGGGAGAGGGAGGAGAGAGAAAGAGAAAGGGGGAGAGAGGGAAAGAGGAGGGAGAGGGAGAGAGAAAGAAAGAAAGAGGGGAGAGGAAAGAGGGAGAGGAAAGAGAGAAAGGGGAGAGGAAAGAGAGAGAGAGAGAGAGAGAGAGACAGAGAGAGAGACCCTTTTGACATCTAAAATGAAGATAACACTGCATATATCCTTTTTTACCTTTATGATATATATATGTGTGTGTGTATATATATATATATGTATATATGTTTTCTGAGGTTTTCACGGGTGTTTGTATGTAGGTCTTTGGTAATTCGGGTTTTCTCCCGTGTAAAATTGAAAGTGTCTTGGCAACGTTTCGACGAAGTCCCATTCGTCATCTTCAGGCTGGTGTCTTCGGCTTCGTGCTTCTAGGAGCACGAAGCCGAAGACACCAGCCTGAAGATGACGAATGGGACTTCGTCGAAACGTTGCCAAGACACTTTCAATTTTACACGGGAGAAAACCCGAATTACCAAAGACCTACATATGTGTATATATATATATATATATATATATATGTATATATGTATATATATGTATATGTGTATATATGTGTGTGTGTGTGTGTGTGTGTGTGTATACACCTATAATAAAGGTAAAAAAGTATATATGCAGTGTTATCTTCATTTTAGATATCAAAAGGGTTTTGTGGCTCCCACTGTTTTGTTTTCGGTGGGAAACGGGTCCAAGTGGCTCTTTGAGTGTTTTGGGTTGCCTACCCCTGGACTAGAGTAACTGCACCATTAGAATGAAGTGGCTGCTTCAGTAAACTGACTTTGAGGTATCATGAAAAGCTCAGCAAATCATTACTACAGTTTTCTCAAGGGGCTGTGCTAATGGCACATCTTCCTTCTAGTGCCAAAATAAGCTAGATAACTTTTAAAGTCTCAAAGGATGTATGATTGGCCCTTTTAGTCTTTATGGATATACAGAACAAGCACCTAGAGACCTGTTCCATTTAAATAAGTTTTTAAATTTATGTGGGTGTCATTGGTTATGCTAATTATTTACTGCTGTGCCTGGTGATAACATTGTATACGGGTACTTTTTAGATCTTGCAGTATTTATCTGTGCAGTATTGATGTACAGTATTACATGCTTGAAAAGATGTTTCAGAAAGACAGCTGGAAAATGTTTAAAGTAAATATATCTTGAATTTTGAAGGATGCAACTGTTATTTTCTATGCTATTTCAGCTAGCAAATTATTTCAAAAGTTGATATTTTTTTTATTCTTTTAACCAAAGAACAAACATACCAAACGTTCCATGCAATATTTTACCATAATTAAACTTTGTTAATTTGCCTTCTAGATTTTGTAGGGGTCCTACTTTTTTTGAATAATATCTTGGAAACAACATAAGACTTTGACACTCATCAAACCATTTGTAGGGAGTGTTAGAATGCTGATCTGTTGCCTCTGATGATGAAAAATCAGAAACAACCTAACTCTGGGGCTGAATATTTACTTCCAATATCATTTCACCACCCCCCTAGGCACTAAAAGATTTTCTCGCCAGGCAGAAGATGGGCAGATTGGCTACCGCTGAGGAAATTGCCCACCTCTTTGTATATCTGGCTTCTGATGAAGTAAGTTACTTGGATCAGCCATATGTTGTTTGAAATAGAACCTTCCTGTTGTTTAAGAAATTGTTGCTAAAATGGAGATTTTAAAAGAAGAAAGATATAAAATGTATAAGTGATATTTTTATAGGTAGTTCTTGCTTAGTGACAGGTTGCTTAGTCACCGTTCTTTACGACAGATCCCCAAAAGGTACCTGTGACCCAATTTTGAAATTCTGATGGCTGCTCCCAATAATCACATAATATTATGGGTGTTGGGCAACCAGCCCACCTTTATGGCTGTTTGAAGTGTCCCGTGGTCACACGACCACAGATTTTTACGATTTTCTTGATGGCTTCCATGCAAAGAAATAATAATAATAATAAAGTTGGAAGGGACCTTGGAGGTCATCTAGTCCAACCCCCTGATCAGGCAGGAAACCCTATACCATTTCGGACAAATGGCTGTCCAGTCTCTTCTTAAAAACTTCCAGTGTTGGAGCATTCACCGCTTCTGGAGGCAGGTTGTTCCATTGGTTAATTGTTCTAACTGTCAGGAAGTTTCTCCTTAGTTCTAGGTTGCTTCTCTCCTTGATTAGTTTCCATCCGTTGCTTCTTTTTCCTGCCTTCAGGCGCTTTGGAGAATAGCTTGACTCCCTGTTCTTTGTGGCAGCCCCTGAGATATTGGAACACTGCTATCATGTCCCCCCCATTTTATCATTGGATAAAATGTATTTGCTTAGCAACCACCACATTTGCTTAACAACCACCAGGTTCACTTAAAGACTAGCACAAAAAAGGTCATACAATTGGTAATGGTCAGATGGTGACTCATTTAATGACTCAGTGATTTATCACTATAGTTCCAGACTTAATTACAGCCATAAGATGAGATCTACCTATGTAGATAATTGCAAATATGTTCAATAAATAAAAATCTGAGAACAGTTCCATATTTAGAAGGTTAAAAAAGTATATTCAAGAATTACATTAAAGAAAAATCATGTGCGGTGAGGGATATTATGGTTATAGTGAACTTCAGCCCTCATTTCCTTGAAGCATAAATCAAGCTATGTGTGGTAAATGTGCCACTGGAAAGATGTCGTGCACATATTTATTGCCACAATAAATACCATGCAAAATGGTTTATTAAAGAAAGGGGATGTGTTCTTTAGTCAAATAGTAGTTTTAATTCTGGTACCTACTGCACTGTGTATTTCAATTGGTAAAAAGTATTTTAACATTTGACAGTCTAAATCTATCTGAAATGCAAAATGGTTCATCTGTAAAATTTTGCATTATATGGCTACATCCCATAACCAACCAAGGTGGCCTTACAATATTTGGAGCTTTATGTATAGGGTTTCAACACCCATTAAAAACAACTTTATGACAAAAATTACATGTTGTTTAATTATATAAGGGGATAAGTCAGATTCAACTGGCAAATGGATTTCCTTAAACGTGAAACTATTTTCCTAGTGAAACCAAGTAGTATTTCCTTCAAATATTTTTTCCAATGCTTTCCAACCCAGTCCATCACAATGACACAGAGAAAGTTCTCCGAATTCCAGTTGCTGCCATTGGCTACTAGGCTGAATAGTAACACAGAATGAATAAATGACAACTAGCTATGTTCTCTGGGTCTCTGCTTGAAGCTTCCTAATGCTTTTCTGTTTGCCTGAAGTTTCAGTGTACATCCACAATACAGTTGCCTACTCTCTTAAGGCAATGGCTGTGGTTTAACTGCAGAGGGGTCTTCTCAGATCCTTGTTGGCAGTTCTATCCCTGTCTACCCCCAACTCTGCCCTATTTGCAGAGAATCGTCAGCCAATCAGGACTTGCCCTTTGCTGCTCATTTCAAAATCTGGTTGGCATCTCCTTTAGCATACGCTACATTCTAAAGAATTTGTGGCTGTCAGTGCTCCAAACCAATTTTGTGCCTTAAATCCAGAATGCTAAACAGCTTTAAATATGAGGCACTGATCAATTCTACAGTTCTATCTGCTCTAAAACCAGCTTGTTCCTCTGACAGGATACGTGTTGAGTCTCACTAGTGTAACAGCTCCAGGTGCAGATGTTTGCCAGAGATTTTACTGCTTGGGTGGTCTCTGTTAATTTTTTTAAAAATAGCAATAAATATTGCTGGTCCCAGTCATTTGGAATTCTAGTTGAGCTGTCAACTAGACATCAAGTTTGGACCTTACCAGTCAAGATTTATTTAGCCCACCCACTGGAAATGGAGACAGCTCTAGGTGTTTTAGCAGTTTGCAGCTGGTTGATCAGTTTAGATATCTTGAAGCCATAATCAATGGCCATAGTGATAATGACTCAAAGCTGGGGGGGCCCTGTGTTGCTTTTGATGTGCCCCTCCCATATTGCTGCTGGCATATGACACTCTGCCAGTGATGCTTCATTGTTCAGACAAGCCAAAACCAACCTCTGTAAGAAGGTGGAATGAGCAAATTAATTGCTGTAATGAATCCTTTGATGCTCTCTTTTGGGTGGCTTACAGTCTTTTATTTTGGGTTTTAAACTGGATGATCCCTTGATTGGGAGTATGTATGGAGTCTACCATATCGACATAAACTCTGTTTCTGTACATTTATTTGTGAACATTTGTCCAGTTTGACAAAAATTGCCAGAAGCAATTTAAGAGTGAAGAGGTTGATTGTTAAATACGTAAACAAATGCAGTTAAAAATCCTCAACAGTCTTCAGGATTGTTATGCATTTGGGGAAAGTTTCCAAACTCTTATTATTCTTATTGTTCTGCATGAGGATACAGAATGTATGTAACATACTTGGGCACATTTGTTTTCTGTGTTGTGCTTCTGGCTATTTTCTGGAATTACTAGCCCAGCAGTTTTTATCTTGGTTAATTGTGTCAATACCGTACTTCTGCTGGTGTAGAATGTGGCAATTGTGGACGCCCAAAGAAGGGTGCATGTAACACTTTTTCTCCACAAACTGCATTGAGCGCCAATTTGCTTCCAGATCCAATTCAAGGTGTTGGTTATGACCTACATGGTAAAGGGTCAGGCTACCTATGGAACCGTTTCTGTCCCATTACATCTACCCATCCCACAGTGTCAGACAGCAAAGGAATGTTGCAGACCCTGTTAGTCAGATGATTTCAATTGATGGGGTTCAGGGAGGCAACCTGCTCTGTCATTGTCCTTGCCCTGTGGAACATTCTCCCTCCTCCCGGAGATGAGACAGGTTCCCACCTTCCTGGCCTTGTGAAGGCATGCCTCTGCGGCCTTGCATGGGGAGCCCAGAGGGGAACATAACCATGGGGCTGGTTGCCACCTTGAGAGCTCTCCCGTCACCTTTCAGTTAATTTTTAATATGTGTTTTAAGTATCTTTCCTTCATTTAAATTTTAAACTTTTATGTATTTTTATATTTTAATATTTTATTGTACATCACCCAGAGCCCTTCTATGAGGGAGATAGGCAGTTTAAAAATTCGATAAATAAATAAAAAGAAATATAGAGAGAGACAATTAGGATGTGTGGTTAAGGCATTAGGTTAGAAATCAGGAGACCATGAGTTCTAGTCTTGTCTTAGGCACAAAGCCAATGGGTTAGCATAAACCAGTCACTCTCTCTCAGCCCAAAGAATCAGGAAATGGCAAACCCCTTCCAAAACCCCTTGCCAAGAAAACGGCAGGAACTAGTTCAGGTAGTTGCCAAGAGTCAACACTGACTTGAAGCTACCAAAAAAAAAAACCACTCCACTTTTTTTAAAGATTTTTATACCATCCTTTTTTTTTCATGGCAGTGTACATACCAATACTCCTTCCATTTTCCCTATAACAAAAACCCTGTGAGGTGAGCTGGCCCAAAGGTCAGCTGGTTTTCATGCCAAAGGCATGACTAGAACTCACAGTCTCCTGGTTTCTAGGCCAGCACCTTAACCACTACACCAAGTTTATATCAGGCGTTGAATCAAACCTCAGTTTATATCCCAAGCCAGTTTGGTTTTATAAGAAAGAACTGTATGAATAGGGAAACAGAGGTAAAAGAAAATGTTATCTATTATCAACATAATTTATTTCACTTCCTTTTATATTTCTAAATAGATCCCTAGGAACTTTTTCCCACAGATGACTTTATGACGAAGAACAGAATACTGAGGCTCAGTGAAAATTAACTTCCTCTTTTATTTAAAATAAGCATTTACAGAAGCAAGGTGAAAATCATTTCAAAATTACAGTACAAGATGGTCAAAGCTTACCTTAATTTCTTTCGGAGATTTCAAACTCCATTTATAGATTTTCATTAAATACTAGTTTGATTAAAGTTCCCGATGAACATGAAGAGAAGCGAGTGTAGGGAAATTTTCAAAGGTTGGACTCAAGTCACAGCAACTGGTGATGAGGAGGACCCTTGAAACTTGACAGCAAAAGCCCAGTTTTTGTACCTCAAGATCCATGCTGCTGAGGTCATTTTCTTTTTCTGATTGGTCGTTTCCCTTAGCTTTGATTGGACTGTTTCAAACTACCTGGAATGATCTGGAACATTCTAGAACATGCCATCATTTCCACCTTGGTTTCAGTACATGACCAACTGTGGTTATAATTGCCAGCTTGAACACAAATTTGACATTTGATCCCTTTTTAGCATATCTTGTCAACCCTCTAACTCATCTGCTCTTCTCTGATGAAGCATCTATTTGGCATCTTTACCCTGTTACTGCAACTTTTACTGTACCTAAATTAAACTTGATTTCTCTGACAAAGGTATTTGAAGCTTGCGCGATGTACCCACTCCATGCAGATAGTCCTCGAGATACAATGGGACACTTGATGGCCATTTGAAGCTACGACGGACCCTCCCTCCCAAAAGCTACATGTGACCCTGCTTCAAACCTACAGCAGCTACAGTGCCCCTGCAGTCATTTGCCCTTACAACCAACCACATGGATGTTGCAGCAGACGCCCCCCAGGTTTCCTCCCAACCTGCCCTGACAGGACCCCACAGCGCTTAACACCTGTCTCCCGTGCTTTCTGAAAGCAGCCAGAAAGCTCTGCGCTCCAACAATTCCTTGCAGAAAAGGTGGCGGCTTTCGGAGCTTTATGCCCTCATCAGCTGGCCATCAGGAGACTACAAAACTATGCTTTGAGGAAGCCAGCTACCTGCATGCAAACGTGGCAACTTTATGATGAGTTTAATAATAATAATAATAATAATAATAATAATAATAATAATAATAATAATAATAATAATAATAATAATAATAATAATAATAATAATAATAATAAAAGTTGGAAGGGACCTTGGAGGTCATCAAGTCCAACCCCCTGCTCAGGCAGGTAGCCCTATACCATTTCAGACAAACGGCTGTCCAGTCTCTTCTTAAAAACCTCCAGTGTTGGAGCATTCACCGCTTCTGGAGGCAGGTTGTTCCACTGGTTAATTGTTCTAACTGTCAGGAAGTTTCTCCTCAGTTCTAGGTTGCTTCTCTCTTTGATTAGTTTCCATCCATTGCTTCTTGTCCTGCCTTCAGGCGCTTTGGAAAATAGCTTGACTCCCTCTTCTTTGTGGCAGCCCCTGAGATATTGGAATATTGGTTTCCCAAACCTTTCCCTTGCTTATCCGCTTCCCTCCCCCAGAAACCCACATTTCTTCAATAAAGAGGAAAAAAAAGCTTGAAGGGACAAATGTGTTGATCTTTCCCCCACCACCACAAATTAGGTGCTGAAACTGAGTTCTCTGCCTCTGCCTTCCAGTCTCAATCCCTTTTAATAATTTAATTTTAATCTAATATCTATATAGTATGCAAAATAGACAATCAACAAGCCAAAAAGGGAACAAAAAGACCCAAACACCTTTCCACCAGCAATCAGCACCCAGATGAGCATAGATTAACTCCAGGATTAACATCAGACCAACAAACAAGTAAACAATACCCCAATCAAGGAACTGCCAAACAAGCCAACAGCAAACAGCCCAATCAAATAACCTCTAGTACCACCCCACCAACACAAACAGGGCAAGCCACTAGAACAGAGGCCCCCAACCTTTTGAGCACCAGGGACTGGTTCTGTGGAGAGAGGTTTTTCTGCGGACAGGAGGGGGCGTGGGTTTCATGTACTGCCTGCTTTGCTTGTTTGCACTGCCCGGTTTCTGACATGCTGCGGCCCGATGCCGGTTCACTGACCAGGGGTTGGGGACCCCTGCACTAGAATATAAACTGAGATCAACCCCACTGCTTACTAACACTGATGATGCTACCTAGTTTGGGTAATGAAATGTCTGCAAGAAAACAACCAAGCCCAGAGAGCACAAAGAACCCCTCAGAGTTAAAGTTGTTTGTTGCAAAAATCACCTAAAAAGATGGAAAATATATAATTAAAATAAAAATATAATCAGAATCTAAGTACTAAACTCTCTCATATTGGAAGCAAAAGGGAATAGATCACCTAGGAGATGTAGGAACCATGTATCTGGAAATGTTCTTGAAGGATATCTAAGGATATCCCAAATCAGTCTAGTTGTGATTACTTGAATCTTTTAAATTGCAGACCCCAAGATGTTAAAGTAACCAATCTCTTGAAGCTGGAGTTTATACATACTAAACCATGGTTTGTTTAATCACAACTGATTGGATTCATACAGCAATAAAACATGCTTGGTGTAAGTGATGCAACAAACTGAACATTTGTTGCCATAACCTGCAGTGGTCATTTCATAGAGATCTGTACATCTATTAAAGTTGAGCAAAGTAAAAGTAATGAAGACAGACAATGCATCAATGATGGTCTGGTGATGCTACAAAGATGCTGTAGTTCATTACTAGGTTTGAAAGCACATTATCAATGTGTGGATTTAATCTTATTAGTGTTTCCTTCTATAGATAGTCCTCGACTTATAACAGTTCATTTAGTGACTGTTCAAAGTTACAATGGCACTGAAAAATGTGATTTATGACCATTTTTCAGTTATGACCTTTGCAGCATTCCCCATGATCATGTGATCAAAATTCAGATGCTCGGCAGCTGGTTCAGATTTACGACCGTTGCTGTGTCCCAAGGTCATGTGATCACCTTTTGCGACCTCCTACAAGCAAAGTCAATGGAGAAGCCAGATTCACTTAATAACCAGGTTATAACTTATCAACTGCAGTGGTTCACTTAACTGTGGGAAAAAAAGGTCGTAAAATGGGGCAAAACTCACTTAACAAATGTCTCACTTAACAATGGAAATTTTTTCTCAGTTGTGGTCATAAGTCGAGGACTACCTGTATTTTATTAGAAATCAAATTAATTTCATTTTAATATTTAACCTTTATTTCTATGTGCTATTTATCACTTGAATGCCATGTTTGTTTTTATTTTCTAAATTATTTCTTTTTCTCCCTAAATTTCAGTCAGCATACATGACTGGCAATGAATGCATCATTGATGGTGGATGGAGTATGTGACCAGCTTCTGCAGACATTCTACCTGCAAATTAGTGTTCTCAGTATTCCAGAAGATAAAAAGGACAAACTATATGCACATCTAACAATCATGTCAAATTAATTACTGTAATAAAAATTCATACAATTTGTTAAGTATTTGATGGCAGCTAATCCATCAATTTCTAAAAGACTGTTCACACAATGGATTTATTGCTCATTTGTTAAGCAGTTGTCGTGTCCAACTTCATTTGAGTCAGTTCTTCTATTGTTGGACTGGCAGTTTGGTGTAGAGAGCCAGTTTGATCTAGTGCTTAAGGTAGAGATCCCCAAACTTTTGGGCGCCAGGGACCAGTTCCGTGGAGAGAGGTTTTCCCGTGGACCGGAGAGTGCGTGGTTTTGTGGCTGCCCGCATCCCGCACATGGGGCTTTGCTTGTTTGTGCGGACTGGTTGCTGGCATGCTGCGGCCCGGTACCGGTCCACGGACCAGGGGTTGGGGACCCCTGGCTAAAGGCACCAGGCTAGAAACCAGGAGACTGTCGGTTCTACCTTAGGCATGAAAAATGGCTGGATGACTTTGGTCCAATCATTCTCTCTCAGCCCAACTGACCCATCAGGGTTTTGTTGTGGGCAAAATAGAAAGAGAAAGGAGTGTTAGGTGTATTAGCCCCCTTGATTTTTTTTTAATCAAGATAATAAAGGTAGGAAAGAAAGAAAGAAAGAAAGAAAAAGAAAAAAAAGGAAAGAGAAAAGAAAAAGAGAAAGAAAGAAAAAGAAAGAAAAGAAAAAAAGATTTACTATTTCATAATGAAAATAAGGTAGTTTCCTTCAGTACATTTGACTTTTGATGACTTGGTCATTTCTGTACTGTTTTTCAGATGATTTGCCACTGTCATAATCTAGGATGTGTGGCGGGGTTTTTTACTTCCAAGTTTAGCCTATAGCCATAGTATTCCTTAGGTGGTATTTTGTTTCTAAGATCAGACAAGATCATTCAGATGCTGCCAGTCACAAGAGCTCTCTGAAATGTGAAAAATATTTATCAACCTTTTCTTTTTGCTTCTTTCAAGTCCAAGATTATTTCAGTTGCAAAACGTCAGTGTTGGAATACTTACCTAGATTTCACTTTTTATTTTTAAATGGCTAGCAACCATAATGCCTTTCTCTCTGCTTACAATAGCCATACAGGTACACAGCAATGTTTTACGATAAATACAAAAAAAACACAAAAATTGAAGGAGGTGAACAGTCAGGATATAGGCGCACATTTGGGGAACATGGTAATATAATTATAGTGTTTAAATATAATCAATTTCCTAGA
This sequence comes from Azemiops feae, assembly GCA_023970755.1. Classification (NCBI taxonomy): domain Eukaryota; kingdom Metazoa; phylum Chordata; class Lepidosauria; order Squamata; family Viperidae; genus Azemiops; species Azemiops feae. The sequence continues at coordinate 1,349,879 of JALGBA010004268.1, read as the reverse complement.
GTATTCAATCATACTTATGGAAGGATTAATACAAGTTTTTTTTTATTATTATTTTGGGTAATGGGATAAATTTTCACTTTGCTTTCCCATATCATCCATGCCTGCCTTCTGCTGATTATGCACAGTTCTGGGGCATCACTATTTCCTGTTAGAAGTGGATAAATTAATTTAAAATAAAGATTTGTTTCCTTAACATAAGTTTTCAAAGACAAATTATTAGACACATGTTAGTATGCTACTCTCTAATACACTCTCATGGACTATTCTGACCATAATCATAATTATATAATCATAACAGCGAAGCAAAAGAGTCAAGAATTCACTGTGCACTGAACAAATGTTTTGACAATAACAAGGTGAATTTTAAGAAGACAATAGGTACCAGGAATTTAAAGTAGAATAAGCAAGGGGAGCAAAATAGATACATTCTCTAGCAGAATTAGGAGAAAAATTGATGGACAGACTTTATGTTACAGACACAAAGGACAGACTGACGAAGCATGTATAGACAAGTGCAGTTTAACAAAGGATGCAACAGTTTACTCTGGGGATGTATGCCTGATTCATTTAAGCTAAATGAATAGCTATATAATACAAATTCAGGCTTTCAAGAAACAATTAGCTAGAGAACCCTAGGACACACAGGGCATCTGTAGCAAGAGATGCTTTAATCTGGCAAGGATACTTGAGATCAGATCATGTTTTTGTCCTTCCAGGGCTTTTTCTTGGCAGCAGGATCAGGATTAATGATATAAAATCAGAAGAATATTTTGATTTATTTACAGTTCTCAAGCTTTGCCCACTGCAGCTGTTTCCATCTTTTCATTACTAGTAACAAGGTGGTTTTAATGGACTGTGCTGGGTGTATAGGATGTTATGTTCATGGCCTACATACTTCAACCTTAAATATGAAAAACATTTTCAAGTTTATACTTAAGCTGCACTGGCTTATACTCTATTTGTGTCCGGTCCAGATGTAGGAAAATTAACAGGCACAAACGTCAAGCCCACGTTTTTTGGTAGCAGATCCCTAGCAATAACCAATCAGAGGTGAAAGACACTAAGCATCTTTACAAATAATACATATGCAGTAGTCATCTCTATTTCCATCACAGCTTATATTTGCATTGTAGCAGTTTGGCATTATGCAAAACGGCAATATGACTCTTTAATTTTGGCTTGGATCGTGGCTACCATGATATATAAAGATCCATGTACTGTATGGCTACTGTATGACCACTGCCAACTCAGTGATGGTGGCTCATGCAACAAACAACGCCGAGCAGGCTTGTCTGAGAACGCCATGTGGGTATTCTCGTTGCGCTTTTCCTCCTCTGCTTTTCATCGTCCCAGGTAAAATAATTTCTTTTTCGGTTCTCAACCCCCCCCCTCGCGGAGCTACACGTTGGCTGGCGCCCACGAAACCACGTGGTCTAAAACGACACAATCCGCCGGGAGTCTCCCATTTTTGCTGCTGCGGGCGGATCGGTGGGCTTTGGAAAACCGAAACGGGTCTCCTTTAACCAGGGTGAGGGAAATCTCCCTCTTGGCACGGGCTGCCGCGATGGCTCGTACAGCTAATGTTTTCCTCGCCAGCAGAGGCTCTTCCCAGCCGCTCCTCCTCTCTTTGCCACACAGAAGGGTGGGGAGCGTTATTAATATCGGCAGCGCGACCTCGGAACCAGGCGAAGGGTTAGAAGGCAGCGGCGCCAAGTAGTTACGCTGCAATCTGCGGCTGCGTTTTTCACCCGCCCGGCTTGAATGGGTTGTCAGTCGGGACGGCTCATCTACTCTTGACAAAGGCGGATAGCCAGGGGATCAGCCTCCGCCGTAATCTCTGGATCAGTCGCTCTCCGGGAACTGTTGGGACTAGGTACGTTTTAATCTTAGAACTTTTCTTGCTATCCGGACCGGGCAGATACATTCACAGTGGTGCATCACTGAACTGCTTACTGAGGTCCCGCTGTTTCCATCCTTGCTCGTGAATCGATCTAGTACCGAGAATGGAGAGCAAGGTGTTGGGGACGTGACTCGTCCGTGCCCCCTCCCCGCGCCCGCCCCGCGAGTGGGAAGACGTATTTGTCAGTTCCCGCCGTCCAAGACTTCAGATGTACCTTCTTAGAGTGCCTAAATAACCGGTAGCCCTCGACTTACGACTACAATTGAGCCCAAAATTTCTGGTTGTAAGGGAGACAATTGTTAAGGGAGTTTTGCCCCATTTTACAACCTTTCTTGCCACAGTTGTTAAGTGAATCACTGCAGTTGTTAACTTAGGAGAACTGGCTTCCCCATTGACTTTGCTGGTCAGAAGGTCACAAAAGATGATCACATGACCTGGGATCCTGCAACCTTCATAAGTATGAACCAGTTGCCAAGTGTTTGAATTTTGATCACATGACCATGGAGATGCTGCAATGGTTGAACCGGTGTGAAAAATGATCATAAGTCACTTTTTTTCAGTGCCATTGTAACTTCAAACTGTCACTACCAATGGCTGTAAGTCGAGGATTACCTGTATCATAATTTGCTATCTCTTATATATTTATTGTCTTAACTGCCCCACTTGTCCAAAAAAATCACCCTTTCTTTGTCTGTTCTGGTGGGCATCATTTATTCATTGAAAGCTTGTCAGTTACAGTCTGGTTAATATTTTTAATTATAAACTTTTGCTTCTGTGTCTGTTTCTTGAGGCTAATGAAGTATTCTCACTTTAGAAAAGGAGCTTTGAAGTAGGTTAGGAATAGCACTGATACAAATACTTGCAGTCTTGAGTGGCAATGATAATCTTCTAATAAGTACTTTCTAGCCCATTCCTCAAGGCCTTCATTAGATGCACATGACAAATGAAATGAATGTGGGTGATCTTTACACTGTTCCCTAGAAGTGTCTTGTGTTCAAGAGCATTTAATCTTATGCCAGTGCGGATAGTGACCGTGTCAAGGTTCCTTTCTAAATGTGATTTAATTTGGAAGCAAAGTTTGAATTCAAATGAGGCTCTTAAGCACTAACGTCCATTACTTGTATAGATGTCTACAGAGGGAGGAGAGGAGAGAAGGTGGTCACAAAGACAGGCAAATAGCAAAAACAATTGCAGGGATTGGTCAACACAAATCACATCCACACCTGTGGTCGCAGCTTGACACATTTTGGCATCATTATGGCTAGGAATGAATGCCTTTGCTTGGTTTTTCACATTGTGCTGGTCTATGATGTAATTTGTTTGGGTTTGGTTTAGAATGTATTACATGAAGCATCCATTGTAGTTTATAAACCATGGTTTATGGCTTATCCTTAAGTATGTGATTTATTCAATAAAACAGTTGAGGCAGATCATGGCTTTTTTGTAAAACCAATAACTGAGTTCAACACCATTTATTCTTAAGTGTAGTACAGATAGGTTGAAGTTTTAGCACCCAGCTACAATTACAAGAATGACACTCCCAAAGATAACTGATTGGCTGTTGCCCAACAGATTAATGATTAGGTTTACCTTAAAGAGAAGTACAGTTGTGGTCAAATATTTAGGGACCAATATATTTCTATGCAAACTTGTCAATACCTTCAGTAACAGAAGCAGATTCCAAAATGTTATCACGCATACAGTTACAGTTAAAAATAGTTGCACATGTACCCATACAATTACTATAGCTCACAATACTGGCAAGATATATCTGCTCCTGATTTTCCTATAGCTAGAATAAGTCTGTCCACCAAGGTGACTGATTCAGCTTTTCATTATTATTATTATTTCATTACTATTGGCATCAACAGAGTATCCCCAGGTGGAAAAAGTTAGGAAGGCAGCTGCACCTGTAAAATTAAAAGATGTATATACACATATACATGTGTGTGTGTGTGTATGTGTGTAAGTATATACTCTGTGTGTGTGTGTGTGTGTGTGCGCATCATTAAAATATAATTTGTTATTAGCTAAAAGCAATGTCCAACCATAATGATAAAGGGTACTGACTTCTCCCAAGTAATATTTGCAAAATGGAGATAAAAATGCTCAGATAGATTTTTACTGATCTGCTATTGTTGCAATTTTATGTTGACATATTTTCTCTTTTATTAAAAGCATAGTTTAAAGCAACATATTTGAAATCTTAAAAATATCTGTACTGCATTTTGTCCAATCTACCTTTTTTGTAATTTGATATTTGCTTTTTAGCTGCTTTATAACTTACTGTATACATGACTTTTTTCATTATGGAATCTTCTACCATATCTGTAACTCTACAATGTATATAATATCAAATTTATCATAAGTGGGGCAGATTTGAAAAAAATTCTGTGTCCAGAATTTCCCAAGGCCTGCTGGCTTCAGCTGGTTAGATTAGCATGCAGATACTCAATTTCTTCATTCTTGGAGTTTCTTTTTTTTAATCCCTATGATATAAAATTTTAAACAACTGCACCATGTTGAGTTACAATTAAGCAAAGGATTCAAGTTCTTAAACTGTTTGTGGAAATATGTTCCTGTTCTGTGAGTTCAAGATACTTTGTTCTAATCTAAACCTTATGCGATAACAGAAATATCACCAGAAGTAGATTTTAGCTGGCAGATCTTTCTGTGATTGTTATTTAATACTACAAGCCAACTCTCCAATCCACTACATTGTTACAACTCCATTCTGCTATTGGATATCACCTCTGCATCATCCTCTGCATTTCAGTCAGCTCTGGAGTTTAGGTTTGAACTACAAGTTACTTGTCATGCCTGTTACATTAAAAGCAAAAACTGAACCATCTGTTTTTGTAGAAGTCTTCACTGAAGCTTCCTTGGTGCAGATGAACAAGCTGGTGTATATTTGCAAAAGTTTTATTGGCCTTCCATTGCCTGTCTTTTCATATATTTTTTAGAAACTCGTGTACTGTATTTTCCATTAGCTGTAATTCGCATAAGTGTGTATCAAGCAGGCATGCTCTTCAGGAAATTAGCTTCAGCCATTTCTCCCTGACATGCACACCAAATAGAAAACGTTCTCTTGATTTTGCATGCTACACAAAGCAGAATAGCCACTAATGCTCACTCCATTGTGTACTTCTACACCTGTTTCAGCACTTGACCTGGTAAAGCAAATTATATTATCAGTCCAACTAACAAAACCACCTTGTTCTTTGTGATGAGATGAAAAGATTTTTTCCCCAATGTACAAATAAAAGGAACAATTCTAGGCTTAGATAGATCACTGCTTCTACCAAACATTAGTAAATGTAGCAATAATTTTAGTAACTAAACTCGCATTTGGAGAAATTCTTTTGTACTTTTTTGTAAAAAATCAGAATTAATAAAGAAACTGCTAATGAAGGTAATTCAGTTTCAAGTTGTAAATGTACATAATTGTGTTTTGGGAGTCACATATATACGGAAAGGATTGAACGTTATTTTAATCAAATCTATTCTGAACATTTTCCAGAGTTCAGTGTTAGTCAGTTTGAACATATGGAGATACTCACTACACAGTCATTGTGCTTGTGACCATGTCACATTTTTGCATCCAGTTCCAGCATCTTCATCAAGAATGTGTTCATGTGACTAGTGATTCAGGATAAGATGACCCAGAAATAACCCTAACAAAAATATCAAATCAGTTGAAATAATCCTCATCTACTATCCTCAACAGGTTAACCTTTAGAATTGGCCTTAGGAAGTTTTGATAGACGTCTACCCAAGGTAAGAGCAAATACTCACATTCTTTGCATCCTCAGCCATGTGATTCCCCAACCAGTGGTTCACTCCTCAAAATAATTTGTGTTATCTCTGCACATAGCGGGAAGACTTGTAGAAAACTAGGAAAAGAAATTAACTTACAAATATATTCTGAGGACCAATGTATATGTGCATATATATGTATATATGAGGAATATGAGAAAGAGGGAGAGAAAGAGAAAGTGCTTAGATGAATTTCATATTGGAAGCCATTTAAAAGTATTATTTTGGGGGATTATATCAATCAATTTAAAATAGTCTTTTGGTTAATGTTGATCACCTAACATATGTAGGCCCTTCTTGGATGTTGTAATGATGATCGTGTTTATGAATGCTACTTCATTGCTGGAGGTGCTATCTTTTTAAAAGTAGATGGTATCTTGTTTTTTCCTTTTTTTTTCCTTTTCAGTTAGGTTGATCAAAATGGCAGAAGACCCAGTGACAGTGAGTTGGAAACCAACAACACTATCTGCAAATGCTAGCAATAATGTAATTCCCATGCATGGAGCAACTCAGGTATTTGTTGTTGCTGTTGTTATTTTACAACTATGTGATTTGGTTATTTTCATATATCCATAACAATCTTCCCCAGTCTAGTGAATCTTCCATAAATATTGGACTTGAAATCCAGTGGAACATTCTAAAATATGGAACTATTACAGGAGTTTCTGAACTACAACTCCCACAATCCCTCACTACTAAACCACTAAATTCCCCATCCAATTTACTCTACAGCGACCATTCCAATGTACTGTTGTTATTAATTTTGCGCAGAAAAGGGGAGGGTTGAGCTTGACCTCTATGACTTCATGAACACTTCTGTGTAGTTTCTTTGGAAGTGTAAAGAAATATGCAGTGCTTTTAAAGAAGGCAAATTTTATGCTTTGGATCATTAGAAAAGATTGACCATAAACTGGTTCTGATAATAATGGCCTCATATAAATCTATGGTGTTGTTACATCTAGAATATTATGTACAGTACAATATTCTAATAATCATATCTCAAGAGAAATATTACGTTGCTCGGAAGGTGGAGAAAGGATAATTTAGAAGATGAGGGATTTGAACGCCTTCCCTATGAGGATAGGATGCAGTGGTTGGGACTGTTTAGCTTGGAGAAATGACACAAGAAGATATGATTGAGGTGCATAAAAATGGTTGATAGGGAAAAATTCTCCATATCCCATAATACTAGACTAGAGGCTATTCTATGAAAGTACCTAGCAGAAAATGCAAAACTGATGCTTTTTCATATGATGTATACTCAACCTGTAGAATGTGCTGCTTCAGGACATGTTATTGGCTAATAATAGTTTACAAGTCTTCAAAAACAGTTTTAATTATTATTTTTTTCAAACAAGTTTTATTGGTTTTTTTTGTTTTACATTAAGGTGCTCAAAACACAACGTGGAGGTGGGGACATCAAACATCATAAAACAGTCATAAATATATAGCTCAAATTAATTCATTACAAATTCCCTCTCTATTTCCCTCTTATAGTCTTACATATTCAAATTAAGACATTTCTAAATAAAATAAATCAATCCAATCAGACATCAATTATATTTCAGTTATAAAAATCCAATCCTGTTTTAAGCTTTACTAATTTAGAATTACCATATTCAAATCAGCCTTAAATAAACATATTAACACTTCGGGTATCCCTCATTTCCCTTTTCCCTAACAAATAATTATATCTAGCATAAATATCTTGTTCCCACTATAACATTCTTATATTTTCCAGATACAGTCTATTTCTTGTTCTAGTAGATTGTTTATTAATACCATTTCTCCTCTTATCTCCAGTCCCTCTTATTCTCCTTCTATTACAGAATAATTGTCTTATCTGAAATCAAAATATGAATCTAGAGAGAACATTTCTGTCTATTTTAAGTATATATTTTATCATTCAGTCTATATCAATCAAAAATCTTATAACCCCTTAAGCAAAATAGTTATATCTAAAACAAAATATTGATTACAAAGGATAATCTTTTACAGAAATCAAGTTTAGGTCAATCAAAATCTCAAAAGCCTTTTTAATCCATTAAGTAAAATTTTGGAACCCATTTTTAAACCTAACTCTAGGTTTCTTTCTGTGCCAAACCGGTTCCCATAATAAAGCTTCTACGTCCTCAAACCTCAATGTTTGAAAAGAAATATTTCTCAACATTTCAGACTGGTCAAAAATCTCTTCCTTTTCTTCCAATGTTATCTGAATGATGTAGTCAGTTTTGATCCATGTTGTAAGTATTAGTTGCTTATCCATATTATCACAATTTCCAGTGAGTTGTGACTGGGTATCAGTCTCTGTTGTTTTTGACAGTTCAAATTTCTCAATTAAAGTTGTTTTTTGATCATCAAGATTCTCCATAGATTGTACGTGGATTTGTAAGAAGTTAATTTGTTCCATAGTTTCCACTATTTCTCCTAAAGTAAAGTCATAGTTGGGTTGTAGATCTGTTTCCTCCATCTCTTTAGGTTGCATCTGTTGTTGTAAAGTAACCTCTTTGGAGTTACACTGTTTTCCCTCAATTGTACCTTGATCTTGATCCATTAAACTTTGAGAGTCAATTTGTAATTCTGAATAGTTCTCTTTAATTTTTCTCCAAGATTTCATGTACTCTGTTGCTTCCAAAATTGCTTCTAGTATAAGTTCATAATCAAGCTGTGGGTAAAGATCCTCCATTTCAGTGGTGAAAAAAAAGTCTTTTACTCTTTTAGTGAAGGCTATATTCAATAAAAGTCCCCAAATATTCACCTCCAATTCCTCGTAAAGAAGATCACCACCCAGCTGTTTCAAGTTATCTTTACCCTTATCGTCATTTGAAGGTCAGAGCCATTCTCCAGTATTAAAATATACAGTTGCAGTAACACTTTTCGTCACAAGATGCCCTCAGTAAGCTGTAAAGTCTTTCTTTCCAAATTGATAAATTCACATTAAAAAAAGTAAAAAAGAAAGGCATCTCCAACATAGTAAATAGCATGGTAATAATAGTAATGTTCAAAAGTAGAAATATTTTCAGGATCCCTCAGTATTCCAAGAGTTAAATAGTCAATAAAAAATTAGCTGTTTTATTTTTTTCAGTTTCCAAAGCTGTTTTTCCCACAGTGCCGAAACGCTGCTCTCTCACAGCAGGGAAGTAATTCAAATTCAAAAGCTTTTTACAGGAGAGTAATTAGGGAAAGAGGGGGAAGGAAAGGTCTTACCCGGATTCTCCACGGGGGTTCTTTGTGCTTAGCTGTTCTTCTGGTTTTCGGCTGGCGCAGCGAAGTGATCGTCCATTTTACTGGGCGATTTTTTCTCCGACGGCCCTAAGGAGCTGGCTCGGACTGTGGAAGGAGCTGCCGCCCTTCCCTAGTCAACGAGGGTCTCCTCAACGGTAGTCGCCCCTCCAGGGTGACTTTTCGACCTGATTAAGGGTCTACCGGCGGAGGGAAAAACAGCCGGGGAGAGACAAAGCTCTCCACACGACTGCGTTTGCCGCGATCCCAGAACTGGAAGCCCCCCACCCCCCAAAAAAGTTTTAATTATTGATTGCTACCTGTTTACATATTAGATTCATGGAATTGACAGTGGGGAAAAAGATTGATAGTCTTATTTCTGGGCTTCTTGCGGGTCCTTGTAAATGCTTCTTGTGGGCCCTTCTTGAGATGGAATGTTGGCTAGATGATCTCATGATCGAACATTGCCATTTTCCTGGATGCTTTTTCAACTTCCCTATGGAACCCTGGAATTCCCCTCAGTCTCACTACCAGGCCAGACTATATACAGCAGTGATTGGGTTAGTTTTGAGTAATGAGTTACTCAGGGGTAATATATGCATTATTGTAACAGTTTAATACGCATAGTCCTCAACTTACAACCACAATAGGTACTGGAATTTCAGTTGCTGTGGTCATTAAATGATGTTATGACCATTTTTATCACAGTCATTAAGCAAATCACACGTTTAAGCGAATCACATGATAGTTAAATGAATCAAATGATTGTCACTAAATGAATTGCTGTAAGTCAAGGACTACTGTATTTCCTGAAGCTAGCTGTGAAACTGATCAGTGATAAACCCAATGTTTATCATGGAACTCCTGCTCCATGTTTTTAAGCAGGAGTAAATTGTATCAAGACAAATTCTTAAATTGCAATTATAAACCACAAAGCTTCATTCTATCTATTACTCTCCAAAGAAATTGGATTACAACTTATCTGTTGTATGGACATAGACTAGAAGTGAGCATAAAAGTCAGATAAATAATTTGAGTAGAACTAAAGTCATAAAGGACCTACAGACTTCATAAACCAGCATATTTATCAACAACTGTTCTTGTCTGGACATAATTCAATTCAGTTCAATTCAATTTGGTGCCATTATTAGAATTCAACTATGGAACAAATTTCTCCAGACAAAATTTTACTTAGAATTAAATCTGACTGAGTTCATTACTTTTGAAAATAGAAAAAAATAGGACTTAGAATGTGACAAATGGTTGTTACTAATATTATTTCTTGATTTGTACTCAGGATGCTTTGGATTCTGGAAGCACCAGTGGCACTGTACAAACAAAAGAAACAGCTCCATTGAACAGATGCGAGGAACACGCTCAGGGACCTCTGGCCGAATTAAAAAGTTCAGGAAGACGAATATGTGCTTGTCCTCCTCAAGGCATCATTGCCAGAATAGCAACAAATGGTGAGGAAAAAAAGAATTAAAAAAAGCCCCTTTTTTGTGGAGCATATTTAATTGATGTCTTGTATTTAATCTGTTCTAGAATAGGTCAACATGGGAAAATTGCTCTGAAGAAAATGTGATTTGCCCTTTGGACGTCTTACAATTCATGCTGGGTGGTGCATGCAGAAAAGTGTAGGAGTAATAGAATATATCATTCCAATCTCTTTCTTCCACACCCACTTCTTTTCAGTCTTATCTTCCTATTAGCTGTCTGACTTGCTCATGGGTTAATGAGTGACTAGTGAAATTGTAAATTCTACTCAATAGAAAAGTATTGATTGTTCACAATGCTGGTTCCCTTGGTGGTGAAAATGGTCCCTAACAAGTCAGACTCTCTTCAGTCTCGTTCTGTTCCACAGAGTAGAAGGGGTTATTTAGGCCAGGGCTTTTCAACCAGTGGTACAGGTACCACCTGTGGTACATTGGCACCTGGCAGGTGGTACGCGACCATCCTAGAAAAGTGGTAGTGGGGGAGGGGAATGAGCTGAACTGGTGGCAGCACCGCACAAGCCTGAGCGAGAGATGGCTGGAGCTGCAGGGCTGTCAGGGCTCAGCGGAAGCACCAGGATCAGTGCCAGGCTCCAGCTGATTGGCGTTTCTTTGGGGCTGTCAGGGCTCAGCGGAAGCACCAGGATCAGTGCCAGGCTCCAGCTGATTGGCGCTTCTTTGGGGCTGTCAGGGCTCAGTGGAAGTGCCAGGATCAGTGCCAGGCTCCAGCTGGAGCTCGGCGCTGATCCTGGTGCTTCTGCTGAGCCCAGAAGAAGCGCTGATCAGCTAGAATGTTGCAGCATCTCCAGGGTCTTGTGATTTACATTCAGATGCTTGGCAACTGATTCATATTTATGATGGTCACAGTGTCCCAGGGTCATGTGAAGTGACCAAAACCTGCTGCAACCACCCAGCAGACGGGGGAATAAAAACCAAGCACCCCCCACCCCACCCCCGCTGCCAATCCTCAACAGAAATGCTCACAACAATGAAAACCTCGGACAGGAGGAAGAGTGCCGCCAGGCGGGCAGGCAGGTGCCTTGCTCGGCTGTGGCTTGGGGGCCACTTTTTTCAGTGCCATTGTAACTTCGAACAGTCACTAAGCGAACTGTTGTAAGTCGAGGACTACCAGTACTTTATCCCTTTTTTCCTTTTTTTTTTTTTGGTCATCAAGTTTTTGACACCTTGCTAGGCGACTGGTGGTACTCGGATGTTGCCATATCCTAAAAGTGGCACAATGGATGAAAAGGTTGAAAAGCCCTGATTTAGGCCACTGAGTCCAAATAGTCTTGGAATTCCATTTCTGTAGCCCCCTGCCTCTATCCAACTATTCTGCAAAGATTGCTAATCTGACTGATGAAAATCAACAGAACATATTCTTGTAATTTGAGGATGGAGTATTACAACATATTGGTTCTATGAACTCTAAAATAAGCACAATACTATGACAACAAGAGGGTGAAAGGTGGGACTAATTGTCAACCTTTCCCAAAGCAAAGCTTGCAAAATAATACCTCTTATTTCACATTATTGTTCCACACCCTTTGTATAATTGTTAGATGCACTTCAACCTTTAGACCCTCCGAATATATTCAATAAGTATACCAGTCACACCACTTTGCCCCAATTTTCTATGTTAATAATTTGATTCATTTCCTTGGGTAGACATGCACAGTGTATTCTAGGCCCAAGGCAAGGACATCAAGAGTAGCGTTTAAGGTGACATCTGCACCCATAAGAATGAAGTCCTGCCCTCTTTTTGTCTGTCACATGGTCACATCTTGATCTTTTTACTCCCTTCCCATGGATGCCTCTGGCCAAGGGCCATATTTGATCTTTTAATTTTATAATGAAGATAATATTCCAAGAAATAGGGGATGATTAACACAATTACCCCTCAGTCATACATGCAATCACTTCTGCCACTTTGAACATTACAATTTGATAAAATTTACATTAGTCTATGATCCAATTTCCATCATTTGATTGTGTGTCTGATTGATAAGAAATTTACTGGATTGTGCAGATTTATAGCCACAAAAGAGAACATTTAGCAAAATTGGATATACTGGCCTTAGAAGCACAGGTTTGCTTCTTCCAATTTTATAAGTCATAATTCAGATGCAATTTAGTAATAAATAATTAAAGAATAAATAATAATTCCTTTAAACATTAATATAAATGTGTGAAGAAATTCTGTGAAATATTTTCAATATGCTTACATATTTTCCATTTTTTTCTTCTTCCAGTGGTAGCAATAGCATTGATCTGGGCTGTATTCTGGTCAATTACAACCTATGAAAGTCTTCCTGGTGGGAGCCTCTTTGGATTTTTATTCCTCTATCTTTTTGCTGTAGTTGGTGGTAAAATTATGGGCTTAATTAAATTTCCTGGTCTGCCTCCACTCCCTCCTCTTTTGGGTAAGTATGTTTTTAGATAGGCTGTATCTTTCCACATTTAGATTGGTTATTGAAACAAATAATCCATTGTCAAACTGCCATATAATAGAAATTTAGATCATTAAGCTATAATTAATTGGAAAGTACAATATTACTTAGTGAAGATATTTTAATTACTGGGAAAATCACTTAAAAGTTGACTAATTTTAATTATTTTTTATTTATTCATTAAATTTATATGCTCCCCATCTCATTATCCAAAGGAATGGGTAGTGACTCTGGGTGGTTTGGGATTGCTGTTTGATTTTTTTGTTTTGAGATGAAATAACTCCTATAATAGGGAATCTTAAAACAAATAGTAATAAATGCTACGTCTTAAGGGTACAAATTAAAAAGTAACATTTACAAAAATGTTTCCATTTCTCAGATATTCATCTTGATCTTTAAATAATTTGAAAAATGAATTGATTATTCCCTTTTAAAGATAAATTATCAACTATTTTTTTCAGTTTACCGCCTCAACCTGTGCCTGTTTCATTAACAAGATTTTGTAAGGGATCCTTCATGGGCATGCAACCTGCAGATTACTTAAATTAATTAATATTTTTTTAAGATTTTAATTATTCCTTTGTTCTAAACTCACTATTTTTTGGGTCCAGGCATGGTTCAATTTACAATGCAGCAAGTACTTCATTTTTCAAGTTTTTGAGTCCCACTTAGTGTTTTAACCCTAACCCGGTTACTATGGATTCACACAAAATATTGATCCATAAACTAAACAAAGATGTTGAGTTTGCCTATTAAGCTAAATTAGATATACACAAAAAAACAAATCAAAACAAAACCCCCAAGGTCAGTTTGGTGGGTGGTGTTGTGGTATTCTAGTTGAGCCTGTTGTGTAAATGTGTAAAAATCATTATCATTCAGCTCATCCTGTGATAGCAGCGTTAAAAGGTGTAGATTATTGTTCTATGATTGATTTATAGTTTTTGATGATTAGGCTCTAGTAAAAAGAAACGTATGTTCACACAATGTGCAAATCCATGCTGCCAAGCCATAGTTTCCTGAATAATAATAATAATACCATATTTTGGCTTATCATGATTAGACTTAGCACAATTACTTCCTCTCAGAATGTGGCTGAAGTCCCACATCATGCTAAATCATAGCTTACTTAACCATGGTGTATTGCATAAACCTCCATTTAATAAACCCTCATGGCTAGTTCTACATAATACGCAGTACAAACCAATTATTATGTAGCACACTGCCTAGATCAGTGATGGCGAACCTTTTAGAGACCGAGTGCCCAAACTGCAACCCCAAACCCACTTATGCATCGAGTGCCGGGTGGGTGTGGCCCATTGACTGGGTGTGGCCCATTGGGTGGGCGTGGCCCATTGGGTGGCCATGGCTGTGGTGGTAACGGCAGACTGGGTGGGACTAAAAAGTTCAATCAATCAATTCTAACTTTGCAAGATCTTTTTTTTCCCCGTGAGAAGTTGAAATTGACTGATTGAACCTTTTTTTTGTGTGCACATGGCGGCGGAGGCCTAAAGTGAAAAGATTTTATAAAACCCAGCTGAAGGCCTAGGACTGGGGTGACGGCGTGCGTGCCCACAGAGAGGGCTCTGAATGCCGCCTCTGGCACCTGTGCCATAGGTTCGCCACCACTGGCCTTGATCAAACATGATTTAACATGCTCAGTATCTTTGCATCTAATAAGCTCTATGGGATTGTTAAATTTATAAAACAAAATTTGGTGGAATAGAAATTTGTACATATTTATTCAGGAAGACAAATATTATCTGTGGTGTTGAGAGATCAGGAAATGGGACTCTATAAGGTGCAAGAGTACGACCCTTTGACTGCATGATCACAGAGCAGCTGTTGTCTTCTTAAATGTTTAGTTCAAGTGGTGTTTTGTGAATAATACAAAAGAAAAACATCTTTGAAGGCACTGGACTTCATAGCAAACTTTTCAGACTTTGTAGCTGCTAATTGTGTCAATAATGTGCGCCTTTTGCCTCCTTTTTAGGAATGTTGCTTGTTGGATTTCTTCTAAGAAATATCCCACTGATCACTGACATAGTCCTGATTAATGTGAAATGGGGAGCCACCCTAAGAAGTATTGCTCTCTCAATCATCTTGGCCCGGGCTGGCCTTGGTCTTGATCCAAAGGTGGAGTATCAAATGGTCCTTGCTTAACAAATGCATAGCTAGGTGATAAAGCTGTGACTAAACTCTGATTCATGTACTGAACTGGGTCACAATTTGGTTAACCCTGGCTTATTGAGAAACAAAAGTGGCTGGAGCTGCATTACAGATTAAGGCATAGATTGTTCCTAAATTGTACTTTTCAAAATTTCAGTAATCCTCTCTTAACATAATCATCAACTGGCTGGGTTCCCAATGAAAATAATGGTGCCAGCTCTAAAATTGGCTTAAAATTGTTTCAAGAAACAAAACACACCCTCTCTCCTTAGAAAGCCTCACCCAATACCGAAAGTCCTAGGTTCTCTTGCATATATTTAATAAGGCTCCACCCTCTTTGCCTTGTTTCTCGCCCAATGCAACTCCCAATCTCTCAAAAATTCACATACATTTTGGCTACCAAATTCACACATTCAGATAGCCATAAATCATAATTTACAACTCTATCAATTGGGTTTATATGGCACACATTGTGATTTAACTAATGATATATTTGTATAATGTGTGACCCCAGTCCTCATCTCAGATTAATTTGGAACCACTTTTCCTCTGATGCAATGACCAAATGTTCCTTCCAAACAAACTTTCTTTGTGACATTTGGCTTTAAAAAAAAAACATGGAAGGAATATTTTGTAGAGATGTACATTTAATTGCAAGGAGAACCTAAATGCCTCAACATTCCCCATCTAGTGTTTTCCTGAGATGTCAGGTATAATTTCCAGGATCCCAGCCAGTGTATGTATTCCCAGGACATGTGTAAGAACAGTTTCAATCCTGACTCTGTTTATCTCTGTGATAAGAGCTATAATGCCCCCAGTAGAGCAGGGATATTATCCTTAAGTGCAAGAAGTGTAACTATTTCTCTTATAAAAAATATTTGAGAATTTTAATCTAGAATGTGAGGTCTTGGAAAAACTTTGCAAAGAAAACAAAATTAGGTTTTTAAATTGATCTTGACACCTGATGACTTTGTGGACACGTCCATGTGGTTTTCTTGTCAACAGATTGTTATTATCCTATTCTGGATAGAGTAGCGTATGATTCTGGTATTTGTTTGGTTTTGTTGAACTTCATTTTGTTTTGTTCTGGGATTTGTCCAACATTACTTGCTTTCTGAGATCAGCCAGGGATATCAATGCGGGAATTAGTTTGGTCATCTGTACTGATCCTCAGGATTATGATTAGTTTTGCCTTTAACTGAAGTTAGACGGTTTCTGAGCCCTGTTCACATAGAAAAGTTTAAATTCATTCAGAGGTAACATAAACTATTATTTACA
Organism: Azemiops feae; assembly: GCA_023970755.1. Classification (NCBI taxonomy): domain Eukaryota; kingdom Metazoa; phylum Chordata; class Lepidosauria; order Squamata; family Viperidae; genus Azemiops; species Azemiops feae. Next base: position 1,333,557 of record JALGBA010004268.1, on the reverse strand, counting down.
GTAATGAGACATAACTAGCTTTGAGGATTAGATATTCCTACCCTTTTGTTTTTTCCTGGATGATTGAAAAATCAGAAACTTCTGCTTTTCACTGAGATTAACTGAATTGTCTGAACCCTGAACTATGGCAACCTCCACTATATTTAGCTCATAATACTATATATAACTCCACTATATTTAGCTCATAGTTCAGTTTCATAAACTTATAATTAAAATTGACTTCCTTCAGTCAGTGATAAGACTAATCTATTTTAGAGCTTTAGCAATGTAGTGGTTCTAAAACTCAAGCATATTCTTCTAAATTCCATCTGTTAATCATGCAAACTGACAGGAGCATACCTAAATCTTACTAAGATACAGTATTGCCATGACACTAAGGCTGTGTTTGTGCAATATATTGTGTCAGTTGATTGATAAAACTCATGTAGTATATTATCTGAATCTGGACCATGGATCCAATTGTAGAGGACTTAACAATAACCTGTAACCAAGTTTACAATTAATGCATCTTAATCTAGGTTCCTCATGTCATCCAGGCCAATTAATCTTTCCTAAACGTTTCTGGCTTCTGGCCAAAAAGATTGGAACTAAAATAGATTTAAAATGTCCTTTTTCCTGATTTTTTAAAATTGATTATATAAAATTAAGACCATATGCCAGATTAGACTTAATGCATTAAGCAAATACATTAAACCTGTGGCATGCTAAATGTTGCCATATTATAGTTCTTAGCAGTCTCAGCCAGCATCTCCAACGGTGAAGGAAGCTGGAAACTGTAGTTCAGCTATGTCTGGAGTGCTACAGTTTACCTGTTCCTGCTTTTTGTACAAGCAAAACCATTGTAAACTCAGCACGTAAGAAGAAATCCTCAGTTCTATCACCTTTTCTAAAGCAGCATGCTCACTAGGTAGAGCTTTCATATACAGGTGGTAAAAAGCCAGTTGGGATCTCTGTGTTTATTTGCTGCCATCTGGTAGATACCCAGATTTTTTTATGGCATCCCCATCATTGTGCAGAGCCAATTTGGTGCAATAGTTAAGGCATCAGGATAGAAACTGTTTTAGTTTTGCCTTAGGCACAAAGCAAGCTGAGTGACCTTGAGAGAGACACTTCATCGTATCCCCAAGAAGGAGGCAATAACAAACCACTTCTGAAATCTTGCCAAGAAAACTTCAAGGACTTAACCACAGAATCTACAGGAGTCAATAGTGACTCCAAGGCATAAAATAATGATAAAATAAAATAAAATAAACAATAAAATAAAATGTAATATTTTCATCACAAATGCCTTAACACAGCTTGGCCAAGAGGGAACATAGATGCTGATCCCAACCAACCAAGAATACACAGCAGAAAATAAATTATTAAAACATAGTGGTTAGGAGGCTATTCAGATAAGCAGAACAATCAAAAACTGTGTCATAAAACCTCCTGAGGCAGGTCCTGGGTCATTGCCAAATAGAGCAAATCTCACAGGGTTTTATTCCATGGTCTTCAAAACATTTAAAAAGCAATTCCATTGACTTGCAAATGCATTTATCTTGCAGGCTCTGAAAAAACTAAAGGCTGTCTGCTTTAGATTAAGCTTGGGACCCTGCCTAATAGAAGCGTGTACTGCTGCAGTCATATCTCATTTTCTTATGCACCTGCCATGGCAGTGGGGATTTATGCTTGGGTAAGCCCCTCTTCCAACTCAAAAATAGCATTTTTTTTCTTTTCTGGGCCAGAACTGTTTTTCCTCTTCCATGAAGTCATGGGTACAGTGTGGGTGTCACATCTGATTTAGTTTGATTATGCTGTAAAACATATGTTCTTATCATATCACAGAGAATTAGGGTAGGATTTGAAACCCTGATCCATAAATAATCTGGAATTTACAAAGTTGCATATTCAGTGAGAAAACCTAGGTTAAATAATCATTAATTCAAAGGTAAATGTTCTTTAATTTTATTGATTTATTTAATCCTGTTCAGAAGTCTTTTAAAAATATCTTGCTAAGACCTATCTTTAACAACAATTTCTTAATAAACCACGACTGGATAGTTCATGTAACATGCTGAACCACAAAGTAGTGTAATGTAACAGTGAAGCGCTTAGATAAACATAAAGTGATTCTTAGAACACCTTCCATCTTGACTACTGCAATGCTTTCTACATGGGGCTGACCTTGAAAAGTATCTGGCAGCTTCATTTAGTTCAAAATGCAGCAGCCCACATGGTTTTGTGAGGCCTAGACTTGCAGATGTGTCACTTCTCTTGTGGGAGCTGCATTGGCTGCCGATTTGGTTCCAGAGCCAAGTCGACATTGTCACCTTCAAAGCCCTACATGGCTTGGGAACAGCTTATTTTGCCACTCAGATCTACCCAACCCATCAGAGCAGGGAGGCAGGGAATAATTCCTAAGGAGGTCCATCTGATGGGAGCAAGAAGGGCTTTCTCTGTGGTGGCTCCCTCCCTATAGCACATCATCCTTGCAGAGATAAGATTGTCCCCCACTTTGGCAGTCTTTCACAAGGCCCTGAACATATGGTTCTACCAACAGACCTAGGGACCCAGAATTGCATGGAGGCCATTAAATGATTCATTTGATTGTTGTTGCCAGGAGGGTAGGGGTTATTGCTGTTTGTATTGTTTATGTATTGGAATTTTATCCTTGTAAGCCACCTGGAGTCATTGAGGGTGAGTTGGGCAGCCATATACATTTTGATAAATAAAATTAGTACTTTTGTACTGTATTTTCCAACTCACAACACAGTTCTTCAGTTTTCCCTTTCTCTTGTAAATTGCAGGTCCTACTCTGACTGTGGAAAGTGGAATAACTACAAATTAATGTGACTAAAAGTTAATTTGTGTGTGTGTTCAGATTTGTCTTAGGTGCTGTGTCTCCTGCAGTTGTAGTCCCTTCAATGTTGGTTTTACAAGCAGGAGGATATGGTGTTGATAAAGGTGTCCCAACTTTGCTAATGGCTGCAGGAAGTTTTGATGATATTCTGGCTATCACAGGTTTCAACACCTGCTTAGGGATAGCATTCTCTTCAGGTACCTGTCTATTCTATTGATAAGCCACATCCAAGCCACTATCCTCTGTCATAATGCTATGTTTCTTCTATACAAGTAATATGCTTTGTATGAAAAAACCCTTTCATTTTATGCCTAAATCTTTATTTGTGACACAATAAAATTCATAAAATTAGAAAATTGTCCCTTTGGTCAGGATAAACCTGAGACCTTAGTGCACATATTTCTTTACTGTCTCTTCTATATATACCTGTGTGACATATACTTTACACCATGTAGTATAGATCAAGTTTCAATGAAGGAGAAATGGTTTGTATCACAAATTGAGTTACCAAGTTCTTATTGGCAGCTATTGCCATTAAAAGGCATAAGGCAGTGATTGTGAACCTATTATATGCATGTCGCAGGTGACATCAGGCATCCGGACTGTCTAGAACAGAGTTCCCCAACCTTTCCAGCTTTGTGGACCGGTGCAGGGTGGGAGGGGATGGTTCCACGCGAACAGGCAAGTGCACGCATGCACGCAGCTCCATTCGCGCAAGATGGGAATGTGCATGTGCTCACCTGCTGCTTTAGGCAGCCCGGTTTTGAACAGCTCACAGCCTGGTAGTGGGCCGTGGGCCAGGTGCTAGAGACCCTTGATATAGAAGTTGCTCTGAGCTATAATCCAGCAATATTAGCCAGCATAGCCAGTCATAATGATATATAAGAACCAAGTCTAAGGTTTGGCTTTAAGTATGTGCAAAATGTCCCATAAATGAGTTAGAAATATTCGGGAAAATTCTGAGATACTTTGTCTTTCCTCCCCATGATGGTTTCTCAGGAATATTCTTGTTTCCAAAATGTTTTGTACAACTCTAATATTAACCTATAACTTAAATACAGCTTGGTGTATCTGAGAGTATCCTTCCTCTCATACAGATATTTCTAATTACTATTATCCTTATGAGAGTTCCTATTGATTGTATCACATATTCTAGATCAGGGGTCTTCAAACTTTTATGATTTGTGGACTTCAACTCCTAGAATTCCTCAGCCAGGCATGCTGGCTGAGGAATTCTGGGAGTTGAAGTCCACAAGTCATAAAAGGACCAAGTTTGAAGACCCCTGTTCTAGATATAGTATGTATTTTCTGGAACACTTTTTCCTTCAAAATAAAGCTTGTTAAAGCACCTGTAAAACACATCATAATTAGTCCTTGAGAATCATAAAAGCATGCAATATTCATTTCCAATATTGTATTGTAAATATCCAGACCATTAATTAGATACCTAGCCACTATAATTCAATGGGACAAAATCAAGATATGATCTAGTACTTCATACAGTTCAGCAACTCCTGGAAGACCACCTGTTTCTCTCCCTCCCTGGGATACAAAATTCAGCTAGAAGTATCTTCAATTCTTCCTTTTCTTTTACTGTCTTCTTTTTGTATAACAATACTCAAGATTGGATATTTTCTCTGCCAAGCCAGCCATGCTTATAAGTGTTAGCTAAGGGACTATCCAAAAATCCATTTGAAACGTCTCTTTCTGCTTTGCCAAAACAGGTTCCACCCTTGAAAATGTCCTGCGAGGTGTATTAGAAGTTGCAGTGGGTATAGCAGCTGGTGGACTTTTAGGGATTTTTATTCGTTACTTTCCAAGCAAGGATCAGGTAAGAAGAGAAAACCTTTTGAAATGTAGCAATCTTCTGTCTCTTGAAGCACGAGAAACAACACGTTTAAAATGAACTCATTACACTTTAGGTGGAATAATATGTACAATAAGAAGTATCTGGCAGTTGCAAATGCTTTGATCAGAAGAGTGCTTTGGACCTCGTACAAATACCAGGACATCACTATGCTATTCATTGAAGTTGTTGATCTTTGTTCAAACTTTTGAACAAAGAGTTAATTCTTTAAAACAGCGGTACCTTTTTTCAGATTCACCTGGGAAAAAAAATGGGCTGCTTTAATGAATAGAAGAGAGGTGTTATATAGGTAGTCTTTGGCTTAAACAACCATTTGTTTAGTGATTGTCCAAAGTTACAAAGGCTCTGAAAAAAGTGACTTATGATCAGTTTTCACACTTATGACTGTTGCAGCATCCCCACAATCACATGATCAAACTTTGGATGCTTGGCTACTGGCATGTATTTATGATGGTTGCAGCATCCGGGATCCCGGGATTGTCATTTGCCCTTCTTAGGGAGCTTCTGAGAAGCAAAGTCAATGGGGGAAGCCAGATTCGCTTAACAACTGCATGACTCACTTAACAAATGTAGTGATTCACTTAACAACCATAGCAAAAAGGTTGTAAAATGGGGCATGGCTCATTAATTGCTTATGGGGCAATTTGTGGTCGTAAGTTGAGTTTCAAATTAGTTTTTTCCAAATTCTTTTTGAAGCAAGTACAACTTAGATTTCTAGTATATTAATTTTAAAGAAAAAGTAATGATTGCTTGAATTGAATTGGGGATCTATAGTTTCTTTGCAGCATTCTGAAAGTAAATCTGAAAGCTATTGTTTTAATTCAAGTGGTGTTTTTTTTCAACTTCCTAATCTAACTAACTAACCTGGAATTTCCAGGCACTTCCCTATCCAGAGGTAACCCTACTTAGCTTTATGTATTAGCCAAGGTTTACAAGGTTTGCCAAGGATTTACATAGCCACACAAATCCAAAATATTCAGTTTCTTGTCAAGTTTGGATTGACATTTATGAATCATGTCTCTTGCTTTCTCCAATTTCTCTCCCTAGACATATCTTGTATGGAAGAGAGCATTCTTTATTATAGGCTTATCAATGCTTGCAATTTTTGGCAGTATGTATTTTGGTTTCCCTGGAACTGGAGGACTGTGCACAATTGTCTTGGCATTCCTGGCTGGATTATCATGGTCTGATGAGAAAGTGAGTATTTAATTATCATGTAACCTGAAAGTTTCCCTGATTCCAGAATATGAGAGTTTATTAACTATTTTGGGCAAGTTGAAAGTGTTAAAAAATGTTTCAACATGAATTACTTTGGTTCCAGTTTTTAGCCATTTCTTTGTAGGCTATTTTGAGATTCCCCATCCCATGATTTATGGGTATTTAAAAAATATTTCTACAGATTTGAAGGTTTCTTTGAGCCTGCCATCATCTTCTTCTAAATGTATCCTCCCGAGTTCATAAACGGTGACGTTCAGTTTCTGGAAAAAAGAGGAAATGGTGCTAATATTGCATCACAGTATACAGCAATTCTTAGCTTAGTGGCTCAATCATGTTATTTTTTTCCCCCATTCAACTGAAGCAAATGTTCTGAAAAAAATTATGAAGCTAGTATACTTCTCTATTGAGTATTATGAACAAAAGTGAATGGGATTAGAAGAGAACAGAGTGTTTTAATGAAAAAAGGAGAATCCTGGAAAAGAACTACCATCTTTTTAATTACTTCTGTAATATGTTATAGAAATAACTAAAAAGATGGTATCGCCTTAAATTATGTTTGTGGTGAGGGTATTCCTCCTAAAAGAAGGAATATTTATAATTTCAAAGTTCCTATTAAGTTATTAAGAGTCCTTAATACCTTAATATTTGAAAGATGTGATCTCATCTTTATAATGATAGAATCACTCTTCCTAAGATTAGAGCAAGAACATGAATGAATTATTTAATTGGATCACTTAATTTTTTGAAAATCTTATTTAATAATGTGAAAATAACTGAGTTTGTGTTATATATCTTCTGCATGAATGTACAGTACTGTGCAACAAAAATGCACTGCTTTTTTTTTTTTTTTTTGCAGAAAGAGGTAGAAAAAATTATTAAGGTTGCATGGGAGATTTTCCAACCTTTTCTTTTCGGTTTAATTGGCGCTGAAATATCTGTTGCATCTCTTGATCCTCAAACAGTTGGTAAGTCTTCTACTAACAAGTGGGCATTTATACCTATTGTCCTTTTCAGAAGGAAAATTATACGATTCAGTTGTTGACATGATTCTTTTTTTTAATACCAGAAATAATTACATCTATTTCTTTGTTGCAGGACTTTGCATTGCCATACTGGTTGTGGGACTAATAGCCCGAGTTACAGCCACATTTATATTGGTCTGTTTTGCTGGGTTTGAGCTGAAAGAAAGAATATTTATTGCATTGGCTTGGATCCCCAAAGCTACTGTGCAGGTATATTGCATTTTTATGGCAGAATTCTCTCTTCTGGAAATAAAATTAATTGAACACATCCTTCCAAGAAAGTTGAATTGAATGGAATTGAGTTGGGTTGAGTTAAGTTAAATACTTTATTTGGCCAAGTGTGATTAGACACACAAGGAATTTATCCCCGGTATAGAAGCACTCAGTGTACATGCAAAGCAACAGAATCATTATCATCATCCCAATAAAAGGGAGGAGTAAAGAAGATAATAAGAATGATAAATAATAATACTACAGCCACATTACATGAATCAGTATACATAGACATTAGACTGTGAGAATTAGGTGTTCAGCAGAGTGATGACATGAGAGAGAAAAAACTGTCCCTATGTCTAGTTGTTTTGACATACATGTTTTGGCATATAATGTCCTATAGCACCATACCAAGGGAAGGAGTTTAAACAGTTTATGTGCAGGCCTTTTCCCTCTCCTTTTTATTACATTCATTGTTCACATTTTTTACTGAACAGCATAAACTTTGTTCTCCAGTAAAAATTCTTCTATCCATAGCTAGGAAATGGGGATGTTGCAGCAAGCATTTTATCTTTATTTCAATGCAAGTAAAATCATTCATTTTCCGTAAGATTATTTGGGACACTACACATCCTCTTCACGACCTGTTTTCCTTGTTACCTTCTGGGAGGAGGCTTCGTGGTATCCGTAGCAGAACATCCAGATTCAGCCATAGTTTCATTCCATACAGCATTAACCTTGCGAACTCTCAAACTTCCTCCTTGCGTTATATATTCAAGATGGACAGTATTTAATATTTATTTGCTATGCATATGTAGGGATGTGGGTCTATATATATGTTGTACATAGTATGTTTAGGTGTGTGTCATGTATATGTTTCACTTTGAGAGCGGGCAACTAAATTTCATTTTTTATGTGTGCCATTGTGCCCACAATATAAAAATGACAATAAAGGTTATCTATCTATCTATCTATCTATCTATCTATCTATCTATCTATCTATCTATCTATCTATCTATCTATCTATCTATCTATCTATCTATCTATCTATCTATCTATCTATCTATCATAGTCAGAATTTGCAATCCTATTTTCAAATTTCCCTTTAGGAACGCAATTTTTCATAGCACTAATGCAACAATTATACTACAACATCATAAACATTTCCCTAAATCTAGTGAGATGATCCACCTATACTAGAAAAGTATATGAAACCATAGCACTGTTGAGATGAATCACAAGGCTAGATCTTCCTAATTAGATATAAGATTTTCCAGAAGCAATAAGAGACTATTTGTCTGATATTGTAACTGTAGTCAAGTTCAAGACTGAATTTGGACTGTGAACCTCATTATCATCATTGACCTAAGGTATAGGCTATTTGTAACTCTAAGATGTTTTCAGGGTTGTCAGTACGAATGTTAAGTCATTGCCAACAAATGTTGCTTGTGTGAATAAGTGAGAGAAAGAGAATAGGGTGACAAGAGGGAAACCGGCCTTCATCTTATCCTCTACTATTTCTTGGCATCTCAAAATTACCAATTCTCTATCTTAACCTCAAGCAGGAAAGTCTAATTTAGATGAACTTCAAAAATATAAACAGCAGTTAATAAGGCTGTTAGTAAGGCTCTTAAAAGAAACTGCAGATTCTAAACCATTACTCTACTATAAATACAATCCTAGTTTGTTGCAAGATTTGCTGTTATACTTCTTACCAGGTATAACCCTTAAACACTTACTGATTACAGTAAATCAAATTTTGAAAATATATGAAGGAAGAGCTAATCCCCTTTAAAACAGTAACTATTGTATTTACTTTTGCAGTCCTTTTCCAAAGCAACAGTAAAGAATAACAGAATAACAAAGTTGGACAGGACCTTGATGGTCTCCCAGTCCAACCACCTCCATAAACAGGAGACCCTATACCAGGGGTGTCAAACTCGCAACGTCACGTGATGTGTCGCAACGTATCGTAACTTTTTCCATTGCCGGCAATGGGGTGGGTGCGGTTTTGCTATGATGCATCCGGCCGGCAGTTTGACACCCCTGCCCTATACCATTCCAGACAAGTGGCTGTCCAGTCTCTTCTTAAAAGCCTTCAGTGATGGAGCACCCACAACTTCTGAAGGCAAGCCGTTCCACTAGTTAATTGTTTTCACTGTTAGGAAATTTCTCCTTGATTAGTTTCCATCCATTGCTTCTTGTTTTGCTTTCTGGTGCTTTGGAAAATAGTTGACCCACTCTTCTTGGTGGCAGCCCCTCAAATATTGGAGCACTGCTATCATGTCACCCCTAGACCTTCTTTTCACTAGACTACACAAACCCAATTCCTGCAACCGTTCTTCATATATTTTAGTCTCCATTCCTCTAATCAACTTTGTTGCTCTTTTCTGCATTCTTTCCAGAGTCTCTATATCTTTTTTACATCGCGATGACCAAAACTGGATGCAGTATTCTAAGTGTGGTCTTACTAAGGCTTTAGAAAGCAGTACTAATACTTCACATGATCTTGATTCTATCCCTCTGTTAACGCAACCTAGGATTGCGTTGGCTTTTTTGGCTGCTGCCACACACATATTTAAGTGATTGTCCACTAGGACTCCAAGATCCCTCTCACAGTTACTGCTATTGAATCAGGTTTCACCTAATCTGTACCTGTACATTTGATTTTTCTTGCCTAAGTGTAAAACCTTACTTTTCTCTACACTGAATTTCAATGTAGAAAATCACTTAAAATAAGTCATGAAATTTGTTTGAATAGATGGATATCAATTTAGATGCTTTTGAAAAAGGCAATACAAATTCAATGAGAATTGGTGTCTTAATGGCTGCTAGTCTTAATATCTAGGTGCTATCACCTGAAAACTAGATAGCATACCTTAAATACCAGCTACTGGGGAACACCAGTGGGAAGGTTTCTTATTCACTAATTGGCTGCTGTATGGTATGCAGTGTTTGATGAAACAAGCTTTTGTGCTGTAATTCTTAAATGCTCTTTTGCTGTGTTATCTATTATTTCTTTTCTCTTGACAGGCTGCAATTGGCTCAGTTGCCTTAGATACAGCACGGGAGCAGGCAGATAAACAATTAGAGAAATATGGCATGGATGTTTTGACAATTGCTTTCCTGGCAATCTTAATCACAGCTCCAATTGGAGCTCTAATAATTGGGCTGGCAGGGCCCAAACTTCTCCACAAGACTTCTGATACCAACAGAGAAAGTCATATATATGAAGAAAGAGAAGAAATGGAAATACAAGGGCCAGCATAGGGAGATATGAGGTGCAGTCCACAGATCTCCTGAACCGAGACTACTTATGAATCATGGTATTCACAAGTTATAGAAGTTTAAAGGCCTATGAGATACACTGCAGATCTTCCAAATATATGTACATATTTTTAAGATGACATCAGTTGGAGCTGTTTAGAGCCAATATTAGCTATTAGTGGCTTGTAGCTTTTCTTTTTGTGGTTAACAGTTTATTAGGTGAAAAGAAGATTAGTGGCTGCTGAATTAGAGCATATTTAAAGTACTGAATAATAAATGAAGCTGTTGAGCTTAAACATTACTGGGTTAACAGAAATCTTTTAGATGCACTGCCTGGGTGAGAACTAGGGATTACTGATAAAGACTTCCACCCCTCTCTTGTGGTGGAAAAGTAGTTAGGACTGAGATATAGCCTGAAGTTTCTCTGAAAGCCTGGTAGCCTGAAGTCTTCTCTGAGGACTTGGGACTTGGTTGGGAAGAGTGAATTAGTGTAGTTAAAAGTAGATTTTATATAAATAGTGTTGTAGAGAATTGGAATGTTAGATGTGTTGATGGTATGTACAGCATGTTGAGTGAGGGAATGGCAAGATAAATAGAGGAAAGGAAGGTTGAGGGGGGGCCACTGTGGATTATGACAGGCAGAGATAGATATGGCAGGAAGCACCAGCTTGATTATTACAGGAAAAGGGAGACCCGTATATTTTTATGGGTCTTTTCTTCTAAACCAGATATTCCAGACCAGAGCCCAGGTGGCTGAACTGTTGGGCATATTGGCTTCCAGTTACTGCTCAAAAATGGCGAGTTGGTGCAAAATAAGATCACATTCATTTTACAACATATTGATAGATGAATGTGCTGACTTGATGTAAGTTATTGAAACATGGATGGGAAATAATGGGAATGTAGCCCTGTTGCAAATTTGCTCTGCCAGTTTTCAGATTATGCAACAGCTATAGCAATTGGGCAAAGAAGGGGTTGCTGCAATGTACAAGACACCTTTGCAGTGATGAGGAGCACTGTTCCAGGTGTGACTGGATAAGAATGTCTTAAAGGGTATTGAGTTATAGAGAGTCCTCCATGAATTTCTGAATGTCATCTTAAAGATAATGTTGGGCCATCCCAAGATTGAGTGTTTGAGGAGACTTTAATCTTCCTGCCCTGGAAGAGAGTTCATGTGTTCCATGAGTTTATAACCTTGGGCCTGCCCCAAATAATCCATGCCAATAGACAAAAGCAAACACCCATTATACCTGGTTTATACTTGGAGCAAATATGACAAAACTGGAAATGGAGGACATTGATACCTATCATCTGCTATGATCAGTTTACTTCCTCTTCAGATTCATAGACAAGCAAGGCTTCCATATGAATATTGAATCCTTTCAATTGGTATTCTCCAGGACCTGGATGAATTCCAGTGGACTTCAGAGGACAATCTGATGAATTATTCTGTTTTGTGTCTGGCTTACTTATGGATCCAGCTGCTTCTGACAACTGGGGGGGAGTGTTTACTAATATTTTATATGTTCCTTTTTATGTCCTGCTCTGTTTTACATTGCCCAGTATATACATATTGAAGTGGGGCTACAAAAAATTAAAATAAATAGAAAAAAATACGAATTTTATTGAATAAACATCCAAATATGCCTTTATCCTTCTAGAAAAGACAAGAACAAACACACTGAATGGTTCCATACATTTTTGGAATGATTCTATACTATCCTAGAACTGATAATTTTTCCTAACATATAAAACAAAGTAGCTTAATGAACAAATATTTAATTATGGCTTTCAGCCAGTTAAATGAGCCTTACCGTGCTACTCTCATGTTCACACAATGCCACTGAGTTGCTTTACTATTAGGCAAATATATACAGTACAGCAGGGGTCTCCAACCCCTGGGTTGCAGCCCACTATCGGACCTTGAGCCTTTTGGAACCGGGCCGGAGAAGTGGTGAGCGTGCGCACCCTCACTTGCGCAAGCAGCAGGTGAGCACATGTGTGTGCATTTGCCCGCCGCTCTTGCGGAGCCATCCCCTCTCCCCGCCTGTCCACAAAGCCAGAAAGTTGCGGACCTCTACAGCAATGAAGATTTAGTGAATTGATTCTTTCAAAATCTTTGTAAATTTTCTACTTGCATACATAGTCTTTCTCTTCTTTCTCTCATATTATTCTCTTTTGTTTTTAATATTCCCTTGTATTGAAAAATAAACTTTAAAAAATGCTGCCTCATGGATCCAAGGTGCCTTGGTAGTTGAATATTATGAAATGTGAAGAATCCGAAATGATCCACCGCCAGAACAAGCAAAAATACAATAAGCCTGACCAAGGTATAACAAAAAAGCAACTGTTCCAAAAATAAAAAAATAACTGAGTTATGAGACCTAACTTTGAAGAAAATTATTAAAATATCTCAAAAGACTAAGGTCAAATATAGTCATATAATCAGATTCTAGAATACTATTTATCATTCTATTATATAAAATACTATTTATATTATTTTTCTTCATAGTAAACATAATTGTATCTTCCAGATCATCCATTGCTGAGCTTGAAAAATACTTCACTGAGCTATGGTTTGCTTAAATCTATGGTTTATTTAATGACCACAAAAACTATAAACCACCTACAAATTACAAATTATGGATGGGTTGACACAACATGCTAAAGAGAGTGCTAACAACTAGATGACTGCAAAGAAATACAATCCTTCCATTCCCCTCCCCACCATCTGGTCAGAATCTATCCTTCCATTCATCCCCCACCCACCCAGTCTCAACTGATGAAGTTTCTTGGATGAGAAAGGAAACATTTTGTTCTTCCTCTAAGAAAAAAATAGTCCAGCTACCTTTTGAAAAAGTACCTTTGAGACAACAATGACTTGGATGATTAAAAATCTCCAAAGGGGTTTATCCTTTCATATATTTCGATTATATAGCTCATCTTTTCTCAAGTTAAAGCTTCTTCATGGAATGCATTCTCTACTCCCCTTTCCTGAACCGGTTCTGATTTCTCAAAATTAGTACACTGCACAGAACTGCACAATACTACAATACTAGAGATGAGAACTGACCAAAGCAGTGAAATAAAACAATACTTCCTATGATTTGAGAAATATACTAAGGCAGGACATAAAACAAGACATAGGTCATAAAACAGGACATGAGTCTTAAATGCGTGTATTAGTTAGAAACAGCAAAAAGGAAATGGAAAATGTCAAACCACAAGTTCATCTGTCGGACGCACAAAGGTGTCAAGCTTGAAGCTCTATTACAGTTAACCACATATGTCTCGCTTCTATGTCTTGCTCTCGCTGGTAGCTAACCACAAAATACTGCCGGAAACTTAAATGCTTTGACAAGACACCTGTCACCTCAATCTACGAGAGGGGGACAAGATATTTAGCTACTTTAGCATAGCAACAAGGGGGGGGGCTAACGGGGCTGTCATTCAAGTAACCAATCAATGCTAACAAGTTACATTTCCGTGTTTTGCTGCTTCAAAAAGAGTATATATGTACTTGTTATTCCATGAGAAGGGGTTCAGAGGTTGTTATGATTTTTGCTCTGAACCTTTGCGCAAATAAACCAACTTCTTTTGATTCCGTGGTCTGAGTCCTGTGGTTTTCTGCAACAATACTAGTACTGATAGATAACATTTATTGTTATTTTTTACTATGAACACACTGGCCCATATTAAAAGTGTGCAGCTCTTTCGCACTAAGACCTTTTTCACAAGTAATTACTAAGCACCAATCTATGTACTGTGTTTCCAAAATAAATATCTTGTATTTCTCTCTCTTAAATTTCCAGCCCATTTCACCAGCCTGTCAAGATAATTTTGGATTTTGTTTTCTAGAGGTTTCTGAACTTTTTAGTGAGACTAAGATGGGTGGACTTCAGAAGGGTGGCAGCTGAAGTCCACGCATCTTAAAGTCCTTGAGGTTGAGAAACACTGTCAATATGCACCATGCCACCACTCCATTTTATATCATCTAGAAATCTAAAACGCTTCCCTCTCATTCTCCAAATCATTCATGAAGAAAGGAGGAAGGGGAGAGGACCCAGGGCTAACCGCAGCCGTTTGATACTTTTCTCCACTCGATCTGCGAATCACTAATGAACCCCCGAGTACAAATTTTAGGGCTGCAATATCCACTTATATTGTACTTACATTTCTCTCTCCCTTGTCCTTGTATTCTTTTTGCAAAAGTAGAAAAAAACGAAAAAAGGCAATGGCTGCTACTACTTTGGGGACCGCCTGGGTCCCCAAAGGCTGGGGGCTGAGCTCGGGATCTCCTCCAAGGATTTCCTTGGGCGGAAATACAGAGGAAAGCAAGCCGGGGCAATCCTTGCTGCAGGACAATGACAGACACCCCCTCCCGCGCGCGCGCTGAGCACCGTTGAACCAGATGCCCTTTGGCGGCAGGCTGGCACGACCGTTATTTCAGGACCGTTATTTCTCTCAGGGCGGCTCCGAGGCAGTTTTTACAGTTTGGAGAGCGGCGGACCGGGAGGTGGAGCTAGTAGCCCTCAGCCATCCTTGCACCTCCCACCTTTCCCCGGCTCCAGACCAGCCTTAGTGAGAGGCTTCAACATTTTAAGCACGGTTTTCTGCCCCACAGTGGCTCGGGACGTTTAACGGGTCAGTGGCGCTATCCTCGCCTTATATCACCGACCCTCCAAGAGGCAGACCGGGGCCGCGTGATGCTCTCCAAGGGGATTTAGAAGCCAATTTCAAAGGTTCGCCTACAGCCCCTTAAGTCATTTGCCATGGTTTAGGAAACTGTAATGGCCAATTTCGTGTAACGCCCATGCCAAACAAGCCACGATGCTGCTTAGCGAGATGCGTAAGTCCCGTCCACCACATGCTATTTCTGAAGATGAAATTGGGAAACAACCCTATATTCTTTTGAACGCCCGATAAGACTACAATCAGCTTGCTTTTCTGAGAAGTATAAATCCTCCCCCACCTCAAATTTGCTTCCCCCCAAACCCACAGATATGTTGCCATGGAGATTCTTAATCATCCAGGTCATGGCTGCCCCAAGAGTGCTTTTCCAAAAGACAACTGAACTTTCTTGGTTTTTTTTAAATGAAGTTTCTTGGATGAGAAGCGAACCATTTTCAAAGAAAAAAACAAAGTCCAGTTGCCTTTTGGAAAAGCACCTTTGCAAACACAAACTATGCTTGATTTCACCGCAGTCCCCCAGCCAAAGCTCAGATTTATAGGAGTCTGTCTTAAATCAGGAATTTAGGGCAGATGTAATTTTAGGAGTGGAAGTTTATCCCAAAAACGTGCATACCAAACTGAGTGTGAAGTCGGGAGGAGTTAATTCCAATACCTATAAATTATCATCCCCTGCTTCCAATGATAAGCATGTTAATTGTACTGGGAGTAAGATGAAACATGTAAATATGATTTTCTGATTTCATTGGGACTTCTACTCCAAGATAGTGAGCATAGGGATTCAGCTAAACAATGCAGTCCTATAGTAGTTCATAGTTAAGAATAAATTTCCCTTCAGTTTTTTGAGGTTATTCTCAAGAAAATATATATAGGAATATTAGTTGTGGCGGGGATGTTGATATATATAACCTTTTTTATTTTGAAAAATGGCAAAAGAATTTGAACTAAAGCAGTTAATTACCTTGTGCAGATGAATACCTGTACCCATATTGTTCAGAATGTCTTGCCTTGTCTGCTCTAATATCTTGAATTTGCATAAAAATAGAAGTTCCCCATTTATTAAAAGAATGAATTAGTTTTGGTGGTTCACACTAAGATTTTGTGCTGAAAAGTTAAGAAAAACCAAGGATTTTTTGTTTTTGTTTTTTTGCTTTTTGGAGTATTGTGCAACTCATTCATAGCATTTCATGAACACTGGGACATACTCTTGACTAATGATTAGAGAATATCATTGATGGTGATATTTTTCCAGTTCATGATTTTTTTTAAACTCAATCCAATTCCATTTGGGAAGTAGAATCTAAGAAGATGGTTTAAAATTTAAAAATAAAAAAGTTCCTATTTTTTTAAAAAAAAGATGACTTGGATAACACTCAAAGATCATTAAAATAAAAATATATTTTAAAGTAAAATACATTTTATTTTACAAAATTAGATAGTGAACTATGTCAGAGAGAATATTTGTGGCAGATAAGAACAACATATCTTCAAAGTCAAGAAATGAAGCTTATCCAGTGCAGGTAATAGTAATGACAGTTTTATAGTTATATTGATAGTTTAGGAATTAATAAAGAAATAAGTTATGCCTCTCTTCTATATAGGATCGAATGGTCAAACTTTAATGTAAGAATTGTCATGTTTCCTTTCTTCATGATATAGTTATGGCAAGTAAAGTTAGAGAAATGAAATGATCTTGCATCTAGATGTATAATTTCTGTTAAGCCAAATAAGCAAAAACCTCTAGTGAAGGAGACCAAACATTATCTTTGGGAATTTGTGTGATTCAAATAGAAGACAGTCGCATGCAACTTTATTGCTTTAAGAACACCTATTCTTTAGAGACAATAAATGGAGGTTTTTTATGTCAATAATAGTGCTTGTCTCAATATTAAAAGAGCTCAATGTTTGTTTTTCTTTGGACCAAAAAGCTTATGATTTTTATTTACAAATAATCACACTGAGATGAAGAACAGTTTAAAAGTTCCAAGAAACAGCCAAGTCCTTTCTTCTTTTAGTTATGAGATTTATCTCAATCTATGGGGACTCTAGAAAAGTTATTTTTTTAAAGATAGAACAATAATAAATATTAAATTACAATGAAAACCAGAATAAATTACAGGTTCTTTAGGAATAGGAATATAGGAATATTCTTTATTGGCCAAGTGTGATTGGAAACACAAGGTATTTTTCTCCAATGCATAAGCTCTCAATGTACATACAAATAATAAAGTGCTAAGTCACAGATCATAAATCATAAGAGGCAATTAAAAATTATAAGATACAAATAACAAGTGATAAATATACGATACCAATAGGAAATGGTAGCAGGAAAGATGAGATGATGAGAAAGATAAGAAGATGAGAAGGATAATAGCAATACAGCCGTACTATGTGGGTAAATCTTTAGGCATAAGACAGTGCTGTGGGAATTAGGTGTTTAGCAGAGTGATAGCATGGGGGGGGAGGAGAACTATCTTTATGTCTAGTGATGTTTTGAGGGGAAAAGTTGAAACAGTTTATGTCCAGGATGTGAGGAGTCTGTAGATATTTTCTCAGCCCTCTTTATGGCTCATGCAGTATACAGGCCCTCAATGGAAGTCAGGCTGGCTGCAACTGTTTTTTCTGCAGTCCTAACTATTTGTTAAGTTTGTACCTGTCTTGTTTGGTTGCTGTACCAAACCAGACAGTTGTAGAAGTGCAAATGACTAACTCAATAATTTCTCTGTAGAACTATATCAGTAGCTTAACGGTTGTATTAAACAGATTTTTTCAGTATCTGTTCTTTAAATTGACTAGTGCAAGCACCAATGGCTCTATAACTAATCTCCAAAAGCTAGATTTTGGCAAGATTTCAGAAGACCATAAAGTGGGATCCATCTTTGTCTTAAAGTTAACTATTTCACAGAAGGGAAACTCCCATAGAAAACACCTGTATGGGCTTCCTCTGACTGCACTTCCTAGTAAGTTCTACTATGGAATCAGTAGACTTCTAAATTGACAGCCATTGCATCTTGCTTGCTAATCCTCTTCTTCCCCATCCAGACTTAACAATCTGCAAGCTCCAAATCAGAATTCCTATTGCATTCCCCATTGATCATGGGGCAAAAAAGTACAGCTAACTATTGTCATCATGTGGGTGATAGTTTAAACTAATAAATTAATTCTCCAACAAAATCATGTAAATATTAAATAGATGTTATTTGCTTTTTTTGCTGCAAGCCATCTAGAATCACATTGTTTGAACTGGTGGCCTATAATTCCATTGAATAAACATATAAAAACCAAACGAAAAACCTGCCAGCAATGACTGTGTAAAAGATGTTTCTGACATTTTGCAACCAAAAACTGAGAATGTTATAGCAGTTTTTCTATGGAATTTAATTCTGTTGAGAATGTTTCCTCATTTCATTTCAGGAAGCTGGTGTTTTGGATTCCAGTGGAGAGCAAGTACAAGCTGAGGCCAAGTTTCAAGAAAAACTGCAGGAATTATGTACTTGTCCTCCTCAAGGTATAATTGCCAAAGTAATAACAAACGGTATGTAAAACACAAGTCAAAGGCAAAAATAGTTCAAAGAGGCCCCCACATTAGGTTCCATTAGTTGCATTAATTTTAGAAGTTTCTTTTTACATGCACTAAAAGTTCATCAAAAATAGACTTTATAGTTTTAAATTTTTCATCTTATTTTCCAGTAGGAAACATGATTTCCATGTTTGTTTTTATGAAAGAAATTGAATCAAATAATTAAAAAATAATTTGAATTATTTTGCTCTGACACTGATTAATCCTACAATACTTGAGATTTTATATAGGCTAATGAAGGGATAATGACTTGTTTAAAGTTTCCTTTTGTCTGATGGAACCTTCTGAAAAATTACTCTGGAAAAACATAAGAGAACCGTGGAGAAATCCCAAATTCCTAAAGCAGATGATCCCAACGTCTGGGCTGTGGCCCAGTAGTGGGCCATGAGCTGTTTGCAACCGGGCCATGGAAATAGTGGGTGAGGGCACACACACACATGTGCACACCCCCATATGCAGAAGCAGTGGACGTCCTGATGCATTGTGATTATGACTCAGAAAACATAATGCAATATGAAAGGATTAAATTTGTGCTGTGTGAAGTTGTGACTTACATTTTGTCATTTTTTCATTATCACAATTTCTACTGACACCTAGTCATGACTGAATTATCTGAGTCTGGGAAAGGTTAACTGTTAAAAGTCAAATTATTGCATGGTTCAAGTGAAAATTTTGCCTCCCAAGAGTAGATAGATTCCTGCTAAAGTCTAGACAAATGTTTCCTTTTTGTAATAATTTTAAAAGTAAGTCAGGGACATGCAACATTTTAAGCTTCAGAATAATGTTATGAACAAATAATGTTTATGATATTACAATTAGTGTTTTAATACATGTTGATGATAAATCAATTTGATATGTACATTTTAGAAACTGAATGGAATAAGAAATAGGAGATTCCTGCTTGTTTAAACAAAGAAAATAGTCTTTTAACATCTATCAAAAAATTCAATAGATGTTTGTTAAATAAGGTGATTACACTTTATTCAACAGAAATGTTTTAGCCACACTGGACTTCATTATACTCGTACAGAAAAGGAATCAGTATATCATTTTGTTCAAGATGTAATAATTCATACAAGTTTTTCCAATCTTCTAAAATTATAATATTTTGGGAAAAAGTCACTATGCACTTTAATTTGACTTTGAGGCACAGTTTAATATTTTGGGTTGTTCCTATTCATATTCTGAATTACAAAATTACTATACAGAAATTGGCAACCGGACAACAGAAATGAATTCCCTGGATACTTCATATTGCTAAGAGATTATTATTCTTGTAAACCGTTCAGAGTCATTTAGATAGTGAGGTAGTGCATAAATTTGATCAATCAATTAATACATTCAAGATTGAAAAGATAAAAGATAAATTTATAAATTTCATATTATTCTGTAAAACAAAGTTCTGATGTTACTTGTGACTCCTTCACACGTTGCTTGAAATATTGTAAGAAAATATGGTAATCCTTTACTGAAACTACTATAAAGCACTATCTTTAGATGGAGATATGCATGAGTTGCCCTTACATTTTTTTAATTGTTTAATTTATTTTTTACTTTCCCCCCTGCCCCCATTTGTTCTGTTCAAATAAATACTCCCTCCACCGACAGAAGAAATAAACAATAACATTTGAAAAAAATTAAGTGAAGGTAAGGCAGAACATAACAACATTAAAAAATAGTATCATAAAATAGGGAAAAGTATAAGAACAAATTTTGCTTTCATATAAGAACAAATTTTGCTTTCATATCCTACAGATGATTTTTCTCCTTTCTGAATACCGATAAGATTCATACTTAACATTTCTTTCCTTCCTTCCCATCCTACTTTCTTTTCCTAGTGGCAATAGGAGCAGTGGTCTGGGGCCTAATTTGGAATTTTACAGACAAAGAGAGTCTGCCTGGTGGGAGGATCTTCGGAATAGTATGCCTCTATTTTTGTTCAGTAATTGGTGGCAAAATTATGCAGCTAATTAAAATACCAGGACTGCCTCCTCTCCCTCCTTTTCTTGGTAAGCATCATGTTAATAAATAGTGTGCCAATTTCATTCTCATTAGGTAGGCCTGGTTTCTTCCAGACTAGTATTCCAAATTATTAAACATCACTTTCAAATAATAAAGAAGTATTAACCTTTGTTATGAAAGCTTCCTTTGTGGCTCTCTCGTGTACTCAATCTTTCAGAAGGCTGTCTGTGAGGGGCAATAAATGTTGAGAATTATGGATTGATTCTGCAGTTGGTTCTGGGTTGTAATGAGTAGACTGTCAAACAAGCTGGCCTATGGAATTGCTGTCTTAGGCCCCCAAGGCCAACTCTTGTGACCAGCTGCAGAAAGGGAGACCTTAACAAGAGCCGGGAAAAACTTTATCAGCTTAGGTGTTGCTTATCAGACTAAGTGTCATTAAGATGAATTTTGCTTGACTACTTTATTGTATCACATTGACATATGAGAGGGTGCAACTTCAGCTTTAGAATGGAATCCCCAAAGGCCAGGAAACAGGTCTGTGGTTTTATTCTTGAAGTTGTCAAACTGAGCATTGATTCTTTTTATTGGTTTGTTGCATTTATTTTTCCTGAAATATTCTCCATCTGTTCCTCCTTCCCTCCGTCCCCCCTCCCCCCGTTAATTTTTTGTAAAAGATGTTTATTTCTGTAAACAAAGAAAATGAAGAATCATTGTCAGATATTATGCTGGGTCTCTGAAAGAGTTAATCAGGTGGTTTTTCACTGTTCCATTTAGGTATGTTGCTTACTGGATTTCTCATCAGAAATATTAAATACGTCAGTGAGGTGATTGTGATTGAAGTAAAGTGGGGAGTTATATTCAGAAACACTGCCCTCTCGATTATTTTGTCTCTAGCTGGTCTTGGCCTTAACGCAAAGGTGGAGTATTTTTACTTTGAGACATATAGCAGAGGGCACAGGTGTGGGAACAGAATATGAAGAAAGAGGAAGCTTAACATTTCCTAATGTGACTAGCATAAATTATCCTTCGAATAGTTCTCTGTGTTACCCAGGAGGAATTTCTGTCCTACCTGCTGTGTCTGTGGGAAAGAGAGAAATTGTAGCTCAGATAATACTATGTGGGGGGGGGGGAGATAAGTTCCCATCAAGCTTATAAAAACTTAAAATAAAAATTGAAACATAACTAGACCAGGGATGTGTGTATTGTGTGTTTGCTTGTTATTTACATACCTAAACACATTTAGAAACAATCTTTAGGGTTTATTTAAGAGTTACCATCAACTGATTTATTTCCCTTCCCAACCACCTCAATTTTTTTTAAAAAAAGGAAAAGTGTTTTCACTAATAGTGGCACGCCATTTTCCTACTTTTAATTGGCTTGCCTGGAAGCCTTTGAAAGGGCCTTGAAAAACATGGCGAATAAAGATAGATTGCTTCCCTCTTGAAATAATCCTGAAAATTGTCCTTATTTACTATGGGGGAAGATTTTTATTGTTACCAATGAACAAAGACGAAGGCTCCCTCAGAGTCAACCCCAACTTTGGATGACTTCCACAAACATGGAGGGGTTTGGCCATGTTATAGAAAACAGGCCTAAGCCTGGGGGGACTTGGGCAGAGTGGGAAAAGGGGCGAAGGGGCAGGAAGCAGGTGTCTCGGGGTGGGGAAGGTGTTGGGAGGGCCAGGACAGGTGGGCCTGAGCTTCTGCCTAGCCTCCAAGAGTCACCCCTTGCTTCGCTTAATGACCCACATATTCCTTTAATGATCCATTGGGAAGAGCAGGGATGTAGGGGTCATTAAGTGAGATGCTTCACCTAACAGCTATTACATGGGGCCATAATGGGCAGGCTCCATTATGGTCATATCTTGAGAAATAGTTTGCTCTTGCTTCTTCCGTTAGATACTTAGGGCACAAGAACATGTTTTGGATTGGGCTTGAAATATCCTTAAACTCCATGCTATGTTTTTTTACCCTGCAATATCCTTTTTAATATTTTTGTTAGTCCAAATTAAGAATAAAAATGGGCACCCACTCTTTATTAGAACAATAATAGGGGGCTATTTTAGAAATTGTGGACTTAATCCAGAAAACATGGTTTATTGCAAAGGTAAATCCAGCCAATGTATTTATTAGCAAATCTTGGAATATTTTTTTCATGGCACTAAAGATGTGTAATATTAATTGTACAATATTTTTGTATTTCAGGCTCTGAACAAGTTAAAAGCTGTCTGTTTCAGACTATGCATGGGACCCTGCATCATTGAAGCATGCTCTGCAGCAGTCATATCTCACTTTATAATGAAAATCCCATGGGTATGGGGCCTTATGTTAGGGTAAGAGGTGACCCTGCTTCTTTTTGTGCCAAGTATTTCTTTTCTTTTTTACTATAGTACATCTTCTTATCTTCCATTCATAAATACAGTTGGTGAAAACTGGAGTCCAGTACTTGCAGTTTCCTTGTTAACACACCCAAAGCCACATTAATGTTGGGAAGAAACAGGCAAAGGATGTTCTCTTGCTTGTACTGATGCATCTGGAAACTTTAGTTCTACAGTCTTAAAATCCCATTTCCCTTCCAGTCATATTGGGCTACAACTCCCTTAATCTTCAGCCAATACAAGTTGGGAAAGCCCCATCACGAATAGTGCAGTTGTGATAGGAAACCATACCCACCTCATTTTTGTTTATTTCGTGTTTGTTTTCTAACATTCTAAACCGTTGTGGGAAAGAGAGTGATCTTTCTACCAATACATTATTTAACCATCTATATTCTGCTGCCTCCAACAAATCTTGACAGATTTAACAATGGCTGAACATTATTTCTTGATTTGATGAGATCCAATAATGTGTACATTTTCAGATTTGTTCTAGGTGCTGTATCTCCGGCTGTTGTGGTCCTTTCCATGCTGACGTTACAGAGACAAGGTCTTGGTGTAGATCAAGGAATTCCAACTTTACTAATAGCTGCTTCCAGTATGGATGACATTGTAGCCATCACAGGCTTTAACATTTTCTTAGGCATGGCTTTTTCCTCAGGTAATATTGCTACACTCTAGAACTGATGAAGCAGAACATGTACCCATTGAAAGGTTGGGGGGGGGGAATTATTAAAAGCCAACATTGGCAATAAGATTTATTCATAGCATCTTTGTTTCTTAGAAGAAGGCAAAACCATGAAGACCTAGATAACTGAATTAAAATAAATCAGTAGAATATTAAAAGCCTAAGACAGATATCACTTCTTTATATATTCTGGTGATATTTAGATACAACTTTAGCCAAATCAGAAATGCAAATAATCATACACACATAATTCAGTGGTGTAGCTTGTGAACATCATGAGTCCTCAAAACTCTGGAGCCCCCAAATTTTCATGACATAACTTTTCAGTATTGGTTTATGAAAATTAGAAAATAGAATAGTCTCTTGTATACAGTACTTAACTGACATTACCTTTTCTTTACACACAAACAAAATGGCTGAACTCTACTATGATAGATTCAAGAATATATAGTCTGACAAAATGTAGATGCAAATGTGTACTTTTGGAGCTTGATTTCACTGTTTTTTTGCTTTCTGTTTATCACTCCATTTGTTTTTGTTGAATTATTGTAAATAGATGGGTCATAATTCTGAAAGCTCAATAAGCCCACATTCACAAGAAAACCATAGAATATGATCAACAGCTGGAAGCTGTGTAGTAAAGCAGAAGAATACCCATACCTCCCAGTTAAATGTCCTGCAGAACTGAAAGGATTTCCCCAGTTCTGCCCAGTTCTTTCTCCCTGGGGGGGATAAAAAAGCCAATAGCAGCAGAGAAAAATATCCGAGATCCAAGAAAATGGTCCATGGCTGTACAGGAGGCCAGGCTGCCCTTCCCAAATGGGGTGAAGTTGAGAAGGCGACAATCTAATGGAAATGTGACACAATCCAAAAGGTTGCCAGAGCATATTCATATATGATTAGAAATCAGTAAGGAAATATTTTTAATACAGAAATATTTCTTAAGCCACATTATTATGGGACTTGAAAAAAGAGAAAACAAAATTTCTTCAAATCTGATCTTTTGAGCTTTCTGATGCCGATTGTTTTACTTGTCATGCATCTGGTTTTCAGATGCTGATTAGAGGCAATTCTGCCTTATCTTATGGGGTTGTACTTTGATTGCTTGCCCAACATTATTTAATTATTTTTACCATTTAAATGGCCACCCATCTCAGTTGCATGACACAACCTTTGGTGATTAATGTTTTCTTAAGTTTTGCAGAAATTGTTTACTTGTATTTTTAAAATCACTAAAAAATTACATTAAAATATCTTCTTGACTTTTTTCCCATTTCTTTTTCATAGGATCCACTTTTCGTAGCATCTTTCGTGGTCTGGTGGAAGTTGTTATTGGTGCAGGTGCTGGTTGCCTTTTAGGATTTTTTATTACATATTTTCCAAGCAATGATCAGGTGAAAACAATACTGTTGGGAAAATATTCTGTGACAAAGCCCACATTTTTGTAGGCTGCATTTGCAGTAAAAGCATCTGATAAACTGAGCATATTCTGAGAAACTGGAATAGAAGAAATTTAGTTATTCCTTCCAAAATGTGTCACATTCCTATTTTTACAAATGCAGAATTGGTGAAAAGTAGACTAAAAATTGGAAACTAGATTTAGCACCCAGTTGAACTCTATTTTGCCAGTTAGATCTAGGATATCACAGATGGGACATTGTTTTTGATGGGGCAATTAATAGTAACTCCCAGTAAAGAGGCTAACTTCCACTATAAAATTGGGGATAAGTATTAGAGGGAGAGAAAAACAAAAGAGAAGAATAAAGGAGGAACAATAAGACCCATTTCCCTAAGAGGTCCAGATGATCACTCTCTAGACACCCGCTCTGCAATGAATATATCCTGAAACCTAAGACCTTATTTTAGTAAGTAGTAATTAGTCTTTCAGTTGAGTGGTATGGTGGCCTAGTGCTGAAGACACTCACCTCTCACTTGGAAGGTGAGAGTTCAGTCTAGGTAGCGGCAGATATCTCTCCTAGGATGCTAAGAAAAAATATCTACTGTGAACTCCATATGATATCAGGAAGGGCATCTGACCAGTAAATGCGTAACTCCATCCAGTCATCCCAACTTTACAGGGTCTTAAAAGGGAGAGTTTTTTTTAAATAGTCCTTCAATGGGCTACTTCTATTGGGTTTATATAAATGAGGTTTATTTGGACTATATGTGTGTTGCCGTCACTTATTTTCCATATGTTTCCATTTTTTAATAGCCTCATTTTATAGATTTGGCATGAGTAATTTTTAAGGGAATTTTTCATTAAAACATTCCGCACATGCAAGACTGCAGAGTTACATAGATTCAGGACTGGCACAAAACTGGGTTAAATTTGGTATTTCTGGACATTGGCTAGAAAAAAATCCTTTTTTTTCCCCTAGACCTGGGATCAAGAGTAAGAGGGTTAAGAACTTCCCAGCTGGGCAGACTGAGAAACTCAGAAGGTTTAGCTTGACTAATGGCAGGCTATCATTGTTATCATTTATTGGGGAACTTTGGGAGAAAGGTTTAAAATTATCCAACTTCCTGATTTGTAGATTTCAGATTTATGTCTCATGAAGTAGGAATGATTGAAATTTGATAAAATGGAAATTACCTGTGTCCTAGAGCACTGTGTCTCAAGCTTAGCAATTTTTAAGATAGGTGGATTTAAACTCACAGAATTCCACAGCCAAGATGCTGGGAGTTCAAGTCTACCCATCTTAAAGTTGCCAAAGTTGAGAAACACTGTCCTAGAATACTTCCAGATGGACTGATCAAAAGCATTATGTAGTTGTTCTATTTTACTAAATGTATTTTCTTTTCTGGGAAGAAAAAACAAACCACTGATAAAAAAAAAGAAGACATATAACTGAAGAAAAATGATGACAAACTAAAGATGTCCAGAAGTGTTGATCACTTCAGGAACCAATAATGTATATACTGCTCAAAAGATACAGAGCCACTTTAATTTTTAGATCTTTTTTTTAATCATTGGTGGTAGGACCCTATGAAAACATCACATCCCCAAGATTATTTTAAATGCAACGCTGTATCGTGTCATTATTTAAAATATTAAAAAGAGAACTCTGCTTGCAGCCCAGCAGCTGCAAAAATAGTATATTTTAACTTTCTGGTTTTTCAGCTTCTCTGCACAGAGCAATAAATTATTACTGAAAAAGTTGGATTTCCTGTCAGCAAGCAAGTGAATATTACGTTATGAGTTTATAGGGATAATATACACTTTCTTATCAATATCCAAACTCTAGAAAGTTGGAATTACATCATGCTCCCACTGCCCAGGACAGCCTATTTCATTATACATTCCTTAGATATATGCTTTACTTACCACCTGGAGGCAGTGTACAACATGTTTTGTCCTGCTGCACTCTAGCAATTATATTCCTTTTCCATTTCTCTTTCAGAAATCCATTGCATGGAAAAGAGCCTTCTTTGTGATTGGCTTCTCAGCATTTTCTCTTTTAAGCTGCAAACATTTTGGCGTTCCAGGATCTGGAGGACTCTGTGTCATTGTTTTGTCATTTCTGGCTGGGATGGCATGGTCTAAAGAAAAGGTGAGAATTCTATTACCACACATCAAAGTCCCGGTTCTGATTCAAAAAAATAGATACCACTAATTTTTTAACCTCCTTCATGGATTACTGCCTTGTCGTGGCGAAGGGGCTTGCGTAACTCAATGAAGCTATGAGCTATGCCGTGCAGAGCCACCCAAGACGGACAGGTCATAGCAGAGTTCTGCCAAAATGTGATCCACTGGAGAAGGAAATGGCAACCCACTCCAGTATCTTTGCCATGAAAACCCCATGGACAGTACCAAAAGGCAAAAAGATATGACACTGGAAGATGAGCCCCTCAGGTCGGAAGGTGTCCAATATGCTACTGGGGAAGAGCAGAGGGCTAGTACTAGTAGCACCAGAAAGAGTGAAGAGACTGGGCCAAAGCCGAAAGGATGCTCAGCTGTGGATGCATCTGGTGGTGAAAGGAAAGTCCGATGCTGTAAAGATCTTTTCTCCATAGGAACCTGGAATGTAAGATCCATGAATCAAGGCAAGCTACACGTGGTCAAACAAGAGATGACAAGACTGAACATCGACATCTTAGGAATCAGCAAACAAAAATGGACATGAATGGGTGAATTTAACTCAGATGACCATCAGGTATACTACTGTGGGCAAGAATCCCTCAGAAGAAATGGAGTAGCCTTCATAGTCAATAAAAGAGTAGGAAAAGCAATACTGGGATACAATCCCCAAAATGACAGAATTATCTCAGTTCGAATCCAAGGCAAACCATTCAATATCACAGTAGTCCAAGTCTATGCCCCAA
Organism: Azemiops feae; assembly: GCA_023970755.1. Taxonomy (NCBI): domain Eukaryota; kingdom Metazoa; phylum Chordata; class Lepidosauria; order Squamata; family Viperidae; genus Azemiops; species Azemiops feae. The sequence goes on along the minus strand of JALGBA010004268.1, from coordinate 1,305,512 downwards.
CCACTGGTGCTGAAGAGGATGAAATTGACCGGTTCTATGAAGCCCTACAGCACCTTATAGAATCAACACCAAAAAAATGATGTCCTTATCATCATGGGGGACTGGAATGCTAAAGTAGGAAGCCAAAAGATAACTGGAATAACAGGCAAGTTTGGCCTTGGAGTACAAAATGAAGCAGGGCACAGGCTGATAGAATTTTGTCAAGAGAATACGATGGTCATAGCAAACACTCTTTTCTAACAACCCAAGAGACGGCTCTACACATGGACATCACCAGACGGTCAACACAGAAACCAGATTGACTATGTGCTCTGCAGCCAAAGATTGGAGAAGCTCTATACAGTCAGTAAAAACAAGACCAGGAGCTGACTGTGGCTCAGATCATGAGCTTCTCGTTGCAAAATTTAGGCTTAAATTGAAGAAAGTAGAGAAAAGCACTAGGCCACTCAGGTATGAACTAAATCATATCCCTGATGTATATACAGTAGAGGTAACAAATAGATTTAAGGAATTAGATCTGATAGACAGAGTGCCTGAAGAACAATGGACGGAAGTTCGCAACATTGTACAAGACGTAGCAACTAAAACCATCCCAAAGAAAAAGAAATACAAGAAAGCAAAATGGCTGTCTGAGGAAGCTTCGCAAATAGCTGAGGAAAGAAGGGAAACGAAAGGCAAGGGAGAAAGAGAAAGATACACCCAATTGAATGCAGAATTCCAGAGAATAGCTAGAAGAGATAAGAATGCCCTCTTAAATGAACAGTGCAAAGAAATAGAAGAAAACAATAGAATAGGGAGGACCAGAGATCTCTTCAAGAAAATTGGAGATATGAAGGGAACGTTTCATGCAAAGATGGACATGATAAAGGACCAAAATGGCAGGGACCTAACAGAGGCAGTAGAGGTTAAGAAGAGGTGGCAAAACTACACAGAAGAACTGTACAAGAACGAGCTTAACGTCCCAGATAACCACGATGGGAGTGGTCACTGACCTCGAGCCAGACATCCTAGAATGTGAAGTGAAATGGGCCTTAGGAAATCTGAGCAACAACAAAGCTAGTGGAGGTGACAGTATTCCAGCTGAGCTATTCAAAATCTTAAAAGACGATGCAATAAAAGTGCTACACTCAATTTGCCAGCAAATTTGGAAAACTCAACAGTGGCCACAGGATTGGAAAAGGTCAATTTACATTCCAATTCCAAAGAAAGGCAATGCCAAAGAATATTCAAACTATCGCACCATTGCACTCATTTCACATGCTAGTAAAGTTATGCTTAAAATCCTACAAGCTAGACTCCAGCAGTATGTGGATCAAGAACTTCCAGAAGTACAGGCAGGAATTCGAAGAGGCAGAGGAACTAGAGATCAAATTGCCAACATACGCTGGATCATGGAGAAAGCTAGGGAGTTCCAGAAAAAACATCTACTTCTGCTTCATTGACTATGCTAAAGCCTTTGATTGTGTGGATCACAACAAATTGTGGCAAGTTCTTAAAGAGATGGGAGTACCAGACCATCTTATTTGTCTCTTGAGAAACCTATATGCGGGTCAAGAAGCAACAGTGAGAACTGGACACGGAACCACTGATTGGTTCAAAATTGGGAAAGGAGTCCGGCAAGGCTGTATACTGTCGCCCTGCCTATTTAACTTATATGCAGAGCACATCATGAGAAAGGCAGGACTAGATGAATCAAAAGTTGGAATTAAGATTGCCGGGAGAAATATGAACAACCTAAGATATGCAGATGATACCACTCTAATAGCAGAAAGTGAAGAGGAACTAAAGAGCCTCTTGATGCGGGTGAAGAAGGAGAGTGCAAAAGTTGGCTTGAAACTCAACATTAAGAAAACCAAGATCATGGCATCCGGCCCTCTCAATTCCTGGCAAATAGATGGGGAAGAAATGGAGGTAGTGACAGATTTTATTTTCCTGGGTTCCAAGATCACCGCAGATGGGGACTGCAGCCAAGAAATTAAAAGACGCTCCTGGGGAGGAAAGCTATGGAAAATCTAGACAGCATACTAAAAAGCAGAGACATCACCCTGCCAACAAAAGTGTGTATAGTCGAGGCCATGGTTTTCCCAGTTGCAATGTATGGCTGTGAAAGTTGGACCATAAGAAAGGCTGAGCGCAAAAGAATTGAGGCCTTTGAACTATGGTGCTGGAGAAGACTCCTGCGAGTCCCTTGGACTGCAAGGCGATCAAACCGGTCAGTCCTAGAAGAGATCAACCCCGACTGCTTTTTAGAAGGCCAGATCCTGAAGTTGAAACTCAAATACTTTGCCCACCTAATGAGAAGGAAGGATTCACTGGAGAAGAGCCTAATGTTGGGAAAGATTGAGGGCAATAGAAGAAGGGGACGACAGAGAATGAGGTGGCTGGATGGAGTCACTGAAGCAGTAGGCGTGAGCTTAAATGGACTCCAGAAGATGGTAGAGGACAGGAAGGCCTGGAGGAACATTGTCCATGGGGTCGCAATGGGTCGGACACGACTTCGCAACTAACAACAACAATTTTTTAACACAACTGGTTAGTTTGGGACAAAGGTAGGTAATGTGATGCCCATGTGTATCAGTGTGGGGATGGAGGTATATTTCTTCAGATTCTTACAGTTAAAAAACTGAATGGAAGTTGACAGTTTCCTAGCAGTTTGCCAACCCCTTATTTGTAGGAATCTCTTTGGGGCTCATGTAGGAGTCATAGTTATACTGAGAAAATAACTGTGATAGGTGGCCTAGCCCAGTGCTTTGTTGCGATGGATGCAGAAAAAAAAGATAAAAGAGAGCAAATTTACAGTTTGCCTTCTAGTAAACACAGATACTTGTGATTGATCATGCCTTCTGTGGAAGCTGTTTTATGTGAGCAAAACTTCCAAATGTGTGTATACTCCAAAAATTGGGATTAAAGTAAAGTTGCCTTCTACTTATCTTGATATTAACTTTTGTAGGATCTTGGGCAGGTAAATGTCTCACATTAAATGACATACAGCTCACAAATAATTTTGTTAATCCAACTTTATTGGTTACATTATAGCGAGGCTTCGTTAACACATACACACACACACACCATTCTCACTCATTCTCCAAGTCTTACCAGAGTAGCTGCTCAATAAAGGGACTGGAAAAGATGAATTGAAGACAAGGCTAAATGGAAGTTAGGTAGGTTTAATGACAAGAAAGACCTAAAAGCCAAGTTAAGAGAAAATCATTTGGAGGAAATCTATCCATATAATCACTAGGGACACATAATTTGATAGCAATCGAACAATTTCTCTTTTTATTGATTTAGACCAAATACGTACTGTCAGTTTATTTCATGACACACACACATTTTATTCACTATCTTATTTAATCTTCAAACAATTTCAGCATTTTTTATTTGAATTGATAAAGAATGGCAAGTCAGGTAACAGTCATACAGATTTTTTTCCTAATTACATAGCAAAGTTGGTTATTGGTTTTGCTGCCAGAACAACCTATCTTGCTTCAACTTTCAATCACAGGCATACAATTACTATAGAGATTAGCAATTTTATTTCAAGCCTGAAGAGAGAAAACAGTGGCCAAAAATGTAACCAAACCAGAAACTTGCCTGAAATTTGCTTTAGCAGGAGAACTCAGAAGAATAGTCCAAATCCATTCCAGGGTTCTGAGAACCAGATCAGGCAGTTTAGAAGTCAGAGGTTCAAGATTTCTTATACAAAAAGAATTCACAGGAACATCACACAAGACTCCCCCTTGTCTCCATATAAAAACAGTTGAAACCATTTGCTATAATAAGGCAAGGCAGGGTTTTTTTTCTCTTAGAAGTGAGGTTTTATTTTTTCACTTTCTGTAGCTGTCCAACTCAACTAAGTAACTCTGGATGGTTTACAATTCTAAAATTATAAAACAAAACAAATTAAAAACATTAAAAATATCCACAAAATAAGTAAGTACAAATAGCAGCTGTGATGATCAATAAGCTAATTATAAAGCCAAGTCTCAGGGCCCTTAATACAGTCTGAGCCCCAGGCCCTGGTACATAGCCAGGTTTTTAAAGCTTTCCAAAAAGCCAACAGAGTTGGGAACCATTCTAATTTCTGACAGCAGAATATTGCATAAGGCAGGGCTACAGCAGGAAAAAGAAATCTGCAGCACTGGCTGGCTGGATGCTTGATGTAGATGGAGTCATAATTTGTTAAAATTGGAGAACTCCGAATTGAAATATATTTAATTAAAAATAAAGGCAATCTATTTCAAACATTAACTTTGGCCTTTGAAATATTGAAATATTTTTCTAGTGCTACATTACATTCTTGTTAATTACATAATGGTTGCTTTCAGTCCTTGAAGGATGATGGTACTTCTTCATAATTAATGGCAGAATCCAATTTCTAGTGTTAGAAAAAGGAAAGTAGTGTCTTGCTTGGACAAATTAATTTTAAGATATGCAACTCTACTGCACAAGTACCATCAACACTTGTTGGTGTAAAACTTATGTCTTGTAGAAAGCAGTGCAAGATATTGCTACTTTTGCATGGCAAATGTTCCAACCATTTCTATTTGGACTAATTGGAGCTGAAATCTCCATTACCGATATTGGATTTGAAACTGTTGGTAAGTTTGCAAAGAAGAGCTATAGCATTTTGAAATATTGTGCCTGGCTTCCTTATGAGAACGAGAATCTTAGTCAGAATTGATTGCATTCATAGAACACAGTGGGCCATGAACCATGACTTAAAATTATATTATGGTTTATAGCAATGTATAAACTAGCAGTTGGATGCCTCTTCCAAATATTTTAACTGAGTCATCTAAGAATCCCAAGATGAGAGTTTATATAAATATTATTGGTCAAGTAGTTTTCAGAATATGAAATAGTTTTCCAAGACAGTTATAAAATGCCTGGAAAGTTACAACTTAGTGTTATTATGCCAGAATCTTATTTTTGCAGTACTGTGAAAGCAAGAGACCTTGTTTGCAGAAGAGATCTGTACATCTCAACAAAATTCTTCTCCTATTCCCCTATAAAGATGATGTTCAGTAATTATTGGGAGAGATCTAGACATTTGCTCCTGATCAATTGGGAGTCATGGCTACAAATAAAGTATCCTATTTTAAAAAAAACACTAATTTTTGATAACGAGTTAATTAATAAACAAATATAGCCATAGCTAATTGGTTTCATAAAATGTACTGGCTCCATCTGAAAAATACTTAGCTATATTTTATCGATCAAGATTGTCATTGCCTGGCATTTGCTCTTACAAATATTATCCCAGTCCAAGTGGAACAATTAAGTATCAATCTATTACAGGGTTTTGTTTGGCCACTATATTTTTGGCTTTAGCGATTCGAATTGTGGCTACGTTTTTGTTGATGACTGGCTCTGGTTTTCATTGGAAGGAAAAGTTATTTATTGCACTGGCGTGGATCCCCAAAGCAACTGTCCAGGTAGAGTATTTTTGTATATTTGACCCGAATCTTATGTAAATAAGGGAGTTGCACCAATGAAGACATGTAAATATATTTAACACCAAATGGGTAGAGTGAGGTGGTGGGTAGAGACAAAATATGAGAATGGCTCTCTTCTATTCAGAAGCACCGAGTCCTGACTGATGATTAAATTTTAAAAGCCTATAGGCCTTCAATTGATTTTGACACTAAAGTCAGAAGAGATCATCTACCATATGTTTCTCCAAAAGTTTCTGAACTAAACTTCTGCCATACCTCTGGCTATGCTGGTTACAAAACTGGGGAGGTTTATAGTTCAATATGATCTGGAGGGCCACCCGCTGCCCACCCCAGATCTCCAAAGTAGTGAAAAGCTCTCATCTTGGATTGAAAATGACAGATTTTCCATGCCTGGGATTCTCTGGCAGCACTGCAATGTGTATATATGTTGTGATTGCTGTTTGTAAAGAAAATGGTCTACAGAGAACTCATTGGTATGTGTCAACCTGCTGTCTTTTGGTATGTTTTCTGCCCAGCCACAATATATTCCCCAGCCCTGCTTTGGGATCAAATATTTCTTTGCATCTGTTTCAATATAGAGGTCTTCCTTTTGAATTCCTGCGCATGAGTTAGGTAAGGCAGACTGGTATCGAGGAGATTATGGCAAGGACATTCTTGGGAAACTTCACATAGACTGTTTGCTACATGTTTTAGACCACCTATGACAACAGTTATTTCTTCTAATGCTTACTATTTGCAACAATTAATCCTTTACTCTTTTAGGGTGTTTTATAGCATTTTATGGTTTTTTTATGCAAATATGAGAATCACATTATTTGTCTATCATTTTTATATGTTTATCAATGCTATTAAGAAAGTATATTTAAATACAAATGCATTAATACATTTTATCCACAGTACTGCTTAGAAAAGGAAATTCACAAAAAATATAAACATTCAATTTCAAGGAAATTAATTTATCATGCAGGGAGGAAAGTGACATAGACTTTGAACTGGAAAGTCCTAGGTATAGACAAGTAGAATTAAAAATAGTCATGGTTATGAGATAGATAGTTAAAGCTCTTTTCACTATGATCAATAAACAGTATTATGACTCTTTCTACTCAAAACTGAGGTTGTATACACATTTGTTTGGAATAAGTACCATTGATCTCAGTAGTTTAAGATTTCTTGAGTAGACCTAAAAACCCAAGAAGTTCCAAAGCCTCCTTTAGCCAATCAATTTTTTTTGGAGACTCCCAAGTAGATTTAAACATCCTCAAAAGGTATTCACATAAGGCATTTCAGAGTTTGATATAATCATTATGAACTTTAGATAATTGGGTTTTTTTGCAAAAAAAATAATACAGTATGCCTTTAAGAATATATAATTGTGCCCATAGGGTAAGAGCACTAAATGATCACCCTTATTTTTTTTCAAATAAAGACATGTCCATTTTGGCTTTTTTGATTTTATAACAGGCGACCAGAAATACAATACTTCTCAGGAGTAACTACACTGGTCTGAAACCTAACATGTATAAGATACTCCTTTGTGTTGAAGCATCAGAATACTCAGTTTATTTGGAGTGTTAGACATCTAAAATGATGCCATGCTGCATGTTTCCAAATACTCTTGATTAGTAGAGAATACCCTCTGAAACAATATTTTCCAATTTGGATGCCCTCCAAATGCGTGGAGTTTAATTCCTAAAATTCTCAGAAATGGCCATGCTGCTTGGCAAATTATGGAAATCAAAGCACACACAAAGGGATACTCCAATTGTGAAATGCTGTGCTGGAACAATACTGTATAGAAGACAAATAAGCAATGAGACATTGTCTGAGAAAAATCTTAATCGAGCAAACATGATTTGAGGCATGTGTCTCCAAATAGGAGAACTTTGAGGGATGTGCCTGACTACAAATAGAAAGGAAAAAAGGAAAGTTATCCCATAAACTTAAGGTGCAATGGAGGAACCTGCTTTACTAATTGTGCTGATCTATTTTGTCTAGGTTTTTGTTAGCACAATAGGTGAACTAAAAAATTGTGATTTCTCTTTATGGCATAATGTGATATAGAAACCATGATTTAGTGCAATATATGAACCCAGATCAATGACTTTTTAAAAAAATCTGTCTGCAGGCTGCAATTGGTTCTGTTGCCTTAGATACAGCACGAGAATATAAGGATAAAAAGCTAGAAAAATATGGCATGTACATCGTGACAATAGCTTTCCTTGCAATCTTGATCACAGCTCCTGCTGGAGCTGTGATAATTGGACTGGCTGGACCTAGACTTCTCCGCAAAACTACCAAAGGCAATGAAGATGACCCAGCAATAGACAGTTTTTTATCAGCAGAGACAACTTAGACATTGTTTTAAATTCAGATTTAACTCTGATGTTTGAGATTAAACCGAAAAGAAATGGAAGTATAATTATGGATCAAATTAAACGTTTATTCCTAGTGTGAGCAATAATGAAATCATAGTACTACATGATGCTTTGTTTTCAAATCTGTGATCAACCCTGTATTTTATATAATAAAAATATACTGTATTCTCTCAGCATTTCTGGTTCTCCTAGTGGATAAAAAAAAAATCAATTTCAAAACAGAAGACTTGGATCTTAAATTTGATTTCCCAAACAAAATAAGTAGTATTCTTGGCACTGGATTTTCTTGTTGTGTATTTCATTTATCAGTCTCCCAGAACTCTTGAAGCTGTTTTGGTAGTTTGAGAAAGTTTAGTTAGCACTGAAGGTGGCATTTGTTGCAATTGTTCTCTCCTTCAAAGGAAAGGAAAAGTATCTTCGGACCTTTTTTTATGGGATAACTCACTTCTGCATTATTATGTATCAGCTGAAAAGTACCTGATTTCCTCTTATGTTGGAGGAGAACATTTTCAGTGATAGTAAAAATCATAATATATAACTAGCTCATTTTTTCCTCACATAGATATATCAGATCAGTGTTTTTCAACCTTGGCAATTTAAAAATGTGTGGACCGGCTGAGGATTTCTGGGAGTTGGTCCATATTTGTTTACCTTATTTGTCATGTTGTAACTTGCTGAAATTTCATCCAGTTCATAGTTCATATCGTTTTCCAGTATCATACATTTCAAGAAAGATACTTGGTCTCCATGACCAGAAATATAAAAAATGCAAACTTTGCTTCTTAAAAAACAAAGTGATCATAAAAAAGAATACACAGCTGTATTATTTTCCTTAAGTAGAAATGCATTTTTTTCTCTAGAAAAAAAACTGATAATAAGCATACTATATCTCTACATTTCTAGCAACAGTTCATCCATGGTTAAGTATACAGAAAAGGGACTTACAGAATTAATGGAAATATTTGGGAGGCCAGATGCAGACTTTTAAGTTTTACAAACAGCCCTTCACCATAGATAGAAAACTAACAAAGTAAACTGCTTTGTTAGAAAACTGGATTTCGTTCATGGAGAAATCCCTGAGATTCAGGGGGATGGAGAAAAGGAATCTATTTTTAATTTGACTGAGGATTGGAAAATATGAGGGAAAGTATTAGAATGTAGCATAAGAGGATTATGTGAAATCAGAATGCTATACTGTTTATGTTTCATGAACTAATTGGTTTGAGGGGAACAGCAGGTTTAGTAGCAAATAGGCTAATTACTGTAGTTCATATAACGCAGCCAGTAATTACTCAACATCATGTATTGTGCAAATAAAATAGGCAGTTCTTAGACTGAACTCTTCTATATTTTGAAATATCAATATATAATGCTGTCATTTCTAAATCACAAACAAGCCAATTATATACAATCTGTATCACTTCTGAAAAGCAAAAAACACTCTGCTCCATCCTTAAGGAAGAAACCGGAGGCGCAGAGCAGGATTGCTCTCAAGAAGCAGTGATTCACTGCTTTTTCAGTCACCCCATTTTCTCACAAAAGGAGCTCCCCATCTCCCCAAGGTTTCCGTTCAGATAAAAAGTGTTTGAGCGGCAGCAGCTTGAGTTTCTCTTTTCCGTCTGAAAGGAAGAAACTGGAGGCACAGAGCAGGATTGATCTCAATAAGGCCGGCGCATGCGAGCGAGCAGCGCACCCGCGTCTTCTTGAGGACAATCCTGCTCTGCGCCTCCGGTTTCTTCCTTAAGGATGGAGCAAAGAAACTCAAGTCACTGCCGCACAAACACTTTTTATCTGAACGGGAGATGGGGAGCTCCTTTGTGTGCGAATGCAACGCTTGAAAATGCAGTGAATTGCTGCGTTTTCAAGGGTCCCATAGGTATTCAAACACCTTTTATCCGAAGGGAGACCTTGGGGAGATGGGGAGCTCCTGCTGTGTGCAAATGCAATGCTTGAAAACGCAGCAAATTTGCTTCGTTTTGAACCGCCCCATTTGCTCACAGAGGGAGAATCCAATTTCCCCAAGGTTTCCCTTCTGATAAAAAGTTAATGAGTGGCAGTGGTTTGGGTTTCTCGGCTCCATCTGAGTGGAGAAAAGCAGAGGCACAGCAGCGGGATTGCTCTCAATAAGGCTGGCGCATGCAAGCAAGCAGCATACCCGGGTCTTATTGTTTGAGAGCAATCCTGTTGCTGCGCCTCTGCTTTCTTACACTCGGACAGAGCTGAGAAACCCAAGCTGCTGCCGCCGCTTGAGTGAAGAGGACAAGAAGGAGGAGAAGAGTAGTGAGGATTTGTGCCGGCCAGATGAGTAGGTTGGGCAAGGTGGATGGCTGGCTGGGGAGGGGGATCGTGGCCACTCAGGTGGTTGCCACTACTGCCGGCTTGGATGCATTTGTTGCTAGGCAGCTCAAGCTTCTTCAGAGGGGTGTGTGTGGAGAACTCTCCAAATTGCAGTTGCCACTAAAGTAAGTAGCTTTAGCTTTAAGTGTCTCCAGGCAGGCATGCAGAGGGAGATGGGGGTAGAGTTTACAGAACTGTCGGCTTGCAACAGTAACTAAGATGGAAAGGACCTTGAGGTCATCTAATCCAACCCACTGCTCTCACAAGAGAGTACAGTACTGTGCTGTATTTCTGATAAATATCTATCCAGTCTCTTAACTCTGGAAGGAATTTAAATTTAAAACCTTTTTAAAAAAACAAAAAACACTGCATAAGCCTCTCCAGGCAAAATCCAAGGGGTGGGGGTGGGGATTTCCTTCCAGTAAGCAGGGCTTTTCTTCTCATAGAACGCTCAGAACGGAGTTCCGGCACCTTTTTTGGATGGAACCTTGTAGGGTAGGCAAGGTGGGTTGTATGACGTGTGAGTTCCAGCACCTTTTTTTTTTTTTTTTTACAAAAAAAGCACTGCCAGTAAGTGTCAGCAGAATCTCTAGTGGCTCTGTTAGGGAGAGAAGGTAGCAGCCGCCACATGCTATAAGTTTCAGGCAAATGCAAACAAACAATCTTGCAAAGTATTGTACTTACAAACAGAATAAAAAGCAGAGCAGTTCCCAAAGTGATTACAAACAGTACACTACTATAGAGCAGGGGTGTCAAACTGCTAGCCTGCAGGCCGGATGCGTCATGCCGAAACCGTGCCCACCCCATTGCCGGCAATGGAAAAAAAGTCACAATACGGACATTGTGAGTTTGACACCCCTGCTATAGAGTAACAAAAAAGGATATTTTAAAATACTTACAGAAGTAATTCTAGCTCTCTAATCAAGCCCAGCAAGCAGCAGATCTTCCACGCAGCTCCAGGAAAACAAAAACTGGCTGCAAAAATCGGTGCTGGCTGCAAAAATCACTGGATCTTGTTTGGCCATGTGATCAGGCACAAAAACAAAAACAAAAAAACCCACTTCTGGCTTCTCGTAGGCCCAAACAGGGCCAGGCAAGTCAGAGTTAAAATGGCCAGCCAAGACTGAATCCAAGTCACATGACTACAGAGGCCTGTTTTTGATCGCAATTTTGAATTTCTAATGTAAGTACCCTTTCTGAATAACCTGGTTTTTGTGAAATCTCGCTAAATAAACACTCGTATCTGGGGGATTACCTGTAGATGGCACCTGTAGTTAGAATAGAGATATCTGTCTGTCTGTCTGTCTGTCTGTCTGTCTATCTATCTAATCTAACATTTGTTACAATTCCTGCACTTTTGGGAAAAATAATACTAGTTCTGGCATAAGTAAAAAAAAAAGTATTAATTCTTCATTAAGGATAAACAATCTGCAAGGAACATTCTACCCCGAAGTGTACAATTATGACTTTTAAAGAAGCAAACCACTCTGTATCATAAGAGACAAATATGACCATAAGTAAAAGGGTACCATAAATAAATAACTTCAAAAAAATAACTCTGTTAAAGTGCTGGCGTCTTCAGTACACTGCCTTAGTGTGACATAGGTCCTCAGTGTTGATTTCATTTACCACGTTGGGATTCTCCTGGATCTTGAAATTAATCAAGTCCTGCTGTTTCTTCTTTGGAAGGAATGGGTGAATAGCAAGATATCTGAGTACAGCAAGGACACCCAGGAAAGGCAATAATCGTAGCCATTCTGAAACTAAGCATATGCTACAAGCATATTATAGAGCAATATTCTGCAGCAACTAATTTTAAACTCATCCTTCGTTACCAAGTGCTTTTATTCTAAGAACAGATTACAAACCCATGTAGCAACTACTAAAAGTACTTACACTAGCCTTATAACATGTATATAATTTGCAGTACTGAGTGCAAAACAGTGACACCCAGTAAAAAACAAGAAGGCTGTGATGACAGGAAGCCTTGCTGTTATGGCCACTCTATGGATTATTTTTAATGTGCATTTATTATTTTGTTAAGTCATCCACTTATTAGTTTTTCCTTCCTAGATGGGTTTGCATAATAAAAGAACACACTAGGTTTAAATACATTGGGGAATTTGGGGTTGAACATGTTAGAGCAGCGGTTCCCAGATGATATTCCAGAGAGTGCAAAAACTTGGGTTTTCAAAATTATAGTGTATATGCATAATTCAGGGCTTTTCAACCTTTTTACCCATTGTACCACTTTTCGGATAAGGCAATATCCGAGTATCACCACTCGCCCAGCAAGGTATCAAAAACTTGACCAAAAAAAAAAAAAAGGAAAAAATGAGAAAGTACAGGTAGTCCTCGACTTACAACAGTTCGCTTAGTGACTGTTTGAAGTTACAACAGCACTGGAAAAAGCAAATTATGACCATTTTTCACACTTACGACTGTTGCAGCATCCCCAGGGTCATGTGATTTACATTCGGATGCTTGGCAACTGATTCATACTTATGACGTTCACAGTGTCCCAGGGTCATGTGATCAATGGCCGGGGGCGTGGCCAGCTGATCACCCAGGTTGCAGGGTGCCTGTGGGGGGGAATCCGTGGGTCTCTGGTGGAGGGGGATGGGACTGGGGTGGGTACCTGGCTTCCTTCCCTCCCTTCTCTCCCATTGTCCTTCCCTCCCTCCCTCTCATTGTCCTTCCCCTTCCTTCCTTCCCTTTGTCCCTTCCTTCCTTCCCTTCCTCTCACTGCCCTTCCCCTCCTTCCTTCCTTCCCTTTGTCCCTTCCTTCCTTCCCTCCCTCTCATTGTCCTTCCCCTCCTTCCTTCCCTTTGTCCCTTCCTTCCTTCCCTTCCTCTCACTGCCCTTCCCCTCCTTCCTTCCTTTTGTCCCTTCCTTCCTTCCCTCCCTTTCATTGTCCTTTCCTTCCTTCCTTCCTTCCCTCTTTGTCCCTTCCTTCCTTCCCTCCCATTGTCCTTTCCTTCCTTCCTTCTTTGTCCCTTCCTCCTTCCCTCCCTCCCTCTCATTGTCCTTTCCTTCCTTCCTTCCTTCCTTCCTTTTGTCCCTTCCTTCCCTCCCTCTCACTGTCCTTCCCCTCCTTCCTTCCTTCCCTTTGTCCATTCCTTCCTTCCCTCCCTCCCTCATTGTCCTTTCCTTCCTTCCTTCCCTCCTTCCTTCTTTGTCCCTTCCTCCTTCCCTCCCTCCCTCATTGTCCTTCCTTCCTTCCTTCCTTACCGTGTCCCTTCTTCCTTCCTCCCTCCCTCATTGTCTTTCCTTCCTTCCTCCCTCAATTCCTTCTTGTCCTTCCTCCTTCCCTCCCTCCCTTCATTGTCCTTTCCTTCCTTCCTTCCTTCCTTCCTTCCTTCCTTCCCTCCCTCTCATGGTCCTTTCCTTCCCCTCCTTCCTTCCTTCCCTCCCTCCCTTCCATTGTCCTTCGATACACCATCCAGATCCCAGCCTGGTTTTGGCAGGCAGCGGTGCATTCTCACCAAACGGAGCAGCTGGTGAGGTGAACCGGCTTCGCGGCGGCCGCTGCCAAGCCCCACCAAGCCCCGCCTGGCCGCCAAGCCCCGCCCGCCGCCGCCAAGCCCCCGCCAGCCCCGCCCGGGCCGCCAAAACCCCGCCCGAAGAACCGCCCCACCGCCAACGACGCACCGCCCGAAGCCCACGCCCGCGCCTGAAGCCCCTCCCGAAGCCGGCTGCCCGCCGACACGAAGCCCGCACGAAGCACGGCCTGCCCGCCACAGCGAAGCCCGGCCGCCGCCACGAAGCCCATGTAAGGTTGGCGCCCCCGCCCAGATGCCCTCGCCTCCCCCAAGCATTTTTTTACTCACCTGCTTTCAGCTGCACGCCCTTTCTCCGTTTGCTTCTCTGCCTTCGTTTGCCACGTGCTTGTGGGTAAAAAAAAAAAGTTCCATGAGACTTTCTAACTTCTCGCGAGAAGTTAGAAAGTCTCATGGAACTTTTTTTTGGTCTCACAAACACATGGCGAAGGCCGAGAAGGACAGGAGAAAGGGAATGCTGCTGAAAGCAGGTGAGTAAAAAAACGCTTGGGGGAGGCGAGGGCATCTGGGTGGGGGCGGGGGGGAGGGACCCAGGCAATGCGTCACGTAGCTCCGGCGGAATCTCCCCTGAAGACTGCGTGAGGCTGCCTGCCGCCCCCAAGGCCGCCGCCAATCAGCTGGAGCTGCACGCTTTGATCCTGGGCTCTCAGTAGGACCCAGGCAACGTGCAGTTCCAGCTGACTTGGCCACAGGCCTCTGCGGCGCTGCTGTCGCTTCACCTCATCCACTTTCACACTTAAAAAAAAAAAAAATTCAAAAAATTTTTTTTAAATATTTTTTTTACATTTTTTTTTACATTTTTTTTCAACCCATCCTACGCGTACCACCAGCCATGTGCTCGCGTACCACTAGTGGTACGCGTACCACCGGTTGAAAAGCCCTGGCATAATTCATTGGCGTTATTTTGAACTTTTGTAAGGGGTGCGAGGTATCAGAAAAGGTTGGGAGCCGCTGTGTTAGAGCAGGGCTTTTCAACCGGTGGTACGAAGCCGGGCGGGGCTTCGGGCGGGGCGTCGGGCGGGCCGGGCGGGGCGTCGGGCGGGCCAGGCGGGGCGTCGCGGCGGTGGCCGAGCGGGGAGCGCGCAGCGGGCGGGGCGTCGCGGCAGGGCGGGGCGTGCGGGGCATCGCGGCGGCGGGCGGGGCTTCGGGCGGGGCGTCACGGCGGCGGGCGGGGCGTCGCGGCGGCGAACGGGGCTTCGGGCGGGGCGTCGCGGCGGCGGGCGGGGCTTCGGGCACCAAAGTCAAGCTAAACTTTCTGAGCTGCTCAGTCTGCCCAGCTGGGAAGTTTTTAGCCCTCCTACTTTTGAGTCCAGGTCTAGGAAAAAAGAAAAGAAGGTGTTCTAACCCAGGGCTTTTCAACCGGTGGTACGCGTACCACTAGTGGTATGCGAGCACATGGCTGGTGGTACGCGTAGGACGGGTTGAAAAAATATGTAAAAGAAAAATGTAAAAAAAATATTAAAAAAAATATTTTTGATTTTTTTTTTTTTTAAAGTGTGAAAGTGGATGAGGTGAAGCGGCAGCAGCGCCGCAGAGGCCTGTGGCCAAGTCAGCTGGAACTGTACGTTGCCTGGGTCCTACTGAGAGCCCAGGATCAAAGCGCGCAGCTCCAGCTGATTGGCGGCGGCCTTGGGGGCGGCAGGCAGCCTCACGCAGTCTTCAGGGGAGATTCCGCCGGAGCTACGTGATGCATTGCCTGGGTCCCTCCCCCCCGCCCCCACCCAGATGCCCTCGCCTCACCCAAGCGTTTTTTTACTCACCTGCTTTCAGCAGCATTCCCTTTCTCCTGTCCTTCTCGGCCTTCGCCATGTGTTTGTGAGACCAAAAAAAAGTTCCATGAGACTTTCTAACTTCTCGCGAGAAGTTAGAAAGTCTCATGGAACTTTTTTTTTTTACCCACAAGCACGTGGCAAACGAAGGCAGAGAAGCAAACGTAGAAAGGGCGTGCAGCTGAAAGCAGGTGAGTAAAAAAATGCTTGGGGGAGGCGAGGGCATCTGGGCGGGGGCGCCAACCTTACACGGGCTTCGGGCGGGGCGTCGCGGCGGCGGGCAGGCCGGGCGGGGCTTTGGGCGGGGCTTCGCGGCGGCGGGCGGGCCGGGCGGGGCTTCGTGGCGGCGGGCGGGGCTTCGGGCGGGGCTTGGCGGCCGGCCGGGGCTTGGTGGCGGCGGCCGGGGCTTGGCAGGGCTTGGCCAGGCGGGGCTTGGCAGTGGCCGCCGCGAAGCCGGTTCACCTCACCAGCTGCTCCGTTTGGTGAGAATGCACCGCTGCCTGCCAAAACCAGGCTGGGATCTGGACGGTGTATCGAAGGACAATGGAAGGGAGGGAGGGAAGGAAGGAGGGGAAGGAAAGGACCATGAGAGGGAGGGAAGGAAGGAAGGAAGGAAGGAAGGAAAGGACAATGAGGGAGGGAGGGAAGGAGGAAGGGACAAAGGAAGGAGGGAAGGAAGGAAGGAAAGGACAATGAGGGAGGGAGGGAAGGAAGGAAGGGACAAAGGGAAGGAAGGAAGGAGGGGGAAGGACAGTGAGAGGGAGGGAGGGAAGGAAGGGACAAAAGGAAGGAAGGAAGGAAGGAAAGGACAATGAGAGGGAGGGAGGGAAGGAGGAAGGGACAAAGAAGGAAGGAGGGAAGGAAGGAAGGAAGGGACAAAGGGAAGGAAGGAAGGAGGGGAAGGACAGTGAGAGGGATGGAGGGAAGGAAGGGACAAAAGGAAGGAAGGAAGGAAGGAAGGAAGGAAAGGACAATGAGGGAGGGAGGGAAGGAGCAAGGGACAAAGAAGGAAGGAAGGAAAGGACAATGGGAGGGAAGGAAGGAAGGGACAAAGAGGGAAGGAAGGAAGGAAGGAAAGGACAATGAAAGGGAGGGAAGGAAGGAAGGAAGGGACAAAGGGAAGGAAGGAAGGAGGGGAAGGACAGTGAGAGGAAGGGAAGGAAGGGACAAAGGGAAGGAAGGAAGGAGGGGAAGGACAATGAGAGGGAGGGAGGGAAGGAAGGGACAATGGGAGAGAAGGGAGGGAAGGAAGCCAGGTACCCACCCCAGAGACCCACAGATTCCCCCCCACAGGCACCCTGCCACCTGGGTGATCAGCTGGCCACGCCCCCGGCCATTGATCACATGACCTTGGGACACTGTGAACGTCATAAGTATGAATCAGTTGCCAAGCATCCGAATGTAAATCACATGACCCTGGGGATGCTGCAACAGTCATAAGTGTGAAAAATGGTCATAATTTGCTTTTTTCAGTGCTGTTGTAACTTCAAACAGTCACTAAGCGAATTGTTGTAAGTCGAGGACTACCTGTACTTTCTCATTTTTTCCTTTTTTTTTTTTTTTGGTCAAGTTTTTGATACCTTGCTGGGCAAGTGGTGGTACTCGGATATTGCCTTATCCGAAAAGTGGTACAATGGGTAAAAAGGTTGAAAAGCCCTGTGTTAGAGCAAATACCGTATTTCCCCAAAAGTAAGACCTACTCCAAAAATAAGCCCTAGCTTGATTTTGGGGGGTGGGCCTAATATAAGCCCTATCCCCAAAATAAGCCCTAGTTTTGGGGCGAGGCGCACACCTAAAAATCAAGCTAGGGTGGGAGTGGAGTTACCTCAC
Organism: Azemiops feae; assembly: GCA_023970755.1. Classification (NCBI taxonomy): domain Eukaryota; kingdom Metazoa; phylum Chordata; class Lepidosauria; order Squamata; family Viperidae; genus Azemiops; species Azemiops feae. The sequence goes on along the minus strand of JALGBA010004268.1, from coordinate 1,288,182 downwards.
GTGCCCCACGCCCGCTTACCATTATAGCCAGGCCTCCCATCAATCGACACCTGCCTCATCTCGCCAGCCCACTTCTTCTGCGGCATCCCCCTGCCTATAATTTGCTGTCAGAGGCCTTCCGGAAAGGCCTCTGCAGCCGAGAACCAAGCTACGGATTCAATTCGTGGCTCGGTTCTCGGCTGCATAGGCATTTCTGGAAAGCCTCTGATGGCGAAATGAAGGCCGGAGCGCCATTCTCAGCTGCAGAGGCATTTCCTTTGGCTGCAGAAGTGGGCCGGCTGGGCGGGGTTGTCGGTGCCACCACGGCGAGATGAGACCATGGAAAAGACACCGCCCAAAAATAAGACCTGTTGCCTCTTTTGGAAGCAAAAAAAAAAAAAAAAGACCGGGTTTTATTTTCAGGAAAACACGGTACATCCTAGCCTGTTGCGGTAAGCAGACTATCCTGTTAAACCATACCAATGTTTGATCTTCTATTCTGATGTAACTTTAATAAATTTTTATCACCATTACAGCTGGTACGTGTTGTCTAATGCTGATCTGTTGTTTTTCTTCTCTCCCCCAATTTAGAGAGTGGAGAGACTGGAGTGGAAGGGATTACAAAACAGCAAACTACATAGTGGGGAGTACACCGGGATGTTTTCATAGCATGCTTGTGGCTGTTGGTTCCAGTGCATTGCTTTCAATGTGTATTCCCCATTGTATGCTTGTTTATTCGCTTGTAATCTCTTCCTCTCCAATGAATGCATATACAAACATTAATTCCCTTCTTGTTAATTTTTCCAGGATTAGCACTCTAAAGGATATGGGGAGTGGTTAGGAGGAAACAAAAATGAATGTGTGAAACAGATTAATCTTATCATTTTTGAGCCAGAAAGCAGTTTTGGTCACACAATTTTCTGCTGTACAAACTGCTTTGCTTAATGACTGGTCCCAATTGTGGTCACTAAACAAGTACTGCCTGTACTTCTGATACAGCATTTTGAATGGACACAGATATTTCCCTCTGCCAGGCAGTCATATATCCTCTTCAGAGAACAGATACAAATTGCAGAATGATACCACCAATTTTAGTATACCAGTATAAAAAGCAGAGTCATTTGGGGATGATATGGTACATTGCAGTAGAATTCTTTGGAACAGAAACAGGAAATGAGAACAGGAAGATATAACTAGAGCACACTGCAATGCCAAATCTAACAAGTCTTTCCTGCATCTTCATCTTGCATCCAAATGAAGTAGAAATCAATTTCTGTGCTTCCCGCTAAAGCCCAACATTAACAAGAAGCAGAAAAGGAAAATATAAAAACAGATAATCAAACTTGATTTGTCATACAAAGAAGATGCAACATATCCTTCCAAATTGTATTTTGCTGCTGCTTTCCTTTGGTACACATAACACATTGGATTAGGCCAGGGGTAGGCAACCTTGGCTCTTTTATGACTCGTGGACTTCAACTCCCAGAATTCCTGAGCCAGAGTTGAAGTCCACGAGTCATAAAAGAGCCAAGGTTGCCTACCCCTGGATTAGGCTAAACAGGGACCAAACAATTTGTTATTTAGCATATTTCTGTTTCATTATTTTAAAATGTAAACAAAAGGGGGAAAAGAGCAAAGGGGAAACTCATAAAGACAGAACAGAAAGAAAATAAACAAAAGCATGTCACATTTCACATAAATCATTCCACTTAAATTTTAAACATCATTACACCCTAACCTCACAGATTTATGAAAGACAAATGATCCTTCCTCTATTAACTTACTTTTGGCTTACTTTCCCAAAAATAAATTCACATACCTTTCTCCCCCAGTTACTGTCACATAGATTTATACTGATATTTTGTCTCCGACATGGATATTCCATCACATGCTATGACTGAGGTAGGTTGAAGTGCACTGATGATATTACCTAGTTTGGTAATGAAATGTGTGCAACAAAACCACCAAGCTCAGAAAGCAACAAAGATCCTATAGTTTAATCCTGAGCAATAAATATTATCTTCTATTGATATATCCACCCTTAGCAGTCATAAATGAATTAGAAATATATTCTACCTACAGGCCTAGAATTACCTAATGTCTCCTTAATTAGCTTACTTTTAAGTCAATTAATTCATTGGGTTTTTGAGGTCACCCAACTCCCCCCCAAAACTGAGTAGCTTACAATATTGAAAATGCATCATGTGGATACATATTGCCCAGATCAAACTGCATTTGACCAAGATGCTGTCACCTTCTGGGAAACTACATTATCTGCAGCAGAATTTAAATGCGCTGAAATTACAGTCAAACAAGCTTTGGATCATGAAAGCTACAAACAAACTACAACGATGACATGACAACACTATCTTAAACCTTTTGTATTTGCATGTTGGATGCAAGTAGATTAAGTCATGTGTTTCTATCAAAACAGCACATTTTGACATTCTCCCTCAGCATGGAAGCTTAAAACCCAATCTGGCATCACTCAGGTGTGGATTCATCCACCATGGTAAACTAGTGGTTCTCAACCTTTTCTTCACCAGGAACCTTTAAATACCTTTTGTGTCCACAGACCATGGCCATGGACCCCCCCCCAAGCCTGTGATGACATCACGGGCCCCCAGGGGTCTGCAGACCACAGGTTGAGAACCACTGTGGTAAACCACTGTATTATAGTTTGTGGCTTCATGTGTTGTTTCAAGCCAGCTATAAGGTTTAAAAAAAAATAAGCCAGGCATAAACAAACTCTGTGTGGACCAACTGTTCCAAAAATAAAAAAATACCCAAGTTATGAGACCTACTTTTAAAGTAAATTATTAAAATATCTCAAAAGAATAAGGACAAACATTAGCTCTTACTAATTGATTATAATTAGTAATTACAATCAATCATAATCAGACTCTAAAATACTATTTATTATTTCTATTCATAGGAAATATAATTGTATTTTCCAGAACATACATTGCTGATCCTAAAAAATACTTCACTGAGCTATAGTTTGCTTAAAATAATAATCTATGGTTTATTTAATGACCACAAAGCTATAAAGTAAACTACCCACAAATTATATTGGATGGGTTGACACAACATGCTAAACCATAAGCCATTACTTCATTTTACCAATAGAAGATAATATTTGTAACTCAGGGCTGGACTGTGAGGTCCTTGGCGCTTTCTGAGTTGATTGTTTTCTTGCAGACATTTCATTACCCAAATAAATAACATTGTAGAGATAGAGGTCATGTAGAGCTCGTGTGCAGAAAACTGCCTACCTTCCTGCATGCTTCGAATGCTATGATCTCACTTGGTTCACATCGTCAGGATAAGATAAGACACTTAACTCTGGCTGGTACGTGATCTCACCTCGTTTGCAAACAACAGGATGTTCTTGAAGATTGGGTGGAGAATTAACCAATAAAATGCTGTTGCTCTCTTCTACCTTTTGCTGCTTGTAAAACTGTATAAAAACACTGCGAAGGCAGTCAGACATCTTTGCATCCTGCAATGACTGGTCTCAAACTGCATCATCTGGTGCCCTGGACAGGGACCCCCTCACCCCCCCCCCGTGGGGAGCAACAGCCAGCATACTTACCATCGTCTGGAATAGACCCCTAAGTGCACCTTCGTCCTCCGGGACCCCTTTGTTCTACGGAACCCCTCAGTGGTAAGTAATGGGTTGCAATCTATCTCAGCACCAGCATAAGCATGTACAGGAACTCCGATTCCTGTTACATAAATCAGGTGTGACAGTGCCTGAGGCAGATATAAGGAAGCTGGTGGAGGAGGTAGGGAAACATTGTCCCTGGTATCCAGAGCGCAGGACGCTCCGTTTACAGGACTGGATAAAGATAGGGCATACTTTACATCTTGAACCCCGGGCTCCAGTACAGATATTACATCGATGGTATCAATGCCGTCAAGCAGTGGAAAAATTTGGCTCTGATGCTTTGGCAGGGCAACAATTAACTACAAGCCCCCCGCCTGATTACGATCAGATAAAAATTGTCACCCCGAAATCATTTCCAATTGGACCTTCAGCTCCTCCTGGAGAGGCTAATTCTTTTGCTTCTCCACGGCCATTGTACACCCCCATAAGGCAAATTTTAGAGGAACAATTGGGATGCTTTGAAACTTCAAGTGGCTGTTAAGTTTAACCCTGTCAGACAATGTCTGGTGGTGCTTTGTATTGATGTGTGATAGTAAAAATAATCTTCAACAAGGCAATGTTGACAAACTTTGTAAACCTCTGGTTGGCTAGTTTATCTGATAACAACTAAAGCCACGGAAGAAAAGAAAAGAAAATTCAAAGAACTGAAAGCAAGTTTTTTTCTTTTCTTTTTCCTTTAATCTGGGTCTTTGGACTATTCAATTCCCTTTTGTCAGAGGTGAGGAGAGGAGGCACTAATTTTCCCCTCCCCCTTCACACCTGCAAAAGACCTCAGGTTCAATATTCCTTTTAGTCTTTCCCCACTGTCTTTTGAAGTTGTTGGGATAAATTGGAAGTAACCATAAATGTTCCCCTCCTTTTTAATTAAAGGGAGAGGTCTGTTTTGGCCTCAAACCCAAATTGATGTGTGTGTTTTGTTTTGTCTTATATATGTTTGGCCCTCCAGAACATTACGCTTGGGCTTGGAATGGTGAGAAAAATAGGAGATGGTTAAAGGGCCCTATAAAAACCACATGTTTGCTTGGAATCACCTCATGATTTTTCTTGCTTCTTGCAGGACAAGCCATATGTTTAAATAAATGTTGTTTTAATAGTATTTGTGTATATATGTCTGTCTGTGGTGTTCTGTGTTATTTCCAAGACTTGGAAGAGGGTCAAAACCCTCTTTGATAACAACAAACAAAAAGGCCTTAATTAAAAATAAATGGTTTGCCTGGAGAACGTATGAAATGAAATATTTGTATGTGAAATTGTGCATGCAAGCAGTTAGAATGGAAGTGAATGAGTTAATTTGCTGATATGTAAATGTGTGTGTGTTAGCCCTCAACTCCTTCCCACCTGTCCCAGGCTGTGAAAGAAACAGTAAGCTGCAGCTTTTATTGTAGTAAAAGTAAATGGGAAAGCAATAGCAAGAGTTTGCATGAGAAGAGTTTCATGCAGGATGTGTGAGAGAGTTTATGGAAAATGCATGTGAAGGAGAGAAAACTATTTTTTTAGTGGTGAGATTTTTGTAAAATTTCTTTTTTTTTCCCCCCCTCCTGTCTCTTTCATTTTTCGCTGGCTGTATTGCTTTAAGAGCGAAAGAAAGACAGAAAGAAGAGGGGGGGGCTGCTCGTTTTAACTATTTTTTCCCCCTCTGCTTAGAAGTCTGGTTTGAGGAAGGGGGGTGGATGTGAAATTTAATGCCCACTCTTGCAGTTTCAGCTTGCACTTTTTTTACTCGAAAGAAGAGACAGTAATTGTTGGACAATTTGTTTTGCAAATTTTTGAGTTTTAAATTGTTTGGTTAGACATATATATCCATCAACCAAAAGAAATGACTCTGAATTGTTTTGCTTAGATTTGTAAATGTTTTCTCTATTTAATGGAAATTTGTTTCATCTGAATGGAATCTGATTAAATTGGAATTTGACTAACTTTATAGTAAAAGCAATACTAGAGTTTGATACAAAACTATTTCAGTAATTCAGAATAACTTATCTCTTCAGTGTGCTTTAACTGACTATGTAGGCTCTATTGCATATCATTTGCCTAAAGAGCCTCGCTTTGCTTGTTTAATGACTTCTTCTATTCATGTCTTACCCACTTTATTTTCAGATCCTTTTTTTTTAGTCACTCATTTTTCCATCAAAACGCTAGGGGGTTGGCACAAACTTGCCATATTCCACTCGATCAAGCCAAGCAGATTGTTTTATCCTGTCCCCAATGTTCTGGGGCATCCCCCTCTGGGGACACAGGAGTTAATCCCCGTGGTTTCACCTCTAATCAACTATGGCAAATAGATGTTACTCATGTTCCCTCTTTGGCTCCCTGGAAGTATATTCATTTATCTATTGATACTTATTCGGGAGCGCTTTGGGTCACACCTCAACGAGGGGAAACAGCTAATCATGTTATTTCTCATCTTTTTTCGGCCATTACAGCCTTGGGCAAGCCCTCTTCTTTAAAAACTGATAATGGGCCAGCATATTCTTCATCGGCCTTTTTGCAATTTTGTACAACCTGGAATATTGTTCTTACTCATGGTCTCGTCTATAATTCCACGGGTCAAGCCATAGTGGAACATGCTACTCGGTCCTTTAAGGACTGCCTCCACAAACAAATAAAAAAAGAGGGCTCTCGAGTACCTAATTTGTCGTGGGTAACACAACAGGTTCAAAAAATATTATTTACCTTAAATCAATTGAATGTTTCCAGTCAAAATTTGACTGCTTATCAGAGACACTTTCAACAGAAAACAAGCTTGCCTCCACCTCTGGTATATTATCGAGCATTACCAGATAAAACATGGTTGGGGCCGGTCCCTCTGATTACGTGGGGAAGAGGATATGTTGCTGTGCTTGCTCCTACAGGACCTTTGTGGATTCCAGCGCGTTGCGTCCGCCCAGCCAAGGATGTCGTGGCATCAGTCCCTGGATCCAGTCCCAGAAATGGCAAGGGTGACTCTCCAGACAGCACAGCGACCAATCCCATCGTGCCAGTCATCCAGTGACATGGGGAGATGTGAAGAACTTGACCACCAAAGCGCAGGCAGTGCTTCAGCAGCAGCAAGTGGAGCAAACCCCTGAGAACTTATGCGCTGCCATTTTTGCGGTTTTAACTGCACATTCCTTAGCCATCATTTGTTTGTGTTTGATTATTAACAGCTGCCCTTTGGCAACAGCAGCTGTCATCCCACCCAAACATTCACTCGAACAACGAATGAAGCAAAACCTATGGGTGCAGCTAGATAACATCACACAAAATGATGTCTTTTGCTTATCTGAAGTGTACGATATGGAAAATTTGCTTTCTACATGTTTAGTCCCTGTTTGCACCCCTTGTGCAGTAATTCAAAACTTCACTGCCTTGGGTGGATTTCTATTAAATGGGAACTTTAATTATGGGACTATATCTAGTTGGGGGTTCGCTGCCTATTATCTATCCCTGGATCGAACACCTTCTTTTCTTTTTTCCTAGACCTGGACTCAAAAGTAGGAGGGCTAAAAACTTCCCAGCTGGGCAGACTGAGCAGCTCAGAAAGTTTAGCTTGACTAATGGCAGGCTATCATTGTTATCATTTATTGGGGAACTTTGGGAGAAAGGTTTAAAATTATCCAACTTCCTGATTTGTAGATTTCAGATTTATGTCTCATTGAAGTAGGAATGATTGAAATTTGATAAAATGAAAATTACCTGTGTCCTAGAGCACTGTGTCTCAAGCTTAGCAACTTTTAAGATAGGTGGATTTAAACTCAGAATTCCACAGCCAAGATGCTGGGAATTCAAGTCTACCCATTTTAAAGTGAGAAACACTGTCCTAGAGTACTTCCAGATAGACAGCTTTTGATCAAAAGCATTGTGTAGTTGTTCTATTTTACTGGATGTATTTTCTTTTCTGGGAAGAAAAAGCAAACCACTGATAAAAAAAAAAAAAGACATATAACTGAAGAAAAATGATGACAAAATAAAGATGTCCAGAAGTGTTGATCATTTCAGGAGCCAATAATGTAAACATTGCTCAAAAGATACAGAGCCAGTGTAATTTTTCTAATCATTGGTAAGACCCTGTGAAAACATCACATTTTCTGATCACCAAAATTATTTTAAATGCAACACTATCATGTCATTATTTAAAATATTAAAAAGAGAGCTCTGACTGCTTGCAGCCCACTAGCTGTAAAGATAGTAAGTTTGAACTTTCTGGTTTTTCAGCTTCTCTGCACATGTGAATAGCAATAACTTATTATTGAAAAGTTGGGTTTCCTATCAGCAAGCAAGTGAATATTACAGCTGTGATTTGAGTTTTATAGGGATAATATACACTTTCTTATTAATACCCAAACTCTAGAAAGTAAATTGGAATTATATCATGATCCCACTGCCCAGGGCAGCCTATTTCATTATACATTCCTTAGATATATGCTTTACTTGATCACCAGGAGGCAGTGTACAACGTGTTTCGTCCTGTTGCACTCTACCCATTATAACCCTTTTCCATTTCTCTTCTTTCAGAAATCCATTGTATGGAAAAGATCCCTCTTTGTGATTGGCTTGTCTGCATTTTCTCTTTTGAGCAGCAAACATTTTGGCATTCCAGGAGCTAGAGGACTCTGGGTCATTATTTTGTCATTTCTGGCTGGGATGGCATGTTCTGATGAAAAGGTGAGAATTCTTTTAATGCACATCAGAGCCCTGATTCTGAAAAATACTGTAGAATGCCAGTAGTTTTTAACACAATTGGTCAGTCTCAGTTTGGGACAAACATAGGTAAAATGGTGCCCATGTGTATCAGTACAGGGATGGAGGTCTATTTCTTCAGATTCTTAGTTAAAAACTGAATGGAAACTGACATTTTTCTAGCGGTATACCAACCCTGTATTTCTAGGAAACCTTTGGAGCTCATGTAGGAATCATAGGTACACTGAGAAAATAACAAGTGCTATGTGCATCAGCCTAGTGCTTTGTATGGACATGCGGTGATATGTACAGACAAAAATATATACGTAGGTATCCTGGTATGCATTGCATTCTGGAGGTTGTAAAGGTAATATAGAGCAAATTTACTCTTTGCCTTCTAGTAAACACAAACGCTTGTGATTGATCATGCCTTCTGTAGAAGCTGTTTTGTGTGAGCAAAACTTCCAAATGTGTGTATATTCCAAAAGTTGGGATTAAAGCAAAATTGCCTTCTACTTATTTTGATATTAACTCTTGTAGAATCTTGGGCAGGTAAATGTCACACTAAATGACATGCAGTACACAAATAATTTTGTTAAGCCAGCTTTATTGGTTACACTATAGCATGGGTGTCAAACTTGTCACGTGATGTGTTGCGATTTTTTTTGCATTGCCGGAGCTGGGGTGGGCGCGTCCAGCGTATGATGCAACCAGCCTGTGGGCTGGCAGTTTGACATCCCTGCACTATAGCAATGCTTCGCTAATACACACACACACACACCATTCTCACTCATTCTCCAAGTCTTACCAGAGTAGCTGCTCAATAAAGGAACTGGAAAAGATGAATTGAAGACAAGGCTAAATGGAAGTTAGGTAGGTTTAATGACAACAGCGAAAGACCTAAAAGCCAAGTTGAAGAAAAAATCATTTGGAGAAAATCTATCCATATAATCACTAGGAAGTGACACATGATTTGATAGCAACCGAACAATTTCTATTTTTATTTATTTAGACCAAATACGTACTGTCAGTTTATTTCATGTACACACACACATTTTATTCACTATCTTATTTAATCTTCAAACAATTTCAGCATTTTTTATTTGAATTGATAAAGAATGGCAAATCAGGTAACAGTCATTTCCTAATTACATATTGTGTCCTTACAGTCCAGAGCAAAGTTAGGTATTTATTTTGCTGCCAGGATAACCTGTCCTGCTTCAAGTTTCAATCACAGGCACATAATTGCTGTGGAGATTAGCAATTTTACTTCAAGCCTAAAGAGATAAAAGAGTGACCAAAAATGTAACCATACCAGAAAATTGCCTGAAGTGTTTGCTTTAACAGGAGAACTCAGAGGTTCAGGATTTCTTACACAAATAGGATTCACAGGAACAACACACAAGACTCTCCCTTGTCCCCTTATAAAACAGTTGAAAATATTTGCTATTAGAAGGCAAGATAGTATTGAAGGTGGTATTTCCTGGAATTATTTTCTTCTTCAAAGGAAAGGAAAATTACCTTGGGACCTTTTTTATGAGACAACTCAACAACTCAGTTTTTCATCATTATGTATCAGCTTAAAATTACTTGATTTTCTGTTATATTGGAGAAAAATATTTTTAGTGAAATATTTTCAGTGAATATTTTCAGTAAAAATCATAGTTAGTAACAAGCTCATTGGCTTAGCTATCCACATTTTTTCCTCACATAGATGTATCCGATCAGTGTTTTTCAACCGTGGCAATTTAAAAATGTGTGGACCGGCTGAGGAATTCTGGGAGTTGGTCCATATTTGTTTACCTTGTCATTTTGTGACTTGCTGAAATTTCATCCAGTTCATAGTTCATTTTGTTGTCCAGTATCATACATTTCAAGAAAGATCCTTGGTCTCCATGACCAGAAAAATAAAAATGCAAACATTGCTTTTTAAGAAACAAAGTGATCATAAAAAGGAATACCTAGTTGTGGGTTTTTCTTTAAGTAGAAATGCATGATTTCTCTAGAAAGAAACTGATAGTAAGCATACATTTCTAGCAACTGTTCTTCTGCGTTTAAATATGCAGACAAGGGATTTTCAGAATGGAAATATTTGGGACACCAGATGTAGAATTTAAGTTTTACAAACAACCCCTACACCAGATAGTTAACTAACAAGGTAAACTGTTTTTGTAGAAATCTGGATTTTGTTCATGGAGAATTTCCTGAGATTCAGGAGGATAGAGAAAAGGAATTTACTTTTTCTGTGACTATATAATGTCCAAGAATTTTTTTATTTCAGCCCATTTCTTCAACATAAAAAATAGTTAGTACACACCTTAATCTAGCATCATTTACTGTTCCTTTATTAGTTTGCCTGAGTCCTTTGGAGCAACTGATATTTTCCAGAGTATACAGCTTAATACTATGTAAAATGTGGGCCATGACCAACTAATGTTACTCTTGCACATGGGAATCTGAACTTAACTATGTACAAGACGTACTGGTAGATTGGATATACAGACCAAGAAGGTTTAGAAAATATGCAAAAAAAGTATTAGATTATTTGAAGTTCAGAGTGCTATACTGTTCATATACCATGAACTAATTTGTTTAAGGGGAGAGCAGGTTTAGTAGCAAGTAGGTTAATTATTATAGTTCATTTAATGCAGCCAGTAATTACTCAACACCATGAATTGTGCAAATAAAATAGGCAGTTCTTGGACTGAACTGTTCTATATTTCAAAACATCAATACATAATGCTATAGTTTCTAACTCACAGACAAGCCAATTATATACAATCTGTATCACTTCTGAAAAGCAAAAAACACTCTGCTACTAGTTTGTATATCTCTTTAATCATTCTCAAAGAAGACTATCTGCGGTTCTGTATAAAAGTGATTCCTGAACACACTCAATGTTCAAACTGAAGTACCGGCTTGTATGCAAATTCCTAAACCCACTTAAGACCAAAATTATGACCATCTTTGACAGCCTCCAAAAACCGGTTCCCAGTTTTGTGGCAATCTGGCAGTACATCTGGTTTAAAATCTGTTAACTCTGTAGTGTTGATACATCTGTAATTAGAATAGAGGTATCTATCTATCTATCTTCGTTACAATTCCTGTAGTTCTGGGAAAAATAATTCTGCGATGATTACAAAGAATAGATATATTACATTTTTGTTATATAAAACACATTACCAAACATCTAGCACAAAGTATAAATCTAAGATAATTTAAAATATTCCAAAATTTAACCCTGTGACTATTATAAGACAGAAAGCTTTACAAATATGTATACAAGTAAACTTCCCATCAGTCATAGCATACTTAGGAGTTTGCTAGACTTCTTTTTTCCTGAGTATTAAAGGTCCTACATTATCTCCTGTTGACTCGTTGTGTTTGTTGTGAGAGCCATCACAGACAGGGAACTGAAACAAAAACAAAGAAAAAGTAGGCAACCTGGAATGTTAGTGATTTTACAACTATAATTGAGATTAAGGATCAAGTTAGACTCAAATACATTAATAAACACAATACATACTCAGATGAGGTTGGTAGGCTAGTATGGGTAATAAATCACCAAGGATGAGAAGTATCAAAAAAGGTAACCTAAAACCTAAATGACACTCTTGGTGGTTTAAATTATGGACTATGTTTATTCATCATCAATACTGAACAAGTTGAGCATGTAGAGTGGCTGGCTAACAGAAGCGAGCAGTGGTCAGAAATGAACAACTACAAAAATATTATTTCCAAAATCTTTTTCTTTTTAGTTTAACCTCAACAATTGGCTTGGCTTGCACGTTTTAAGGTATAAAGTGTGGTTTAGAAATCATAATAAGCTTGGTATAAAATATCTATATTAATAAACTCCATTACTCTATTTTGAGAATTCAACTGGTATTGGCTGTACTTATATCTTCACTTATATCTTCACTTTCTTCCTCTAAGTTACAACTCTTGTGATGGCAATAAAATTATATTAAATGTTACATACAATATGTAGAGGATTCTGCTTAGTGTAATGCTAAAAATTGAGCCATAGTTGCCAATTTGGACATGTCAAATTATAAGTAACAAGACCATAATATTATTTGGCTCTATATCCAAATTCAGTTATGGTTTATGATCAATTGGCATAACAAGACATGATTTATAACATTTGTTCTAACCCTGAAATGGCATGCTATCCTTAGCTAGTTAAATAAAACGGAGAAATCACATCTATATCATAGCTGTTGTTCTTCTCCAGCAAATTCAACCTTGCAGTTCAGCAACATGTCAGAAACTAAATGAAAGCAAAGAATTTTTAAATCATGATGAACACATATGAATTTGCCAAAACTACCTGGACCACGCTAGATGTCCAAGCAATTGATGTGTTCACAAAAGCACATATAAAATTCTCAGGCATTAACTTTCCCAATGATCCTGAAGTACTATGGACAATATTGTTTTTCCAGCTACAGAATAGATTTTAAAATGGAGGTATTTACTAGTATGAAATCAAAACTAGTTCTGGCAAAAGTGAAAAAAAATATATTAATTCTTCACTAGTGATAAACAAGTCTGCAGGAACATTCTACCCCGAAGTGTACAATCATGTCTTTTAAAAGAAACGAGCAACTCTATATCATAAGTGACAAGAACGACCTTAAGTAAAAAGTGTATAGCAAATTCAATAAACTCACTGTTTTAGAGCGCCAGCATCTGCAGTACACTGCCTTAGTGTGACATAGATCCTCAATGTTGATTTCATTTACTACTTTGGGATTCTCCTTCTGGATCTTGAGATTAATCAAGCTGTCCTTCTGCTGTTTCTTCTTGGGAAGGAATGGGCGAATAGCAAGATATCCGAGCAGAGCAAGGACACCCAGGAAAGGCAATAACCGGAGCCATTCTGAAACTAAGCACATGCCACAAGCATATTGTAGAACAATATTCCGCAGCAACATATTTCATATGCAAACATTAATTCCCTTCTTGTTAATTATCCCAGTGCCAGGACTAGCATTCCAAAGGGTGGGGAATGGTTAGGAAGAAAAAAATGTGTGAAACAGATTAATCTTGTCAGTTTTGAGCCAGAAAGCACACTTTCAGTCCCATAATTTTGTACGGTGCAAACTGCTTCGCTTAATTATAAAGGTGCTGGTCCCAACTGTGGTCACTAAACAAGGATTACCTGTGCTTCTAAAACAGCATATTGAATGGGGACAGATATTTCCCTCTGCCAGGCAGTCACATATTCTCTGCCAAATCTAACAAGTCTTTCCTGCTTCCTCATCTTGCATCCAAATGAAGTAGAAATCAATTTTTGTGCTTCCCGTTAAAGCCCAACATTAACAAGAAAGAAAGGTAAATATAAAAAAAGATAAACAAACTTGATTTGTCATACAAAGACACTCTATATATGTCGAAAGAAGATGCAGCAAATCCTTCTAAGTTGTATTTTGCTGCTGCTTTCCTTTGGTCTGCAAAACTCATTGGATTAGGCCAGTGGTGGCGAACCTATGGCACGGGTGCCAGAGGCGGCACTCAGAGCCCTCTCTGTGGGCACGCGCGCCGTCGCCCCAGTCCTAGGCCTTCAAGCTGGGTTTTATAAAACCTTTTTGCTTTAGGCCTCCGCCGCCGTGTACAAAAAAAAAAGGTTCAATCAGTCAATTTCAACTTCTCAAAAAAACGATATTGCAAAGTTGGAATTGATTGAACTTTTTAGTCCCACCCAGTCTGCCGTTACCACCGCAGCCACGCCCACCCAATGGGCCACGCCCACCCAATGGGCCATGCCCACCCGGCACTCGACAATGCATAAGTGGGTTTCGGGTTGCAGTTTGGGCATTCAGTCTTTAAAAGGTTCGCCATCACTGGATTAGGCTAAAAAGAGACCAAATGGTTCATGATTCAGCATATTTTTTGTTTCATTACTTTAATATGTAAACAAAATGGAAAAAAGTGCAAAGTGGGAGTACTCACAAAGACATAACAGAAAGAAGAAAAGGTTTTGGCATGATTTAAAAGTAGGTTTACTCTTTTAAACCATAACACTTTTCCTTTCATGTCCTAATGTTTCCCAAAATGTATCTTAACTGCAGTCTTTATTACAGAAAATACAATAGAACTATAGTTAAAAATGGAACCAAGGTATTGCCATGGTGTCAGAAAGTGGAAATAATAGCTTTCTAAATGAGCTCAATGTTGTAGTTTGACTTTATGATTTTCATTCTCTGCAGAAATTAATGTAAAACTATAAGCCCAAAGATAAAGCTGAAATCAAGAGACTCCCGTTTTTCGCGCCGTAGCGCACGGCCTCAGGATTGCGGAACTCCGCACCGCACGGCTGATTTCGCCCTGCCAGTGGACCGTAAATGGGTCTGAAGTCGCCCCGGAGAGGCAACGAAGAAAGAGGGGTGCCCCGATGATCATGGAACGACAGTGGTCGTTCCGTTCGATCCGGGGGAAGCCCCCTAACCCAACAGGAGAAAGGCTAGCTGCACACCAGCGTCTAGCCCAAGCTACTTGCAGCCAAAGTCCAAGAGCACGAACCAGAACAACGGTGAACAGCGTGCTTGGAACTGGTGAGAGTATCGATGTCAACGCTGCTAACATTGGATGTTCTTGCTTTGACAACATCGATCTTCTCTCCTCTACTCTGTAACTAAGTCCTTGGGAAAGATCCCCAAAGTAAGAAAACCTCCGAAAGTGAAGGGAGGGGACTACACCCCCACTCCCCCATAGACGGAAATGGCGAATTAACCTTTAAGGGGGAAAGAAATATATTTAAATCAAAGTTAAAATACTACAGTCTGGATAAATCTAGAAATTAAAAAAAACTGCTAAGATTATACTTTAAAGGGTTTTGATGAAACTATAAAAATAATAATAAATAATATTTTTTCTCTGAAAAAGCTGGAAAACAAACAACTACTGACACCTAGTGGAGAACTAGAACATAGAACATTAACAATACTGACTCAGAAATTAGCAAGACGCCCAGAAACAAAGAGTAATCTGTTCCCTTGAACTTTAATAACTCTCAGAAGACAGCTGGGTGGGAACAAAGAAAGAATACATACTGGTCCAGCCATAAGATTAAAAAGTGTCTGAAGGAAAAGAAATACTCTGAACTGTCTAAACTCAAGAATTGTTTACAGAAAAAGAAAAACTTTGACTCTGGGCTAATCTTTTAGGGGGGAATTTACAGGAAGGACTCAAGGTGGCTAAATATACTGAATTGCAATTTTGACTGGTTGACAACTGACCCCTGAATAAAAGAACTATTATAAAATACTGATTTTACTGATGCCTTGACAACTGGAAATACAGTGGATTATAAAAACTATATATAAAAATAAGAACTATACAAAATTTGGGCTGTTTGGATTCTGAGCTTGGCTGGATCAATAAGGCTAATTATAGAGACTATGGCACTGATGGACTATTTGAAAGGGGGAGACAACATGGACACTGCATACTTGTCAAAAAATGACAGAAAACCACATTTAATACTTACTCCCGAAGGACCTAGCCTGGAATATCAAAGACCTCCAGAAGCAACATTTCAAAACAAGACAAATACTTTCCAGGAGGAAATGTATGTAATGCTACGACAGATACAAATGACAATAGCTTCAAATCACTAGAAGAGAAAAAAATAACTTTGACGACATAAATGAGCACATCTCTAATCTAAACCCACAATCAAAAAACACTCAGAAAATTATGGTAAAGAATGAACAAACAAATCAGATAACAGAACATAAACTAGAAGAAAATGACTTAATCAGCGAAACTACAAATGAAGAGAATTATAATTTAACACAAACAGGAAAAAACCTACAAGACTTTGACATAACAATAAAAATGGAAAAGATACTTTATTCATCAGAACGTCAAAATAAATCTGAGGATAAGAAAGATTTAACACAATGGACTATAGAACTGCCAGGAGAACCATTAGAGTTCGGGAGACAAAAAGCATATATTCTACGCATCCTGTCTTCTCCATGCCCAACAATACTTACAAAAATACAAGAACTTCCTGGCAAGCGGAATATATCAACTTGGAAAGCTACTTGGCAAAAGAAGAAGGCCAGAGACAGATTCAAGAGATTTGACTCGCCCTACCAGATGGAGTATTATATGAGCAAACACTTGTTTGAATACGGTTAAAAGAACAGATTAACTTTGGATATAAAGGGGCCCTATAAGAAGAGGGATAAGAGATATAAGTAATATAGTATTTTTCATAATATATAAAATGTAAAAATATTGGGATGATGTGTGAATGAAAAGTTTGAAATTTAAAGGTAAATTAAGCTGAAGAGAATTAGGACTAAGGAATGACTGAAATACTGAGGGGAAATTAAGCTTAAAAAAGAACTTTAAAAATAAGATATATAGTGATTTAACAAATTAACTTTTACAAACATAAGTGAAATATAAACTGATCAGAAAAGATGTTATAGGTAGATGGCTTAAGATAGATAAGCAGTATAGTATTTTTATAACGTATGAAATATGAAAACATTGTATATCTAAATGGAAAATCTGGATATTTAGATGATTAATATTGAGAAAATTATGACTGATAAGAATTGTTTGAATATTAAGGGGAAATTAAGCTTAAATAAGAACTATGAAAATAGGATATATGGTGAACTAATAAGATGATTTTTATAAAAACAACACAAGTTGATAAGAAAAAATGTCATACATGGATGTTATTATTTGTACAAACATGAAAAAAAATTATATTTAACCATTTATGCATTGAAAATATTAAGAACGATATTTGTTTAAGGTTGAAGAAGGAGAATACTATTGGGAGAAGGGAAGATCAAAGAAATATACTATTAATTAATATACTACACTACACATCCTCTTCACGACCTGTTTTCCTTGTTACCTTCTGGGAGGAGGCTTCGTGGTATCCGTAGCAGAACATCCAGATTCAGCCATAGTTTCATTCCATACAGCATTAACCTTGCGAACTCTCAAACTTCCTCCTTGTGTTATATATTCAAGATGGACATTATTTAATATTTATTTTCTATGTATATGTAGGGATGTGGGTCTATATATATGTTGTACATAGTATGTTTTAGGTGTGTGTCATGTATATGTTTCACTTTGAAAGCGGGCAACTAAATTTCATTTTTTATGTGTGCCATTGTGCCCACAATATAAAAATGACAATAAAGGTTATCTATCTACTAATTATGGAATTACAAAAATTATTATTGACCGTTAATTAACTATTGATTTTCCCCCCAAAATATATGAACCAAGACAACACGTTGTACACTACGCTCTAAGGATTGTTATTCTAAAAAATCAATAAAACATTTCTAAAAAAAAAAAAAGCTGAAATCAAGAAAGTTGAAAACCCCCCTCCATCATGATATGATAGGCAAATTTAAATGAAGAAATTCTAGGGGTTGATCATATATAGATGTAAATATACAGGGAGATAGAAATATAAAATCATCCTACAATAACAAGGTAGTACAGGAATGCCTCTATGTAAGAACATCAGCTTTGAACTAATACTAATTTTTACATAATTGTCTTTAATGGCATTTTAACAGTTTGTTAAATTTTATGTTGAGAAAAAATATACGCAAAAACTAAAACTTAGTTATTATCATTTGGACAGAAACATTAGAGCACTGTCATGGTTCCGATAGATGAAACTCCTCAAAAAAACTTCGAGGCATTGTTTACCTTAAAGAATCTTTTATTCGAGAAAGCTTTCTCCCCAGCTCTCCAGCCAGCCAAAACACTATGGGTTCCTTGGGTTCCCACGATTAAGTTATTATTGTTATGACTAGCTGGACTCTCATCCCTATTCCTCCTCCCAGCAGCAACTAATTCTAAAAGCAATAGAGAAAATGGCTGCATTTCCATCTGTTGTCAAAGCAAGAACATCCAATGTTAGGAGCATTGACAAGCACATTAATAGTATTTAAGACTCAATCACTTGATAAATTACAAAATTTCTACAAAATATCAATTAATATTGGTATAGAAAATAATTATAGTCTGCATATAACAACTTGTGTTCATCTCTTACCACTGTTATACTTGAAATCTCTATTTGCCTAATAAAAGATGTAATGGTTCCATTATTAAATGATAAATAAAAGAAATAAAAGGACATGATTGAACACCACAAATTGATCCAATTAATATAAAGGAATGAAATCCCTATTTAGGTCACAATTCAAAGGTGTTGTCCAGTTCCAACAAAGCCAGAAATTCTGATTTCAATTTTTTCCAAATGAATAATCAGAATATTTTTATTAAAAAAATTAATCCGTTTTATTATTTTTATAAATAACTGAAGATGGCAAACATATCTAATTCTCCTTCCTCATCCGCTTTTTTTACTACAACAACCCTGTCAGGTGGTTTGGGCTGAGAGACAGTGACAGGTTCAAAGTCACCCAGTCAGTTTTCATGCCTAAAGTGAGATTAGAACTCCTGGTTTTTAGTCTACTAACTTAACCAATAGACCAAACTGGCTCTCAATGGAGATAATTCATTATCAAGTACTTGGTGAACTTTTATAAAACCAGATTGGGTAGGGTGGATTACTGTAATATGTGTGTCATGGTCACTAAATATTTTTTTGTAAATGTTCAACAAGAATATAAAATCATTTGTGTTCCGTTTTACTCAATTACTTGATACAATAGATTAGGTTTTGGACTAGTTGCAGATAGAGCATATTGTGGGAAGTCAATCACTGCTTACCGTTAGCATATTGTGTTAGCCAGGCCATTGTGTTAATTCATCAAATTGTTCATTAGTTTTATACAGCATGTTGTATGAGTCCAAGACACAATTACTGTCTGTGTCTTGAAACTTTCTATTAGCCAAAAATCTGTTATGCAAAGTAACTGCATAATGTTTTTGGGAAACATCCTTCCATGGAAGCATGACCAATTTGCTAGGCTAACATAAGAAAACACCATATTCTGGGAGCAGCATGTCAGGCAGTGATGGGCTTCTCTGTCTACTGTAACTGTGCTAACAACAGATATTTAGCCTGATGCAAGAGTACAAATGAATTAACAGGAAGAGGCAAATAAGGCAATAAAATTATGGGCCTGAAGGTGACCTTCCCTGTGAAATTGCTAAAGTCCTCTGTTCTTCACAAATTGATAGATAAAATTTCCAAAGTTGCTCTGAATTCAGTCAAGAAAGACAGGTTGAACAAGCTTCCTTTTCTCTCAAAGCATTTTATCCTCTACCCCATACTGGCCTTTCAGCTGTGCTTTTCACTTTTAACTGTTTTTTAACCTTGTAGCTATGTAGAGTCTACAGAGCCAATACACTCATTTGAGCTGAAGCTTAGTTATCTCTCCAAACCTCTGAATTTATTAGGCAGCTCAGCCTAGAAACAGTTAATAGTTGGAATCAAGATTTTAAAAAAATGAAATAAAAGCAGAGATAAGGGATATGCCATGTTGATTAAGAAAATTAACTCTGGATAGACTGTCAAAATCAAACAATCTGCTGACAATTAACTCATTTTTTGAGCTTGCACAATCAAGTCAACTGATTTCACACAATAAACAAAATTACCAAGATTAAAATAACCAAAGTTATGTTGTGTGTATGCAGCTATTAGATCTTTGGTAGACCTACTTTGGCATGTTGTATACATCTAACCAGTAGTTTTAAGAGAGAGGGAAAACAAGTGTTGAAGGAAGTCTTCATCATGGTTCAGTCCAAGCCGGGAATAAACAACATGGCGACTGCTTTAGAAAGAAGGTTGCAGTTTATTGAAGAGGAGAGCCAGACAGAAAGATGGCTCTGGAAGAAAAGAGAGAGAGCATATGTAGGGGGTGAGTTTTTATACCCTCTGGGGTTCTTGAAGTTGTTTCCTGTTCCTGTTTGAGGCTTTGTATTCCGTGTCATGTACTTTGACCCAAGTCTGAGTGTGCCCCTTTAGCATCTGTGGGTTAATCCTATTATGTCCTGTCTTAGAGTTTGGGTGGGGTATGTAGATTTTAGGTGTCTGTCTTCCTAAGCTTCTAGCTGAGGCCTCAACCTTCCTAAATGGATTACTAATCTGCATTTCTACAGAGCTGGTTTTTGCTTGGGGGAGGGAGACTTGGGGCTATTAAGAAAAACTGGGCATATTTTTCTGCCTCTTAAGATCCTTTGAGGAAATATAATATTCTGCCCTTTTAATATTTCCTTCTCTGGGGGGGCTGACTTCCCACAGAAGATTAACATGCCATTTGGCAGACACATTTACACAGACGTATCTGTGTCTCATGCTGAATCAGGAAAATTGATCGTGCTCAGGCATGAAAGAGAAGTGATCCTCTATTAACACAAGAAAGAAAACAAGTGTTTGATTTATTTTTCCAAGAATAAGTTCACATACCTTTCCTCCCCAGTTACTGTCACAAGGTTTATATTGATCTCGTCTCCAACATAGATATTCCATCAGATGCTATGACTGAGGAAGGTTGAAGTGCACTGATGCCTAGTTTGTTAGTGAAACGTCTGCAAGAAAAACTCCAAGCTCAAGAGAGCCCCAAGGTCCCCATAGTTCAACCCTGAGCTACAAACATTCTCTTTTATTGGTATCATATCTACTCTTTTTAGGGATGGATGATTTAGAAATATGAGAAATAAAAACATCACTCACGACAGAAACATGCACGGAAAAAGATCATAAAAGCATAGTTACCGAAAACCATACCACTGTAGGAATAAAAGAGGATTTAATATAGAAAAAAGTAACTTATCTCCATTGAAGAATGTTGCTATACTTCATGGTGTGGGACTGAGTTGCCTGAAGGACCACCCATCCGCAATTGCATCTGCCTGTCCCCATTAGAGCTGGCAGAAACAGCATGCATGCATGGTCTGCTTGACTTGGCTGGCCTTCTCTGCCTGGATGCCTTGCTTGTGGAACACTCTCCTCCTTCCAGAGTGGGGTTAGTTCCATCACTGCTAATGTTCCATAAGTCTCTCAAGACCTGACTTGGGGGGGGGGGGGTCTAAAAGAACCAGGAATATCTTAAAATGGTTCTGGCATTGTGTTTGATCTACTCTCTCAAAAACCGGATTGTTGTATTTTTCATATATTTTTATTTAATGGTTGCATGCTACCCAGAGTCACTTCATGGAAGATGGTTGACCAGATAAATGAACTAAATAAACACTTTCTTGCTAAATCTGTTGTATAATGTTATCAATTATCATTGCTTATGTACCTTTTTACTCCACTACATACAGTTCCAAGTGGCTTGAATAAACCATCAAAACTATTTAGATACATAAAACTGAAAAATCAATATAGACATAAGGCACATGATTCAATAATCTTAGTTTCTAAAAATATGGTTGTATTATTTACCTTACATTGTTTATAAATACAGACTGAAATGATAAGACGACAAAATCTAAAGAAATTTATTTTATTTTAAAATCCTACCTATTAGCATTAGGAAAACATAGGAAAACATGACTGGGTAAAATTCCTATACAGTTTTTCTTTTACATATTATATAAAGGTTTTCTCAAGTGGAAACTCCTGATGATTTTACAGAAGGTTTGGGGAACAATATGGAAGTGGTTTGCATTTGCCTTCTTCCAGGACACTTTTCTATTTTCTATTCTATCTACAACCCTAGAATTATCTACTATCTCCTTAATTAGCTTATTTTTAAACCAATTAATTTAAATTATTGGGTTGTTGGGCCACCCAACTCCCAAAAGAGACTGAGTGGCCTACAATATTTAAAATGCATTATTTAGGTTACATACAGCCCAGATCAAACTGCATCAATAATTTTAAAAAAATTGATAAAGATGCTGTCACCTGGGAAACTGCATTATCTACAGAAGCATTTAAATGTGCCTAAAAGTGCACGTAAAACAGATCTTTTGGAATGTGAAACCAAAAAAGAAAATAACTCTTTAGAAATAGAATTATTTTAAGATGTGACTTTTACAATCCATAGATACAAACACAATGATGAAACAAACATGACAACATAAAGACAACACTTGGAATATTGCATCCAGGTTTGGTCACCACAATATAAAAAAGATATTGAGACTCTAGAAAGAGTGCAGAGAAAAGCAACAAAGATGATTAAGAGACTGGAGGCTAAAACATATAAAGAACTGTTGCTGGAATTGGATATGTCTAGTTTAATGAAAACTAGGGGTGACATGATAGCAGTGCTTCAATATCTAAGGGGCTGCTGCAAAGAAGAGGGGGGGGGGCAACCTATTCTCCAAAGCACCTGAAGGCAGGACAAGAAGCAATGGATGGAAACTAATCAAGGAGAGAACCAACCTACAACTAAGGAGCAATTTCCTGACAATCAGAACAATTAATCAGTGCAATGAGCCGCCTCCAGAAGTTGTGAGTATTCTAACATTGGAGGTTTTTAAGAAGAGAATGGACAACCATTTGAAATGTTATAGGACAGTGATGGCGAACCTTTTAGAGACTGAGTGCCCAAACTGCAACCCAAAACCCACTTATGCATCGTCAAGTGCCAGGTGGGCGTGGCCCATTGGGTGGGCGTGGCTGCGGTGGTAACGGCAGACAGGGTGGGACTAAAAAGTTCAATCAATCAATCCCAACTTTGCAAGATCTTTTTTTTTCCGCAAGAAGTTGAAATTGACTGATTGAATTTTTTTTTTATTTTTTTTTGCACACGGCGGCGGAGGCCTAAAGCGAAAAGGTTTTATAAAACCCAGCTGAAGGCCTAGGACTGGGGCTACGGCGCGCGTGCCCACAGAGAGGGCTCTGAGTGCCTCCTCTGGCACCCGTGCCATAGGTTCGTCACCACTGTTATAGGATTTCCTACCTGAACAGGGCTGGACTAGACGACCTCCAACTCTGTTATTCCATTATCGTTCAAACTTAACCTTTTGTATTTGCATGTCAGATGCAAGTCATGTGTTTTTGTCAAAACAAAGCACGTTTTGACATTCTCCCCTCCCCCAACATGGGAGCCTAAATGTCAACCTGGCATCTCTCAGATATAGATTTTTCCATCATGGTTAACCACTGTATTATAGTTTGTGGCTTTATGTGTTGTTTCAAGCCAGGCATGAGATTTTTAAAAAATAAGACAGGCATAAACAAACCATGTGCGAACCCAAGTTACATTTTCTCTGTTGGAATACCAATTAGTTTTCCATTTCTCCAACCCCTGGAAGCAAGCCAGCAAAGTTAGTAGTTGCAGAAAGGAGGAACCAAGATGCAGTGTGCCCCTCTGGGAGGGAGCATCACGTGGCGGAAAACTGGGCACTGTAGTCAATCCACAGAATGCACCGGAGGAGGCTGCCCGACTTCCTCCCATTGAATCCATCGGAGTTTATTTCCGAGCTGACTTTATGCAAGTGTCCATTCTTAAGCGAAGCGGAGAGCAAACGCTGGGTTTGCAAGAAATGGGGACATTCCATGATACGTCAGGCTTGTCCAAAGTGGCGTTTCTTGCCTCTAGGTGCCTCGGGCGCCAGAAAACGACGCCGTAGCCACAGCTTTCACACAAACACACGCGCACCCCGCGCCCTCCTTTTCCCTTTCCCAAACAGTGCTGCGCTGCCCCCTAACCTGTCAGTCTCAGGAAGCCGCCGACGCTCTCCGGCAGCGGCAGGCGCTTGAGGTAAGCAGGCAGCTGCACTTTGATGATGCGGGCCAAGCTATCCAGCACCATGGCGCCGGGCGAGACTGGACGCCGCTGGGTTACCTCCTGCTCGACCGGCGAACTTTCATGCCAGGATCGGACTTTGCCCCTCTTTCCTCGCACAGAAGCAGTGGCTCTCCCGGCCACGGAGCATGCGCGCCACCGGGGGAGGGGCCTACCGAGGAAGGAGGGCGGCGCGGAACCAGAAAGTTGGGGCTAGATGGGTCGCCGCCCTCCCGCGAAGGCGCCGCGGCTTTTCCCGGCGGCCGACCGGCCGGCCGTTTGACGAGCCGGTGGCCCGAGAGGGAGGAAACCCGGAGCTGCCTCAGAAGGCGTGACGAGTTAAGCAGCGTCGCCCTAGTTGGAATCTGCGAAGGAAAGTAGGCCAAGCGAGGAAGCTGGGAAAAGGCCGGGATAAAGCAACCGCGTCTGGTGCGTTGCTGGACCGAGAGTTGAGCTGTTGCCGTTTGGCTGGAATAAGCACTTGGCAAATACAGAGATGCTACGCGAGGCTGCCGGTATCCGGAGACCGCTGGAAGTAGGAGCGTTACACTTTTGCCTAGCTAATTCCTCCCTTCTGGCGGTTGTCCAGAGTTTTAGTTATGTGGATATGTTGACCCGAGAAGCTGAGCTCGACTCCAGGACATTTTTGCTTTGTTTACATGGAAGGAGAGAGAGTTTTAGTATCACCAAGTCAGGCTGCAGCCTTAACCTGCTTCCGCTAATCTTCCATCTCAACGGTAAAAACAATTATACTTAGAAGGCAGGGACTGTTTTCAACCAAAAAAGGGGGAGGAGAGAAGCAATCAGGATCGTTTCCTTGTTCTTTCTGGAGTCCCTAATATAAGTACAGTTTCTACCACCTGACAAGACTTGATTCACATGCCTGGAGGCCCTTCCTCATCCAGCTAAGAAGCTAGTGCCTACTTGGGGTTAAAGATCAGCCTCTTCCTCTTCCTTTGGAAGGAGGATTCTTAACTATTTTGCCCAATAACGAGTTTAACTCAAATCTGAATTCTCAAAAGGGATAATTCTAAGAATCCTACTGTAAAATAGTATTAGTGGATGCACATATGCATAAACATCCATAACAAGCCATACTGTTCTCAAAACAATGATATGCACATTGTGACATCATCAAGCAAATGACCATGTTTAGAGAAGACGCAAACTTTAGTAAATATAGTAAATACGACGAAACGCGCGCGCGCAAATCTAGCTAGCTCCTTTCGCTCCACCGAATGAGCGCGCGATCTCCTTTCCTATAGCGGCAGTTGAGCGTTGCTGGCTTCCACCAATCGGAAGGCACTCGGGCGGGAGATCACGCGGGCGCGCGTTGTAGGCCCGCCTCCGCCCCAGGGGGGAGGGCGGTGGCAGAGGAGGCGGGATCTATATCTAGCTCCGCCCTTTCCTTGGCCTTGCCGGTGGCGGCGGCGGCTGTTGAGCCTGAGTTTAACCGCGCTCTTCCCCTATTCCTCTCCGAAGGAGGTAGTCGCGGAGCCGTCGTTGCCCTTTTGCCGGAGAGGCTCGTCGGGAGACATCCGCCGATCGAAAGAGGCGGCGCCGTTGACGTCGCGGCTGGTGTTCGGTGCGGGCGGGCGCCCCCGGCTGTTTCCGGAGGAAGGAGAAAAACGCAGGCAGCGAGCGAGCGACTCCATCCCCCACCCGCAGGGAGGGAGTGCGGCAGCGGCGGCGCAGACAGGCTCGACGAGGCGGAGGCGAAGGAGGCGCAGTTCGAGTGACCCCCCGGCCGCGGCGGCCACCCACCACCACCACCCTCACCGCGACGCTCTCCCCGCGCAGAAGGAAGGATGGCGCTGAAACGCATCAACAAGGTGAGCTGGGCCCCCGAAGCGGCCTCGGCCTGCCGGCTTGGCCGAACCGCCGTACGGAGGAAGAAGCCGGCAGGAAAGGCTGCCGCCTGCCTTTGCCCAGGGCGTTGGGCAGCGGCGCTCGGCGGTTCGGCTGGGGACCGTTGGGGCTCGGTCCTCCCCGGAGTCCGTTCGGCTGCCGCCGGCCGCCGTATCTGCCTTCAGTGAAATTACAAAGTCTCCTGTTGTGGTAGCTTTTTTTTATATAGATAGATTCTGTGACTGCCTTTTTTTGCTTACAGTTTCGTCAGACAATTTTCGAGGCCTGTATGATCAGTGAGTTGTTTTTCCCCCTGATCACGTGATCAATCAAGACTGGACTTTACAGCTGGCACATGTTTCTTCTCCCCCCCCCCCCAATTGCTGCCGGGTAGAAAACTAGAGGACTGAGTCTCTCATTGCTGTTGTCTTTAGGATGGAGCACTATAGTTGCCTGTGTAAGTATTTTAACATTTTCTTTTTCATGATAGCACTACGCTTGTTTATAAGTACTTCATAAACTGCTGTGCTTAATTGTAATCACTTTGCAACCCTCTGTATAAGTACTATAATGTTTTTTCATTATTGTTTCTGTTTGTGTTTCCCTTGCAATTGCTTGCAGACCTAGTATCCAGCATCTATAGAAAGCAGATTTAGTACTGTAAAGTTCATTTGCATTCTACAATACTGTTTGTTTGCATGTATTTTGAGATGGCTTGCAGAAAGATCCTTTTTGTCCTGTGCTTGTTCACTTTTGCTTTGAGGACTGGTGTTACTACTGTAGATTGCTTTTAGAACAGCTGATGGGCCAGCGGCAGTTCTACCCAGATCCCTGCAAATTAACTCCCCACACCTATGTAAGTCCAGGAATCTGCCTGGAGGCGCTGCAGTTCTTTTCTTGCCAGAAAGCTGATAGTTGGGCGGCAGCAAGATAGTATTAAAATTTCAATGATTTATAGCTGCAGGGATACATTGCACAATAATGTATCAAAATTCAACAGATCTATGGTGCTGTGCAAAACGTAGCTGCATGTGTTGTAACAAGGAGCACTTCTATGAGCAGCATCTGTGCATTGGCTGAATCTGGACAACCAGGATATCTACTGATCAGAAAAAAAATGAATCTACTTCAGATGTTTCCATAATGAGAGAAATGTAGAAGGAGATTGTAGAGGCATTGTTTCTGCCTCCCCAAAATTAAAGGGGCAAAGCCTTTCAGTAAATGGAACTTAAATTTACAGTCCAATACTGCAGGTGGGGAGGAGAAGAAAGCTTTCTGATGGCTAGGTGTTTCTAGCTGGGTAAGGTAGCTGGCAACAGTATCAATGTATTGATTGTGTACTGGTGACAGGAAGATTGGAGCTTTCCCTCAAACTGCTTGCCTCTCTATATCCTTTAACCTTTACTTTAGGGATTGTTTCACCTGATCATATTCTATCTTAAGAATTGTAGAGGGAGAACTTGGCTTGAAGAGGCTAAATTCCACAGCCTTAATCCATGAAGGATCAATGGAAGCCTTGAGGAAAAAAGTTGAGCTTTGGCCAAAGGTTTATAGAAGCTAGACACACTCTAGACTCAACTTCTGTCTCCAGTCGTAGATGTGTGTTTGTGACATAACATGGTATCTGGAGAGCTGCCACGATGAATTTTGATTGTACTGTTTCCACAGAGGTAAAACATGAAGCTGGGGGGCCAACCAAAGTCCTGTTGAGGAACTGGTCTAGAGGCTTAGCCTGAAAAAGCTTGAGAGTGGCTGGAATGTAATATCCTCCCTTGGATCAGAAGAATTTGAGGATGTCATTATGAGATCTTTGTCAGGTAGCAGCAGCATATTCGCAGTGGGCTTTCCTTGAGCCAATGATATGCATGACTACTACTGTAAATACTTAAAGCTAGTGACCTGTCCTATTTTATGGCCATTAATGCTCCATAAATGGGGCATTTGCCTTTTGGCAAAATCCATCATCTTAGTTTTCTGATATTTTATTTCCAAATTGTCATTATTGAAATATTGGACCAAAGATCTCAGAGCTCTTTTGAGGCCTATTGGTGTTCTGTAGAGAAGTATAATATCATTTGCATAAAGCAGCAAGCAGGGCAATACTGCAATCCCCTAGTTTTGGGGGGGTGGGGTGGAAATTGGGTTCATTTAAACATCTCACTATGCCATTGATGTAGAAGTTGAAAAGCAGGAGGGGCCCAAATACAACCCTGTTGTAACTTGTTTTGAGAGGAACATTTGCAGCCAGTTCTTAAGTTTATTGTGAAGATGTTTAGTGGAGAGTTTGCTGATTACATTGAGCAAGGCAGTTTGCAGTCATCGCTTTCCCTTTTTATAGTTTGGAACTATAATTGCCAGGCCTCAATCCTCAGGGATGCATCCAGTGGTGTCAATATAAGTGAAGAGTCATGCCAAGATTGGAGCCCACCATTCTACATTCTTCAATAGTTTTCAGGGAATAAAATAGCTAGAGGGGCCTTTCCCTTCCTGAGTTAGCTGATGAGGGACTTAATTTCAGACATTGATACTGGGGAACCAATAGTGACTTGGCTGTATTACAGGGACTGTCTGATGTCATCCAGCCACTTTATGATGTCAGCCTGTGACAGCACTGAAGTAGTTTAACTTTTCTCCAGTTGTTTATTAAACAGCTGTGTGGCTATAAGTTGAACAAGTTGTTTAATTAGACTTTTTCCTTGCAGAGGTCTGTTGGTAAGGCATCTTTGAAGTCTGAGTAGTTTTATTTTTATGTTTTAAAACGCCAGTATCCCCATAGCTGCACTGAGAAGTGGACTGATTTCCTCAAAAAAAAAAAAAAGGATTTGGAAGATAGAAAAAGTGCTCCAAAAGTTTTCATTTTGAAGAGCACGCTGGGAATTACAGGCTGTCCAAATGTCAACAGAACTAGAGTCTCTAGGTGGAAACCATTCTACCTTTTGTAAGACCATCTGTTGTCTTCCAGTGTAGTATGTGGTGTAAGCACTGGATGATGTTTTTTTAGACCCTCATCTACTACTGTTGTTTAGGATTTGCAAAGTTATCTGGCTAGCTAGCTTGTAGGAGACACTTGGTCTTTCTCTGTAGTTACCAATCTTCCTTTTTTTCCCATCACTTCTGCCCTGGGGATGAGATTTTCTTTTCCTTTGCTGGCTGTTTGTGATTTGAACAGAGACATTTGCCTTGGAAAAGTGAGCAGTTTTATTTGATAGAATTTCAATATTTTTTCCTAAGGAGGCTCTATGAGAATCTACTTTGTTTTTTACTTTGGTCAGCAGCTCAAAAATTAATAGAAGAGTGTATGCTATTAATAGACTATGTCTAGTTGTAAAGTCAAGTGTATTTTATTTTTTTCAAGCCCTTCTTTCATTTCAGTTAAATTGTCATCATGGGTAACTTACTGGATTCAGAAATATCACAGCCATCTACAGAAAGTAGATGTGAAAAATTAGTTGTTGAATTGCTTAATGATTTATATTGCATGTGTTTTAGTTAATTTATTCATTCATAACTGCCTCAAATATATGATTTTGCGCTGCTTAGAACAATTAAACAATATAAAAACATTAAAATATTTAAAAATATGAAAACTATATGAAAACTATAATAGAAACTGGAGCTGAAGTATAAAAAGCAGTCAACCACATCAATATTATTCATTTTTTGTTTGGATTTATATATCCGCTTACCTCAAATACTAATTTATTTATTTATTTCTAAAACATATATTAAAAATATGCAGTGTTAAATTTCTTGGGTGAAGAATGATTAATTTTGCCACCCAGAACCCTGCTTTTTAAGACATTTTGGCCTAATAAAACATATTTTATAGCATTATATTTTTGATCATATAAGTATCATGAGCCAAATTTTACTGGTCTAGAGATTCACCGTGGAGCAATTTATGATCTTTCACAACTAATATGATATAAAACTAGTTCTTTTTTCATTGTGACTTTTGATGTGTTTACAACAATTTTGAGAATCATTTCATCATTTGTCTTGCATAAGAACAAAGAACTTCAGATCCATATATATAATTTAATTTCATTATAAGAGTTCATGAGTCATAATACTTTAAAATCTATAATATATCCTTTATGTGAACAATTCTTTTTCACTGCAGTCTTTCTTTTGACAGATAGTGCTCTTGCTGAGAAAGCATCCTCTGTAGATGAAATCACTGAAAGACTCATGCATTTGGCCTGTGATTGCTTTGAAGAAAAGGTACTAATTTCCACATGCTCCAATTTATTGAGAGTCTCATTTACAGGGTAGGGAGGGAGCACATGAGAATCTTGATTTTTGACTTAACAAGTGGGACATGATCTGGAATAGGGAGACATTGTCATCAGTCCCTTATTAATGGATTACTCCTTGTTTAAGGCTTTAATTGCAGCAAAAATGGCCTTGGATTGGATTGTCTCTTTCTTGTCTGTTATCTTCTGGATCTGCCCAAGAGCTGGGGGTAGACTTCCTTCCATATGTTGTGTAATATCTGTGCTATTGATATCCAGTTCTATCTCTCTGCCCACATAATGCTTTTGAGTTCCGTTCTGGTATATGAAGAATATTAGTTTCTGGATGGGGAAAGAATAAGCTTTAATTCAACCAAGACGGAGTATCTATAAATTTGGCCTATCTGATCCCAGGACTGAAGAGTTTTTATCTTTGTCACTTGGGAGTATACAGCATACAATTAATGGGTTATCCTAACTCCTGCTTGAAGAGCAGGTAGCATCTATATCCAGGTTGGCCTTCACACAACTTTGTCTTGTGCGCTGATTGTGCCAATTCCTGAACTGGGAGGCTCATGCCTTATTCATATCCCAGATGGATTATTATAACCAAGTCTACATGGGGCTTAGACCATCTAGAAGTCCAGAAGTCACCAAACCATGTAATGCCCACTCCTGCACAAGCTATTGGGGGCCCAAATATATGGTTGGTTCTATCAAGCTGGCCTTCGAAAAGGTACTAAAAACCTGGTTTTTTTTCAGTCATTGAGGTCAAGCAAATTGGAATTGCACCTGGAGAGTTGTAATGCAAATTTGCATGCCTGATAATTTATTAGTTTCATATGCTGTTTTTAGCTGTACAGGTTTATTATTGTTTGTTGATTTTATGCCACCCAGTCACATTTGTTCAAACTGTGTATGTGTATTCATATCCCAAATAAATAAATTTACATAGTCCTATCACATAACTGCTTCACATTTTTTATTCAATCCCTTTTTCTGAAACATTTTATCTCCTAACCTTCTGATGGTTTTCATTCACACATGCACATATATTCACACGCTCGTTATACTGTATACACAAACACACACACATTTATGAGTGTAGATGTATGTCGGACGTTCAGTCGTTGTATTTTACTCATTGACCAAATACATGTATGCATTATTGACATCATTATACATGTAATACATGTATGTACATCCTTAACACCATATATCATAAATGAAATAATGGCATTATTATTTTAAGTCCTGATAGAAGCCATGTATAGATACTTTTCAGAACCATTTACCTCTTATGAAAGCCAAGGTATATTGAGATACATTAAGACTTGAGCGATTTTTCAGAAATTTTAATCAGCTTAATGTAGTATAGATACAGCGGTTAAGATTTTTCTACTTTTTATAACACTTAATTTAAAAAGTGCCTCCTCTATGGCAGCTCCGTCAATTTCTAGTCTTTGGTTTAACTGGAGCCGAAATCTCCATTACTTCACTTGGGTTTGAAACTTGGTAAGTTTGCATCTAGCATTCTGAAATATACTGGCTTCCTTATGAGAAGAACCAGAATCTTAGCCAGAATTGGTGGCATTTATAGAACATAGTGGGCCATGAACCCTGATTTAAAACCACACTATGGTTTATAGCAGTATATAAATTGGTAGTTGAGTGCCTTTTCCAAATCAGAACATCCTTATATTTCTCCATGCAGCAAACTTAGAATTTTTTTAAAAAAGTTATGCAACTAAAAACCCTGTTGATTGCACACTCTTGCATTCAGATGAATAATCAGTTTTGATTATATGTAATGTAATCATATATATTACATTATAAATATTTTAACTGACAACTAAGGATCCCAAGATGTATAAATATATAAATATTATTGTTCATGTAGTTTTTGGTATATAAAATAGTTTTCCAACATAGGTATGACAAAATACCTGGAAAGCCAAAAATTAGTAGTAGTATATGAGAGTTTTAGTTTTGCACTACTGTGAAAGCAAGAGACCTTGTTTGTAGAAGAGATCTGTACATCACAACAAGGTTCTATACATTTGCTCTGGTCAGTTGGAGGTCATGGTTATAAATAAAATACATTTAAAAAAAGAAAATTTTGATAATGAGTTAATTAATACACAAATACAGCCATGGCTAATTGGCTTCAGAAATGCACTGAAAAATACTTAGCTATATTTTATCAATGAAGATTGTCATTCCCTGGCATTTGCTCTTACAAATATTATCCCAGTCCAGATGGAACAATTAAGTATTTCTCTATTACAGGACTTTGTTTGGCGACTATGTTTTTGGTTTTAGCAGTTCGAATTGTGGCTTTTTGTTGCCGGCTTTCATTGGAAGGAAAAATTATTTATTGCACTAGCATGGATCCTGAAAGCAACTGTCCAAATAGAGTATATTTGTACAACCAACCCAAACCTGCACCTGAGTCAGGTAAGGCAGGCTAATATCAAGGAGGCCTTTTTGATTGTGGCATGGTCATTCTTGGGAAACTTCACATAGACTGTTTGCTACATGTTTTAGACCACCTGTGACAACAGTTATTTCTTCTAATGTATCAATCAAAATATATTTAAATACAAATGCTTCAATACATTTAACCCACAGTACTGCTTAGAAAAAGAAATTGACAATAAATGTGTTTAAAAATTTAATTTCAAGGAAATTAATTTATCATGAAGTACTGATGGGACGAAAGTGGCCTATCCTTTGAACTGTAAAGCAGTAACAGAAACAACTACACTCCTCAGTCCTAGGTATAGGTAGAGACAAGAACAAATAGAAATACATACGGTTATGAGATAAATGATTAAAGCTTTTTTCACTATGATCAATAAACAGTTTTATGACACTTTTTAGTGAAAACTGAGGTTGTATACACATTAAATTGGAATAAGTAGGTTAACATTTCTGAGCAGATCTAAAAACCAAGAAGTCCCAAAGCTCCTGTAGCCAGTTTTTTTGGGAGACATCCCCTGCCCCCCAAGTAGGCTTAAACATCCTCAAAAGGTATTCAGAAAAGGATAAACCTTTAAGAATATATAATTAAGTCTATAGGGTAAACACACTAAATGATCACCCATATTTTTTTAAAAAAAGATGTCCATTATAGGTATTTTTATTTTATATAGTACATCTCAGGAGTAACTATACAGATCTCAAACATAATGTCTATAAGATATACCTTTGTGTTGAAGCATCAGAATACTGAATTTATTTGGGGTGTTAGACATCTAAAATGATGCCATGCTGCATGTTTCCAAATACTGTTGATGAGTAGAGAATACTCTGAAACAATATTTTCCAATGTGGATGACATCATGATGTGTGGAGTTTAATTCCTAAAATTCTCAGAAATGGCCATGCTGCTATGAGGATTATGGAAGTCAAAGCACACACAAAGGGATACTCCAATTGTGAAAGGCTGTGCTAGAACAATATAGAGGAAAAATTACAAGCAATAAAACTGAGAATAGTCTAAACTGAGCAAACATGATTTCAGGATGTGTCCCCATATAGGAGAACTTTTGAGGGATGTGGCTGGCTACAGATAGAAGGGGGGAAAAGGAAGGTTCTCCCATAAACTTAAGGTGCATCGGAGAAATCTGCTTTATTAATTGCTGATCTATTTTGTCTAGGTTTTTGTTAGCACAGTAGGTGGATTCAAATATTGTGATTCCTCTTTATGGCATAATGTGATATTTGAATCCTGACAATTGTGCTTTATTCAGTCAATCACGGCTAGAGAAACCATGATTTAGTGTGATATATGAAATCGGTGACTTTTTTAAAAAAAAAAAAATGCAGGCTGCAATTAGTTCTGTTGCCTTAGATACAGCACTAGATTATGAAGATAAAAAGCTAGAAAAATGTGGCCTGTACAACTTGACAATAGCTTTCTCTTCTTTCCTCTATCCTTACTACTTTCTGTAGAGGGATGATTGAAAGCATCCTGCTGTATTGTATAACTGTTTGGTTTGGAAGTACAGGTAGTCCTCAACTTACAACAGTTCATTTAGTGACCATTCAAAGTTACAACAGCACTGAAAACAGTGATTTATAGTTTTTCACATTTGCAACCGTTGCAGCATCTCCATGGTCATGTGGTCAAAATGGCACTTGGCAATTGATTCAGATTTATAACAATTGCTGTGTCCCAGGGTCGTCATGTGATCAACTTTTGGGACCTTCTGACATGCAAAGTCAATGAGGAAGTCAGATTCACTTAACCTGGTTAGTAGCTTAACAAGCAATGATTCACTTAACAACTATAGCAAGAAAAGTTGTAAAATGGGGCAATACTCTTAACAAATGTCTTACTTAGCAACAGAAATTTTGGGCTCAATTGTGGTCATAAGTCGAAGACTAGCTGTATTACTGTTTCGATAGGAAGGCTGTGCAGAGCGTAGTGAGGACAGCAGAAAAGATTATTGGAAGTTCACTTCCTTCTATCCATGACAGGGCAAAGAAGCGCTGCTTGACCAGAGTCTGTAGCATTGTCAGGGACGCTATACCTCCTCTCCACAACCAGTTTTCTTCGTTAACTTCTGGGAGGAGGCTTCGTGGTATCCGGAGCAGAACAACTAGACTCTGTAAAAGGTATGTACCATACTGTATCCATCTTGTTAACACTCGTGACTCTTTTTTCCGCTATGTATTCAAAATGGACTGAGTTTTTTTTTTATAAAAAAATACAGTTTTGTAGCAATCTGGCAGTATAGCTGGCTTTATATCTGTAGTGCAGATATACCTGTAGTTAGACTAGAAGTATCTCTCTCTTTCTAATTTTTGTTACAAACACTGCAGTTCTGGGAAAAATAATTCTGCTATGATTACAAAAAATACATATAGTATATTTTTGTTATATAAAAACATACAACAAATTACCTAACATCTAGCACACAGTATAAATTTAAGATAATCTAAAAATATATTAAAATATAACCCTGTGATTATTATAAGACTGAAAGCCCTACATATACATATACACGTGGACTTCCCTTCAGTCGCAGCATATTCAGAAGTTTGCTAGACTTCTTTTTTCCTGAGTATTAAAGGGCCCACATTATCTCCTGTTGATTCGTTGTGTTTGTTGTGAGAGCCATCACAGACAGGGAACTGAAACAAAAACAAGAAACAAAAAGTAGGAGACTGGAATGTTAGTGGTTTTAGGACTAATTAAGATTAAGGGACAAGTTTAAGCACAATACATACCCAGATGTGATTGGTGTGCTAGCTTGGGTAATGTCAGAAGAGCATCCAAAATGTAAACTGAAATCTAAATGTCACTCTTGGTGCTTTAAATTATGGACGATGTTTATTCATTACCAATACTAAGAGCCGTTGAACAAATTGAGCATCTGATGTGTATTCTTTAAAACAATGGCTTAAACAGGAATGAGCAGTGTTTAGAAATGAACAGCTACAACAATATTCTGTCCAAAATTTCGTTTAACCTCAACAATTGGCTTGGCTTGCACGTGTTAAGGTATAAAGTGTAGTTTAGAAATCATAATAGGCTTGGTTTAAAATATCTACATTAATAAACTACATTAGATTATTTTGAGAATTCAATTGGTACTGGCTGTTCATTGCTTTTATCTTCATCTTCTTGATTACCACTCCTGTTCTGGCAATAAATTATATTAAATGTTATATGCATATGTAGAGAATTCTGCTTAATGTAATCTACCTGCTAAAATAATTGAGTCATAATTGCCAATTTGGACACATCAAGTCATAAGTAACAAGATCATAATATTATTTGGCTCTTTATCCAAATTCAACTATGGTTTATGATCAGATGGCATAATATGTCATGATTTATAACACTTGCCCTAATCATGGAATGGCGTGCCATCCTTAGCTAATTAAATAAAATGGGCAAATCACATCTATATCATAGCTGTTATTCTTCTCCAGCAAATTCACCCTTGCAGTTCAACATGTCGGAAGCTAAATGAAAGCAAAGAGTTTAAATCATTTGAGTTATAAATCATAGTGAACATATATGGCCTGGAAGCTTGGCAAAGTACCAGGACCATGCTGGTCCACAAAAGCATGTATAAAGCTCTCAGGCATCATCTTTCCCAATGATCCTAAAGGACTATGGACAAAAATGTTTTTCCAGCTACAGAATAGATTTTAAAATGGAGGTATTTACTAGTATGCAATCAAAACTAGTTCTGGCAAAAGTAAAAAAAGTATGAATTCCTCATTAGTGATAAATAGTCTGCAGGAACATTCTACCCTGAAGTGTACAATCATGATTTTTAGATTTTTAAAAGAAGTGAGCTACTCTATCATAAGAGATAAGAACGACCTTTAAGTATAGCAACTTCAATAAAATAACTCACTGTTTTAGAGCGCCAGCACCTGCAGTACACTGCCTTAGTGTGACATAGATCCTCAATGTTGATTTCATTTACTACTTTGGGATTCTCCTTCTGGATCTTGAGATTAATCAAGCTGTCCTTCTGCTGTTTCTTCTTGGAAAGGAATGGGCGAATAGCAAGATATCCGAGCAGAGCAAGGACACCCAGGAAAGGCAATAACTGGAACCATTCTGAAACTAAGCACATGCCACAAGCATATTGTAGAACAATATTTTGCAGCAGCCTATTTCATATACAGACATTAATTCCCTTCTTGTTAATTATCCCAGTGCCAGGACTAGCATTCCAAAGGGTGGGGAATGGTTTGGAAGAAAAAAATGTGTGAAACAGATTAATCTTATCAGTTTTGAGCCAGAAAGCACACTTTCAGTCCCATAATTTTGTGGTGTGCAAACTGTTTTGCTAATACAGCATCTTGAATGGGGACAGATATTTCCCACTGCCAGGCAGGCACATATCCTCTGCAGAGAACAGATACAAATTGCAGAATGATACCACCAATTTAAGTAACACTTTATTATAAAGAATAAGTGTAAGAATTAGTACAAGAAACTTATTTGACGTTACTTCATTGTGTGCAGCAGCATTGTGGGTGCAAGCAGCAGGAATGAGATGAGGCGCTGTTCTGGGAAGTTTCCAAAGCATCCGGCTCCATTCTTCCTTCAGAAACCTTTCTTTTCTGTTTGACTGCACGAGGCTCAAAGAAAGTGTCTCTTTGGGTCACCTGAACATGTAATTTTGGAGAAATGCCATGGAATAATCACTTGAGAAATCTGACTTGGTGAATCTTGAAGATACAGCATCCATTCTGGGTGCTTTTATCCAACTTGAACAGGCTGATTTGGAGAAACGCGATGTCTTTCAAAATGTCTTCCTCCTCTGACTGATGGTCAGAAACTGAGCCAGTTTCTGAGTGGGGACCTCCTTGAGAGCGAGGGCTTGGTTGAGTTCTCTAAGCTCCTTTGACAGCTGAGCTAGCTGGAGGGCATATTGAGCAGCATAGTTTTCTGAAAATAGAGGAGCCTCCAGGTTTACTGCAAACATCCAACTGATTTTCTCCAGTATCTCGGCAGTCTGATCTGCTGCTTCATTCTTCTGGAGGAGCGAGTGGTCTTTCTCCATCAGAGAGTGATTTTCCAGACTCATCCCAAAGCCTCCAGGTGCGGCTTGTAGAGTAATTAATGTAAAACTACAAGCCCAAAGACAAAGCTGAAGTCAAGAAAATTGAAACTCTCATAATGATATGATAGGGAAATTTAAATGAAGAAATTCTAGGGGTTGCTGAGAGAGAGAGAGAGAGAAAATGCAAAAACTAAAATCCTAGTTTGCACAGAAATATTCGACCACATTAAAGGTATAGAAGACTTTAATTACTTGATAAATTACAAAACTGCTACAAAATATCAATGTTGGTACAGAAAATAATTACAATCCACATATAACAGTTTGTGTTCAGCTCATACTTGAAATCTGTATATGCTTAATAAACGAGGTGATGGTTCCATTATTAAATGAAAAATAAGAAACAAATGTCATTATTGCTGATCTGTACAAGATTTCTGACAGACAAAAGATAATTCCATTTGCCCAGCAAAGGGCACAGAACACCCTATATTGATCCAATTAATAAAAAGGAATGAAATGAAATTGTTATTTAGGTGACAATTCAAAAGTCTTGTTCATATCCAACAAAGCCACAAATTCTGATTTTGATTTTTTCCAAATGAATAATCAGAATATTTTTTTAAAAAAAAAATTAATCCCACTATTTTTATAAACAATTCAAGGTGGTAAACATATCTAATTCTCCTTCCTCATCCTGTTTTTTCCACACAACCACCCTACTAGGTGGTATGGACTGAGAGAAGTGATAGGTTCAAAGTCACTCAGTCAGTTTTCATGCTTAAAGTGGGATTAGAACTCCTAGTTTCCTGGTTTCTAGCCTACTAATTTAACCAATAGACCAAACTGGCTCTCAATGGAGATCAATCATTATCAAGTACTTGGTGAACTTTTATAAAACCAGATTGGGTAGGATGGGTTACTAATTATATCTGTAATATATGTGCCAGGGTCACTAAATATTTTTTGTAAAAGTTCAATAAGAAAATAAAATCATTTCTGTTGTGTATTTTACTCAATTACTTCATACAGCTCCTCGGATTAGGTTTTTGACTAGTTTCAGGTACAGCATATTGTGGGAATTCTTATCATCATATTGGGTTAGCCAGGCCATTGTGTTAATTCATCAAATTGTTCATTAGTTTTATGCAGGATGTTGTATGAATCCAATTTCATGACCTTAAGCATACTTGAAAATAACAATTCACATTATGTTAATCATTGAATACATCACACTTAGTTTGAATGTGCAAATGCCATAAAACATGGCTTACAAATCTTCGGGACCAGGTTCACACAACAAGCTAAGCCATAATTTGATTTAATTCTGAATTAGCAGTGGTTGTGAACCCAACAGCTGCTTATTTGTAAAAATAATAAACACGTGATAAATATTCCACAAACCAATGGCTAAACAAACCACAATTTTTGATTCTGTATGTTTATTTACTGTATGTTTATTTATTAATATTTATTATGTCTTCATCAGAACAATAAATCCAAACTCGGGTAGAATACACAGCTTGAAAGAAAATTTAGATGAATGTCCTTGAAAACACAAGCAAAAGACAATTTTATGAAACCACATCTAATATGAATATACAAAGTAAAGTGAGAGCAGAAACACTGATCCATCTGCCTCTAGAATGTGTAGACCTTCCTCTGGCACTCCTGGAGCTGAGTATATTAGTGTTTTACGGGAAAATCTTTTATATGTGGTACCCTTCTTACTGTGTTTTGAAATGTTTCTATTGTTACCAAAAAATCTGTTATGCAAAATAACTGCACAATACTTTTTGAGAAACATCCTTCCACGGAAGCATCATTTTACCTCATGACCAATTTGCTAGGCTAACGTAAGAAAACACCATATTCTGGGAGCAGCATGTCAGGCACAGATGGGCTTCTCTATCTACTGTAACTCTGCTAACGAGATATCTAGCCTGATGCAAGAGCAACACATGAATGGAACAGGAAGAGGCAAATAAGGCAATAAAATTATGGACTTGAAGGTGACCTTCCATGTGAAATTGCTACAGGAAAGTCTTTTGTTCTTCACAAACTGATAGATAAAATTTCCAAAGCTGCTCTGCATTCAATCAAGAAAGGCAGGCTGAACAAGATTCCTTTTCTCTTAAAGCATTTTATTCTCTACCCTAGAGGTCCCCAACCTGCATCCTGTGGATGGGGCTTTCCTTGTTTGTGCGGACCAGTTACTGGCATGCTGCGGTCCGGTACTGGTCCATGGACCAAGTGTTGGGGACCCCTGCTCTACTCTATACTGGCCTTTCAGCTGTGCTTTTCACTTCTAACTGGTTTTTAATCTTGTAGCTATGTAGGGTCTAGAGAGCCAATGCACTCATTTGAGATGAAGCTTACTTATCTCTCCAAACCTCTGAATTAATTAGGCAGCTCAGCCTAGGAACAGTTCATAGCTGGAAACAAGATATACCATATTTATTTAGAAAACTAGCTCTGGGTAGACTTTCAAAATCAAACTTAATCTGCTGACAATTAACTCATTTTTTGAGTTTGCACAATCAAGTCAACTGAATTCACACAATAAACCAACATGAATATTCCATCCATGCTATGATTGAGGTAAATTGAAGTGCAGTGATGATGTTACCTAGTTTGGTAGTGAAATGCCTGCAAGAAAACTACCAACCTCAGAGCACCAAGGACCCCACAGTTCAACTGTGAGCTACAAATATTCTTTTATCATCATTCATCACTCTTTTCAGTGATGAATGATTTAGAAATATGAGAAATTAAAAAATAGGACAGAAATATGCACGGAAAAAGTTCATAGGCATAGTAACCGATTCATTTAACCATACCACTGTAGGAATAAAAGAGGATTTAATATAGTAAAAAATAACTTGTCTCCACTGAAGAATGTTGCTATACTTCATGGCATGGGACTGGGTTGCCTGAAGGACCACCCGTCCACAATTGCAACTGCCTGTCCCCCATTAGAGCTGGCAGAAAGAGCATGCATTGTTTGCTTGACTTGGCTGGCCTTCTCTGCCCTGATGCCCTGCTTGTGGAACATTCTCCTCCTTCCAGAGGGAGGTTAGTTCGATCACTGCTAATGTCCCATAAGTTTGTCAAGACCTGACTTGGGGGGGGGTCTTAAGGGACCCGTGATATCTTAAGATGGTTCTGGCATTGTGTTTAATCTATTCTCTCTACTGGATGCTTGTATTAATTTATATATATATATTATTTAATGGTTGCATGCTACCCAGAGTCACTACATGGAAGATGGGTGGCCATATAAATTTATTAAAATACATCCTTGCAAAATATATTATGTAATGTTATCAATCATCACTACTTATATACATTTCTATCCCACTACATACAATTCCCTGAATGGCTTGAATAAAACATCAAAACAATTTAGATACACACTTAAAACTGTAAAATCGCAATCAATCAAATGATTTAGATGAGGGAATTGAAGGAGAACTCATTGAAGTTGCAGATGATGCTAAGTTGATAGGAATAGCCAACACCCCAGAAAACAAGCTCAGGATCCAAAAAGATCTTGACAGACTTGAACAATGGGCCCTATCTAGCAAAATGAAATTTAATGTGGAGAAAAGCAAGGTTTGACACTTAGGCAGGAGAAACCAAATGACCAAGTACAGATTAGGCGAAACTTGGCTCAAAAAACAGTAACTGTGAGAGGACGATCACTTAAATATGAGCCAGCAGTGTGCAGCAGCAGCCAAAAAAGCTAATACAATCTTTGGTTGTATAAACACAGGCATAGAATCAACATCATGTGAAGTATTAGTACCATTTATAAAGCCCTAGTAAGACCACACCTGGAATACGGCATCCAGTTTTGGTCACATTACAAAAAAGATGTTGAGAATTTGCAAAGAAGAGCAACTAAGACGATTAAAGGTCTGGAGACTAAAACATATGAAGAATGGTTGCAGAATTTGGGTTTGACTAGTCTAGAGAAAAGAAGGACTAGGGGGGACATGATAGCAGTATTCCAGTATTTGAGAGGTTGCCACAAAGTGGAGAGGGTCAACTTATTTTCCAAAGCACCAGAGGGCAGGACAAGAAATAACTGATGGAAACTAATCAAGGAGAGAAGCAACCTGGAAATATGGAGAAACATCTTAACAGTGAGTACAATTAACCAGTGGAACATTTTGCCTTCAAAAATTGTGGGCCCTTCACCACTGGAGACTTTTAAGAAGAGACTGGATGGTCACTTTGTCTGGAATGGTACAGGGTCTCCTGCTTTGCAGGGGGTTGGACTAGGAAGACCATGAAAGTCTTCCAACTCTATATTGGTTGATTGCTGTATGCCCCTCTGGGAGGGAGCATCACATGGTGGAAAACTGGGCACTGTAGTCAATCCACAGAATGCACCGGAGGAGGCTGCCCGACTTCCTCCCATTGAATCCATCGGAGTTTTATTTCCGAGCTGACTTTATGCAAGTGTCCATTCTTAAGCGAAGCGGAGAGCAAACGCTGGGTTTGCAAGAAATGGGGACATTCCATGATACGTCAGGCTTGTCCAAAGTGGCGTTTCTTGCCTCTAGGTGCCTCGGGCGCCAGAAAACGACGCCGTAGCCACAGCTTTCACACAAACACGCGCACCCCGCGCCCTCCTTTTCCCTTTCCCAAACAGTGCTGCGCTGCCCCCTAACCTGTCAGTCTCAGGAAGCCGCCGACGCTCTCCGGCAGCGGCAGGCGCTTGAGGTAAGCAGGCAGCTGCACTTTGATGATGCGGGCCAAGCTATCCAGCACCATGGCGCCGGGCGAGACTGGACGCCGCTGGGTTACCTCCTGCTCGACCGGCGAACTTTCATGCCAGGGTCGGACTTTGCCCTTCTTTCCTCGCACAGAAGCAGTGGCTCTCCCGGCCACGGAGCATGCGCGCCACCGGGGGAGGGGCCTACCGAGGAAGGAGGGCGGCGCGGAACCAGAAAGCTGGGGCTAGATGGGTCGCCGCGGCTCTTCTCGGCGGCCGACCGGCCGTTTGACGAGCCGGTGGCCCGAGAGGGAGGAAACCCGGAGCTCCCTCGGAAGGCGTGACGAGTTAAGCAGCGTCGCCCTAGTTGGAATCTGCGAAGGAAAGTAGGCCAGGCTGGGAAAAGCAACCGCTTCTGGTGCGTTGCTGGACCGAGAGTTGAGCTGTTGCCGTTTGGTTGGAATAAGCACTTGGCAAATACAGAGATGCTACGCGAGGCTGCCGGTATCCGGAGACCGCTGGAAGTAGGAGCGTTACACTTTTGCCTAGCTAATTCCTCCCTTCTGGCGGTTGTCCAGAGTTTTAGTTATGTGGATATGTTGACCCGAGAAGCTGAGCTCGACTCCAGGACATTTTTGCTTTGTTTACATGGAAGGAGAGAGAGTTTTAGTATCAAAAGTTATCACCAAGTCAGGCTGCAGCCTTAACCTGCTTCCGCTAATCTTCCATCTCAACGGTAAAAACAATTATACTTAGAATTATAGTTAGAATTATACTTTCAACCAAAAAAGGGGGAGGGGAGGAGCAATCAGGATCGTTTGCTTGTTCTTTCTGGAGAGTCTCTAATGTAAGTACAGTCTCTACACCTGACAAGACTTGATTCACATGCCTGGAGGCCCTTCCTCATCCAGCTAAGAAACTAGT
Organism: Azemiops feae; assembly: GCA_023970755.1. Lineage (NCBI taxonomy): Eukaryota > Metazoa > Chordata > Lepidosauria > Squamata > Viperidae > Azemiops > Azemiops feae. Next base: position 1,244,941 of record JALGBA010004268.1, on the reverse strand, counting down.
GCCTACTTGGGGTTAAAGATCAGCCTCTTCCTCTTCCTTTGGAAGGAGGACTCTTAACTATTTTGCCCAATAACGAGTTTAACTCAAATCTGAATTCTCAAAAGGGATAATTCTAAGAATCCTACTGTAAAATAGTATTAGTGGATACACATATGCATAAACATCCATAACAAGCCATACTGTTCTCAAAACAATAATATGCACATTGTGACATCAAGCAAATAATATTGTAGTGTAATTACAAACACTAATTGCAATTGCAATCACAATCATGTCATTTGCCTCCTTGAACTCCCATGAACACCCATGATGACAATTTTCACTCAATATCTCAAAATGAATTTTCTATATAATTTAATTTCACTAAATTTGGGAAGATGAATGAATTGTTATGTTTTTACATAATATGCTAATTGAACCTTATTACTTTCATAGTAAATATGGTTTAGTATGTTGTGCAAATTCTGCAAACTCTTGATTTATTCAACTTACCATAAGTAAAGCATGAGGCAGATCAAATTGCACCCAATAGGAAATTTCTTCTTAATAAAGTCTTTGCTGGAATTCACACATTTTCTTAAACCTTAGAGCACAGTAAGCTAAAATGAAAGAATCACATTATTATGTGGTATTATGCATAAAGCCCACCTTTGCAGTCCTGTTTTATTAATAATTCCGATACCTGTCTTTGAATTCTGAAATATTGTTTGATTTTCCTCAAAAGAAAAAATCTTGCCATTAAACAAACACTCTCGAGGGGAAATTGTTCAAAACAGCTGTGTATGTTTTATTGCAGCCCATGGCTTGTTCTAGAATTTGTTGTAAAAGGCTAGCAGTCTGGACATTGCAATTCGGAACCTAGCAAAGTCTTCATCCCAGTCAATGGTCTTCCATATTTTTATTTTCTCTTTCATCTTACTCCTTCTCTCTTCTTGATTCTGCAGCCCAATGAAAATGCTTGAAATAAATTCCTGGAGCAAATTCCCATTGATCTCAACTTCTCTCAGCACAGGGACACACTGAACATCCTGAGCAGAAAGTTTCCCCTGCCACACCACTTTTCTGTTCACTAAGTTTTAGCTTATATAAAATGAAAGGACTTGTTGAAGAGATAGAAGTTTTAAAATCAGGAAAAAACAATAGGATTTAGCTAAGGAGCATTATTAACATTCCTAATTAATTTTCCTAGTTAATTTTCTTAGAGGATTAGGTTTTCAAAGTATACGAAATCAATGCAGAAAAAAAACCCTATTGTTGAATGTAGTGTACCCTGTGCAACATCCAAAATTCCTGTTTATTCAATATGGCCACAGAATGTACCACCTTATTCCTCCTTCATACAGCTCTTTAATCAAAGGTTATGTGAGGTCATGTATATCCTGTGAACTTGAACCACTTGCCATTGATGATTTACACCAGATTTGAAAGCTAAATGTACAAAAACAGCCAGGCAGGCAAAAGTGTCCATTTCTTTGTACAGTGAAGCAAATACAGTATTGTATTACTACCAGCAGATGGTGTGATTATATATATCTTAGTAACTCTCATATGCAGTGAAGATCTATCTATCTATCTATCTATCTATCTATCTATCTATCTATCTATCTATCTATCTATCTATCTATCTATCTATCTATCTATCTATCTATCTATCTATCTATCTATCTATCATTTCAAATGTGTTTTTGAATGTAATTATCTACTGCAACATTATAGCTCATTATAATCCTGAACTAGGAACATATTTTGAAAATAAGTGGAGAAAATGAATGCATAAATTTCTTACCTCCATTATTTTCCCTAAACTCTGCATCCAAGTTATATGTTTTGCACCTGTGCCCTGAACTTATTTATCTAATTTTATTTCACTTACATGGCCATAAAATTGTTACCTGGCATATGAATATCTCAGTCAACTGCAATATTTTCCTGTACAGTTTCAGGGATTGAATTCCAGTTATTTCAATCACAAAAAATGTAATTTAACAAATATGTCAATAGAAATACAGGCCACACTGAATACTGAATTTCAATGATATAACTTGGCAAAAATGTTTCAAACTGTATTCTTGAAGTAATAGCATTTATGAAGTCCCTTTGATGTTTAGTCTATTGGTGAAAACCTATTAAAGGGCTGTAGCCTTTTATGATGTTAGGCAATATTGGAGGAGAATTAACGAGACATTTTTTCCTTTTAGTGATATTTGAGGAGACCCCATAATTGCAGGCCAGTTCTGTGGTCCAAATACCATATGACAACTGCTGTTGTGTCAGGTGAAATAAAATTAAATAGGAGTATGTAAGAATGATAGACAGACAGATAGGCATAGATATAGGCATAGGCATATAGATATAGATAAGTATAGATAATTACAATGATAGAGAAACAGCAACATTTATTTGTTGTAGGAAACTCAGGTTCTATCCACAACTTGATCAACCTCATAGGATGACCATTCCTTGGAAATGACTGTGAAGGAGTTTTTGCATTCCACCTTGAGTTCTTGGAAGAAAGGTGGGGTGAAAGTTTAACAAATAATAGATAATACAGGGTCCACTGAAAACCTCCATTTTTAGCCACCAATTAAATTGGCATTTTCCAGTTATTCTCAGAATTTAATTATAATAGAGAAACACCACCTACTAGATTAAATAAAAACAGTGGCCTGATATACAGTATACCATAATTAGCCTGATGTTCATGTTGAATCACAAATCATAATGTTTTACAAACCATTTTGTAAACATTCTATTTTCTGTATTTAGATTAGAGTAAGATAACTACATATCTGAGACACAATATTAAGAATTTTTGAGCCTCATAATTGCAGCTGAGAGAAATTATATACAACTCTCCCAGTGGACTCACTGTCATGGAAAATATTTTAATGCTAATTGAATGTTGGCCTAATTTTAACCACTTGACACATATTTGTTATATAATTAAGACAACCTCTGTAGACAATATAAAATTAATTTTTCTTTAACTGCAACTGTAGAACAGAAAATGATTCTAATTAAATATGAAACATTTCAAGCCATAGATTAAAAAACAAGACATATTTTATTTTGGCAAGCTATCAGTTGTTGTTCATTTTGGAATTCTGTCTTAAATTATATTATCTTCTGTGCCTACTACAATGTTCTTAGGTAGCAGATGTATTCTATTCTTTACGCATTTTATTTTATGTACTCTATTCTTTATTCTTTATCTTTTGAATATGAGGCTAAACAAACACTGGATGAATCATACAACGGTGATAAAGAATAGCATTTTTATCCATAAAACCCATCCAAAGTTAGAGAGACCTTTCATTTATTTAAAAAAAAAAATAGCAAGAGAGGGATAGTCAGAAAAGCCAAGAACAGATTTCCTCTGCCAAAGCAGTCTTTCCTGGTCTGCTTCAATAAACCCAAACTTTAGAAAATAGAAGTGCTGAAAATATTAGTTGTTCAAAACAAATTCTGATTTTTTCAAAGTCATGCTACAACAGCTTTGAATTAAAGGTTATTCTACTAAGAAAAAAGAAATCAAGAATATAGTATTAAAAAGGTTTTGTTTCCAAGCCATAATTTGTTATTTTACTCTATCAAATATTTTATTACCTTTCCAGGATGTCTCTTGGAGCATTGCCATGCAGATACGTTTTGTTACATAAGTCCTTCTTATTTTAGGTAAGTCATAGTCAAGTAGCTATGCCCAAGGACCACATTCCTGCAAAATGACATCTCAGTCACAAGAAAAGGCTACTTCAAATTCTCTCTCTCCCTCATGTAAATGATTCAGTGGTGGCATTGCCTAGGTTTGGAGGATGAGCTACTATCCACATGTGCATCCTGCAGTGATTGCTAATATGCCAAATATAATGGGAGATATGTTCTTGGTCGTTAGAATTGCCATTCTTGACATATATTCACCTGCTTTACTGCTAAATGATTATGAACATTCTTTTGAATATTACTCTTCCACAATTCTGTTATAATGTAGAATTAAATAAACACATGACATCATTTGTAGGGAAAGGGTTGAAAAAGGGACCGAAGGATGTGCTATACACTATTCATTGTAAAGAGACACAGACTACTATACACCAAAAAGCTCATAGAAAAAGCACATATGTAACGTATGCCCAATTTGGGCCCCACAGCTCCAAAATGCTTCTTAGAAAATATGACCAAGAGATGGATAATAGTATTAGACTGAATACATAGGGTAAAATTGCTGGTGTTTTGTGGGAAGGAGATTGGGGTTTGAGTGGGGTTTAAAGCAGCAAAATTGATGCTTTAAGTTTCTGTATTAGATATCTATTGTGCCCCTAACTTTTTAAAGAAAACAAGAAAATCTTATTCATTCATTCATTCATACATTCATACAGTATTTATATAGCTGCCCATCTCATAAAATGTGATTCATTATGAAAATGTATGGTTTTGTTGTCAGATGCACTGGGGCTGCAAAATGAGTGCTGGACTAATTTATATGCCAATCTTTTCATTAAGTTAGCCAATTATTCATGTCTGTGGTTTGCCTGAAACCTCTAAGGTAGAAATACATTGGGTTAGTGAACATAGTAGGAGTGCTGTGATAAACTAGATTACATGACCAGTCATAAAGTACACTTGCCAGGAAGCAAAGTCGTGAGGTTCCTTTCTCCCATCCCTGGAATGTTCTCTATCCCCCAAGTTTACCTTTATTTCTCCTGCATATACATATAATTTCAAATACAGAATGAACTGTTGCCACCCAATGGTTTTAACTTCTAAGAATGCTATGTGACCCATGAAGAGCCTAGAGGCAATCTTCTAAATAAGGATGAAGATGGAGGATTTTTAAAAATTAAAACAATTTCAAAATTATTCAAGCTAGCTGACGCAGCTAACTAGGTGGAAACTCAAGAAACTAAACTGTGTACTTCTGTGGGATGTATCACCTTGAGGGAGGATGGGTTGCATCAGCTGAAAGATGAGTAATGGCTGCCTAACTTCTACATCTATATGTATTTCAGGAATTAGTGGTATTCACCTTGCCTGCCTCAGGATAAACTTTTTTTCAGAAGACATTTATTGCAAATCATGCATAACTTGAATCTTCACAATGGAATTGTTTATCTACTATTGATTTCATTGTAGAAAAACTTAAAGATTTAAATGTTTTATTTATTTCATGTGTTAACTTTTTCTTTATAGCACCTAAAGAAAAAAACAATGGCTAAAAATCATGAAATCAGATTTTAAAATAATTAGAATTGGTATAAAAGTATTTTGAATATAATTTAATCTGTTGTATCCTTAGATCCCTAAAGTATAGGGATCATGACTGTTATAGAGTGATGAGAAGGACTGTATAAGGTGTATATTCTCCTTCCACAGGTTCAATCCCAGGAATGAAGAATCCATGTGTAGGGATGGCCAAATTTCCTCATCTGTAGTGATGGGCTATTGAGTATTGCATATGAGCATTGTATTTAAAGGGCAAAGGTAGAACTATAACTAAAATGAATGGAACATGCCTATTTTCATCTGTCTATCCATCCACAGGCTGCCATGGGAAAGAGACTGCTGCTGCTAGAAGTCTAGATTTAAACTAAGGCTTGCATTTTTGCCGACCCATTTTAGACAACAACAAAGCAAAATATGGGTCTGCCTCCATATTTGGAACTCACATATATAGTCATAACAAAAATTTACTTCAAATGTTACACTAAATATATCTGAAACGGGAAGTAATATTAAAGGTTGCCAATTAAAAAGAACCTGGAAGGTTGTTATGACTTAACAATCTAACCTGCTACTGCAGTCAAGAAATCCACAATAGCATTTAAGATAATATCTATTTTTTTGTTAAAATAACTCCAGTAAGGGCCTTAACCTTATTTGTTTGCATTATCAAATTACCATATTGTTAAAAATTGTCTCTTAAGTTTTTACCTGAAACTTATTTTACTATTTTCTTTGTTTTTAGAAAGTCTATAACTGTATGATCTGTCCAAATAACCTCAATTACTGAACAAATTAATTATTATTGGAAAAATAACATCCTATAGGAAATTCATTTGATCTAATAGAAAGATGGTAAGGATTCTAATAACAGATGGTTTTGTAATAAGGAAACTTTCTCCATGATAAGTTAAAAGAGGACATGATGCCACCGGCCTTGAAAGAAACTATCTCTTGATTCAACTTAGGCAGCTATTGCCCTGGTACAGTTTTCCCTTTTGGGGAAAAATTGTACAGAAGATTAAGGAGGTTCAGTTTCAGAAGACATTAGTAAATGAAATGGATTACTGTATGTAGGATTCTTTTAATCTGGATTCATAACTGAAAGTGAAATGGAAACTCTGAAGTTTGCAGATGACATCAAACTGACAGGAGTAGCCAACACCCAGAAGACAAACTCAGGATCCAAAAAGATCTTGACAAACTTGAACAATGGGCCCTATCCAACAAAATGAGTTGCAATGTGGGGAAAAGCTAAGTCTTACATTTAGGCAGGAAAAACCAGATACAAATACAGATTGGGCGAGACCTGGCTTAAAAACAGTTACTGTGAGCGGGACTTTGGAGTCCTAGTGGACGATCACTTGATTATGAGCCAGCAGTGTGCAGCAGCAACCAAAAAAGCTAATGCAATCCTGGGTTGCATAAACATGCATAGAATCAAGATCACGCAAAGTATTATTACCGCTTTATAAAACCCTAGTAAGACCACACCTGAAATACTGCAGCCAATTTTGGTTACCGTATCACAAAAAAGATGTTGAGAGTTTGGGAAAAATTCAGAGAAGAGCAACTAAGATGATCAAAGGCTTGGAGACTAAAACTTACGAAGAACTGCTACGGGACTTGGGTTTGGCTAAAGAAAAGAAGAAATAGGGGAGATATGATAGCAGTGTTCCAGTATCTGAGGGGCTGCAACAAGGCAGAGGGGGCCAGGTTGTTCACCAAAGCACCAGAGGGAAGGATGAGAAACAATGGTTGGAAACTGATCAAAAGAGTGAAGCAACCTGGAACTAAGGAGAAACTTCCTGACAAGTCAGGACAATCAACCAGTGGAACAGCTTACTCTCAGAAATCGTGGGCACTCCATCACTGGAGATTTTTAAGAAGAGACTGGACATTCACCTGTTTGAGACAGTATAGGTTCTCCTGCTTGAGCAGGGGGCTGGGTTAGAAGACCTCTAAGGTCCCTTCCAGATTCTATTTCTATTTCCTATTCCTATTCTATTTTCTATTCTATTTTCTATTCTATTTTCTATTCTATTCTATTCTATTCTATTCTATTCTATTCTATTCTATTCTATTCTATTCTATTCTAGTTTTCCCTATTAGACCTCAGTAGCTTTTTATATTGTTGATCATGGATCTTACTGAACTACCTACATGGTTGAGAGTTGGAGGCACCATTTTGTAGTGGCCCTGGTTTCAGTGTGTATGTTTGTGTGTACGTGTGTTGTAGATGTCGTGAGATTACTAGATACATTGCAGCTCAACAGTCTCCCTATTTAAATTTGTGAATCCACTGGGGAGAGGTCATCCATCAGTCTGGGGTGAGCTATCATCATTGCTGATATCAGGCCAAATCAGAAGTGCTGTTGGCACAATCTAGTATCTGGAGGCTGTGTTATGATGGGTAGAAACAAGCGCAAACTAAAGCCCAGCAAATGTATTTGTCTAGAAATAACTTGTTCTTGGTGGGGTTGTAGATGGGGGTTGCTCTCCTGCTGAAGGAGCAAATGTGCAATTTGGGAGTCTTCCTTCTGCAGATGAAAACTGAATCAAGAAGGGCTTTCATCCAGCTGAGGCTAACATGCCACTTCCAGTCCTACCTAGATCAGGATACCCGGGCAACAGTAACTCATTACCATATTACTACATGATTAGATTACTGTAACAGAGTCTCTGGGGGCAGCCTTGGAAATTATTCAGAAACTACAGTTGCTACAAAATGTAGTAACCAAGATTACAGCAAGTAAAGAGTTGATCCTCAAACATAGAGCCTATTCTTTGGTTGATGCATTACTTGCCAATTGGCTCCATTTCTAACTGCTGGTTTTGACTTATAGAGAATTATATACCTTGGCTCTAGGATACCTTTGAGACGACCTTGTCCAGAATCTTTTTAGCCTGTGTGTTCATGAAGGGAAGGGATGTTGAGAATTCAAAAGATATGGGCCTAAAGGCACTCTTTCCCTGTTTTGTGCCCATTCTTTGGAACAGGTTCACAGAAGCTCTGCCGGCAATTTTTTTTTTGAGTTCTCCATAGGGCCAAATTTTATTTGAACAGGTATGTTGGCATTATACTGGTATCATTTGGCTGATCGAGTAACAATCTGTATTCAACATATATTGATTTAAATATAATTTTTGTATTGTAAATTTTCGGGGAAAGGTTGATCTAGGCAATATAAAATTACAGTAAAAATTGAGAGCAATTTCATAAAGTGATTAAGGAGTGGGGAGATCCATCTTCTAGTCCTGCCTTGAGCACAGAAGAGTGATTTTGGGCCAGTCATTGTCTCTCAGTCCTAGGAAGAAGTGGGATATATAGAAAATTGAAATAAATTTAGCCAAACAGCTTGGGCTAATGCTTTAAATTTCAAGGTGCTATACAACCCAAAAAAGCCTTATTGAATAACCCATAGCTAAGAAAACCATGGTTAATGCATAAATACAACATATGTGGATACTAAAACTGACCAGCTGAAAAAGAGCAGGGGAAAGATGGACCAGTCAGTTGCTGGGGCAGGGAGGGAGGGAGGGAGGGAGAGGAACACAGGTTATCTCTGTTATGTTCTGTTTGTTCCTTGGTGGCTTAGCATGTTTAATGATTTTTACCATGGATGAACCAAGTGTTTTTTTTAAGATTTTTATCTCGCTTTTTTCATATACAACTCACGGTGGTGAACCTATCAATATTCCTTCCTATTTTCCTCACAACAACCCTGTGAGGAGAGTGAGATTGAGTGACTACCCAAAATCGCTCAGCCGGTTTTTCATGGCTAAGGCCGGAGAGTCCAATTCAGTCTCCCGATTTCTAGGCCAGCACCTGATTCTTTCAGAGTGTAATCTATTGTAGGGTTCAAAGACAGTCCCATCTTATATATAATTTTTCAGAAGTTCAATATGTTCGAATCAGGGTTGAGAAAAACAATTTCCAGCTCTTAAAAAGGGGCACCTTAATTTTGGTCACTTCCAGACTCTGAACTTCATTAAGATTTACTCAAGTCAGCCAGCTCGTGAACAGTCTGGATATACCAAGCGTAACCGTCAGCAGGTAGCATCCCATTGGGGGGTGGGGGGCTGATCCAACGAAACGACAGACGCTCCGCAGACCCAGCCCAGCTGTGCGGAGGGATACAGGGCCAGACCTGCCTCGTTAAATAGATCCGGCTGTGACGGCCATTCACCTAGTGCGCAATCCCGAAAGGGAGAAGAGGGCCGAGCGGCGTATTTGCTGGAGGCGGCCGAAAGCGCGCACGCGCTTCATCCCGATTCTAACGGCAGCAGGATTGTAAGTGTTCGAGGAGGCCGTCGTTACTGTCGCGCAGGAGGCAGGGGAAAAAAGCGGAGGCGCTCCGAGAGAGGGAAGAAGCCGGGGGTGGGGTGGGAGGGGAGGGATGTGCGCGTCCATGAGCTCACGTTTCGACGCGCGTATTCCGCGTTCCCTGGTGATGAGCGAAGCCGGGGTTTTTTTCCCCCCGACCAGCGCTGTTTATCTCGCGAGAGCTTTAGCGAAGACGTTTGTGCGCCTTCCCTTTTTTTGCTTAATGCCGAAGAAAAAAGTAAATATGACGAAGGGCGCGTGCGCGAATGTTAAAGCCCCTTTTTCTCTCTTCATTTCCCACTTTCGCTCCACCGAATGAGCGCGCGGTCTCCTTTCCTATAGCGGCAGTTGAGCGTTGCTGGATTCCACCAATCGGAAGGCACTCAGGGGCGGGAGATCACGCGCGCGCGCGTTGTAGGCCCGCCTCCGCCCCAGGGGGGAGGGCGGTGGCAGAGAAGGCGGGACCTATATCTAGCTCCGCCCTTTCTTGGCCTCGCCGGTGGCGGCGGCGGCTGTTGAGCCTGAGTTTAACCGCGCTCTTCCCCTATTCCTCTCCGAAGGAGGTAGTCGCGGAGCCGTCGTTGCCCTTTTGCCGGAGAGGCTCGTCGGGAGACATCCGCCGATCGAAAGAGGCGGCGCCGTTGACGTCGCGGCTGGTGTTCGGTGCGGGCGGGCGCCCCCGGCTGTTTCCGGAGGAAGGAGAAAAACGCAGGCAGCGAGCGAGCGACTCCATCCCCCACCCGCAGGGAGGGAGTGCGGCAGCGGCGGCGCAGACAGGCCCGACGAGGCGGAGGCGAAGGAGGCGCAGTTCGAGTGACCCCCCGGCCGCGGCGGCCACCCACCACCACCACCACCACCCTCACCGCGACGCTCTCCCCGCGCAGAAGGAAGGATGGCGCTGAAACGCATCAACAAGGTGAGCTGGGCCCCCGAAGCGGCCTCGGCCTGCCGGCTTGGCCGAACCGCCGTACGGAGGAAGAAGCCGGCAGGGAAGGCTGCCGCCTGCCTTTGCCCAGGGCGTTGGGCAGCGGCGCTCGGCGGTTCGGCTGGGCCCGGTAGGAGCGTTACGGGCGGACGGGAGGTTGGATTGCCGGCCGCCCGGCTCGCCGCCATCGGGCCCGGTTGTGGGGTGGAAGTGGAAGCTGTCGGAACGGGCCTTTGGGACCGTTGGGGCTCGGTGGGGATCGCGGAGGGTCCCGAGCCGATTCGTCCTCCCCGGAGTCCGTTCGGCTGCCGCCGGCCACCGTATCTGCCTTCATCGAAATTACAAAGCCTCCTGTTATGGTAGCTTACCATCCGGGCCCCAGTCGTTTCATATGGGGAACGATCAAAAAGTAACCGGGATCGCCCTATGTGCGTGTTTGTGTGTATATGTTGTGTACGTGTCTGTGTGCGGCTTCTGCCTTCCATCCGCCGTCGGTTTCTGTGCCCCGGCCAGGAACTTCTTTCCCGCATTGTAAGATGGCGGCGGGCTTGCCAGTTCAGGCGCTCCCCGGGATCTCTTTCTCTCTCTCTCTTTTCTTCGCTCGCTTTCAGCAATAATATGACTGACACACGCACGCTCGTCTCCGTTCTCGGCCACCTCCATTGCAGCTGCTGGTCGGCCTGGCCCCAGAGGCCGTAGCCTTTTTTGTTAAATGCGAAATCCTTGTCTTTTGCCTCCGCTCCTGAGAAGGAGCGGAAGTATGTGGTGGCGGCTCTGTGATGCATCGAGAATGTCGTTCTTGCACAATCTAGAAGGAGGGTGGAGTAAGGAGCTTAATGTGAACTGAGTGTCGTTGTGAGGAAGTTGGTTCCTATTTTGAGTTAGAGACTCACTTGTTCTGGCAGAGGGTGCGGTTTAGGTAACTTTGTCACCCACCTAGTTTCACTGGTGACGTTCCTGTAAACTAAGGGTCAGTGTGTTTTTACAAATGGCTAGGGTCTTGGAAGTGCTAGTGACTTGCTTAAAGCTTTTAACTATCCTTACGTTTGGAGTTTTTTTTTCTTCCTAGCATTTTTCTGGCAAGTTCAGGGAGGGCTTGAAGGTATTCTGTCCCTATAAAAGCTGTTTATAGTTAGTGCATGTAAAGCATTAGATCAGTTGTAATAGTTGGACCACCTTTTAGATTATATATTAGATCTATAATCTTTGACTTGCCACTTTTTCTGTTTGTGTTCAATATTAAATATGTATAGGTGTAAGCTTACATATAAAACTTGTTCCCCTGCAGTAGAGAATAACAACTCAAGGGAGTCACCCAGCTTTAATTAGTTTTCAAAACAACACAGAGGCAGAATATTTAGCAGCTTCAGTCTTGAATGTTTTGTTTTTCCTAATGTATGTAAATGCTAAAGAATTGAAAGATAATCAGAGTCCTGACAAAAGAGGCCCTCATATTATTGGCATTCCATTTCATCTTATTCAGAAAGTCAGATTTGATTTAAAGTCTACTTGTAGGTAGTAGCTTAATTTATTGAAGGTGGGATTCTATAAATAAGAATGTAGTTGTAATAACCAAGTTTTAGAATTTAGAGTTTATGGCTGTAATAGCATTATCTTTGGTAATGTAACTGGTGTTAACTAAAATCAATGCATGTGATATGTTCTAGAACTCTCAGAGCTGATGTCTCACTTTTATCTGATTTACCTAGGTTGTAATGAATGCATTTTTATCAGTAACACCCTTATAATGTAATATATAGACTGCCTGAGAAATGTTTCCTGGTTTGTTTGTTTTTGTCAAATACTGGTAGCTCAAGGTTGAACTTATGGCCAGAGCATGAAACTATTGGTGTACAAAATATTTTCAATTTAAAATTGTTATTGCAGATATCCTGGAAGTGTTCCAATCCTTTTTCAACCATTCTAGAAGTATTCTAATTTGGGACAGTTCTGGAATGGTCAGAACTAGTCTAATAACAGCAGAACAAATTATTCCAAACTTGAAACAACTCTCAAGTTTGAAACATTTTGAATTAGAAAACATTTTGTATACCTTTACAAATTATTGAAATGTGAATCAATTCAAGTAATATTTAAATATTCATTATTTAAATATTATCTAAGGATCTTCTATGTTCCTATTTGCTACTTTTCTCTATACTTTTGTTGCAGTTTTTTTTATAAACTTTGAAACCACTACAAATGCCTCTTGAAAACCCTAAAAGTAACCCTTGCATGCTTAGTCAAAGTAAATGAAAACAACTGGTTCACATTTATGATAGAACTATACCATTAATTTAGTAAACAAGTAATTATGGATAGGAGTTGTTGCTTTAGATAACCAGGTGCACTCAAGATTTCTTACTCCCCGACATATTCAATAGTCGAGACACAATAATTCAAAATAGTCCCAGGCCTCAGATTGCCAATGATTACTGAAGAAATAATTCTCAATTTTGTTTCTCTTAATATATTGGCCAAATTTTAGAGATTGCATACCACCTACAAACTGAACATTTGTAAAATTCATAGTATAAATACGTATTGATCTTCAGATATAAAAATTAGGAGAATTTACTAATTGTCTTGGTATGTTTAATTCAACGAATACTTTTTATAAAGTGTGTACTATATCCTACTTTATTACGTTTGCTTGTTCCTTCATCCCAGTAGGTATGGTTAAACCAAGCAATCTATTATTAGTTTTTGTATTACTTCTGAGTACTGATTGTTTGGAATTGATAAAATGCCAAATAAATATGATGGAAGTTACTGTCTGTTTAGTTATTTTCTCAACAAAAGTATCCAAACAGGATTGAGAAAAGTACATTAATATGCACATTTAATACACAATTCTGTAAAATAAAGAATAGATGTTTAGCCATACTGATTTATTGTAAAATGAATAGTGGTATTTTTAGTTAAGGCAGCATCAATGGAATGGCAGTTGTAGTTCCTGCCACCAGTCTTGTTTATGAATGTGACAGAAAATTCAGTTACCTGCTAATTGATCATAGTGGTTTGCTTAGTTTATTGAACTCAGTTTAAAAGATTTAGCTATCAGATGCTAACATTTCACCTCAAGCAAGTTAGCTGACCAATCAAAAGTTTTATAAAAAAAATATGTTACATAGTACAATGAATATATTCAGGATTGTTTAATGAAATAATGTTTTATTGTAGATAATGACCAGTCAATACAACAAACAGCAATACAAAGACATTAGACAGCATTGTGTTGTATATTTTATTTATGACAAATCCGAAGATAGATGGATTGTGAGAAGTATGTCTCCTGAACCATAATATTGTCATAAAATATTGCTGATGAGATAGGTGAAATTAGAATCCGGTGTAGCCATGATGTAAAAGGGCACATAATAAATTGATAACTTAAAAACAATTTAGTCCAAGGCATTAGTAATTTTTTTCATGGTTCATGAACTTATGGCAACATGATTCTGTCTATTTTATCAGTGTGTAGTCTGCATGGTGTCTTAGAGAACGGCTTAAACTTGTCCAGTAAAGATTTGGATAAGTTGCATCTGTAGCTTTCTTAGTTCAATAGATCACTGTTACTTGATATGCATGATACTTAACTAGCTGTTCATACTTGGTAAAATGTCATTTTGTATATTATATTTTTGCATTTATATTAAAATTCTGTTTGTTTTTACAGAGCTTCATCTTTTTCATTGTATACTTTAAGGTTTCTTTATTATACTGAATGATCCTATACTGAACTATCTTCTAATAATTGTAGTGGTTTTGTGTTCCAAGATATTTGAAATGTTTGTCATTTGAGGCCTCTAATTTCAATTAATATTTGTTTGGAGGAAATAAAAGTTACAAAAAATCAGGAGAATTCCTTATGTAGCTTCCATTCAGCTGTATATTTAACTGGATACTTTTGAATCGGTTACTATCCTTAGCTAACCTTACAGGATTGTGACTATGATGTAGTGGTAGTAAACCTATTGCCTCCTAAAGAAGGTATTTAAAAAATGTGAGCATGTCTATCCTCCCTATTTTTTTTAGATCAGGCTTAAAATAATTATGAATCTGATTTGATACACTAAATTTGCTATGTTGTACATAACATAGTGCCAAATGGTTCATCTTTAATAATTTAGATGTTAAAATTTATCTTGTAAATGTTTTAAGACTCCTTACATTAATCTGGCTTTGGCCATGTCTACTGGTTTGTTAGAGGATGAAGAAGACTATATTTTTATTGGATAGAAAATCTGTTATTTTTGCTGATGCACCCAATGTAATTTTATGAAATTTGGTAATGAACAGATTTAATTGTTCATTAATCTGGTGCAAAAACTCTTGCTAGCAAAGTTAGTATATTGGATTAACTAATTTTCTTGTCATATTGGTTATATCAGAAAGGAAAATAATTTTTATACTAATAGGATGCTTTCTCTCCACCCCTCAACCCTGATCTTAACCATATTGATAGGAAACTCATAGCATTTTCATCAGTAGGTCTATTGCATTTATATTATTCACTATATTGATTTGATGGGAGAAAAATTGAAATATTTTAAGTTACTTAAATGTCATTACAACCATTAAACTGTAGCGTTGCTGACATTATGGAACAGTCCTCTGTACAGACCAGACTGATTTCCTTTTTGTTGCTATTTCAGAAGCTCTTGACTGTTTTGCAGAGTTTTCCCCTTCTGTAAATGTTACTATGTTTATTTTTAATTATTTTTATCTGTAATTCATGTTGTATTCTGTATTGTTTTTATAGTTTTTTTATTCCTTCCATGGATGTTCCAACCTGTACTTGTTCTAAGTAAGCTGCTGAAAATTTCTTTTGATTGCAGTACCATATTAGTATGTGAAATATCACCAGTAATCTTGCTTTACATATTTCATCACTCTGGGCTGCTCTACATGCCATTCTACTGCATGTTTTCCTGCCAGTTTTGCTTTATATGCTAGATTTGCTTTCCTAATCTTTGCTTATAGTAATATCTAGGTATCTGTCAAAGACAACTTTGTTTGCAATTCTAGTTCAGGATGTCTTCGAAATTTTCTTGGTAATACATGTTAATAATTTGGCATTATCTTAAGGATTCATCTTTACACATAACAGCAAATCAGATCAGTTTGAATTGTTGTTTACATTTGGAATACTTAGTTTTCCTTGAGCACTGAGATACTTATCACACCAGAATTCTAGCTTGCATTTCTTTCCAAATATTTTTTAATATTCACAAACCTTTACGGACAAGTTAACAAATTAAATAGCACTCCTTCTCTGCATTATAGTATGGCATAGCTGGTGTTTTGTTTCTTAAAGTAGCTGGAGAGTTGCAAATAAAGCTTTTCCTTGGAAATTGAAGCTAGGTTATTTTACATTGATTTATGACTCTTGTAGACCAATGTTTACAATTTCTTTACATTTTGGTTTATTAGAGTTGGAAGAAATCCCAAAGATGCTTTAAAAACAATGATAGTACTGGTAATGATAAATTGTTGAAATCTTAATAAAATTATGTTTAGCTTTATCTTGCAGTTATTAGCCATGAATTGTTTGGTCCCTGCTTGCTCACAATTGTGTTGGAGAAGAGCTGTAATCCAAAATACCTTGACGCTAAGATTATATCAATAAACGAGTTCTCCGGAAATAGTGGAGTACTATATAAGGTTCAATTATCTTTACTAGCAAAATTTTTTAGTAGGTTTTCAAAAAGGGCTCTTTTACATGCCCTCAAGTGTTCTTCCTTCATCATCCTGCAGTACTGGAGAAATTTGGAGTGGTCTTGAGTACAATATGACATGGATTAATTCTATCCTAAAACTAGCTGCAGTGATGCTTTTCGTTTGTTAAAAGAATTCTGGAGTTAACTATATTTGTGGACCTTGGCAGAAATCATGGAACATGTCCATGATCATTATTAAAATGTCCTTAATGAACTTAAGAGGCATTATGTTTCCTTAAATTAGTATTTAAATGTCAGGTAGTATATAGGTAGTCCTCGACTTATGATCATAAGTGAGCCCAAAATTTCTGTTAAGTGAAACATTTGTTAAGTGAGTTTTGCCCCATTTTACAACCTGTCTTGCCACAGTTGTTAAGTGAATCTATCTTCCCCATTGACTTTGCTTGTCAAAAGGTTGCAAAAGGAAATCACATGACCTTGGGACACAGCAACGGTCGTAAATATGAACCAGTTGCCAAGCATCTGAATTTCCATCACATGATCATGGGGATTCTGCAAAGACTGTAACTTTGAAAAACTATCATAAGTCACATTTTTCAGTGCCGTTGTAACTTTGAACGGTCACTAAATGAACTATTGTAAGTTGAGGACTACCTCTACTCACCATTCAGAGTTGTGATGGTGCTTAAAAATTAATTTTACTGCCCATTTACAGCCTTTGCAATGTTCCTCAGTCATGTGAATGCCATTACAGTTAGTATGTGTCCTATGTCTGACCTGAGGCACCTCTCCCCTGAAGAAGAGAAAGGGATTGCAAAAGAATAAGCTGTTTATTCTTCTACATATCAAAAGCAGTGTGACCAGGGCTGTGAGCACACTATACAAACAGCATATATTACTCTTTTGAAATTGTTTCCTCTCTGATTTCTTTGCAGGGGAATGGAGGAAGCAAGCCATTTCTGTAGGTTTCTCTCTCTCTCTCTCTCTCTCTCTCTCTCTCTCTCTCTCTCTCTCTCTCTCTCTCTCTCTCTCTCTCTCTCTCTCTCTCTCTCTCTCTCACACACACACACACACACACACACACACACACACACACACACACACACACACTTCGGGCAATTGGTGCAGTTACATTGTTTTTGATATATACCAGATAATAAGCAGGTACTCAAGCATTTTAAAGGGTGGGGGAGTGGTCAGCAGGCAAACACAAACCAAAGAGGTGAAACAATGCAGGTAGTCCTCAACTTACGACTGGTTGCTTATTGACCAAAGTTACAACAGACTCAAAAGTTACTTATGACCTGCCCTCAAGTTATGACTGTTGCACCACTTCTGTGATCATAATGATTACATTTCGGGCGTTTGGAAACTGGCTTGCACTTATGACTGGTTGCAGGGTCCCACGATCGCATGATAGCGTTTTGCAACATTTTTTTTGCCATTTTCTGGTAAGCATTGGATTGGATTTGGGCTTAACACCTTGTCATTCACTTAACGACCGTGATACCTCAATGATTGTCACAAAAACAGTTGTAAAATTGAATTTGGCTTTGTGGTGACCTAACATAATAGTAATGATTTAAAACCAACATTCTGGCTCAGTTGTCATAATTCGAGGACTACCTGTAGTCTTATCTCTTTTCAGCCAGAAAGTACAGTTGCATTCACATGATTTCAAATTTAGCGACTGACTGGAATCCCAATTATGGTAACTGCCTATAATACAATAAATACATTTATACATAGGTTGCACATATTGATATATTGGTTGGATAGTGACGTTTTCTTTAGAAGTCAAAATAATAGGTTGGGAAAGAAACATTTGTAAAATAAAATACTTTATTCCTCATTTTCATTGCTGAATTGGCACTATCTTAAATAATTGACTTGCATAGCTTTCCATGTTTTGCTTTGTTTAACTTTGCAAGACCACTAAGGTACTTTGGAGTTGAAGATAAAAATGCACTTTGGACTATGTAATTACAACTTATTTCTGCAAGTATTTTAAGCAGCCTGTGCAATTCTAGGCAAAGGTGTGTCGGCACCTGAAACCACTTCTAGACGGATGCTAAGTTGTATTATCCAAGGCACTTTTCTCTCTTCAAATACAGAATGCTGTACAGTTTTAATCGGTATATGATATTTCTATATTTTACATGGACATGTCGAGGTTCTTTTAAAAAAGAACACTGTTTATTGCAAATTCCTTTTGGCTAAATGTCTGATTTTTGCATTAATTTTGGTACAACTTTCATAGTGAGTCTTCATTACATAAGAAAGGGCCAGGAACAGCAGAGCAGAATTTCCTAAACTCTTAATTTGATTTCCAAAATTCTGTTTTGTGTTCCATCCTTACAATTCCAGAATTACATTTTAAATTCTACAGTAGTCATTTACATAATCCAATGTGGATTAATTAATGTTATCGCCTATGAAGTATTCAGGACTTAGGGTTGTGATGGAAATGTCTCATGCTGAAAACTACTGGATTATGTTCGGTGATTTTTGCTCCACCTCAGTCTGTGGGGATTTTGCCCTGTAATTTGTGAACCATTTTGTTTCAAAGTAGAATCTTGAATCAAGTAGTCTTTGGGGCTGTTAATAATAATGGAATAAGTCTATTGACACAGCAGTCTTATAGCCTCTAGTGAAATTTGTTTTAATGGTGTTATTTCTATAGTTGTCAGTCCTTAAATAAGCTGAGGACTTGATTTTAACAACAGTAACTAGCTTATTATTCTTAAACAACATATGACTGTATTTTAAAGTATATTGCTGTAAGAACAGTATTGGTATTTTAAAAGTAAGTAATATTTCCAGACAAAACCACTGATGGAATTTAAAATCTCATCCTGAGCTATTTATACAAAGATATTTCTATATATAATTGTAACAAATAAGTCATGACAATGGTGATAAGCCAATCTAAAAAAGAGCATTGTCTTTTATTACTTGACTTAGTAATTAAGTGCATTGTCTCCATTTGTATTTTTGCTGTCACCTATTTTTAAAGGGTGGTTTTGTGTTTTATGTAAAATGTATGGCACTAAGGAAGAGAGATCATAGTTCAATAGCAGTTGATTCACTTTACAAAAGTCTCAGACTTAGTATTCCAAAATGTTCAGTTAAGAAATTCTCCAAAGGCAAGGCTATTAATATTAGAATACATTACATGCATATGCACATACACTCCATACTTCTCAATTTTAATTGGTACTTGGAGTCTTAGATAATGCTGATTCATCCAAATCTAGTTATTCCTGATTTGTCTTGCAGGACAGTCGGTACTACCTTAGGGTTTTTTTTCCTGTCTAGCCATAACATATTTTCCCTTCCACTGCCTATTGCCTAACTCAGGGGTAGGCAACCTTGGCTCTTTTATGACTTGTAGCTGGCTCAGGATTTCTGGGAGTTGAAGTCCACGAGTCATAAAAGAGCCAAGGTTGCCTACCCCTAGCCTAACTCAAGATTATGTTGCTGAAAATGCAGATTCATAGACTAAGTGCTGAAATATGCTGTGATGTATTATACCACCAGTTTTTCTTAGTATTGTACTAGTAGAAGTAGTTATTCTTGGTATGTTCCCTGTAATGACTATTGAGAAAGAACTGCCAAAATAGCTTAAGATTTGTTGTCTCTATTACTGAAGTAGTTTATAACCATTTGTAATTGCCATAAAGAAAATACACCATGTAGTTCCATCAAGGTACAGTATCTGGAAGCAATTGTCAAATATTATTCTCTGATAGTTAAAACCTGGAGTGAGTAAATATCCTCAGCACAACATTTTCACAACCTTCATTTAATTATGTAAAATGCCTTTTTATTACTCTAGCCTTCTGGTAAGACTTACTATGGTGTAGTTTTGTTTTGCTGTGCATATTATTCAGAACGGCAGGAGATCCTCCCAGTCTATTTAATCCAGTCAATTTAATTTTATTATTTTATCCAATCTACTTAATTTTATCAGTACTAAGAAACGGCAAAAAACCTAACAGTCTTTAAGAATACTCAGACATCCTAGAAATGGTATTATTTATTCCCAAAATGTTTACTAAAGGTTAGGAGTAGAATTAAATAACATGGCTCATGTTTCTTAAGCAAAGTCTAAGATGGCTAACTAGTAATTTTATTCTCAAATAGTAATCTTTCTGATAATGCTATAGTCTCAATTTTTTGCAAAAATATAACTTGGACTTAGACTTTTTGATAGGTCTGTACAAGTGTTGAAATATGCTTTGAATCTTGCATGACTGTAAATGCAGCACATTTTGCTACTCATTAAAGCAGCCTCACTTTTTCCAGCTTCCTCATTAAAGTTAAGGTGGCTTTTAAAGCAATATTTTTTTACAGGCTTGTAAGGGAGTCTGAAAAACTTGGGCTCTTTTAATGAACAATAAAAGATGTGCTTGCATGAGATCCAAAGCATTTTGAAAATGTATCTGAGTCCTGATATCTGTGACACAGTTCTTTAAACTCCACTAGTGAACAGTGTTTTTGTTTCTGCTCTGATTCTTTTTCTTGCCTTTCAGAAACCACTGTTGGAATTAGCATCTTTTAAATATATATGTATCAAGCACTAGTCTGCCTTTGCTAGTTTTTATGATTCAAGAACTGTTTGTTGCAAATATGTCCGAAATAACTTGAGGCAATAATACATAATAGATTAAGATATTGAATTTAGTAGCTGGAACAATAGGCCAGAATACACAGTTGTAGTTGATTAGTTAGAGAGTGCTGACTCAAGCATGATGCAATCTACGCTATGATTGGTTGCTGTAAGTATAAGGGGGAGTTTCTCTTTTCCCCCGCCTTTTTCTTCTGGGTGTTCTGTATACTGTTTAATTTACCTCATGATATTCCTGTGTTCCTGACTACCTTATGTTCTTTCTTTTTGTATAATGACAAAGGCCTTTGTAAGTTTGAATATTAAATATATTTACATATATGTTAAAGAATACAACTTTGTATTAGTGTCTCTGACTTCATCTGGACAGCTGCTGCACAAGTCCTCAATATAGATTGCTTGTGGGTGTGATGAATTGTTTTTTTGCAATTACTGGCTGATTGACTTTCACAGATACAGTACTGTCTATATTCAGGATGCACCTATTGTAAGCCCATTTTTCATTCCTGTGTGAATGATAGAGACAAAATTTTGTTCCCCTGTTATTTTAACTTAGTGTTTTATTTGAAAATTTCCTAAACTGCTTCAACGTAGTTTACTAGAAATAGTATATACAAATTATAAGAAAAATTTGTGGGAGTTGAATTCCACAGAGTTTCCTATCCCTGTAGTCAGAATTGTCCACAGTTTCCTAAACTTTTGTAATTTCTTCACTCCTGACATCTCTGCTTACATAGTTTACAAACAACTGTCAATACAATAATACGAGCTTCTGTAAGAAGATTAACATTGCATTATTTTTAAAATTCATATTATAAATCGGAGCTTGGCACCTATCTTCTATTTATGTAATTCCATTACCCTTACCTCATACTACCTCCAGTTAAATGTGAGCCTCCAAACCATTTATTGGAGAAATTTACTACTCTAGATATTTTTTAGGTGATTGAAGTTAGAAGTAAGTTTAAGTCTATACTCTGCATAATGCTTCTAAGAATGCAGGTTTGAAAGCTGTTTTTATGAATAATGATAAATTAATGAATAAGTGCTAAATTAAAGGCTCAGTTAACTTGCATTGCAATCAGTGTACATTTAAATTTGGAAATTCATGTAACTGAATTATTGATACAAAAATATAAATTTGACATACTAACTCAAATTAGGAGTACAGGTCATCAAGATTTTCATTTACTGATTGGATTGAGGTAAGATAGTTTACTACTTATTTAAAAAGGAACCCTGGAAGTTTTCTAAGAATTAGACTTCTCAGCATATTTGTTTTACTAGCATTTCTACCAATTTGTCTAAAAAAAATAAGCTGATGAGATAACTTTTATTATTTCATATGTAACTAAAATGGTGAACATTATAATAATTCCTTCCTCTTATTTTCCCTCGTGAAGTGGGTTTTGCTGGGAAAGTGGGTCTGATTCAAAGTTACCCCAGCTGGCTTTCATGCCTAAGGCAGGAATAGAAATAACACTGCGTGCAGTGTTTACATGCAGTATTGCAGATTAACTCTGCCCACAGCCAGAAGTTCGATCCTCAAGGTTCAAGGCTCATGGTTGACTCAGCCTTCCTCAGTAAAATGAGGACTCAGATAGTTGGGGGCAATATGCTGACATTGTAAATTGCTCAGAGAGTGCTGTAAAGCAGGAGTCTCCAACCTGTGGGCCACAGCCCACTGGGCTGCGGGAATGGCTGGCAAGTGTGTTCAGGTGCTAGCAGCTCATTTGAGCATGTGCGCACGCATTTCCCTGCTCCTCCCTTTCCCTCCGGGCCGCCAACCCAGAAAGGTTGTGGAGCTCTGCTGTAAAGCACTATGGAGCAGTATATTAATGCTATTACTAACAGTCTCTTGGTTTGTTGGCAAGCACGTTAACCACATTGATTAATAAATTGGTAAATGCTGTTTCACAAATCTAGAGCTTTTTTGAGGCTGTCAAGGGGAGCTTGGATTTTTGAAAAGGTTTTCACAACATTTTCATAATTGTTTAAAGCAGTTGTTGGTTTAGAGCGTTGTAGGTTATGTATATAACCATCCACCCAATCTAAGGAGATTCTGGGCAGTGCAGAACAATAGATAAAAAATGAAGATCTAAAAAACAGCAGTACAAATATAAAAAAAACCTTATTAGTGCACTGATGATGTTGCCTTGTTTGGTAATGAAATATCTGCAAGAGAATCACCAAACTCAGCTTGTAGATACTCTTCAAGGATACACCCATATAGATTACAGAAATCCCATCTGGAGATGACTAGGACATGAACGACTATAGGCAGTCTGATCCAGGAATGGGCACAATTGATGCATAAGATAAAGTTGTGCAAAGGCTCTTTTAGCCATGATGGCCATCTGCTCCTTAATCAGGAGTTGTGTATCTAGAAGTACCCCCAGATTGTGCACTGTCTGGAATAGTGCAACCCCCTTCATTACTAATGATGGCATAATCTGTGAGTCAGTGGGCCCCCAAAAAACAGCTGTTCAGTTTTTCCAGAGTTCAGCTGAAACTTGTTGTCCTCCATCTAAATCTACACAGCCTCCAGGCATTGACATAAGACATTTATGGCATTGCTTAATTCGCTGAGGGAGAGACATATAGGTGGGTATCACAACAGATGACCTCACCATGCTCATTAAAAAGGAGAGGGACTTCCGGTTTTGCTTGGTAGCGACCGGTTGCGGGCTTGCATATTCTCCGCACCTCCGCGGCTAATTTCACCCTGCCAGGGGACCCTAAATGGGTCTAAGTCGCCCCAGAGAGGCAACAAAAAAAGAAGGGTGCTCCAGCAATTCTGGAACGGCAGTAGCCGTTCCGTTCGACTTGGGGAAAGCCTTGTAGCCCGACAGGAGAAAGGCTGGCCGTATTGCGTCGACTAGCCCACGGATTGGCAACCTGTGGCTCCGGAGCCGCATGCGGCTCTTTCAGCCATCTCGTGCGGCTCCCTGTCCTCCGCAGCCATGTGCAGTCCCCCCCCCAAAAAAAAGTGGGACTAAAAAAGTTCAATCAATTCAAACTTCTCACACAAAAAAAACTGGCGAAGTTTGAATTGATCAGTTGAACTTCTTTGGTTTGTGGGACTGCCCACAAACCTCTTTCCTTCCTTCGGACTGCACGTGGCGGCAGCGAAGGAAGAGCCTGGAAAGGTGTCCCTTCGCTGTCCTCCAGAGGCAGAACCTGGGTAAGGAGCCGCGGGTAGGGGCGGCCAGTCTCGGGGTGCCTCTTCCATGCCCGGTGGGTCTCCCCTCGTCCTGCTCCGCCGCCGCCTCTGCTAGCCCGGGGGGTGTCGCCGGGGGTCTTGGAAGCTTCCCCTCTTGGCCCGCGCGTTTCGGCCATCTTGCGAGCAGCGGATCTGAGATTCCGCCGCTGCTACCGGTCGCGCTGGGCGAGGCCGGAGAGGCGGCGGCGACCGGGCAGCCGCACCCCTTCGCTGTCCTGCTGCCGCTGCCAGTCGCGCTGAGCGAGGCCGGAGAGGCAGCCGCGACCGGGCAGCCGCGCCCTTTCGCTTTCCTGCTGCTGCTGCCGGTCGTGCTGAGCGAGGCCGGAGAGGCGGCGGCAACCGGGCAGCTGTGCCCCTTCGCCGTTTTGCCGCCGCTGCTGCTGCCTGTCACAAGAACTTGTTGACGCCCGGCTGGAGCATCGCGC
Source organism: Azemiops feae (assembly GCA_023970755.1). Lineage (NCBI taxonomy): Eukaryota > Metazoa > Chordata > Lepidosauria > Squamata > Viperidae > Azemiops > Azemiops feae. The sequence goes on along the minus strand of JALGBA010004268.1, from coordinate 1,220,510 downwards.
TAAACTGCCGCTGCATGAAGCTCGCCTGGCTGCCGCGGGGCTCTCCGCCGCCCGGCCCCACCTCGCCCCATCGGTGGTGCCTTCTTTGGCCGCTTTCGGGGAGCTGCCGCCGCTGCCCTCGTTGCTGCAGGAGGAGACCTTGGGCTGTGAGGGCAGCGGGGCCGGCGGGTCAGGACCCCCCGCGGCCGCCCATGGTGCACCCGCGCTGCAGGGAGAGCAGCGTCTCCTTGGTGCCGCCCTTGCGACAGCGAAGCGGCCGAGGGCGGGGGTGGGGCCGGGACCCCCGACGATGCTGCAGTGGCCGCCGCCGTGTCGCCGCCACCACCGGAGTCGCTGCCTCCCATCCTGCCCCCTCTCGCCCTCCCTGCCCCCTCTCGCCCTCCCCGCCCTTTCGGCGCCGTCTGTCTTTCGTTCCCTCTCTCTCCTCACCTGGAGAGAGAGAGAAAGAGGAAAGAGAGAAAAAGAGAGCAACGAGAGAAAGGGAGAGGAAAGAGAGAAAGAGAGAGGGAGAGAGGAAAAAGAGAGAGACCCTTTTGACATCTAAAATGAAGATAACACTGCATATATCCTTTTTTACCTATATACACACACACACACACACACACACACATATACACACACACACACAGTGGGGCAAAAAAGTATTTAGTCAGCCACCAATTGTGCAAGTTCTCCCACTTAAAAAGATGAGAGAGGCCTGTAATTGTCGTCATAGGTAGACCTCAACTATGAGAGACAAAATGAGAAAACAAATCCAGACAATCACATTGTCTGATTTGGAAAGAATTTATTTGCAAATTATGGTGGAAAATAAGTATTTGGTCACCTACAAACAAGCAAGATTTCTGGCTCTCACAGACCTGTAACTTCTTCTTTAAGAGGCTCCTCTGTCCTCCACTCATTACCTGTATTAATGGCACCTGTTTGAACTTGTTATCAGTATAAAAGACACCTGTCCACAACCTCAAACAGTCACACTCCAAACTCCACTATGGTGAAGACCAAAGAGCTGTCGAAGGACACCAGAAACAAAATTGTAGACCTGCACCAGGCTGGGAAGACTGAATCTGCAATAGGCAAGCAGCTTGGTGTGAAGAAATCAACTGTGGGAGCAATAATTAGAAAATGGAAGACATACAAGACCACTGATAATCTCCCTCGATCTGGGGCTCCACGCAAGATCTCACCCCGTGGGGTCAAAATGATCACAAGAACGGTGAGCAAAAATCCCAGAACCACACAGGGGGACCTAGTGAATGACCTGCAGAGAGCTGGGACCAACGTAACAAAGGCTACCATCAGTAACACACTACGCCGCCAGGGACTCAGATCCTGCAGTGCCAGACGTGTCCCCCTGCTTAAGCCAGTACATGTCCAGGCCCGTCTGAAGTTTGCTAGAGAGCATTTGGATGATCCAGAAGAGGATTGGGAGAATGTCATATGGTCAGATGAAACCAAAGTAGAACTGTTTGGTAGAAACACAACTCATCGTGTTTGGAGGAGAGAGAATGCTGAGTTGCATCCAAAGAACACCATACCTACTGTGAAGCATGGGGGTGGCAACATCATGCTTTGGGGCTGTTTCTCTGCAAAGGGACCAGGACGACTGATCCGTGTACAGGAAAGAATGAATGGGGCCACGTATCGTGAGATTTTGAGTGCAAACCTCCTTCCATCAGCAAGGGCATTGAAGATGAAACGTGGCTGGGTCTTTCAGCATGGCAATGATCCCAAACACACTGCCCGGGCAACGAAGGAGTGGCTTCGTAAGAAACATTTCAAGGTCCTGGAGTGGCCTAGCCAGTCTCCAGATCTCAACCCCATAGAAAACCTTTGGAGGGAGTTGAAAGTCCGTGTTGCCCAGCGACAGCCCCAAAACATCACTGCTCTAGAGGAGATGTGCATGGAGGAATGGGCCAACATACCAGCAACAGTGTGTGCCAATCTTGTGAAGACTTAAAATGTTTGACCTGTGTCATTGCCAACAAAGGATATATAACAAAGTATTGAGATGAACGTTTGATATTGACCAAATACTTATTTTCCACCATAATTAGCAAATAAATTCTTTCCAAATCAGACAATGTGATTGTCTGGATTTGTTTTCTCATTTTGTCTCTCATAGTTGAGGTCTACCTATGATGACAATTACAGGCCTCTCTCATCTTTTTAAGTGGGAGAACTTGCACAATTGGTGGCTGACTAAATACTTTTTTGCCCCACTGTATATATTCATGCAGGTCTTGGCGTATTCGGGTCTTTTCCCGTGTAAGATTGAGAGTATCTTGGCGACGTCGCCAAGATACTCTCAATCTTACACGGGAAAAGACCCGAATACGCCAAGACCTGCATACCTGTACCCGTGAAAATCTACGAAAACACATATATATGTTATATATATAAATAAATAAAAGGTAAAAAAGGATATATGCAGTGTTACCTTCATTTTAGATATCAAAAGGGTTTTGCGGCTCCCAGTGTTTTGTTTTCGGTGGGAAACGGGTCCAAGTGGCTCTTTGAGTGTTTTGGGTTGCCTACCGCTGGACTAGCCCAAGCTACTTGCAACCGAAGTCCAAAAGCAGTAACCAGCACAACTGTGAACAGCGTGCTTGAAACTGGGTGAGAAATTTGATCTTCTCTTTTCTATTTTACATTTAATTTCCTGGAAAAGATCCCCAAGAAGCAAAATACCTCCGAAAGGGAAGGAGGGGGATTTCCGCCCCACCCTTATACTAACAGAAGCGTTGAATTAATATTTTTATGGAGGATCAAAATATATGGAAGTGAAATAAATATAAAACCTGAAACTTAAAACTTAAATCTTAAATCTGGATAAATCTGAAATTGTTTTAATGGTTAAGATACTCATTTCAGAGATAATTGTTCATTTTGGAAATTGAAAAACAAATAGTTGCTGACACCTAGTGGTGGATGAAGACTATGGCAGCTATGACTTTAATATAAGACTTGGCAAAATCTGGGAAAAGCTAATTATGTCTGTGACCTTCAAAGCTTTAACAACAAAGAATAGCTGTGACAAAAAAAAAAGACAATAATTTGGGCTATAGACAAAGAGAGAATTATAAATTTCAGGGGGGAAAATCTTTTTTGAACTCTTTGGATTACAAATATCTATCTAATTGGGACTCTAAAGCTATTTACAGAGAAAAGGAAGGAAGAGGAAAACTCAAATTCTTGGCTATCATGGATCAGAGACATGTAGAAAGAACATCAAGAAAACAAATACGTCACAGGAGGAGATATATAGTATACTGCAACTAATTCAAACAACAATGACTTTAAACCACAAAGAAATCCAAAACAACTTTGAAAATATAAATCAATCTATTTCCAAGTTAATTCTACAATAAAAAAATTCCCAGAAAACAACAATAGAGGAGAAGCAGATAAAACAGATAAATGGATATAGAATTGAGAATAAAGACTTAAAGATGGAACTTAACAAAACAAGGAAACATGATTTAATTCTAGTGGGAAAAAATTCACAAGAATTGGAAAAAACAACTTATCCCTTAAGACTACAAAATAAATCTGAGGACAAGAAAACAGATCGGATAAAATGGACTGTAGAGATGTCAGGAACATTGGAGAGAAAGGAAATGATAAGAGAAGTGGAGAGAAAGAGAAAGAAAAAGATTTTCAACAAACATGGAAAGGCAGAAGTCCCATACAAAGACAGTTCTCCTGATTTACTTTTTATATCTACAGCAACATTTACGAACATACGGAAAAACTTTTTGATTCAGCAAAATACATTGATTAAGAAAGACACTGGGCAAAAGAAAAAGACTAAAGTGGAAACCAAGAAAATAGATGATGGGATTTACCAGAGAGAATACTTAAAAAAGAAACATTTGTTTGAATATGGTTAAAAGAAATAGAAAAGTTTTGGAATATATATGTCACTCTAAGAGGGATGAATATAATATAGTATGCTTTTTTCCCTTTTTTGTTCTCTTGATCTAAGTAATATAAAAAAGTTGAAATAACAGATAAAGGAAATGTTTTAGATATTTAAATGTGATTGAATTTAAGAAAATTACAATGGATAAAAAATGTTTTGAATAAGTTAAAGGACTAGATGACTAGATGTATTAAATGGAATGTTTAAAGATTAAACATATTTTTAATTATGGTTAAAAAGAACGAAATTTAGGAAATACATATTAGCTTAGGAGGGATATATATTTTAAGTAGTATGTTATTTTTTATGCTTCTTTACTCTTTTCTTTCTTTTTTTCTACTGTTTTATCTATTTCTTAAGAAATGTAAAAGTGTAAGATGGTTCATATGGAAAAATAGAGTTAAATTCTTAAATGTAATTAATTTTTGAGAATATCTAGAATTTGGTGAGAGAAACAAATTAAAATAAGGACTGTAACAGGCAACCAGAATGATTGGATAGAAAAGAAATATTGTATTGATGTGATTATTATTTTTAGGACTATTGGGAAAAATTATGTGTTTAATTGTTATCTATTAAAACAATAAGAATTGTATTAACTCAATGTTTGCAAAAGAGAATATTTTGGAAAAAGAGGAAATCAACTAAAACTATTATGTGGATTATGGATTATAGAAATCAGTTGTTAGTGATTGTTTTACAAATGTAGCCCAGACAACACACTGTTCACCAATTATTAAGCGATTTATGTTTTTAAAAAATCAATAAAATATATTACCAAACAAGAGAGAGAAAGCACTAATCCCTATAGCAGTGATGGCGAACCTTTTAGAGACTGAGTGCCCAAACTGCAACCCAAAACCCACTTATGCATCGTCGAGTGCCGGGTGGGTGTGGCCCATTGGCTGGGTGTGGCCAATTGGGTGGGCGTGGTTGTAACGGCAGACTGGGTGGGACTAAAAAGTTCAATCAATTCCAACTTTGCAAGATCTTTTTTTCCCCGCGAGAAGTTGAAATTGACTGACTGAATCTTTTTTTTTTTTTTTTGCACATGGCGGTGGAGGCCTAAAGCGAAAAGGTTTTATTAAACCCAGCTGAAGGCCTAGGACTGGGGTGACGGCGCGCGTGCCCACAGAGAGGGCTCTGAGTGCCGCCTCTGGCACCCGTGCCATAGGTTCGCCACCACTGCCCTATAGCATCCCATATAGTGGAGGGCAAGACTTCTCTTCTCCCATCATCACTATTTGAATTGACCCTGAAAGAGGGAGGTAAACCAGTGCAACACCGTAATGCCCACCCCACCCCAATCTAAAGGATACCATGATTGGTGGTATCAAAAGTCATTGAGAAGTCAAGTAGGGTAAGGATGGATATATTATCCCTAAGTAAAACTGATGAAAAGGAAACTTCTGCATACAACATTTGATTAAGCTGTGGAATTCCATTACTGCAAGGAGAGATAACAGCTACTAATTTGGCTGTCTTTAAAAGGAGTTTAGATAATTTCATGGGGAGCTGTTGAAGAGTCTTGGAATGCTACCTCTGTGTTGGTGAGATCATTTCTAGAAATACCAGTTGCAAGAGAACCATGCATAGAAAGGTGATGTATCCTGTCTTCTATTTGAAGGCATTGCAGATACAGGTAGTTTTCGACATACTACTGTAATGGAGCCTGTTCATTACGGTCCTATAATGTGATGGTTGTAATACAGGTCAGTTGTGTGGCCGACCCAATTTTACTGTGGTCATAAAGCAAATGGCACTTGTCACTAAGTGAATCAATGGTTCACTTATGGGCACAGTTTTGTTGAAAACTGGACGTAAGTGTTGATTTTCTGCAAAAATTAATGTAAAATATCACGTGACCATGGAATGCTGCAAATAAGCATAAATGCATCTGTGTTGTCAAGCATTTAAAACTTGCTCATGTGACTGCGGGGAGGGTCTAATCTGAATTAGAATCAAACTTCTAATCTGAATCAAAGTTACAGAATAACAGAGTTGGAAAGACCTTGGACCTTCTAGTCCAACCCCCTATTCAAGCAGAAGACCAAGGGTCGACAACCTGCGGCTCTGGAGCCGCATGCGGCTCTTTCAGCCTTCTCCTGCGGCTCCCAGCCTCCTCTGCCATTTGCAGAGAGAGAGACAGAGAGTTGCACTTCCCTTCTCTCTCTCTCTCTCTCTCTCTCTCTCTCTCTCTCTCTCTCTCTCGCTCTCTCGCTCTCTCTCTCTCTCATGCAGACTTGGCTCCTGATTGGCCGTGCGTCCCGCCCCCTGGGAAAAGCGCAACCAGGACGTCCCTTTCCCAGGCTGGCCCCTTCCGAGGCGCACACGGCCAAGGAGCCGCGCGGGGCAGCCCCGGGATCCCCCCTGGGAGCGGCCTGCCAGAGCCTCTGCTGAGCGGCCCAGCCCTCCCTCAAGCCGCGGTCCCGAGGGAGCGCAGCCCCTGCGATCCCCAGCCGGCGTTACTGTTGGTCCTGCCGGCCGGGAAGGCGCGCCGGGAGTCCCGGCTGCCGGGAAGGAAGAGGGAGACGCAGCAAGGGCAGGAGAAGAGAGCCGATTTAAAGCCAGCTTGTCGGAAAAGAATGTGAGGTGAGCAGAAGATCGGGGGGGTGAGAGAGAGAGAGGGAGAAGGGAAGCGCAAGTGCCTCTCTCTGTCAATGTCTGTCTCTCTCTCTCTCTCTCTGAGCACGATTGCAAGCTCGCTGCCTGCCCAGGCTCTCAGGCCCCCTTCCGGGACACCGTCCCCAGGAGTTCCCTTCCTGGCTGGGCCGGGGGCTACCCAAAAAGACCGAAGTAGCGGCATTGGGGTTGGGCAGGGCGCCAGCAGGAGACAAGTCAGGTGGGCGTCGCATCACCTCGGCTCTTGCCAGCAGCTGGTTTGGAAAGAGAATTTGGGGAGGGGGAGATGCTTTTTCCTCCTGGGAAGGCGCAAAGGGGGGGAGTTTTGCCAGACAGCCAGCCCCCCCTTCCTGATTTTATGCCACATTCAAAAAAAGCCCCAAGCCTGGCACCGCGCAGGGTTTGCGCCTTGACACCCTTGCAGCCTCCTCGCTTGCCCCCCTCGCAATTGCAGCGAAGCTTTGCAACGGCGCTCAGAGTAATGGGGAAGGGGGGACGTTCCTGGGCTCAGGGAGGGAGGGAGGGGAGAGCTTAATAGGGGTGCAGGGGATGCTCAGCCACCCTTCCGGCTGCTGCGCCGGGGCTGCTACCCTCTTCGTGGGCTAGGCGCGCCCCCGTACACTCACTGGAAGGTTGGGGAAAAGGGGGTGGGCAGCGCCGGTGTTGGGGTGGGGGGAGGGGGTTGGAGGAAGAAGGGATGCGTGGGGGCGGAGTGTGTGGGAGGAAGAGTCAGAATCCAAGATGCTCAAATCTGGGTGGGCTCCCAGCAAACGCGCGCCGAAGAAGTGATGGGAGAAGGAAGAGAGGAAGAGAAACAGCGGGTGGGGGGGAAGCGCCCCGTTACTTCTTCTGGCGCAAACTGTGCCCGGCCCGCTTGCCTTTCCCTCGCTCCCCCTCGCCCGGGTCCCGCTTCTTCGGCAGCGCCTCCGCCCAGCGGGGCTCCTCCATCTCCCGCAGTCGGGACGCCACTGCCTCGTCCGCAGGAGGTGAGCGAGAGAACGCGCGAGGCCATCCCGGGATGGGCAAGCGGCAGAGGAGAAATGGGGGTGGCCTTTTTGGCAGCAGCTCGGCCATGGCGTGCAGTCAGACTTGCTCGCCAGGCTGCCAGCTCCGAGTGCTTAGCTAGCAGGCAGTCTGTTAGTCCGAAGGAGCTGCCCCGGATCCCAGGCTAGATGTTGGGAGTGAGCCCTGCCTGCTCCGTCCGCTGCCTCCGCTTGCCTTCAATGCCAGCGTAACGCTGCTTTATCTGCGTATTCTGATCGCAGCTATTTTGGCTACAGCCCGGGGACCTCGGCGAAATACAAAGCAGTTGGTTGGAACCTGCAAGGAGAGGGAGATCCAGAAAGTCCGCAGCCTTAAAGCCCCCCCTTCCGCACGCGCGCAAGAGAGAGATGTTATCTTCATTTTAGATGTCAAAGGGGTTTTGCGGCTCGCAGTGTTTTCTTTTCTGTGGGAAACGGGTCCAAGTGGCTCTTTGAGTGTTTAAGGTTGCTGACCCCTGCCTTATACCATTCCAGACAAGTAGTCTCTTCTTAAAAGTCACCCACAACTTCTGGAGGCAAGCCGTTCCACTGATTAATTGTTCTCAGTGTTAGGAAATTTCTCCTTAGTTCTAGGTTGCTTCTCTCCTTGATTAGTTTCCATCCATTATTTCTTGTCTTGACTTCTGGTGCTTTGGAAAATACATTGACTCACTCTTCTTTGTGTAAGTCCTCTTTTTCAGGTTGGTCATAGCTTGGAACAATCACTAAGCAACTGGTCATAACTCGATGACTACCTGTAACTGATTAATTACTGAGAGACTCAGTATTGAATTAAGATGGGCTGTTATTACATATTTGTATATACCTAATTTTTAGTATTAGTGCGGAATGATAGTAAGTTAAGGTATTGATATTTCCTCAGAACATATTTAATATTATGCATGTTTCTAAGATTATAAATCCTGTTTATTTTATACACTGGGAAGAAATTATCATTTCATGTGTCATAAGCAATGCTGGTAAGTAAGGCTTACAGCACTTAGTCTAGGACAGGGGTCCCCAACCTGTGGGCCGTGGCCCACTACCTGGCCATGGCCTATTTGCAACCGGGCCACGTGAGTGGAAGGTGGTGCGTGCGCAGCCCCACTCATGAGAGCGGCAGGCACTGGCACTCAGAGCCCCACTCTCACAAGTGGTGGACATCGGTGCTCACAGCCCGTTCACACAAATGAAGCTGTCGCTCGCGCGTGCCTGCCCCACACCCCCAAAGCCTTCTTCTCTTCCCTCCCTCCCCCTTGCACCGGGCTGCCAATCTGGAAAGGTTGGGGAATGCTGCTCTAAGAAAAATATGCATCTGCAGTGTAGGAGCTTAACATATGTTTAAGCATAACTGCTTGTTCCTAAGATAATGGCAGTTTTGGAAACTCATGCAGTAATTAGAAATGACATACTGCAATGTGATACTGATTCCCCTTTCTCACTTTATAGCAAATTGTCTGAGGGTGCATCTTGGGTTGTATTAATAAATGGAGACCATGTGTTACCTTAAAGAATGTATTTTCTAGACTGAAATGAAATAGCCTGCAACTAAGGAAAGTATATATGTAGATTTCTAGTAAATAAACAGGGTTTTTTTGTTTATTTTTACTTTTTCAAAGTTTATGTAACACTACACATCCTCTTCACATCCTCTTCACAACCTGTTTTCCCTGTTACCTTCTGGGAGGAGGCTTCGTGGTATCCGTAGCAGAACATCCAGATTCAGCCATAGTTTCATTCCATACAGCATTAACCTTGCGAACTCTCAAACTTCCTCCTTGCGTTATATATTCAAGATGGACAGTATTTAATATTTATTTGCTATGTATATGTAGGGATGTGGGTCTATATATATGTTGTACATAGTATGTTTAGGTGTGTGTCATGTATATGTTTCACTTTGAGAGCGGGCAACTAAATTTCATTTTTTATGTGTGCCATTGTGCCCACAATATAAAAATGACAATAAAGGTTATTTATCTTTATCTTTACTGTAAGAAGTCAGGAAACCATCTTGTTAACAGTTACTCTTCCCTGTGTTTTTTACATAGTAATCTTAGCAGCCTTTTTTTTCTCAATTATTCAAGGCAGACTTTAAGTTAATGCATTTGTATAGTTCTTGTGCCTCCTTTCTGAGCTGATGAGATTGCTTCCAGAGTATTTTTTAGGAATGCTAATTGGACACAAGGGCCTCCTTTTAAATAAGGATTGTGATGAAGCTTTGCAATATGCCAGCTTTCTACTTCATAAAAATTGTTTTAATTTAAAATAAATCCGTCAAAGCATGGTATGTGTCAACAAACCATGTCGACAAATCCCATGTTGGGAATTCAGCCTATATCTTAATTCTGTATAGGCATGTAAATGAATAAATATCTTGTCTATTCAGATCTTTAAAAAATAGCATTTCATCTTAGAACCACATGATCAAAATAAATTCCGAACTCCATGGTCAAGCATTAGGATTACCAGAAATGAACAGTATTTCGGGTAGAGTTTTAAACCTCTTAATCAAGATGTTACTAAAAGCAAGTGATCGGAGAAAATTATCTGACTTTAAGCTGAAGATGTTAAATCTGCTTAATTAGAGGCTTAAGATTCAATGAAAGGAAACTGCATATCTCTGCTTTCTGCTAGGTATAATGTTTAGATCATCTACTAAGCTCTGGGCTATGAAATGTGTCTTCAGTTCTTAAAAAAATAAGAGAAACCATTTTTGTACAGTTTTTAGGCAATTTTTAAAATTACAAAGTAATTGTTTAATCCTGGGTTATATATAGTAGATCTGCAAGAGGAAATGTATTTTTTTCAATTGTATTAAAATTATCATAATATAATACAGGGGGATATATTGAATATGCAGACATTGAAATACACTATAACTGTCATGTTCAGCTCTGTGCCTAGTTTTGGTTATCATGACCAAGTGTTGATTTGAACTTGATTAGTTGGTTCATGGAGATGCTAATGATCAGTCTGTCTGTGTTAGTGTATTTAAAGTAAAACAAAATTTTAAAATGCTAGTCTTACAAAATAGTTTCTGTGGATTATCACTCTTAATAGGACCTCCCAACTAGACTACTCTTTTAGCTGCTTTTAAAAGCCTATAGATCCATTTGGAACCAGTGCATTATTTGAAACAAAATTAAATCTGGAGGCTGAAACTTTGTTTTACAGTATGTCTTTTGAAGTCCAGATGGAGGAAGTTAGATGAATAATTTAACTTCCTGGGGCTTCCTTCAGTGTTTCCTATTGTTGATGGCTACCTCTAATGGCTGTATTTTTATATGCAGGTTGTACCAAAGATCAAGCCTCATAGGCCAATTACAAAGTTTTATTAATATTTTTAGGGAAAATATTATTGTACTTAGAAATGTTCAGAGATCATGTGTCAAATATATGTGTTTGGGAGAAAATTGCAGCCAGTTTGAATATTTAATATAATTTATATAATTTCCAATGAAGCCTGATTTTTGATGCATTCTATGTATTCCGACCAACTGCTAGATTGCTAACTTGAGTTAGCTTTAGGAATGTTATTTTGATTTGTGCTACTATATTTACTTCTCACCCATGTGTAGACACCATCCAGAGTTGCCTTTTACTTACCTTTTTAAATGAGGTTCCACAATTTCCACATCCATTGGAAATATGATGTTGCTGAACAAATAGTTACTATGGTCTTGCTGTCACACACAATCATGTGGTCACGTGATCACAGTCTGGATGCTTGGCAACCAGTTTGCACTTAAAATCAGTTGCAGCATCCCGTGATCACCATTTACAGTCTTCCCTGCTGGCTTGCCCACTGACTTTGGTTAGGAGAAGCTGGTGAGAAGTCACCTCACCTAATGACTGTGGGATTCATGCTTTACGACCACATTGTTTAGCAACAGAAATTCTTGTTCCAGTTGCCATTGTAAATTAAGGGCTACCTGTACATGGCTTCCAGCTTTTAGATGTTGTTTATTCTTTGTATCTGCCAGTGCACAGAAACTACTAAACATTATTTCTGTTTTTTATTATTTCTGTCTTAAGAATTCAGATTAGTAATTAAGAATATAGCCTTCCAATTTTGGACTGCTTTTACTTGTCTCCCCGCTTCTTAGTGTCAAAAAAATTCTTTTCCTCAACCATCATAAGTTTTAATATAATTTTAATATTCTACTGTACCCTGCCCCTGCCCCTGCTATTATGAAAAGTTCTAATTCATTCAAGAATTCTAAGAAAGGGCCGCAGAATTTAAAATATATTTCAGGTCAAGGTTGACATTCTTGAAAGAGAAGGAAAGCTTTTCTGTAAGAATATATGAATTTTCCTTGGTTTCATTAAGCTTGCTTGAAAACTAAATTAAAATGTAGTTCCCTAGCCTGTAGTGTAGAGCCTAGTTCCCCAATAAGTGCCTAAGGTAAAATTAGTTGGCAAACAAGTGCTTCTGTTTCTCTTTGTACTATATCTAGAATGGTAGAACGTACCATAGCTTGGGTGTACAAAAGTGTTTTCAGCAAGGAAAAGTATTTCAGACTTCCCTTGATTCAATAGCGTGAAATGTTTGCAGTGTTTGGACCATTCCACAGTGCTTTCAATAATTATAGTTGTATTGTTATACATATAATTAGTTTATTGATGTGAGAACAAGTTTGATTTTTTTAATAGCTGGTGCACAAAAGCATTTTGTCTGGATTGATGCTTTGGAGGGGCAAGGGGCAGAAATACGTAATTCTTTGACAGTATTGTTTTTATTTCAGGAACTTAGTGATTTGGCTCGTGACCCACCAGCTCAGTGTTCTGCAGGCCCTGTTGGAGATGACAGTAAGTTGTTAATAATAAATACTGGTTCTTTTAAACAGGTCCTTGTAAACCAATATGGTTTGTTCTTTGTGGGGGAGAAGAAAAACATTTAAATAACAGTTTTTCCTTTTTCTCTTCCCTTCTCAATCTGTCATTCAGTGTTTCATTGGCAAGCTACAATTATGGGTCCTGTAAGTACTTCAGTTTTATTAACATTCATTCTAAAGTCAGCTATTCAAACGTTATTCCAAAAAACACATTATTGTTATGTTCTTTTCTGTGGTATAAAATTTACAGGTTTTGGCATGTTTTCATTGGACTACTTAATTTAAATTGTCCTATTTTTCTCATTGTGCATACTTTAGAATAGTGGTTCCCAACCTTTTCTATACCCCGCAACCCTAGAACACTTCTGATATATTCTCGCACCCCTTACAAAAGTTCAAAACGAATTATGCATATACACTATAATTTTGAAACTTCTAAACCCAAGTTTTCACACCCCCTGTAATATCATCTCGCACCCCCAGGGGGGGGGGTGAGCACCCCCGGTTGGGAATCCCTGCTTGCTAATATTATGATCTTTGATTTACAATTTTCATGGAAACACTTTTGTTTAAGATTTCAGATGAATTTACTTCTTAAAAACACTTTCAGTAAGATAGTTCCTCTATGTAACACTGTACCTGTGAAAAACCATATCATGGCTTCTTTTGGGGGCTTCATGTATCATACTTTTTATTTAAGAGATTTTATTCCTTATGGCAAGTTTGCACATCATGATAAACTATTATGGCCTATAAATCAATATAATAGAACTGCTGAAACTGATCTGTTGGCTAGATTTAATATTCATGAAACAGTATTGACGCCAGCAAAGGCAGTCCATAAATGTCATTGCTGTCTTCTCTACTATGTCAGAACATGTAACAATATTCTTGAACATTTCCAGGACTGTTTATGCAGAAGGAAATGTTGAAGTCAGCCTATCATCATGTGCATTCCATTGTTAATATTGTCAAAGTGTGCTTTTTAAGTGTTAGTATATGAGTCATTTTGCTGCAGGTAGTTTTACTTTTAGTTAGCTACTATAATTCTTCAGTGTCTCTTAAACTATAGTTCCTACAGAAATGTTTAACTTCTGAATTTTCTTCTTTGTCAGAATGACAGTCCATATCAAGGCGGTGTTTTCTTTCTGACAATTCATTTCCCTACAGACTACCCTTTCAAGCCACCTAAGGTAAGTAAAGATGGAAACTTAATTTAAAACATTGAATTTCTGCACGAATCGGCAAGTAATAGACTGTGACCATTGCTAAAGCATTTTGACTTGTCAAAGAGGCATAAAGAAATGGCTTCTTCATATCTATACACTGACTTACCCTTTGGATTACAGATCTACTACATACAAATAATTACAGAATTCCTTAAAATATATTTGCTTTATGATTGTAGCTGCAGTTACTGAACATGCTTTCAGGCCATTATGGTATAGATTGGTGACAATACAGATATTTGGGCTGTGATATACAATGTATTGTGGTTTTTTTTTAACATAGCCAATTTTCACTGTTTTAGACTATTGACACTTCTATATTCTTTGAGTCTGTCATGTGTAACATCATTGTGAATTTTTCCTACCAGCCTGAGAATAATAAAACATTGTAAAAATAGTTCTGGAAGTTGAAAAGATATATATTTCCAAATGATAAAAATTATAACAGCTTTATTTTGAGACTTGCCCCAGAACTAAATAGCTCTCGCCTGCCCATGCAGTTTCAAGTACCAAACCTAGAGAAAGATGATGTGATATAGCATACATTAGATTTTACACTAACCATTAATATATTTCTGAAGAAACTGACAGAAAGAGTGGTTTTTGTTAATTAGAAAAATAGCAGTTGTATAGAATTGAATTTACATACCTTGTAAGTACTCCACTTGTAGAATTACATTTCAAGCTATGTATATCAAACATTAATTTTATATGAAGTCTACCAAGCAGACATTCTTCTCTTTGATACTGTTAAGCAGAATTGTATATATTCTAAATATTGAGAACCAGCATTTTTAATCTGAAAAAGTTCTGTATATTAATTACAGATTGATCTTAATTTTTTAGGTTGCATTTACAACACGAATTTATCATCCAAATATTAACAGTAATGGCAGCATTTGTCTTGACATTCTAAGGTCACAGTGGTCTCCTGCTTTAACTATTTCTAAAGGTAAGCATATTTGGATAATATTGACATTAGTTGATATTCTTGGGGTTTTTTTGTATTTTATTGACGAAAAGCAGCTTGAATGTATGCGCTTTATATTTAGACTATACAAAATTTGTCATTCCAGGAATACGTTAGAGAACTCCTGAATCTTTTGTTTCCTCCCAGATCATGTCATTCTAAGGGCAGGTTAGCAAATTGAAATGATTCAAAGTATTCTGGTTGAAAGAGCTATGTTTTGGTTTCGGACCACCCATGGAATTACTCTGCTTCTAGATTGAAGAATTTATTTCGGTAATTCTGAATTGTCCCTGGAATTTTGTTTGAAAGGATTTGTTTTAGAGTATTCCAGTATTCCTTTCCTACATTGACAAATTTTGCACATTCTTAGTACTGTATGTACTAGGATTTGTCTTACTTTCCTATCTATTTTAGCATGATATTTGACTTGTTATTTTGAGGCAATTACCCACCAGTACTTTTCCAAGCCATGCAATTGTCCCACAGATTTATCTCCATTTTCTCAGAAAAATATCCCAAAAATACTAATAGGAAGAGAGTAGTATAAATAAAGTGTTATTCAATTCAAGGTATTTAGCTTCAATTGATGCTTGAAGTGTGCATTCACATGGTGAGACTGTTGTGCTTTTTGTAGTTTCACTTCCCCATCATCATTGTTGTTATTAATTTTATATAAGTGTTCCATATTATCATTGATGTTAAAAACTGCCAGTCCCTGTTGAAACAGAATAGATATCTCTAAGGGTTAAGGCTCAGTCAGCTGAGTGACTTCTTGCTAATTTTATTTTTTAGACCTATATGGCTTTAGATTACCAAAAAGCCAAGACAAAGAAAAAGAAGAATCTTGTTTTGGCACACAGAGCAGTGAGTCATATGAGTTCAAACTCAAGCTATTTTCAAACTCAAAACTATTTATCAGAATATTCAGAATAGTATGGTGCAGGGATACATAGGGGCATGGCCAAACAAACCAAGTATAAAGTTTCTGGTGATCAAGTTAAGCTGTTTTTTTAAACTAGAGACAATCTCTTTGAAATAAAATAAATGGGAGTGTATGTTCTACCTGCACATGCAGAAGTAAATAACTTGTTCTTGAACTATTTACAATTTTCTATATGCTCTTTTCTATTTGTTTCAGTTCTCTTATCCATTTGTTCACTGTTATGTGATCCAAATCCAGATGATCCCCTAGTGCCAGAGATTGCGCGCATCTATAAAACAGACAGAGACAAGTAAGTATAACTTTGTCTTTTTTTAAAAAAATGATGGGGTGAAATGTGGCTAAAGAACAGTTGAGTCATTGCTGCTGTTTAAAACAGAATTGGGTAAAATATTCGTGTTTTTTAATTTGGAAACTTCAATAGCATGCTAGAATAGAATTTTTACACTGTACAAAATATTGACATTACTTTCAAGTTTAAATTGCTATGGACAATTTATAAATGAGAACACTCTGGTAATAGTTTTGAGGTGGGGGAACAAAAGTTGTGCGCTACTTTGATAATTTAAATATTGCTTTCTGTTTCGAAGTAAACTAAAGTTATCTATTAGTAGTTCTGCTTTGTGTTGGCAATTAAATCTGCCCAGATAAATTTAATAGGGCTCTATTGGCTTGTCTGTGTTACTAAATATACTTATCTAATTAGGTACAATAGGTTAGCAAGAGAGTGGACAGAGAAATACGCTATGCTGTAGGGTAAGACTGCACTTCATGGTGCATTAATGATGTGGGGACTTCACTTGAGTGCAGCATGCTTAAGGCACTGGATTAACTAACAAAAGATTGTTCAAGTCACTGAAATACAAAGTTTTAACTGCTTGATTGTATTCAGCGTGGGAGGCCTATCTGCATGGCTAGATGAGAATAGTCAAATATTTAAAAGTTTTGTAGATATTTCTCGGTTCTGGAAAAATCACTTAGCTGGTAAGTATTTTGAGACCTATTCAGCACAAATGTGGCTCTACTTATAATTTAAATTATTTAGCAGATTAAATTCAGAAGTACAAAAGCCTATAGGCATGTATAGGTAGACACTAACATAATAACTGAGCATGTAAATTAGCACTGACTTGATTTCAGTGGAGTTCTGCACAGTTCTCTCACAATCCCTGCTTATGCGGGAGGCTGGCTATATTTAGTATCTAAGGGTTTGTGATGTTTGTGTGGAGTTTTGCTAGAAAGAATATCCACTTATACTTGCATATTACAATGTGATTTCTTAAATGCAATACTATGTATTTTTATATGCTATATCAAAATTGGCAAGTGAGCTTTGTCTAGAATCCACTCCAAAACCTGTAAAATTGTGGAAAAAATATTATATTGATGATTCTCACTCTTATCAACACTATCCAAATGACCAAGTGAATACTGAAGTTGATACCAGTTAGTAGAATTGAATAATAGGAAATTATAGGGATACTGCACACCAAGAATTCTGATTTCCTAGTTTTTACATTCTCTTTAAAACTTCTAATCAAATAAATTGAGTAATCTCATTCTAAAAAGCAAGACATAAAACTCTTGCTTTTTGGAAAGAGATTACTCAATTTATCCTAAAATTTTGAATAAGAACATTAAGTACTAAGAAATCTACATAGATTTTTAGTTAATTTTTTAAAAATTGAATTTATTGAAAGTTTTAAAGAGAATATAAAAACACAATACAAATTATTATAGAATAAAACAAAGAAAAGGAAAAGAAAGAAAAAAATAAGCTTCTAATCTCCTACTCTATGATTATAAAAAAAGCTAACTTCTATATCTTTTTTTCCTAATCTTCAAAACATAAGTCATAAGTGCATTATTTTCTTCTGTTTCATGCAAAAATATGCAAGGGATTTCCAGTCTATCATAAATATAGATACTGTCTTTTCTCTAATCAACAAAATTAGTTTAATAATTTCTGCAAGCTCCATCAATGTCATAATCATTCCTCTCTTGTTCATGGTGTTGAATCTTTGAGCATATGATAATTTCGCTGCAATTGTCATATAGGAAAATGAAGTTTCACAGCATTTTTTACTTGTCCATCAGTTCCAAAAGGAAAAAAAATCTGATTCAGTTGTGCATTAATCTTTAAAAACTTCTGAATCAGTGCATTTATTTATATCCAGAAATTTTGGGTTTTTTACCTGACTGCTTCATAAAACGCCCCTTCATGTTGTTCACATTTCCAGAAAGCCAAGTAGATTTTCTTCATTGGTAACCATTTTCAAAATGATTTGAGGTGTTCCTGTTATTGACTTATATATTATTTCCATTTTAGAAACTATTTTTTTCCAAATTTCACTGGAATACATTAAATATTTTGTAAAGTTAGTATAAATGATTATGTCCATGAGTCACTGCAAAGAACTATATGTCAGATCAAACCTTTGTTATAGACAAAGGCCAGCATAGAACTTGGTAATGTGTTACATTTTTATTGCTGGCTCTGGTTTTTCTGATATGTATCTATATCTATATATGTATAAAATATATAATCTTTTAAAAAGATTTAAACTTTTTTAAAAGAATTTTTTTACCTTTTCCAGGTACAACAGAATATCTCGGGAATGGACTCAGAAGTATGCCATGTGATGCTACCTTAAGTCAGAATAACCTGCATTATAGCTGGAATAAACTTTAAATTACTGTTCTTTTTTGATTTTCTTATCCGGCTGCTCCCCTATCAGACCTCATCTATTTTTTTTTTAAATTTACCTCTATCCATTCATGCACATGCTCATCTGAGAAGACTTTAGCTCTTCCAGCTTTGGACAATAACTGCTTTTTAGAATTTGTAAAGTAGTTATACAAGAACAATTGCCCAAGATTCAGAATTCTTTAAATGGAGCATGTGTGTTGTGGCCAATGTCTTCACTCTAACTTGGTTATGAGATTGAAATCATTCCTCACTGCTCTAACAGTTCTTCAGAAGAAATCACCCAAAGGGAGGGGAGATGGATGTTCAGTTTGCTCACATCACAGGAAATAGCATTGCTGTAGCATCATCCATCTTGTTTTAAAACCTTCCAGTGTTAGAGACTGAGGTTTCATGACATACTTGTGCTCATAACTGGTATGGTTGGAGAATTGGTACAGAACTTGTAGCATCATCAGAACAGAACACGTGATGTATCTTATGCATGTCAATAAAGGAATGACCAGTTCTTGTTCTACAGAGAATGGAGATTGGAAGTCCAACATCCCTTGTATTCCAAAATAGGGTCTCGGAACATTTTTGTAATTCTCATTTAAATTTTGTTAGGATGCTTGGAGCTATTAGTTAATCTATCTTCCACAGCAGTTTAATATAGCACTGAATAAATGATGCAAGTTGTCAATTGGATGAATGATCAACTAATAGCTCTCCTAGTAATTGATTTTATTTTCTTCAATAAAGTTACATAAACCAATGAGTTAGCTGCCTGAATTAATCAGTATGGGAAACAGTCTTTTGTAAAAGCAAAGGTGGTTTTTGTATATACTTGTTGGGATTTGCCTCATTGTTTGACATCAAATAATGATGTGAAGTTAGTAGAGTGAACCTTTTGCCATGTTCAGTTATAATACTTGGTCTGTGTTCAGGTTGACACATTGATCAGCCCTGGAATATGCAGAATTAATAAGCTAACCTAGTAGTGTAGACTTTAGTGAGCTACACAAGGTCCTGGGAACCAAGTTTTCAACTACAGGCTTGGAATCCAGATGATATATGTACAGGTGTATTGTGGAGACTTCACCAAATGCACCCAGCTTGCTAACAGAAGCATTTCTTCGCCTTGTATACTTGACAGCTGAAAGATCTTTTTGTGGGAGTAAAGAGGCAAAATTGCAAAATAAAGTACTGTTTTGATGTGGGAATTGTCATGAGGTTGTGTTGAAGTGAATTTTCAATGTGGGATGTTTGCTGTCCAAAGGATTATCATGCTACCATCTATATTAACAAACATTTTTTGATGCAAGGATCACTATTTCGGGGTGACTAAAAATAAAGTCATTGCTACAGTATTTTTCTGTTTTGAGAAGCACTGACTTGTGCCACTAATTCTTGTTTGATAATGATGGATTTTATCCTTTCTGCATCATTTTGTCTCCATCCAAGTCTATAGTTCAGTATTTTCTAGTTCTGTGCTATGAGTTTGTGCTTCTGCCACTTCTACTTCCATCTTTAGCACTGCTGTGTGCATCCTAATGCTTTTTCCTCAACATAATTTTGGAAATATTGTAAAATAAAAGTAGACTGTACATTTTATGAAAGGGGAACAGGTTTGGCCATGATTTGTTTCAACTTTTTTTTTTTTTTTAATTACATTTTGGTGAATTCAGTTTTGTCAGTGTGGTACACCAAATTCCGCTCAAGTGCTTTGGATGTATTACGGTGTTAGTAAAAGCAACTTTACAGGGTGAAGAAAGATTACTTGAAGAATCGGAGCCAACAATTAAAATGAGGCTCCTTTGTTCAGTTTGCAATAAAATCCTTAATTATAGGGAACATGGCATTTTTACTAAAATGTTACTAAGGTAGCCTTCTTCAACTTGGTGCCCTTTAGATATGTTGGGATTATAGTTTCCAATGTATCTGGAAAGCATATTTATAATGCCTTCAGATGATGTAACATTTTAATTTCATATACAGGCTGACTTCTAATATAACATTGATTGTTTGCAAGCTTAAACACATAAGATTTGATTGGCATGTAGTTGTAATTACAGAAAAATTCACCTTTCCTGAAGCATCTTAAATTCTATGGCATGCAATATAAGCCTCTTTCCCCCTCACATGCTTGACAAAGTAACAAAACTCATAGGTTGAATAAATAATATTAACAGGTTACAATTGATTATTCTGCTGTATAGTCTTACTCATAAACCATGGGTTCAGACTTCATAAAGATTAGGAACGTGTGTGGATTAGA